>OX371022.1:7919150-8519150 GCA_947308005.1 Yponomeuta malinellus
CCTCCAGGTCCCTTCTTGGTCAACCACTCACATATGTACCGCACTGAACTCTATAGTAAGCACATTAAGTAGTAAGCCGGAACCAAACCACTTCATTTTAAACTTGACCTGTTTCCGACACGTTTGATGCCGTATTCCCTTTTAAAAACAATGCATACACTCAAAAACGATAATTTAACTTTAGTGTAATTTTAAATGAAGACTGGCTTCACCTATAGTGCCCAGTTGACTAAAGGAATTAAAATCGGCGATAAAAAGAAAATTAAATAAGTATGAACGTGTTAGAACATCGTGCCGGGCAGACTCATCGCGCAGAAGTAGAGAAGAAGAAATCGCCCATCTGCGGGAAGTAGGGCGCCTCGCGGCGGTATAGTCCGCACAAATATTTTTGGCGGTAACGTGAACATAGTCACAGATCGTTGGCACGTCGTTTACTGTCTTTACAGTGTATGTGTGAGTAATTGACTTGAGCTATTTACTACGCATCACACTACCTCAATTTATTTATTTATTCATTAGATAGGTACACAAAGAAGGGTTACGGACATAATCACATAACACATCACATCTTGCCACTCCAAAAGCGGCGTGAAATATCAGATTTAGCTCTGCTACTCCGAATTGCGACGGGTCAAATTGATTGTCCACTCCTTCTCAGAAAATTAAAGCTCTGTGTCCCTCACAGGTCGAGGCGAAACAATCCGGTATTCTGTCTGGATAGTGTCTCAACAAGGTACAGACAAAATTCATACTTGTGGAGAGTCTGTAATAGCTTTAATGAATTGGCGAAGAGCATTGACATAGACTTGTTTAATTCTTCAGTGGCTAGTCTGAAATCTAGACTTAATGCGATTTTTTTTTCTCAGTGATTAATATCTATACATATTATATACAGGTACAATATAATGTAAAATAAAACTATGGAGAAAATTCCTCTATAAATAGGTACATATAATTAATCTCTGTTATGACCGATGTTTGTGTTATCTGTAATCTGTTGCTGACGATTATGTTTATCTGTCTATCTCGCTATTCTGAATTTATAAGTGGAGACTTGTAATTGGCCTTCTGTTTTCTATGTTGGTGTTATTCTGTTATATTGTGCTGTTAGTCTTCTTTAAAACAAAATAAATAAAATAAAATAAAATAAAATAAAATAAAATAAAATAAAATAAAATAAAATAAAATAAAATAAAATAAAAATAAATAAATTATAAACATCAAATGACATGAAAACGCTCAAATCAAACCATAACACCAAGACATGTGCATACAGCATGATACATTACGTTAAAATTACATCCTCACTAATATTATAAACGCGAAAGTTTGTATGTATGGATGGATGTTTGATACCCTTTCACGCCAAAACGGCTGAACGGATCCGGATTTAATTTTGCCCAGAGATAGATTATAATCCGGATTAGCACATAGGCAATTTTTTATCCCGGAAAAATACACATCAAAGTGACTAGTGTTAATAAAACGAAGTACAAATACACGCATACAATGTAAAGCCAGTAAGCGACGTGCGAACGATCTGCGACTACGTCCACGTTGCCGCCAATAAGATCTGTGCGGAGTACAGTGCGCCGCACAGAGGCGGACTCACCGCGCGGATGTACAAGCAGCGGTCGCCCATCTGCGGGAAGTAGGGCGCCTTGCGGGGGGACGTCGCCCGCAGCCACTCGCCCGCGCGGTATTCTGCGCGACATGCAGACAGACAAACGTACAACCTACTTATAGACAATAACATTTCGTCGGCTTATTGCAAGAACTCATTAACCGACATATTCACTATTGGGAGAAGAGCGACTTTTTAGTTTGTGTTAGTTAATGGTTGTAATTCCTCTTCCTTATTCCCTATAACATCGTTAAAATAATGCCTGATATTAAAGCACCACTATTGTATCATTGTTCAATACATCTATACGTCTGTCATGATTTTGCGAAATATATTTAACTTCATACGTAATAGTCTATTACCCTTCAAAGTAGGTACCATCATAATAACAGTCGCATCAGTCACCATTTTATTAAAGAGTCATGGATTGTGGGGTATGTGAGCATTAAGTTGACAAGCATTAAATAGTAAAAATATTGAAGGGTAGTTGTAAAAGGAAACGGAATCCCAAGGGGGGTTTGAAAATGGTTTCACGTCGCACGCTAGCGACGAGAGGCCATTACGTCCGCGAATATGGTGCCTATCGGATCTCACGAACAAACATCATATTAATTCAGAAGTGTTAAAAGAAGAAGTCCTCGCCCACAAGGTGCTGCAAACTCCAGTAAGCACTTTAAATTATTCACTGTTTCAATAATTTACCGAAGTAGAATTTATTTACGATTCGTCTCTGCTATTCCAAACTTTTTCTTTTTTCTTTAATAAATGTAAAGTTCATTTAAAAGCTGATAATGATTTAAATTTAAACTTATAATCACGTAGCACAAAAAAAACCCGTTAAGTAAAACCGTTGGTTTTAAAATTTGAATTTAAAATTGTTTGGCGTAGATGCGTAGTTGTTTCTTTTTCCTGAGAATTTTATTTCTTTTCTTTTCATTCTTTTAGTGTCCTGTTAATCATGAAATAATTAAAATAGTGAAATAATTTTGTTCGATCAAACGTGTGGTGGTTAACTTCTGTATTTACTGACGAAGAAGGCCGTAAAATTTGTTTTATTTTACGGGAGAGGGCCGTCTGATTCTTATTTTATTTGACGTGAGAGGGCGTCCGTTTTTTTATGACGTGAGAGGGCGTCTGTTTTTGTTTTTTGGCGAGTGTCAAAATTTTGGTTAATATGACGTGAGAGTGCGTCTGTTTTTTTTATGACGTGAGAGAGCGTCTGTTTTATTTGACGTGAGCGTGCGTCTCGTTTTATTTTATTTGACGTGAGAGAGCGTCACAAGATACGACGTGAGAGGGCGTCTGTTTTTGTTTTTTGGCGAGTGTCAAAATTTTGGTTAATATGACGTGAGAGTGCGTCTGTTTTTTTATGACGTGAGAGAGCGTCTGTTTTATTTGACGTGAGCGTGCGTCTCGTTTTATTTTATTTGACGTGAGAGAGCGTCACAAGATACGACGTGAGAGGGCGTCTGTTTTTGTTTTTTGGCGAGTGTCAAAATTTTGGTTAATATGACGTGAGAGTGCGTCTGTTTTTTTATGACGTGAGAGAGCGTCTGTTTTACTTGACGTGAGCGTGCGTCTCGTTTTATTTTATTTGACGTGAGAGAGCGTCACAAAATACGACGTGAGAGGGCGTCTGTTTTTGTTTTTTGGCGAGTGTCAAAATTTTGGTTATTATGACGTGAGAGGGCGTCTGTTTTTTTTATGACGTGAGAGAGCGTCTGTTTTATTTGACGTGAGCGTGCGTCTCGTTTTATTTTATTTGACGTGAGAGAGCGTCACAAAATACGACGTGAGAGGGCGTCTGTTTTTGTTTTTTAGCGAGTGTCAAAATTTTGGTTAATATGACGTGAGAGGGCGTCTGTTTTTTTGTGACGTGAGAGAGCGTCTGTTTTATTTGACGTGAGCGGGCGTCTCGTTTTAATTTATTTGACGTGAGAGAGCGTCACAATACGACGTGAGAGAGCGTCTGTTATTTTGTCAGAATTCGGCTTATTGGAAAGTTCTAGGAAATTTGCATAATGAAGATAAGAGTACGGTCTGTGTACTTCAAAGAAAGTATTTACGTCCAATTAATTTTTACATTGAAGCAAAAATACCCCTAACATGCATGCTTGTAAATGCCAACGTGCTGTCGATTGTATGTAAAGTATTGTGGGAGCGATGGTAGCGGAGCGGTAGAACGCCGGCTTCTCATTCGGGAGGTCGGTGGTTCGAATCCTGCCATGTACCAATGACTTTGTTAAAATTACGCACATTTGTGAATTGTAGTAGCAATATCACACGCTGACTCTGTGGGAGGATATCGTGAGGAAACCCTAGTGTCTGAGTTATTTACATACCTCCGTGTTCGCTGAGTACAATGGCCCAACTGTGAGGCTGTGCGGAAGTCTCAGGTCTGTAGTTATAACTATGTAACGTATTGTGAGAAATAAGCAATTTTGGTATGAGTACCAGATCTGTTATTCATTCGGTGTTATTATAGACTAGAATGTTCATCGAAATGTGTTTTTTTTTTTTGTTTGGTTTGGTACGAGAATTGTATGAATCAGGACAAATCCAGTCTAAGTAGAATCTAGTATGTTCTTTTGGTGCTAGGTGTTAACAGAAGTTAGTAATGATGATTTGAGATTGAAGGTAAAAGTGAAAAAGAAATGTTACCCACTATGTTAAAACCTAGTACTTAATCATGAGTTTGAAATGCGGATATGTGCTTTATGTCGAGGTTGTTGTAGGTACATGAGATCTCTTAAAATATTTAGTTTCAAACAAGAACCCTGCTAGGGCGCTGCTAACTTAAAATAACTTATTATCGATTATTTATACATTATTTATACACAGGTGAGCATAAATATTATATATTTGGCAACATGCTTATTTATTATTAAACTACAAACTGTATATTAAACAAAGCAAGAACTTAAAATATTTTGTAAATCTAGTAAGAACAAAAATGAACAGTAGATAAAAGAAAAGAAAAGGAAAACGAAAGCGAAAGCTATTTAAATTTTTGCATGGTTTTCAAGAAACTATTGTACTGTATAGAAACTGTTCTTAATTAAATATTTGTTCAGGGTATTTTTAAAAACATTTGGTTTTTCTATTGTTTGGATTGACTCAGGAATGCAATTAAATATTTTGGCAGCCATAGATTGGGGACCGGAGTTGACTAGGTGTAGTTTCGCTGAGCAGGTTTTTAATCTGTCACGTGGCCTTAAATTTTCGGGTCGCGTATGTTTAGGGAAGAGGTTCGAGTTATTTTTTTTTACAAAAATGCAAGCTTCAGAGATATATAGTGAACTTAGTGTAGGAATATTTAATTTACTGAAGTATGTTCTACAGCTCGTCATTACGTCAATATTAGCGATTATTCGGATACATTTCTTTTGTAAAATAAATAATTGCTTTACATCTGTGCTTTTACCCCGAAGAAGGACACCATATTTCAGCCACGACTGAGCATATTATGCAAAGTAGGCACACATGGCACTTTTAGTGTTTGTAGTTCTTGCTATTCAGACAAGGCATATACAAAACTAGAGAGTTTACTGGCAATTTTCTTTACATGATGTTTCCAGTGTATGTTGCTGTCTATTTCGATTTCCAGGAGGCAGTAGGAATCAACTACTTCAATCGGCTGTTTGCAAAATTCGTAATTTACTTTAAGTGGACGTTTTTGACGCGGTCTGAATTGCGTGAATTTAGTTTTGCTGAAATTTATTTCCAAATTATGATCACTGAGCCAGTCCGTTATTAAAGTTAAGTTTGTTTTTAGTAATTGTACAAGTTCTATATTGTTCTGGCATCGTATTACTAAAGATATGTCATCAGCGAAAAGTGTGCACGGGATATTAATTGCATCTGGCAAGTCATTTATATAGGTAAATTAGAATCAGAAAACAGCCCAGCACGCGGAATCGACCCGGATTTTGCTGTTCTATATCTACGTACTGCTCGCGACTTAACAAATCTGGGATCATTCCCTCGGAAAACGACTGATTTATAAGAAATGACAAAGGTGAACAAAATTCCGGGCACATTCTTTTACAAGAATGTGCGAGAATTGTTTGTCCAAGTGGTTGAGGTTTATCTTTTTCTGGAGTACCAACTGTACCAAAGAAGTTATTAAAGTGATTAGCGATAGCAAGGGGAACACCTGTGATTTTTTTATTTATATTTAATTGTATGTTCTTTTAGGTTTAAGTGTATTTTTATTCGATCGTTCCTTTATTATTTGCCTAATGGTTTTAGTAACGTTGCTAGATTGTAATATTTTTGGAAATGCTGAAATGGAAAGTTTTTTTTCGTATGTTTTGTAGTAATATATTAGGTTGGTGCTATTAGATTGATTAACAAGAAATTTTAAGAGGCGTTTATTTTTACATGAAATTCTTAATCCCTTTGTCAACCACGTGTTTTTATTTTTAGTTTTTATTTTAATTTTAGCCTTACGGATGGTGTATTCTAAGATGTTGTGGATTTTATCGTGGAATGCATTATAGTTTTTATTTACATTTTGTGCTGGATCTTTAAAAATAGTTTGACCAATCGGTTTTTTGTAATTCTGCTTTGAACAACTTTAAGTTTTTTTTTTCTTTCCAAAAAAAAACTTAAACTGTATACCAAGCAATTAAATCTCCGGGTAAACTAACTAAAACTTCTTTGTGATCTGAGAATCCATATTATCTTGTTTCAGTATTAAAGCTATCTTTGCAGTTGTGCATATTACTGAAGATTAGATCTATGCAGCTCTAGCTAGTTTGTGTGATTCTGGTCGGCTTAGTTACTTTTTGAACGAAATTAAAACTCTTCATAAGATTTAGCAACTTTGAGGACAGATAACTTTCTTGTAAAACATTTATGTTAAAATCCCCTCTTATTACTACATTTTAGAGCTATCCTTTTTACGGATGCATTCTAAGAGATTAGTTAGAAAACTGAAGAAAAGTTCCGATTCCCTATTTTTATTTGGCCAGTACAAAGTTACTATTAACAAGTTTAATTTCTCAATTTCTACTGCAAATACTTCGAATACGAATTCTAAGAACTTATGTAATATGTCTCTACGTTCTTTAAAATCGATATTGTCTTTTAGAATTATACATACTCCTCCGCCTTCTCTGTTAGCTCGGCAAAAACAGGAAGCTAATTGGTAATTATCTAGTTGCAAGAGTTTTATCTTTGGTACCGTTATCCAAGTTTCGGATAGAGTTATTATCCTCAAGTGCCGCGACTTCTATAAGATGACGCTTGTTTTTAAAACTTCTTATATTCTGGTAGAGTATATAATTAGGAACGAAAAATCTGTTTATTATTTTCAGGGCGGTTCTGTTCATATGGCACGGAAAAACTTTCTTAATTTTCTGTACATTGGTGATAGTGAATTTGAATTTGTGCTGCCAGCAGAAATCGAGAGCCAGCCGCTAATTCTAGCAACTTTCAATTTTAGATCTTCCAAAATCTGCTTCAGTCCTCTGTTATTTACGGCTCCACTATTCCTATTGAACATAGCAAAGTCGTAGGTCATATGAAGGCTTGAATCTATGAGGTAAGCGTACTCATAAGTGACGACGTCGAAATCCAGTAGGTAGTTAAATGTTTCGATCCTTGCATTGAACAAGTCGGTGTTTCGCTTTTTTTTTAAATGTTGGTGAGCATATCAACACTAGTGTGAGTCACGTTTTGTAGTTTCTGTCTAACGTACAGAACTAGTTCTTGGTAATTTTCTGTGCCGTTGAAGTCCTCCTCGCCTATGAGCACAATGCAGTAGTCCTTCTTTGTGAAGTTTAACTTCGACTCATTTCCCTGAAATAATTGTCTAATTCCTTAGGGTAGTAAATAGTGGCCCAATTGATAGTTTTCGTCAAACTTTTCCCGAGCAATTTTTGACGTTTTGTTCTCTGTACTTATGAGGCAGATCTTCGGATTATGTTTTTCTTTTTTTTTCCTTGTAAAGACAGTGTTTATGGTGTCGGTGAGTTTTTAGTATAGGCTGGTGATGAACTTTTTCTTTGCGTTGGATGGTCGCTGTATTTTTAATTTTGTGGCTAACTTCACATGTAATTCCAACAATAATAGTATTTTTGTTACTTTTTGCCAGTATTAGTGATAAGCAAAGAGTCGAATGACTCTTTCTGGTGTTTTGTTGTTCGACTCTTTTGTGACTTCTACGTCATTATTACGCAAAAGTGTTGACCGACAGATTGTGGCCAATTGGTGAATTTTGGAGTCCCTTTTGGCAATCATTTTGTTCCATGAGTAGTTTTCCGCTAAAAGTTGCTCAATCTCCATGTCTGCGCTTTCTAGTTCTGTTTCTAGGAGTACTATTTTTGTTTTCAGCTCTTCTATATCTTCTTGATCCCATGTGCAATTTTCTAGACAACTTCTATTTGGAGTTTGGTTAACTGATGTGTCTATTGTGTCACATAAGAGAGTTTCAGATGGAGACACGGCTTGTCTTCGTTTCCTCTGAGTGACATTGTTGGTCAGTTTGCCTTTCTTCGTTAAGAAAAATCTGCACTGCCAGTTTGCTTTGCGCTCCTTTGTCATTATTCTGAATAGCTTCTCGCTAGTCCAGATGGATTTCTTTTTACAAGCTATGCAGGCTAAATATTCGTTGTCCTGAATTTTTGTGCTGCATTTATCACAATCTAACGCCATTCTAGTGATAAGTGCTAAGGAAGATGTACTATTATTAATTTACTGGTATTTTTGTGCACTGATCTTGAGTAGACGCCCCACAAAATCCACTGACAGGTCACTCTGATCATTGATTGGCTAACCGCCTGTCAAATCCTTCGTCTGAGTGATGGTTGGAGTTTGTTTATATTGCCTTCTATTTCTGTCTTTTTGACCGTTAGCAATTTGTGTAACGTTAATTAATTATTTGCTCAAATTACTTACGATTCAGCAGTATTCCGTGATTAAAACTAACACGGCCGATAGCTAGTGGTCTAAACTTTTTTCTTACGGTCTTGAATCACAAGTTTCAAAGGATTTAGTATTTTATTTTGATTAAAATATTCGGACCAACTTTGATACTAAGTTTAATAATACACGGCCCGTTCCCTATGATATGAAGTAATGAAACTGAGTTATTTAATTGCGTCACCTTTATACGCCAACTAAATCAGAACCAAAGTAACCGAATGTCATGATTGTGATAGGCTACAGGCACGCAGAAAATAACAAAGTAACTTATTTATACAAACTCAATTCTTTGAAACACTTCAAAAACGCCGATTTAAATGGTCTGTGGTGGAGATTTCACAGGGAAAGATTGAATAAACGGAGTTTTGGATTGGTTTTAGAGGAATCTGGTTTTTTATAAATAATACCGTAAGTTTATTTCTGAATACTTACGTAGAAGTTTTGCTTAAGATTGCCGTCTTGACAATAATGATATTGAACAAAATTAATTGGTCAATTTTAAATAATTATTTACATTTTAATATAAAAAAGGAAACAATTGTCTTGACATAACGATTTACAAAGAAAGATATTCCGTATTTTGTTATAGCTATTAAATCCTAACTAGATCTCTGGGCGTGTTGTGTAGGGGCTCGTGCGCCGGAGGCTGCACGAAGTCGGATGGCCGAATGTCATGATTTTGCGAAATATATTTAACTTCATACGTAAGTAATAGTCTATTACCCTTCAAAGTAGGTACCATCATAATAACAGTCGCATCAGTCACCATTTTATTAAAGAGTCATGGATTGTGGGGTATGTGAGCATTAAGTTGACAAGCATTAAATAGTAAAAATATTGAAGGGTAGTTGTAAAAGGAAACGGAATCCCAAGGGGGGTTTGAAAATGGTTTCACGTCGCACGCTAGCGACGAGAGGCCATTACGTCCGCGAATATGGTGCCTATCGGATCTCACGAACAAACATCATATTACGTCCATACCTTTAAAAAAAGCGGTTAGTGAGTTTTTGCAGTAAATGACTTCTTGCAGTAAGCCGACGATTTATCAGCTTGTAAGACACGAGTACCCGATTGGTGTTCAATTGAAATACTACAACTATTTTATTGAAATCCTATTTAAAGGCTATAAACTCCTCCCGTACCGGGACGTGAACCCGCGACCTCTGGCTGACGGTGCCAGAGGGGTTTGAGTCCCGGCATGGGTCGAATTTTTAGCCTCTATATAGTTTTTTTAAACTGTCCTCGGCACGGGTTAGTGCAACAAAAGAAAGTCCGGAAAAACTAATTATAACCTTTAAATGACCTATAAACTTTATAATGACCTTGAAATGACCTATATACTTGATAATGACCTTGAAAAGAACAATTGAAAACCATTTTTACAATGGCCCAATCGGGTCGTTTAGAATTCTACAAATTAAAGGACTTATTTCCTAATTATCCTAACTATCCCTATCGTTTATGTTATGAATTCGATAACACTCCAATCTCATTAATTTTAAGTTGCATCTCCTATTAATTAATTAATTTATCTCCAAAAAGACAATATAGTCCGCACAAATCTTTTTGGCGGTAACGTGAACATAGTCACAGGTCGTTTGCACATCGCTTACTGTGTTTACAATGTCATCATCAGCCATTTGACGCCCACTGCAGGACATAGGCCTCCCTCGTGGTTTTCCAAGCTTCGAACATAACCATGAGGGGTTTTGCCAGTGTATGTAAGAGTAATAATTGACTAATAGTAATTTACTACGCATCACACTACGTCAATTACTTTTACATACACTGTAAAGACAGTAAGCGATGTGCAAACGATCTGCGACTATGTTCACGTCACCGCCAAAAATATTTGTGAGGACTATACATACAATAAAGACAGATTGAGCTTATAAATGTCGTTCAAGAACGTAGTTGAGTCGCTGGTTACGCTACCTTCAGGCGGGGACTCGAGGGGCGGCGGCGCGGGGGGCGGGGAGAGCGGCGCGGGGGGCGGAGACAGCGGCGCGGCGGGGGGCGCGGGGGACGGGGCCGCGCTCGGACTGTACCTGCCGCGGGGACAGACAAACGAAAAATCAAACGGACTAGTTA
This sequence comes from Yponomeuta malinellus, assembly GCA_947308005.1. Classification (NCBI taxonomy): domain Eukaryota; kingdom Metazoa; phylum Arthropoda; class Insecta; order Lepidoptera; family Yponomeutidae; genus Yponomeuta; species Yponomeuta malinellus. The sequence continues at coordinate 7,929,796 of OX371022.1, forward strand.
ACTGTCCAGTCCGTTCGGAAATTCACTGCGAACGGACTAGTAAACTGTCCAGGCCGTTCGGGAACTCACTGCGAACGGACTAGTAAACTGTCCAGGCCCTTCGGGAACTCACCGTAAAATTTCCAGCAATCCATTCCAGTCCGTTTGGGAACTCACTGGGGACGGCCTAGTAACATAGTTAGTGTTCAATCCAATTATAGACCTGTAGCATTGATACCTATTCTATCAAAAGTCTTTGAAAAATATATATATAATGCCATTACAAACTTTATTAACAAGCATAAAATATTGACTGATCAACAAAAAGGATTCAGAAAAAATATGACTATAAATATGGCAATTTATGACTTAATAAAATGTGCGGTGTTAAATATGGACATAAGGAAGCCTATTTGTGCCATTTATATGGACATGTCAAAGGCTTTCGACTGTGTTGATCATTGTATATTAATGGATAAGCTCTAGCAAGTTACGGCTTGCGTGGTAACGTACATGATCTTATAAAGTCATATCTCAGTGACAGATATCAATACACAGAAATAACCCAAATATGTCAGCATAAGGCTCGGGAAATAAGTTTTAGATCGGAGCCTAGAAAGACTTGCTTTGGAGTACCACAAGGCAGCGTATTGGGGCCGCTTTTGTTTTTACTGTACATTAACGACATGCCGAATAATGTACACCACCCCATGGTACTGTTTGCCGATGATAGCACAGTTCTAATAAAAAGGAATAATGATGTAGACTACGAGAAAGATATTAATAGTACTCTCAGCAACATCATAGATTGGCTTACTAATAATAACCTGCTTATAAATATTGACAAAACCAAGGTGATGCATTTTAGTCAAAAGGTAGAATATTTGAACCCAAATGTAAACTACAAGGGTGAAACAATTGAAGAAGTGAACCAAACCAAATTCTTAGGGTTAGTTATAGATAAAAACTTGACTTGGAAGCCACAATCAGAAGAAATCTGCAAAAAACTCTATAAATTCTCATACGCGTTATATAAGCTCGCTAAAGTTGTGAACCGTGACGCAGTGCTATGTGCCTATCACGGCTATGTAGCTTCCACGCTTCGTTATGGTATCATATTCTGGGGGAACTGTTCAAATAGAGAAATTATATTTAAATCTCAAAAGAGATGTCTTAGAGCAATGTGTAAATTAAAATCAACAGACACCTGTAAACCATATTTTAAAGAACTGAAGTTACTAACGTTTCCCTCTATGTACATTTTTGAAGTAGCTTTATTTGTAAAAACGAACCCAATATTATTTACGAAAACTAATAGATTAAGAAATCCTCATAGGCTTCAAAATGTAACCTCAAAAACGGCTCTACTTAGTAAAAGCGTAATTGGACTAGCTCCAAAAATTTACAATAAAATTCCTAATAATATTAAGAGCCTTAATGTTAATACTTTTAAATTAAAACTTAAATCCATATTGATTGAGAAGTGTTATTACTCTATTGTTGAATATTTAAATGACAAGGAATTCTGCAAATAACTTTACAGATCCACTGAGCCACTTTCTATAACATGTATGATAAACTTCAATTGAGACTTTTGAATTTGTTAAAGACATTAATTTGATCAACTATTAGAATTGCATGTTAGACTATAAGTAATGAAAATATTTGTATGCTTTTTTAGCAGAATGTAGAGTACATAAATGTATTTACCAACTTATATATCCACCTACATTCCACAAATAAATGATTTTGTATTTGTATTTTTGTATTTGTATTTGTTGAAAAAAAAAGAAGTGATTTCTGAATAACAGTTTTGCTGTGCGGTAACTCAGAAACAACTGGGACCTTGGCGTCACTCATTCTGTAATAAAGCAATCGTTGCTGTTCAGTACCGCATGGCGATGACGGGCGGGGCGCCACCGCACCCGGGCCCGGGGCGCTAATATGCGATTTTGGCGTTCACTGACCAGGGCCAGCAATGCACTGCACCAGTAACAAAGAAGGACTCACTTGGCGACGGGGCGCCAATGTGCGGTATTGGCGCCCCCGCACCAGGGCCCAGCAGTACAGGTTGCCAACAGTAAGAGGAGGGCTGACCTGTTGGCGGGGCGCGCGGGGCGGGCGGGGCGAGCGGGGCGCGCGGGGCGCCGGCGGGCGCGCGCGGGGGGCGCCAGCGCGGCGCCCGTGTCCCAGTCCGAGTACTGCGATGTCGACGAGCTGCAACCACACCGCCCACACTCTTGTTATCTCATTCCAATTGTACGTAAATATTATGTGGTCGGTTACTTACTTTTCACTTTTGCTGCCCGAGTGCGAGCTGCGGCGAGAACAGAGAAGAATAAAATATAATTTTACTTTTAAAATACAAGGAAACATTCAGCCCTAAATCGTGCAAAAATTTACATTAAGGATTATTTAAAACTATATTTAAAAAAAACCCAAAACCCCTCATGGTTATGAAAACCACGCAGGAGGCCTATGTCCTGCAGTGGGCGTCAAATGGCTGATTATGATATTTAAATATAAACAGTGGCAAAGTACAACAACTTAGACCAGAGGTTCCAAACTTTATTAGACGGCGACGGACTTTCAGTAACTTTTCATGCTGTTTCAGTTAAAATATGTACTTATACAGCGACACTAGGCTCTCACACAAAAAAGTAAACAGTACATTCAGTTTTCGGAGAAGAGAAACAAAGAGTGCATCTTTTAGGTACTACCGGCCTGACACTATCACAAAAACTACATGAACATGTAGTTTTACCGCATGCAATTAAATAAAAAAAAAAATAAAAAAAAAATCTTTACACGTTACACGAAGTAAAAGGTATTATTATGATTATGTTACCGTTTTTTGGCAAAGTTTAGTACGAATGCAATTTACTGTGGTCTCCACACTAGGTTACACCTGTATCGTGGAGGCCGATTGCTTTACCATTTGACGGATACGGAATAGGTTATTTATATAATTGTAAACTTGAAATGACAAATAAATGAACAGCGCGGTGTGCTCCACCCTAAGACGAGCAAGCCTTCAGCGAGTTACTATCGATTTGTCAGCGAGCTGCCACTGACCTGTCAGTGTCGCTGGGCGTGCTGGCGGAGGAGGACCCGGAGTCGGAGTCCTCGGACTCCTCGGGCTCCGTCTCGACGCGCGGCTCCAGCCTGCAAGCGATGCGAGTAACTTCATATTTGCAGTAAACTATACTGCAAATGCATATTTTTAGGGTTCCGTACCCAAAGGGTGAGAGACCCTAATTACTAATACTCCGCTGTCCGTCCGTCCATTTGTCACCAGGCTGTGTCTCATGAACAGTGATAGTTAGAAAGTTGAAATTTTTGCAGATTACGTATTACTGTTGCCTCTATAACAACAAATACTAAAAGCAGAATAAAATGAAAAAATGAAAAATGCTTTATTTAGAAAAGGGTTAAAAGAGTGGTTACTGGCTCCCAAACTAGGATTCCCTGTGCTCTGGGTAGCCAGGGAATCCTAGTTTGGGAGCCAGTAACCACTCAAAATAAATATTTAAGTAGGGCTCCCATACAACAAACGTGATTCTTTTATTGCCGTTTTATGCTCGATTTAAATAACAGATAGACGCTTGAAATATTCAAATGTTGTATAGATAATGGTACGGAACCCTTCGTGCGCGAGTCCGACTCGCACTTAGCCAGTTTTTTTAACATGCGATTAGCAGCCGAGTCGGGGTACTTATTGGTAGTTCGGGTTGTAAGGCGAGGTACTCATTAATGTTTCGGGTTGTAAGGTGTGGTACTCACTTGTTCGTCGGGTCGTAAGGCACGGTACTCACTAGTAACCCGACTTGTAAGACGGGGTTCTCACTAGTTTCGGGTTGTGAGGCGGAGTACTTACGATCAGTTACGTCGGAGGTGAAAACACCTGGGTCAGGATGAGAAGACTTCGAAATCGCCGCTCAAGACCGCAGAAAGTGGAAATCTTTTATAAAGGCCCTATGTCCCTGACGAGGGACAATAGGATATAAGTAAGCAAATAAGGTGGAGTACTCACTGGAATATCTGGCGTTCATTGTAATGTATTTCTGTGGGCTGGGGTATTCAGTCATATCTCGTATAGATTAGGTTAGTTAGCGGCGGTGCTGGCGACGGCGGGTACTGACCGGTAGCGCGGGGCCGCGGGCGGCGGGGCTGACGGTGGCGGTACTGACCGGTAGCGCGGGGCCGCGTCCGGCGGGGCTGACGGTGGCGGTACTGACCGGTAGCGCGGGGCCGCGGGCGGCGGGGCTGACGGTGGCGGTACTGACCGGTAGCGCGGGGCCGCGGGCGGCGGGGCTGACGGTGGCGGTACTGACCGGTAGCGCGGGGCCGCGGGCGGCGGGGCTGACGGTGGCGGTACTGACCGGTAGCGCGGGGCCGCGGGCGGCGGGGCTGACGGTGGCGGTACTGACCGGTAGCGCGGGGCCGCGGGCGGCGGGGCTGACGGTGGCGGTACTGACCGGTAGCGCGGGGCCGCGGGCGGCGGGGCTGACGGTGGCGGTACTGACCGGTAGCGCGGGGCCGCGGGCGGCGGGGCTGACGGTGGCGGTACTGACCGGTAGCGCGGGGCCGCGGGCGGCGGGGCGGGGCGCGGGCGGCGGCCGGCGCGGCGGCGGGGCCCGCGCGGCGCGGCGCCGGCGGCGGTGCTGATCATGAGCGGACGGCGCCGCATCTCGCGCCGGTACCACGCCAGCTCCGCCGCGAACAGCTCCGCGCTGCCGGGGGATTTTTTTTTCTTTTTATTTAGGATACTCACAGTTTTGTTAGTATCCGAAATAAACCGAGGGTGTGTACCTCGCTTGTACTCCAGTGACACCTCGACACACATTCATGGACATACCCAAGTATGTTTGGGCTCGCACAAACTTTAAATAAAAATTCTAATTTAATTACAGCTGTACCATCATTCAACATTATGTATTGAAAACGAAGCCATTGACTTGTTCACTGATAGCATTTCCGTTACTAGCAAAGTAATAACTGCTAAGTGTTGTGACTCGGTGCAGGCTTCATTACCGATGCGACTTATTATCATGGTGTGCCATCTTTATTCTTTTAATTTTTCGACGTACATAGTTACTGACTCTGGTGTTTTGTGTGCAATTTTTCTTTCACTTCTTCTTATCGTGTTGGTGACAAAACCAATTAAATTTTCATCATCATCAGCCACTCGACGCCCACTGCAGGACACAGGCCTCCTTCGTGCTTTTCATAACCACGAGGGGTTTCGCCACAATCGCCACGCTCGGCAGGCGGGTTGGCGATCGCAGTATGCGGTTGGAGTCTCAGGAAGACGCTGCTGCCCGTCTACTAGATTTAGATTTTACGGCCACGCGCACTCCAGCGTCTGTGGCCTCCAGCAAGTACTCTCGAGTGCATGTGGACGGGCGAATGGGACACACAGAGAGGCGCTCCATAGTCTGAGGGGAGATTCCACAACAGCAGTGATTCCGCTCCTCACCCGTGCAGCCCCCCGCATAAATTATTTCTACATCTGCCTACCCGAGTGCGAAGTCTGTTTAGTGACTTCCAAGTCGCCCGTGGTAACTCGTGTCCAGGTGGTTGCGCCTCTCTAGCCTCTACGCCACAGCTTGACTCTTTTGGCCGGACCGTTTGCTTTCAATTGTACTAACTGCTCAAAATAGGGCGGCGAAAACTTTTCGCTGGCTTTCCCTACGTGTGTAAATGTAATCTGTTCGCGATAAACTGTTAGTTTTCCTAATCGTATGCCTGGTGACGGCGGCGCCGGTTGTCGCCCGTCGGACTTTATATTGATGGTGTCGTGTGAAAGGAATGAGCTCACCACACTCGTGCTACATTAGGCAGCCTATATGCGTCCCACTGTAGGGCACGGGCCTTCTCCCTCAAGGAGAGGGTATGGGCTTAATCACCACGCGTGCCCACCGCGGATTGGCGATTTCAAGCGCTGAGGTACGTGAACACGTCAGACACTCAGCCTTCCTCGCGATGTTTTCCCTCGCCGTTAGCGAGCGATATTGCTACTGTAACTTTACATTTTTTTTTTTTTTTTTTTTTGTAAGAAGCAAACAAAAATCAAACGAGAAAATAAGACATTTAAACAGACCTGGAGTTTCCTTAGCTAGAACAAAGATCTTTAAATGTGAGTGGTTGACCAAAAAGGGACCTGGAAGGATTGGAAACCGTTATTTTTTTATTTGAATTTTTTAATCTGTGGCATTTTACCTTTGTTTTGGTCTAACTAGCATATTTTTAGGTGCCGTAGTTATTTTTTTGTGAGCCGAGTCAGTACGGAAACCTGTTTATACCCGAAACTTCAAACGCGATTTTCTCGAAATCAATTATTTTCCCTTGAGGTCCCTTTTTGGTCAACCACTCACAAATATTGAACATCTTGCGACGGACAGTTACGCCAGTAAAACACAAATACACATTTTTAGATTAACGACATAGTAGATTTTACAAGAAGTGCACAAAACAAACCATTTTTATCGACCGAGCCGAAGGCGAAGGCTGATAGTAATGTCCAGGAGAAAATGGTTCTGAGGACGAGTTATAAACTCTGCTTTTCACTTCGATTGCGGGGAAATAAAACAGTAGTATAATTTAGCAAATAGAAGAAATTAATAAACGCACGTGTAAGCGGTGGTAGCCTACTGGGTAGAACATTGGACTCGGAAGCGGGAGACCCAGGTTCGATTCCCAGTGCAGGCATGTACCTATGACTTTGTTTTCTAAGTTATGTACATTTGTGAAGTTATAGTAGCAATACCACTCGCTAGCGGTGAAGAAAAACATCGTGAGGAAACTGTCTTGAGCTAATCACATGCCTCAGCGGTCGAAATCGCCAATCCGCGGTGGGCACGCGTGGTGATTAAACCCATACTCTCTCTCTCTGAGAGAAGGCCTGTGCCCTTCAGTGGGACGTATATAGGCTGCTTATGAATAAACGCACGAAGAAACAAGAGCTGTTTCCCGCCGCTTTATTTTTTTATTTTCTCTGTGCTTACGACATTGATATTAAGGCTTGGGCTGCACACCTATACAGCTTACTAATAAATAATTTTGGTAATAATCATCATCATCATCATCAGCCCCTTGACGCCCACTGCACGACCTATTGTACTTGAATTTAAATTTTAATATCTTTTATGTCTTAAAAAACACATAAGGCAAATGAAAATGAAAAAATGAAAATGAAAAAATATTTATTTCAAGGAATGTTAGAATGAGTTACATTTTGTGCTTATATTATTCCTACAGAAAAACATAACAAAACGTAATTTTATGTGACTACTACCATAACTAGACTATCGCGTACCCTGTATTTATGGTTAGTAGGCCCGTGCCTCTTGCAAAAGGCGGAAGACAGTAGGTGGTGAGGTCATGTTTATCAAACAAAAATAATAAAAAACAAAAATTCATAAAATAATAATGAATCTAGTACATAGTAATGTTATGTTATTGCTTATTTAACATGCGGCATGCGTTTTGTGTGTGTGTGTGTGTGTGTGTGTGTGTGTGTGTGTGTGTGTGTGTGTGTGTGTGCATAAGGCAAATAAGTATAATATTTCCGTTATTCGCCGAGTATTGACTTCTAAGTTCTGTGACTGTTGAGGCCTCATTACCGACATGACCCATTTTAACGGTGTGCCATCTTCCCTCTTCTATTATTGGATGTAGTTACCGAGTCTGGTGTTTCGTGTATTGTCTTTCTTTCACCTGTGCTAATTGCTCAAAATATGGCTATCTGTGACAACTTTTTGTTGGCTTTCTGTATCTATGTGTGCAACTTACTGTGTTAATGATAAGCTGTTAGTTTTCCAAATAAAATAAAATAAAATAATAAACTAAAGTAAATATTATAAAATAACAAATTCTACCTATCTATGAACTTCTTATTGTGTTTGGCTGTATGGCTCATTTTCTTTGCCTTAATACAGATACATTTATGAGTAGATACGTTAATGCACTTGTGGACAAAATTCAATGTTGTGCAGACTATATCCTTCACAAGAAAGCACTTTTCATGCTCTGAGAAGTGAAAAATTAATTTTTATACCACATTTGAATGATACCAGACAACAATGGAGAGGCAGGAGAGGAACGAGTAGGTTGGTATGGATAAATGGACTTCAGAATTAAACACATCCCAATCCACCCACTCCACACCTATTCCGGCAGCGATGCATAACACTCGTACTTATAATGTTTGAGTACTAATATTACAAATAAATTCCAAACAAGATCACGTGCTTTTTGAATTGCGAAAGAGATAAACCAAAAAATGTCGATGTCTCCTAAGATCGAGTCGTTACTTGCGTAGAGCGTCGGACAAAAATATTCTTTATGAAATGTGTTTCTTAATGTACATAACTTAGAAAACAGAGTGAGAGTGCTACAGCGAGGGGCGACTCACGTGACGCCCTCGATCCTGGCGGCGTGTCCGGGCGGCGGCGGCGGCGCCAGCAGCACGGCGGGCGCCAGCGGCGCGTGCTGCTGCAGCGCGGCGTGCCGCACCCCCTCCCCGCGCCACACGCCGCGCGCCTCGCCCCCGCCCGCCCCGCCCGCGCCGCCCGCCCCGGCCGCCCCGCCCGCCCCCGCCAGCGCCGCGATCATCACGTCGAGCTGCGAGCGCTCCTCGCCGGCCAGCGGCGTCTGCTGGTCGAGCGGCAGGTGCTCGCGCCCTGCCGCCGGGCAAACAGTGGGATGAGTGCCCAGTACTTTGGTACGAGATTTAAGAGATGTTAGACTTGGATGAAACACGAGGAACACGGATGAGTTATATGTTATTAATTAATACGTTTACTACACATAAGTTAATCTTAAAAACAATGCTACGGGCATTTTCTACCAGTCAACCGCAGCCGCAGGAGGTGAATGAGACTGACCGATAGGCATACGGAAGTGTGAAAAAGTTAAATCAAATAAAATTCTTTGTGAAATTAAACAACAGAAGCGGATATAATACATGATATACATGTATATAAATTAGATACATAAAACTATAAACTATAACAATAGCAAATATAAAAATAAAAAAGATATAGGGAAAGACGGTATAAGGCCTGCAAATTCCAAAACCCACAAAGTATAGGTATATAAATAAGTTACAGAGCGTTCAAAAGAAATTTATACGATACATTACGATACTCCCATACAACAGCCCTAAGAGTAGAGAATTGTAGGAGCGGTCAGACACTCGGCCACAAGTGAGAGTAGTAAGTCGTAAGGGGTACCGGGCACGAGCCGCTGCAGGTGCGGCGTCTCGTCCACACGAGTTGTAGTAAGTCGTAAGGGGTACCGGGCACGAGCCGCTGCAGGTGCGGCGTCTCGTCCACACGAGTTGTAGTAAGTCGTAAGGGGTACCGGGCACGAGCCGCTGCAGGTGCGGCGTCTCGTCCACACGAGTTGTAGTAAGTCGTAAGGGGTACCGGGCACGAGCCGCTGCAGGTGCGGCGTCTCGTCCACACGAGTTGTAGTAAGTCGTAAGGGGTACCGGGCACGAGCCGCTGCAGGTGCGGCGTCTCGTCCACACGAGTTGTAGTAAGTCGTAAGGGGTACCGGGCACGAGCCGCTGCAGGTGCGGCGTCTCGTCCACACGAGTTGTAGTAAGTCGTAAGGGGTACCGGGCACGAGCCGCTGCAGGTGCGGCGTCTCGTCCACACGAGTTGTAGTAAGTCGTAAGGGGTACCGGGCACGAGCCGCTGCAGGTGCGGGGGGTGCGGCGCCCCCTCCACGTCGACGAGGAAGGGGGGCGGCATGAGGTGCGGCGGGGTCTGCGTCTGCTCGTCCAGGGCGCCGCCCAGGGCATCGCGCACCAGCGGCCTGCCGACACACCGACACACCGACCGGTCAAACAGACAATTCATCACTGTGCAATATGCGGGCCGACCGACCCATCGATCACTCAGTCAATCAATCACCAAGTTATATCACCAAGTTATATGCGGGCCGACCGACCCGTCGATCACTCAGTCAATCAATCACCAAGTTATATGCGGGCCGACCGACCCGTCGATCACTCAGTCAATCAATCACCAAGTTATATGCGGGCCGATCGACCCGTCGAGCACTTAATCAATCAATCAATCACTAAGTTATATGCGGGCCGACCGACCCATCGATCACTCCATCAATCGATCACTAATCGTAACTTTAAGTTGAAAAGTCTGTTAATTAAGCAAACCTCTTTTGAAAAGTATAAATGTGGAGTTTCTTTGTTAGCTTCTTCTCCGCATAATCTATTAATTGTGAAACTAACAGCTTTAACGTTCATTAAGTAAAGATTTTGTTTTTATAAATTTTTGACTTTGACTAAGTTATATACGGGCCGAACCGGCCGATCAACTATGCGAGCCGACCGACCGATCAATCAGTCACTAAGTTATATGCGGGCCGACCGGCTCATCAACTAATCACTAAGTTATATGCGGGCCGACCGGCCCATCAACTAATCACTAAGTTATATGCGGGCCGACCGGCCCATCAACTAATCACTAAGTTATATGCGGGCCGACCGGCTCATCAACTAATCACTAAGTTATATGCGGGCCGACCGGCCCATCAACTAATCACTAAGTTATATGCGGGCCGACCGGCCCATCAACTAATCACTAAGTTATATGCGGGCCGACCGGCCCATCAACTAATCACTAAGTTATATGCGGGCCGACCGGCCGATCAATCAATCAGTAAGTAATATCGTCGTTCATATTGCAAAATGTCACATGTCAAAAAAATACGTATTTGTTTTTATCGAAATTGTATAAAAAATTGATTCTATCACACGTGTAAGACATCGTAATCCTTGGTCTGATCACAGAGCACTATACTAATTAGCTGTGTATACTATTACGACTTAGTTTTCTTCTAATTTACTAATTTTCATACTATTTCGATGAAAAAACAAAAATCGTACATGTGACATCTTGCAATATGAACGACGATATGCGGGCCTACCGATCGATCAATTAATCAATCGATCACTAAGTCATATGTGGGTCGACCGACCGGTCAATCACTAAGTTATATGCGGGCCGAGCTGTCCATCAGTCACTCAATCAATCGAGCAATGAATCACTAAGTTATAAGCAATTCTTTATTAAAATACCGGGAAATGAATACGAATTAGTATAAACGAGTGTGAATCACGCATAGCGAAAAAAAAAAAACTGTTTTCAAGACGCTTCAAGTTCAAGGCAAATGCATTAGCGTTTTATTAAAATATCTAAAGCAACTAGGATCTGTCTTTCACGTGGCAACCTTTGGCCCAGTCAAAGAACCAGTTTTATCTAATTGAAACTTTATAAAACTCGATCAACGCCGATCAAAATAGTCCGCGGCGGAGATTGCACAAGGAAAAGACGTAACTATAGATTACATAAACTGCCTCTGAGGAACAGTTTAGTGGAATCGTAATTTTACAAATTAGGCCGTAAGTTTTTTTGACCTTTCCACAAAATGATCTAGGTTTCGAAACGGACACCTAGTTCAGGCCGTCAAATTAGGTCACAGTGTCTTTGGTACTCTGATTTTGATTTAACTCCTGAACTGCCCTCGCGGAACGCAACGTATAGGTGGCCCATACTAAGTTGGACACAGATCTGTGTCGCGGCAGACGAGTGGTTAATAATAAAGTAATCTGATCTGACCGGTAGTCGGTGTGGAAGAAGAGCTCGGTGGGCAGCTCCCTGAGCAGGGCATGTCCCTGCCCCAAGCCCAGCAGCAGCAGGTGGCCGTGGGAGTCGCTCGCGGCGATGCTGGCGCCCGAGCCCCACTTCGCGTCGAATATTGCGCCTTAACAAGCAAATAATCAGCCAATTGAGGGTTGTCCGGAAGAGATTTCTGCTGAAATAAGCTCGCCATGTACACTTTTTAAAGTAAGGTATTATGGTTAATAAGAAGGTTCGCTGGAACAAATCTCTGACAGACACATGCTCGCCTTAGTACATGTAATGTTTTAGGCAATTTTATTTTTATTTATTGCAAGAAAACAAACAATTGTACAATATATGTAGTTACAAGACAAAAAAATCTTACATGAATATACATTTATACTACACCTGCTTGGAAAGTACCTTGATACTTTATCAAATTTACGGTAGAAAGTACGTCATTGCATATCGAACAAATATGCGGGGAGAAAACGCATCTGAGCGGGAGAGAAAAGTGTATGAAAATCCATTTCTTACGTGGTTTTTCTTTTTTAACTTTGGGTAAGACTATGCGCCGGTAACCTAAATATCAAAAGCCAAAAAGTTTTTACAGTGAGTTTTTATCTCCAAGTTCGCAAAATGACACTGGCCACTAGCTGTGTGTTGGATGGTGTCGGGCTGGCAGTGCGACCCTGCGGCGGCAGGATAAACAATTTGAAAAAAGAACATGTGAAAATTGCAGACGCCATTGGCGCCATTTCCAATTTGTGTGTTGTTTGAGGATTCAGTTTTCGTAGAAAGTAAAATAAAACTATGTGTAGTATAAAGCACTATGTATCACTCGAGAGAAACTGCGATTCCCGATCTCGGGTGTTTCAAACGACACCCTCGACGGTAATCGGTCACTTTCTCCTCTCGGTGAACAATGTACTATTAAAAAACCTATTTAGAGGCTAAAAATTTCACCCATGCCGGGACTCGAACCCGCGACCTCTGGCTAGCCTCTTTACAAACTTCTCTGTACTACGTACGGGCGGCGACATCCGGCCGAAGCGATTTACTCGGGTGACGTGCCGCGAGTGACGTAGCCTGTAGCCAGGCAGCGGCGCCGGCGTCTACGAGCCTAGGGGAGCGGGTGACTCACCGGCGCCCTGGCCGTCGATATGGTTGTCGAACGTGGCGAGCAGCTCGCCCGGCCTCCAGAGCGCGAGGCGGCCGTCGTGTCCGGCCGACAGGAACACGCCGGGCAGCCAGGGGTGCGCCTCCAGCACGTACACCTCGTCCGAGTGCGCCGCCAGCGACCACACCGCCGCCCCGCTGCGGGCGCACCACACCTGCGGCAAACACACTGAGGTCACGTACCTGAGGTGGTCAAAGCACCACACCTGCGGCAAACACACTGAGGTCACGTACCTGAGGTGGTCAAAGCACCACACCTGCGGCAAACACACTGAGGTCACGTACCTGAGGTGGTCAAAGCACCACACCTGCGGCAAACACACTGAGGTCACGTACCTGAGGTGGTCACACACCTCGGCGCTTCAAATTGCCAATCCGCGGTGGGCACGCGGACTACAATGGCGTGGCACAGGCCTTCTCTCTCTCTCAAAATGTTTTAGTCTCAATGGAGAGGCTATGTTAAAACGAAGGCCTTCTCTCAGAGAGAGTGCAACGGCGGTGACGACGAGGACGACTCACCCGCACGGAGCAGTCGGAGACGGCGGTGACGACGAGGGCGACTTACCCGCACGGAGCGGTCGGAGACGGCGGTGACGACGAGGACGACTCACCCGCACGGAGCAGTCGGAGACGGCGGTGACGACGAGGACGACTCACCCGCACGGAGCAGTCGGAGACGGCGGTGACGACGAGGGCGGCTCACCCGCACGGAGCAGTCGGAGACGGCGGTGACGACGAGGGCGGCTCACCCGCACGGAGCAGTCGGAGACGGCGGTGACGACGAGGGCGGCTCACCCGCACGGAGCAGTCGGAGACGGCGGTGACGACGAGGGCGGCTCACCCGCACGGAGCGGCCGGAGACGGCGGTGACGACGAGGGCGACTCACCCGCACGGAGCTGTCGGAGACGGCGGTGACGACGAGGGCGGCTCACCCGCACGGAGCGGTCGGAGACGGCGGTGACGACGAGGAGGACTCACCCGCACGGAGCGGTCGGAGACGGCGGTGACGACGAGGAGGACTCACCCGCACGGAGCGGTCGGAGACGGCGGTGACGACGAGGGCGACTTACCCGCACGGAGCAGTCGGAGACGGCGGTGACGACGAAGGCGACTCACCCACACGGAGCGATCGGAGACGACGGTGACGACGAGGACGACTCACCCGCACGGAGCAGTCGGAGACGGCGGTGACGACGAGGAGGACTCACCCGCACGGAGCGGTCGGAGACGGCGGTGACGACGAGGGCGACTTACCCGCACGGAGCAGTCGGAGACGGCGGTGACGACGAAGGCGACTCACCCACACGGAGCGATCGGAGACGACGGTGACGACGAGGACGACTCACCCGCACGGAGCAGTCGGAGACGGCGGTGACGACGAGGAGGACTCACCCGCACGGAGCGGTCGGAGACGGCGGTGACGACGAGGGCGACTTACCCGCACGGAGCAGTCGGAGACGGCGGTGACGACGAAGGCGACTCACCCACACGGAGCGATCGGAGACGACGGTGACGACGAGGACGACTCACCCGCACGGAGCAGTCGGAGACGGCGGTGACGACGAAGGCGTCGCTGGCGTCCCACTGCACCATCGTCACCTTCAGCTTGCGCCCGTCCGCCGCCGCGCCTGCCGCCGCACACACACATATTACAAGTGTTAAATGTGTCAATGTAAAATCTAACAAGATTATAAATACAGAAATTGGACTGTTTTTAGTACCGCAAATAAACTTTTCATTATTTTATCTTTAAAAACTTCAAACGGACGGATGATACCAAGTACTTATTCGTTACTTACGTTCTAAATCTTTAGGTCTGAAGATTATGGAATAAGTTAAATAGTAATTGAAATTAAATGCAAATAAAATTAAATGGTAAAAAAACACGGTGGTAGCGGAGCTGTAGAACGCCGGCTTCTCATTCGGGAGGTCGTGGGTTCGAATGCCGGCTGTACCAATGACTTCGTTCTCTAAGCTACGTACATTGGTGAAGTTATAGTAGCAATATCACTCGCAGGAAAACATCGTGAGGAAACCTGAGTGTCTGAGGTGTTCACATCTCTCAGCGCTTGAAATTGCCAATCACGCGTGGTGATCAAGTCCATACTCACTTTCTGAGAGCAGGCCTGTGCCCTGCAGTGGGACGTCTAAGCCTACTAAGTCTAAGTTAATGTATTTACCTAGGTTTACCTAAGTTTATTATTGTATTTAAGATTCTTCTTGCACTACCCGTCGCCAGTCTCTTCAAAACCAAAGGTTTGCTGGAAGAGAATGCTTCTTGCATTAAGCACGCCCTTGTACACTTACAATGTAATTAGTGCAATAAAGAATTAAAATAAAAAAAATATATAGGCTACATAAAAGATAATAATTAAATAAATATTTTCTTGATAGAATTTAATATCTTCAATCAGTCTCTCGGACCGTGGGGGCCGGAAGTGTGGCGATTGTTTATAGAGATTTGGTCGCGCCTGGTCGATGCGTCGGGTGACCCGAGGACTGGTGCCCAATTCGGTCAGTGGCTGAGTCTCGCTATTCAACGGAGCTGTTAGTGTTCTAGGCACCTTACCGGCCGACGGCAACGATTTGACCTCAATTTTCTATTTAAATTCTTAGCTCATTTCTATTTAAATTCTTAGTCAATTTTTATTATTTACTATACTTTAATGTAATGTAGAAGATTTATTCAAATGTAGTACAATTTATCTATTATATTCTTTTTGTTGCACTAAGCCGTGCTGAGGACAATTTTTAAACATATTTAAAGGCTAAAAATTCCACCCGTGCCGGGATTTGAACCCGCGACCCCTGCCTAACAGTGCCACCGTTCTCCCAATATATCAATATACCGATATAGATTTCGATAACATTCCAGCATTAAGGGCCGACTACGTTATAGCCTGGTGCTTTCAGCATATTGGTCACATTGGGCAAGTATTTTTACGAATTTTGAGCCGGTACTAAGCATATTCAGTTTAATGCATTTTTTAAATTTTAGAATCAATATACATCTCATCGTCACACCTGAACGCTGTTTGTATAGTCCGCACAGTTCTTTTTTTCGGTAACGTGAACATAGTCACAGATCGTTTGCACATCGCTGTCTTTTCAGTCTATGTGTGAGTAATTGACTAATAGTAATACTAATACTCACACATACACTGTACAGAATCTGTACTACAGACAGTAAGCGATGTGCAAACAGATTTGTGCGGAGTATAGCAGCCGAGCCATCCTTCGAGGCAAAGCAATCTGTCCCCCGCTGCAGCGTCCCCCGCCCTAGCGCCCCCCGCGTCCTACCGTCACAAGTGAGCAGGGTGTGCCGCCACTGCGTGGCGTACAGCGTCCAGAGGGCGGCCGAGCCGTCCTTGGAGCCCGACACGAAGCTTATACCTGTGTGCCCCTCGCGTCCTACCGTCACAAGTGAGCAGGGTGTGCCGCCACTGCGTGGCGTACAGCGTCCAGAGGGCGGCCGAGCCGTCCTTGGAGCCCGACACGAAGCGCAGGCCGCGATGCGCCCACGCCAGCGAGTCCACCGCGTCCGAGTGCACCGCCGTCTCCAATATCTGCGGGACACTCGGCTCAATCCCGGTTTCTCGTACGATAACAGCCTGTCAATCTAGTGTCAAGAGTACTTTTGCCAACTGACAGCTGTTAATAGTAGATTAATAGTTTGTTAGCGTTCGGTAAACAGGGGATTGGTTGGAAATAGCAGCAATGAAATCTGTGGAATTGTAAAGGACCCGATCCGGCCACCATAACTATGGTTTTTAGGATTCCGCACCCGAAGGGTGCCAAACGAGACCCTATTACTAAGACTTCACTGTCTGTCCGTCTGTCTGTCTGTCATCAGGCTGTATATGATGAACCGTGATAGCTAGGCAGTTGAAATTTTCACTGATGATGTTTTGTCACATCACAGGCGATGATGATGCTGTAGTAACTGTAATAAGAATATGTACTAACACTAGAATAAAATCACTAACAACTTCATATGAATTTTTATATTTGAAATAAAATTAATCGATTGATTGATTTCTTTTGCCGCTACAACAACAAATACTAAAAACAGAATAAAATAAATATTTAAGGGGGGCTCCCATACAACAAACGTGAATATACTTCGTGCGCGAGTCCGACTCGCACTTGGCCGGTTTTTTAATTGTTCGTTTCAAGGTCATAATGTAACAGGTTAAAATTTTTGAGCGCATCGGAAACTAAAGGCATGTTATTGCTACGTTTATTAAAGAAACTATAAGGAAATTTGACCGATATTGTATCGTTGTTGCCGACCGACCAACCAACCTTTTTTATGTTTATACTTCTTTTATATTTTTTCTATATGTCTAATATTTTAAAAATGGAAAGAGTACTATGACAAGGACAAAGACGAATAAAAAAAAATCCTAAAGTTACTCTCGCGTTTACTTAAATATTTACGTGCATGCGTTTCAATCGTCGAGCGAAGGGATACTGATTCAGATTTCGAATACATCGGTGAAACAAGACCTCAGAGCTCAGACTAGGCAAATCATCATCATCAGCCATTTTTACGCCCACTGCAGGACACAGGCCTCCCTCATGTTTTTCCCTAACCATAAGGGACTTTGCCATAATCGCCACGCTTGGCAGGCGGGTTGGCGATCGCAGTATGCGGTTGGAATCTCAGGAAGACGCTGCTGCCCGTCTCCTGGTAATTGATTTCCTTAGTCGCCTTCTACGACATCCACGGAAGGAAATGGTGTGACGCTATTCTTGATCCGGCGCCACACGGAATGGAAAATGGTTTGCCAATTTTGCGAGGAAAACATTTACCCTCCTCAGCGTGCCACGAGGTTACGGAGTCCTGCGTAGAGGTCAGTCGACCCAGCGGCCGCCCTAAACCCTCCACAAAAAACCAAGCCGAACGCAGCACGGGACCATGCCGCCAGGCTCTATAGAGTAAATCAGCGGACTCGAGCCTTCAGAAGCCGTCCACAAGCCAACCAAGCCGCACATAAGGTGACAAGCCACTCACCCTCCTGGGCGTGCCGCCGGGCTCGATGGCGTAGAGCCTGACATGGTGATCAGTCAACCCAGCCTCCAGAAGCCCTCCACAAGCAAACCAAGCCGCACACAACTCACCCTCCTGGGCGTGCCGCCGGGCTCGATGGCGTAGAGCCTGACATGGTGATCAGTCAACCCAGCCTCCAGAAGCCCTCCACAAGCAAACCAAGCCGCACACAACTCACCCTCCTGGGCGTGCCGCCGGGCTCGATGGCGTAGAGCCTGACGTGGTGATCAGTCAACCCAGCCTCCAGAAGCCCTCCACAAGCAAACCAAGCCGCACACAACTCACCCTCCTGGGCGTGCCGCCGGGCTCGATGGCGTAGAGCCTGACGTGGTGATCAGTCAACCCAGCCTCCAGAAGCCCTCCACAAGCAAACCAAGCCGCACACAACTCACCCTCCTGGGCGTGCCGCCGGGCTCGATGGCGTAGAGCCTGACGTGGTGATCAGTCAACCCAGCCTCCAGAAGCCCTCCACAAGCAAACCAAGCCGCACACAACTCACCCTCCTGGGCGTGCCGCCGGGCTCGATGGCGTAGAGCCTGACGTGGTGATCAGTCAACCCAGCCTCCAGAAGCCCTCCACAAGCAAACCAAGCCGCACACAACTCACCCTCCTGGGCGTGCCGCCGGGCTCGATGGCGTAGAGCCTGACGTGGTGGTCGGCCGAGCCAGCCGCCAGGAACCCGCCGCCGGCCGACCAAGCCGCGCACAGCATGGGGCAGGCGCCGGGCCGCGAGCGCTCCACGAACTGCACCGGCTGCGATAGGAACGCGCCCGACCGCGAGCCTGACGCACAAAAGCCGTTCGTTGGTCGTTTTTTCGCTGAATTAGGGACTAAATAGTCTAATGGGCATTGTTATATCCTTTTTGTTGCGCTAACCCGTGCTGAGGATAATTTTTAAAAACCTATTTAGAGGCTAAAAATTCCACCCACGCCGGGACTTGCACCCGCGACCTCTGGCTAACCGTGGCACGGTGTTTAATAATGGGCATTGTCCTAAATATTGGCAATAATTACTAATGACACTTCATTTTTAACCACCGACGCAACGCAAAGAGGGTTGTTATAAATATGAAGCCTGTGTCTGTGTGTCTGTACGTTCCGTCGTAGCGTCAAGCGATTTCGATGCGGTTTTTTTAATTGAAAGCTAGATTGATCGAGATGAGTTTGTTTTCATTGCTACTTTTGACATGTTTACGAGTATATAATATTCTTCACAGTGTGTATTTTTGCTTTAAGATAGTTTCATACACATCGCATGTTGTTATTGAATAAACAAAAGAAATGAAATGATTATTCAAACTGCCTTTAAGGCAGAAATTACATCTGCCAATGGTTGTTACAAATAAATAAAATTTTTACTTTTTTTACTTTATAAATAAGACAGTAACGGCCTTATTTATAAAAACAAGATTCCTCTAAAGCACTCCTAAGAGTCAGTTTATTTAATCTGTGGTTACGAATTTTCCTTGTAAAATCTCCACCACAGACTATTTTAATCGGCGTTTTAAGGAATCGTGTTTTTTATAAATAAGAACGTATATCTTTATATTGGATCTTGTTAACGCAATAGGGGGTTCCTTGTAATGTTAGCTTGCTTTTTGGTCAATGAATAAAGAAGCAGTAGGTGTGCGAGTGATTCACAGGTCCAAGAGTAAGTAAGTAAGTAAGTAAATAATTTATTTGTGACATAAAAGTCTTATACTAGACTAAAACTAGGTGATGACAAATTACATGTTTGGTTTATCATTTAAGTTATTTAGCATCCGCTGCTGTGCTAGGTTCATCACCTGTATTACAGGAGACAGCGCCTACTTCCTCCGTTTACAAAAACTACTACCAAAATTCTTACATACCTAGTTGGTTTTAACAAAAACTGTAAATTACTGTTAAAACAAAAGTATTATAAGAAAAAAAAAGAAAAAGGGTAGGTATAGTGTTAGTTGACCTCCCTCAATGTGTGTGAGTGTGAGTGAGTGAGTGTGTGTAAGTGTGTGAGATCAGAGAGAGGATGAGTACCGCAGCAAAATAAATACTTATATATTTTTGAAAAATAGTGGAATATCTAAAATAAGATATTAAGATGAGATTATTAACTTACAGATCTCTACGAGTTTCTCAGTTTCATCGTAAGATAGTGATTTGAGCCACATCGAAACATTTCGTTTACACATTACTTTGGTTAATTTAAAAATGTCGCAGGACTTATTGATTTTATTATAAATAAATGGTTGTGTGTGCCACTCACAGGTCCAGAAGGCGACGGAGCCGTCGGTGGAGGTGGAGGCGAGCCAGCGCAGCTCGCCGTGGGCGGGCGGCGCCCAGTGCACCGCCGTGATCGTGCCCTGCCGACGTGCCCGGGGTTTCATTATTTAACGGACCAATCAGAGGCGGTCAGAGGTCGCAAGTGACCAAAAATCTCGCTTCGAAAGGGGAGACGACTTTGGCCTACAGTGGGATACCTATATGTTATAGTAGAGGCTACTTTTTTCGTATACTATCTGTCAATATAGAGTTAAAAAAGCTTTCAGTTGTGTTTCTTGTTTGAACTTTAGTCAAACTATTAACAGACTACGGGTTAAACAACGTTATGAACATAACATTAAGCTTAAGTTCTATGCAAACACCCAATTACAGGCGTGGAACAACACTCTTGACTAACATTTTCTTACAAGTTAATTATTTGACTTTTAAACTAAGGTGAGAAACCGCATTTAAGAGAAAAATCTATACCTACCTACACCGAGCAGCGGGCAGCGGTGGATCAATGACTATAATTTGCAATTGTTACAGGCTACACAAAAGTGTTTACATAAGCAGCCTATATTAGGGCACAGGCCTTCTCTCAGGGAGAGAGTATGGGCATAATCACCACGCGTGCCCACCGCGGATTGGCGATTTCAAGTATGCGAATAGCTCAGACACTCAGGTTTCCTCACGATGCTTTCCTTCACGGTTAGCGAGTGGTATTGCTACTATAACTTCACAAATGTAAATAACTTAGAAAACAAAGTCACAGGTACATGCCCGCACTGGGAATCGAACCTGGGTCTCCCGCTTCCGAGTCCAATGTTCTAACTACTAGGCTACCACCGCTTCAGGTGAATAGAGAAGTGGACTGTGTAATGTTGATCGATGAGTGTTTGATTGCCATTAATCGGTTACAAAATTTGCACACTTACTGACGTTACATAGTCTTTCGTATCGATGAGTACAACTCCCCAATTTTCGTTTCTGTTTAGCTTCTCCTTCAATTCTGTAGTAAAATGCTCTAGTGCAGCGTACCTGGTGTCCGGCGAGCACAGCGGCGGGCGTCCCGCAGCGGGGGCGTCAGCTAACTAGCGTACTTGATGTCCGGCGAGCAACCCGCAGCGGGGGCGTCAGCCAGCTAGCGTACCTGGTGTCCGGCGAGCAACCCGCAGCGGGGGCGCCAGCCAGCTAGCGTACCTGGTGTCCGGCGAGCAACCCGCAGCGGGGGCGCCAGCCAGCTAGCGTACCTGGTGTCCGGCGAGCAACCCGCAGCGGGGGCGCCAGCCAGCTAGCGTACCTGGTGTCCGGCGAGCAACCCGCAGCGGGGGCGCCAGCCAGCTAGCGTACCTGGTGTCCGGCGAGCAACCCGCAGCGGGGGCGCCAGCCAGCTAGCGTACCTGGTGTCCGGCGAGCAACCCGCAGCGGGGGCGCCAGCCAGCTAGCGTACCTGGTGTCCGGCGAGCAACCCGCAGCGGGGGCGCCAGCCAGCTAGCGTACCTGGTGTCCGGCGAGCACGGCGGCGGGCGCCCCGCAGCGGGTGCGCCAGACGCGCAGCAGACGCTCCACGGAGCCGGCGGCGAGCAGGGCGCCGTCGTGCGTGACGCAGACGTCGGTGATCTCGGCGCCCGCGCCGCGCAGCGTGCCCACCAGCCGGCCCGTGCTCGCCGACCACACCTGCCGCTCAAAAGCGAACTTTATAGCACAAACCGGACAATGCGAGTCGGACTCGCGCATCGATGGTTCCGTACTCGCGCTTGGCCGTTTTTCTTATTCGTCGTTAGAATATATGTCCCACAAACATGCCAAGGTTGATGCCTGTATGTTTTACCGTTTTTACAATAGACGATAAATAATTTTTTTTTTAATTTATATTTTATTATGTTACGTAATCCGCCGTAATTACATATACTCTGTGAAATTTTCAACTGGCTACCTATTACGGGTTCCGAAGAAGGAGCTATTTAAAGGCCGGATAGACGGACGGACGGACGGACAGACAGGCAGACAGCGGAGGCAGAGTAATAGGGTCCCGTTTAGCACCCTTTGGGTCCGGAACCCTAAAAAGGTTCGCCTAGGCCACTGGCCACTGAACTGGTGCTGGAGGTAATACATTTTGGTGTACCCTCTATAGATTAAGTAACTATAAAACTTACAACATTTTTTTGTATATAAAAAAAAACTATTTGTAAAAGTATTGCGAGGCTTGCCTAGAATGGGGATCACACTTTGCATTTACCCGCCTTTGTATTTGTTCTTTTCATTTCACATTTGTGATGGGGTGCGTCATAAATAATAAAAGCATTATCAAATATAGCAGTTAACCATGGGTGACTCCACACCACCCTTGGTAGAAGCACGGGTAATGACAGTAAGTTATATTAGGGGTTAAAGTATGAAATTGCCGATTTGTACTGAAAATCTAAATTGTTTATTTTTTAAATTTTTAAAAAATTTATTTAATTATCTATACATTGCTGCCATCTAATGGGAAGGTCATTAATGCCTTTGCGATAGAACTCCGACGATCTAGACTGCGCAAACTGTGTGAAAGCATTTGGTACTGCCTCCTGGGAAGAAAACTTCTTGTCACGTAGATAATTGTCCAAATCACGAAAAAAATGGTAGTCCGTTGGAGCAAGGTCTGGTGAATACGGAGGATGACGAATGGTTTCTAACTGCAGTTCCTGAAGGGTCAAAATGGTTTCTCGTGCTGTGTGAGGTCTCGCGTTGTCATGGAGCAATAATGGTGAAGATCGATTCATGAGTCGGGGCTGTTTATTGATTTGACGCAAGTGAGTCAATATTGTGGGTAAGGTAACGTTAATCCATGCCGCTAATTCCTGGTTAGTTTGAATAGGGTCGGCTTCCACTATCTCTCTTAATTCATCGTTATTCACCTGTGTGGGCGGTCTTCCTCGTGGCTCGTTCTTTAAGTCGAAATTTCCATCACGAAAGCGTTTAAACCAAAATCGCACGGTGCGTTCATTAGTAGACCCCTCTCCAAACGCAGCATTGATATTGCGGGGTGTTTCTGCCGCGTTAGTTCCGCGTCGGAACTCGTATTAAAAATCACTCGAATTTTCGCAGTATCCATCTTTGTTGTCTAAATTGAATAACAAAAACATATGAAAGTCGATATTCAAATGTTTCACATTTTTTAAAAAACGAACATCATAGAAACCATTTGAAAAAAGTTACATTCGAAAACCTCAAACCATGAAGATTCTATGTCAATTCAAAGAACCTATTGCAATAAAACGGCAATTTCATACTTTAACCCCTATTATTAAGAGATAACTTCCTGCTTATTAGTTTCCAGCCAACAAATAAGTAACGAAAGTCTATGTTTTTTAGGGTTCGTACCCAAAGGGGTAAGGGACTCCATTACTAAGACCACTGTCCGTCTGTCTGGCTGTCTGTCACCAGGCTGTATCTCGTCGATCGTGACAGCTGGACAGTTGAAATTTTCACAGATGTATTTCTGTTGCCGCTATGACAACAAATACTAAAAACAGAATAAAATTAATATTTAAGAGGGGCTTCCATACAACAAAAGTTGTCTAAAGATCATCTATGTAACCTTCACAGCGCCGATGTCATGTCAGGTTTCTATAGATGGCGCTGTTCTCAACGTACCTAATCTATCTTGTCTCGATTTTTGTGTAATGTTGAATAGATAATGGTACGACACCCCTTGTGCGCGAGTCCGACTAGCACTTGGCAGGTTTTTTTTTTTTTTATTTTGTCTGTTGGCTATTTTGTTTTCTTTCTACTGATGTTCATATCATGTCACCTATCTGATTATTTTCTATCTGTGATGTGTCTCGTTGCTTCAATAAATGTCTACTCTTTCCCTTAAAATATCATCCCGTACCTTAACGAGCAGATCATCAGCGCCGGTGATGACGTAGCGACCGGTGCGGTCGAAGAGCAGGCAGTACACCGCGGAGAGGTGGCCCAGCGTGCGCCGCTGCAGCCGCAGCCCCGACAGCATCCGCGCCGGGAACACGGCGGGGCCCGCGCCCGCGCACTGCCCGCGCTCGCGCATCGCCAGCCGCCGCACTGCGGGGACACTGTTTAGTGAGACACAGGGACACGGTCGCGCCCGTTCACTGACCGCGCTCGCGCAGCGTCTGCCGCGCCGTACTGCGGGGGACACTGTTTAGTGAGACACAGGGACGCGGTCGCGCCCGTTCACTAACCGCGCTCGCGCAGCGTCAGCCGCCGTACTGCGGCGGAGGACCTATTTAGTGAGACAAAGGGAAATTGAGGATGCTATTTAGTAAGACACCATCCACGCGGGAAACACTACGACGTCCGCGCCCGCGCCGTGCTAGCGTTTCAGCCAACTCTGCACTCTGTGGCCTAATCATACGCACCAAAACCTGAGCGATTCCAATCGTGTAACTCTCAAATCTCATACTCATTTGACAGTTAGAGGATTGGAATCGTTAAGTATTTGGTGCTCGTAATATAGGGGCTGTTCTATACTGTTTTTGTGGAGTGGAGTCATACCGAGGCTGTGGTCAGGGCGGAAGGGGGAGTGCGCGGGCGCGGGGCGCACCAGCCGCTCGGCCAGCAGCGAGAGCCGCGGCCGCAGCCCCCCCGCGCCGCCCGCGCCGCCCCGCAGCGCCGCCGCACACACGCCGGCCAGCCGCCGCCACTCCATGTCGCCGTACTGCGCCTCCTGGGAGCACGAGCACGCGGAGTGAGCAGTGGGGTACTTAACAAGGGTCTAGTCGCGATTATTTATTAAGTAAAATTTAATTATCTTAATTCCCGACGTCGCAGCACGTTCAAGGGCAGACTGAAGTGGTGAGTGACGTTGCCGAAACGTCCGGAGCTAAGGTAATCAATTTACCTAGTAAATAATCGCGATTAGACCCGTTTAATATCATCATCATTCAGCCACAAGAAGTCCACTGCTGGACGTAGGCCTCCTCCATGGATTTCCAAAAAGACCGGTTGGAAGCGGCCTGCATCCAGCGTCTTCCTGCCACTTGGATGAGGTCATCTGTCCATCTTGTGGCTGATCGTTTAATATACATATAGCTATTATATTATGGTTTAATATACATATAACTATTATATGAATATGTCTGAACATCGCGAATCATCAAGCCGTGCTCAGTGGCGTGCAATAGGAGAGACCTATGTCCAGCAGTGTACAAGCGTAGGCTGATGATGATGATTTAATTTTTAGGTGTAACATTCATTGTCAACCATAATTTAAAAAAAAAAAGATCCACATACGTGGCTCGTAATTACTCGATAGTTTGATAAATCTCAAATTAGAGGTGAGGTGACTTGTTGTTTACCTACCTCAAAAGGAAAAAAGGCACTCTTATAAGATGACTTCGTTGTCTGTGTGTCAGGTAATGCTATCAAGTTGAGATTCGGGTGGGACGACTCCCGTACAAATGATTATTACTAAATTTGTTAAAAAAATTACACAATTATGCACTGGAATTATGTCTGTCTGCATTAATTACGATTTTCATTTGCGCCAATACATACGAGTATTTCCTTAAGTAAAACTGTAGTTTAATAGGTTAAATAATATCGATAATGTTTGTATGGACTAAATTGTCGAACTCATTTAAGCTATTAAACGGTTTTTTTTTTTAAGAAACTGTATATTGGCTCAAATAGAAATCTTAATTAACGCAGACAGACACGATTCCAGTGTATAATTATGTATTTTTTTAAGATATTTGGAAATAATCATTTGTATGGGAAACGTTCCAAATTAATATCAAAAACTAAGTACAACGGTTCCTCCGTGGTGTGACAAGCTGCAGGCTTTTAAGCTTGTAAGCCAATCAATCAAAAGCGTACATTTATATAATTCTTTTTTATGTAGTCTGGTATTTCATCATCAACCCATTATGTCCCCACCGAGGGGCACGGGTCTCTTCCCTGAGGAAGGTATAGGCCATACTCCACCACGGGGGCCAAGTCCGGATTGGTGGAGGCTTGTAGACTAGTGGCTCGTCTACTGTCAGAAGTTGTCAAGCCGCCCTAAGGCCTCTGACTTGGCTTAACGACGGTATTTACGTTTCCGCAACTCGACTGCTAAAGAGCCTATTTACTCGTAGCGTGAAAGGAAGATAGCGTCTAAGACCTATTTTTGCCTCCCTAGCTCCTCCAGAAACGCCGGCAGCTTGTTGTCGGTTTATGTAGTCTATACAAGTCCCTCTGCAGAGCACAGGACTTCTCTCATTTAAAACTTTTTTTCATTCGATAAAAATTTGATTGGAACATTGGAAGGCCTGTGCCCTGCGGTGGCACGTGTATAGGATGCATAAATAAAAAGGGTTCCGTACCATAATCTAAACAACATCAGACACAAAGGTCGAGAAAAACGGCAAAAAAATCACGCTTGTTGTATGGCAGCACTCACTCAAATATTTATTTTATTTTAATTTTATTATTTATTTCTGAAGCGAATATAGAACTAAATATTCTGTGAATATTTCAAGCGTCTACCTGTTGCCGTTATGAATATCGAGCAACAAACGGCAAAACCTTACGTTTGTTGTATGGGGCCCCCGTTAAATATTTAAAATTTTTAGTATTTATTGTTATAGCGGCAACAGAAATACAACATCTGTAAAATTTTCAACTGTCTAGCTATCACGGTTCATGAGATACATCCTGGTGACAGACAGACGGACAGTGAAGTCTAAGTAATGGGTCCCGTTTGTCACCCTTCGGGTACGGAACCCTTCTTGCCTTCCCACTTCTAGGACGACAGGAGGTACCCTAGAAGATTTTGCACAAAAACTTCCCTTTCCGTTGACCTAGAAAATATAAATGGCAGGATGCAAGGTGTTACAAGTCATGGTACAGGAAAAGCGGGCTGAAACGTTAATTTAATGCTGATAATATCTAAAAGCGTCACATCGCTATTGCATACCGATATTATGCTTTCTTGCATTATAACTTGGACTTGAGTGACTTTTTTGTGTTTAAAAGTTTAGAATCGTGGAGCTGCTCCTAGATATTGATTTCCTTAGTCGCCTTCTACGACATCCACGGAAAGAAATGGAGTGACGCTATTCTCAATCTGGCGCCACACGGAATGTTTTTATAGCTTAAAAATATAAACAATTAAAATTATAATTCTCATGCTTATTGATTATGTAAAGGGCAATAAAAAAAATCCCATTGACTTAGTAGCCTGATTGATATCTTTACAGCACCATAGGGCCACGGAATTCTAAATTAGGTATCAGTTTCAACTTGATATCTCACACGGGGCCCGAGCAAAAGGGTCTTGACAAACAAACAGGCAGACAGACAGACAACGAAAAAATCCTACAAGAGTTCCTTTTTTCCTTTTGAGGTATGGAACCCTAAAAATAGTGACATTGTCGTATCGCAAAATGGGGAATGTGAGATATATTAGACCAATAGCGATATGATCGTATCGCGAAATGGACAATGTGAGATATAGAAAAAAAGCGTAATAGTCGTATTGCGAAATGGACAATGTGAGATATAGACCAATAGCAAAATAGTCGTAAACCAAACGCTTATTTGAAATGATATTTAGGCATAACGCGACTTAGACACACTGCGTTATAGGTATACAGCGAGCAAAGGTTTGTTTTTATAGTGAATAAAATGTTTGACTTGTTTAGGTTTTTGGAACAGCCAGAAATGATGAGCTATTTTTAAATTTTCGCGCGCTACAGATTCCCGGGCGTGTGACGCGGCTTGGTCGATCGGCGGCACTCGTGCACCGTCGGGCCCGCTCGTGTAGCGTGGGTGAAAAGAAGCGAGCGCAATGCCCAAGGGTGAAAGAGATGTGTGCGCGCGTAGCTACGTTACGCCACCGCCCGACCTTCCATTTGCATTGAATTATTGCAATTTTTGCAAATTACCAAAATACTACGAATTTCTCACAGGAATCACTCAAAAACACTTTCCCAATACTTTCACCGTATTTTCGGGACTACTTATGCACAAAACATATTTTCAACACTTTCGTATTTTTCATGAAATTTCAGACTTTCCCGTCGCTCTTTTCAGCGCTACAGGTAAATAAACAGAAAATTCAGGCTGAAAAAGGGTCTAAAACTCACCAAATCATCATAGGATTGGCTATGATTGTTCCCTTCCCAGTCGCTGCGCCGCGGCAAAACCTGCAACATGGGACTCGTTTAACAACTTTTCACAAAGTTTTCAGGAACTTTGACAACCGGCTCCACGTGCGCTGCGACCAAAACAACGAAATAAGCTCTAGAGCAGCTAGGAAAAGCTAAACTTACCTCTACGCTTTCCAGCTCTTTTAGCAGAGTCTGCAAAAGGAAAAAGTTGTTTTTAGTATCCAGATTTTTACTAGATTAGTAATTGCGTGCATTTCAATCAAATTTACCTGTGCAGTTTCCTTCAGCGGCCCGCCAGAAAGAAATTTCGCTATCAGAAAGTAGAGTTCTGAAACCGGGAAAGCTACCATTACACGACCTCGCACGTAAAGCATCATAAGTTTACAAGCAAAATGTGGAGCACCATACGCACCTGAAATGACCCTAGGGTCATTGTCGGACACTTCCATGATCCTAGATTTGCTCCAAGAGGTAAATATTCACATAAAAGTTCACAAACACTGAAAAATCCGAGCAAACATTTCACGATTCCACTACTTTGTTGACGAGATAGATATCGCACCAGTCTGTATTACCAAAATGGCGGATGGTCTCTGTCGGTAAAGCGGCTCCGACAGGTGTGACTTTTCAACACTTCAAGCTACGTGGTTTATATGCTCGACAACAGATGGCGGGCAGTAGTGAGTTATTCACGGATTTTGGCCAATTTCTGTCCGTAATTTAGTAAGCATTATTTTGCTACCCTTCTATCTTAAAAATAATTACAAAAGTATTTTAGCAAAAAATATGAACGTTAAAAGAAAATTTACAACAATTCTTCATTGTTGTCTTTATGACAATATATTATGTCCAAAATGATTTTAACACGCTGGCAACACTACAGAACAGTTGTCAAATTTTTGGAAGTGGTTGTGGTCGTGCTGACTCCAAAAGTCTAAACCCTGTATCTGCAGTTTCCCGACCTCTAAAAGGGCAATTTTGTAGTTTAGAGACTGCGTCTTCAGTGGTTCGAGGTGTGACTGAGTAGATGAGTCTGTTGTGGCCCGCGTTGTGCGGCCGTGGGCGCTGATGCCGTCTAGTGGGCGCGCGGCCGCCGCCGCTCTGACCAACATCCCAAAGCTCCTCAGCCCATAGGTGAGACCCCAGGCCTGCGCCACATTACACGGTACACGTTCATTTGGTACAGATATAGAAAATCAATAGCTGTTTGCAGAGCGTAGGTCATTGAGAACGTTTCTGTTTGACTGAGCGTGAGATTGATGACCACTCGTTGTCTTTTCTCGTCTATATTCGTCCCGTTTGTTAAATTCGCAATGTATGTAAACCAAACTTTAATAAACAACCATAAGATCATTAATTAAATTGCCAACATACACTACCTGAGTATGTATACAAACTTTTTCTTTTCTGTTACTTTTTAAAATTTTAGTGGTATTGCTATCAATACCATTAATCCCAGCAAAAATAGTCTGTTCTTATGTCTTCACACAAAAAAGAGTGGAAATCAGAAATGCAACCTAACTCAGTCTAAATCCGTTCAGTCAATCCCTCAATGCTGAGGACCGTACTATACTTTTCCAAAAATTCAGTCAATTTACCTTTATTTAAAGGTCAAGCAAGATTTTACTCCATAATATTACTCTTCATTTACAGTTTATTAACCCAGTTACACTGACCAACCCATCCATGGGTTTCGAGAAATAAAAAATTGTACCCTCATATGAATTTATTAATACAGTTGACACATATTTTTTAGAATCATCAGTTTTTTTTGCTTCTGTTTTTCTTGCAATCTGTCTCTTGACATCAAGCTTTCTAGCTTTGTAGTGGGCTTGCATGGTATATGCCCTGTGGCATATCCATATATTACTTTCTCTTGGCTCGGTGGGATTTCAACCAAGTAGATCATTTGTTGATTTTCTTTTCAGTCTCTTGAATGTGCGTGTTTTCGTCAGAAGTGCACTGGCTAGCTTATTTGGGTGAGATTCAATGGGCATTGTTCAGGGAGGCATCGACTGTCGTAAAGTGAAAACCATTTCGAGGAATAGGGATACTGATTACTATTAGAGGTTTAAATAAGTAAAATAAAGACGGATTACTAATATTTATCGCAAAAATGTATAACCTTCATTTGTCTTTCAATTACGTCATCGTTGGCTCTAATGCGGTAGTTCCACTATCTTCAAACATAAAAAAATAATACATTCGTTCGTTCAACAACTGTCAAAAGTATCAAATTGTTAGATACAGTGAAGACAACCTCAATTCTCAACAAATATTCAAGTAATTTGAATAAGTATTACGAAGGAGACGCTAGCTTGGTATTTACATGAAAAGATGTATTTAATACAATTCTTGGTTATTGGCAATATGATTAGAAAAGAAAATATCGGTAAGTAGTTGACACTGATTGACATTTGTTTGTCATTGTCAAACGTCAACGTATTTTTATTTTTTAAAAACATGAAAAATGGCAAAGGAACGTGCATCATTATGCCAGTGGTGACGTCATACTTACTAAGCTATTAGAAATTTTAAGTAATTAATAAAAAAATAATGGCATCGAAAATTAAGAAAATATTCAAATTAGTTTATTATATTAGGCTATATTTTCGATTTATAGAATAAAAAAACATGGGTGAACAATGCCCATTCTCTTTGTGTAGGTCTAATATTTGATCTTTATTTCCTCTTTAATGGTAGGTATCTCTATCTAACTCCTTATTAAGTCTGTCGTTTGTAATGTACCAAGTGTGCATTTGTTATTAAGCATTTTAGACTGGAAACATCTGAGAATTTCAACATTCGAGTGTGATGCAGTTCCACAGAGCTGTATACCATAAGACCAAATACGTTTAAGTATACATTTGTACAAAAGCAGTTTGTTTTCCAAACTGAGTCGCGATCTTCGATTTATGAGCCAATAACGCTTTCTCAGATGAAGGCTTACAGCTTTCCGTTTTGTGAAGATATGCCTTCGCCATGTCAGTCTTCTATCCAGATGTACCCCTAGCTAACGACTGTTTACTGTGCTGATAAGATACATAGTGAATTTTATAGTTTCTAGTTAATTTTGGCAAGTGAATATCCCTTTTTTTTTTTTTTTTTTTTTTTGTTTATACATCCAGGGACTTCCTTTATTTATTTTTAGAAGATAATTCAGAAAGTGGGTATGTTTTTTATTGTTAGGGTAACTTGGTTTTTGATATACAATTGCATGTCAATTTTTTTTTAAATTGTAAAACAGGACCTCAAAAAGGTAAGATAATATAAGATTTATTGCCATTTTTCTAAAAATATAATATCCAAACTATGAAACATTACAATACTTATATTACAAAGAAAATTAAAATAATTCTCATTTACTTTCCTTTTATTATGCTGAATATTTCAAGATTCCATACATGGGTTTGTCAGTACAACATTAGAATTTCTGTAAAACAATAACTTTTTTTTATTTCAGATTGAAACAATTATCGCTGTATGAAATTTTGAATGAATTAGAGAACGGTGATTATCTGGTCCTAGAGTGTATCACATTTGAGCCACCAGATAATGCAAATGTTGTTGTTACTGACGAAGATCCTGGAGAAGAGGATAATATCACCGTACAGAATATACCAGGTTCTCTCTTACATGCACCTGGTCTGTACAGGCTTATGATGGCACTTGGTCTAGTTCTGACTCAGATAGTGAAGATGATATTCCATTGGCTAATTTACAGAAGAGATCTCGCACTGCACAGCCAAATCAACAGCCAAGACCATCCACATCGGCCGTACTGGAAGATACTATAATTCGTTCGATGTCTGTGCAAAATACGACCTCTAAGAGGATGAATAGACACAGACCAAATTAACTTCCTAGTTTCCAACCTTTGGAAGGTCCCAAAACCGAGTTACGTTGTCTGGTATACTGTATTGAGCTATTGTTCAACGATTCCATCATAAACATGCTTGTGGAATATACAAATTTATGCGCTTCTCAGAAAAAATAGACCCTGTAATGTTACAGTCTATGTGCACCAAATTAAGAGAAAACACCAAAGTCATAAGTTCCTATGAACTACCTATAAGTACCTACTTACATCCTGTTGTCCCTCGTCGGGGACATAATGGCCTTTATATAAGATCTCCACTTGCTGCGCTGCGGTCTTGAGCGGCGACTTCGAAGATCGGGAAGATCTTCCCATCCCAACCCAAGTGTGTAGTGTTCATACGAACTACAGAATACAATTTAAATATATGTGTGAATAATCCAAATAAAATGTAGAAATGCTTCGGACGCATAATGATCAATATTTTTTATTTGAAACACGCATTTTGACCAATACGCATTTTGACCATTACGCATAATGACTATTACGCGAAATGACCAATCAGGGATTGTTATTTCTAGAATTAATGATTTTTTTTTGTTTCTTTTGAATCAACAGTAGGTTACGGTAAGTGAAGAAAACATGAAGTGTTGGTAGTATTCTCTGAATTATTTCCGGCTTCCCTCTATTTGTAGCAGTTGCCTATAAAGGAGCTGTTGATAGATAATCCCAGTAATAGCTTTTCCATTCAACTGTCATTCATACCTATAAGACAGATTGAATTTTATGATTTGGTCTTTTTTTAAGCTGTAGGTTTTTTGTCTACAGACAATGTTAGGATCAGGCGCGGGCGGCGGCGGCGGTGGCGGCGCGGGGGGCGGGTCGGGCGGCGCGGGGGGCGGGGCGGCGGCGCTGGGCGGGCTGGGCGGCTCGCTCGAGGACAAGGACTGCGACCTGCTGTGCCCCGTCTGCTTCGAGCTCATCGAGGAGGCGTACGTGACGCGCTGCGGCCACTCCTTCTGCTACGCCTGCATCGCCAAGTCCATCGAGCTGCACCGCCGCTGCCCCAAGTGCGGCGCGGCGCTGGCGTCGCGCGACCACGCGTTCCCCAACTTCCTGCTGAACGAGCTGGTGGCCAAGCGGCGGCTGCGGCGGCGCTCGCCCGCGCCCGGCGCGCCGCCCGCCGACCTGCGCGCGCTGCTCGCCGCCGAGTCGCGCCATCTCGCGCTGCCCGACGTCGAGCTCATGCTGGACGCGCTCACGCGCCGCAAGCGGCTGCTGGAGGCCGAGTCCGAGGCGGCGCACCACCGCCTGCTGTACGAGTTCCTCGCGCAGCTGCACCGGGCGCGCGCGGCGCAGCGGGAGCGGCTCGCGCGCGAGGCGGCGCTCGTCAAGCGCGACATGGAGCGCGTGGCGGCGGTGCTGGGCGGGCTGCGGGCGGGGGCGGCGGGGCTGGCGCGGCTGCCGCCCGGCGCGCCCGAGCCCGTGCGGCTGGAGCTGGCGGCGCTGGCGGCCGGCGTCACCGCCTCCGCCGAGCCCGACCCCGCCGCGCCCCCCGCCCCGCCGCCGCCGCCGCCCACCGCCGGCGTCGCCGACGACGACGAGAGCTTCGCGGGCGCGGCCGGCCCGGGCGACGCGCTGGCCTCTCGCTGGAGGCGCCTGCACGCGCACTTCGACGACTTCGTGCAGTGCTACTTCGCGCACCGCGCCGACGAGCTCTACTTCCCGCCCGAGCAGGACGGTACCGCTTCGGTGAGCGCCGCGCCCGCGGGAGAGGCCGCGGCGGATCCGCCCGCCCCCGCGCCGGCCCCCTCGGAGCTCGCCGACGACGACGCGTCCGCGGCGGGCGGCGAGCGGCGCGCGGCGGACGTCGCCGCGCCGAGCGCCGAGCCGAGCGAAGCGGCCGCGGAGGGCGGGACCAGGGGCGGCGTCGCCGAGACCCGCGGCCTGGACGCCTTCCGGGAGGACCTGGTGGCGTTCACGCGCTACCGCGCGCTGCGCCCGCTGGCGACCCTCTCGTACAGCTCGGACGCGATCAACTACTCCACCATCGTGTCCACGATCGAGTTCGACAAGGACGAGGAGTTTTTCGCCATCGCGGGCGTCACCAAGCGGATCAAGGTGTTCGAATACGAGGCGGTGGTGCGCGACGCGGTGGACGTGCACTACCCGTGCGCCGAGATGCAGTGCTCGCACAAGATCTCGTGCGTGTCCTGGAACGCGTACCACAAGAACGTCCTCGCGTCGTCCGACTACGAGGGCACGGTGTCGGTGTGGGACGCGGGCACGGGGCAGCGCTCGCGCGCGCTCCACGAGCACGACAAGCGCTGCTGGTCGGTGCACTTCAACCGCTGCGACGTGCGGCTGCTGGCCTCCGGCTCCGACGACGCGCGCGTCAAGCTGTGGGCGCTGAACGCCGAGCGCAGCGTCGCCACGCTGGAGGCCAAGTTCAACGTGTGCTGCGTGCGGTTCAACCCGCGCTCCTCGTGCCACCTGGCGTTCGGCTCGGCCGACCACTGCGTGCACTACTACGACCTGCGCGCGCCCCGGCACCCGCTCGCCGTGTTCCGCGACCACCGCAAGGCGGTCTCCTACGTCAAGTTCCTCGACGCGGAGACGCTGGTCTCCGCCTCGACGGACTCCCAGCTGAAGCTGTGGCGCGTGGAGTCGCCGCGCTGCGTTCGGTCCTTCACGGGGCACGCGAACGAGAAGAACTTCGTCGGCCTGGCCACCGACGGCCGGTACGTGGCCTGCGGCAGCGAGAACAACGCGCTCTACGTGTACTACGCGGGCCTGGCGCGGCCGCTGCTCGCCCACAGGTTCGACGCGCTGCGCGGGTTCTTGGAACGGGAGCGGCGGGACGACGAGCCGAGCGAGTTCGTATCGGCGGTGTGCTGGCGGCGCGCGCCGCCGTCCGAGCGGCAGGTGCTGCTGGCCGCCAACTCTCAAGGCACCATCAAGGTGCTGGAGCTCGTGTAGACGCGCCGGAGCGGAGCGGCTGTTACGTCGCTCGTGCTGGCTCGCTCGCGCAATTTGACATTTTTGGCGATTGTATCGAATGAATTGTGTATACTTTTGGTAAATGTGACGGATATAATTGCGGACGTTCAAAAGTAGTGTTTTCCTTGTCACACGGGATTAGGAAAATACGAGGCTGCTCTTACGTCGCTCGTGCTGGCTCGCTCGCGCAATTTAACATTTTTGGCG
Source organism: Yponomeuta malinellus (assembly GCA_947308005.1). Classification (NCBI taxonomy): domain Eukaryota; kingdom Metazoa; phylum Arthropoda; class Insecta; order Lepidoptera; family Yponomeutidae; genus Yponomeuta; species Yponomeuta malinellus. The sequence goes on from OX371022.1 coordinate 7,965,047, forward strand.
ATTGCAATAAATTGTGTATACTTTTTAGAAAACCTGTTTAGAGGCTAAAAATTCCACCCATGCCGGGACTTGAACCCGCGACCTCTGGCTAACCGTGCCGGCGCTCTCCCAACTTAGTTAATGGGCAAGTGCAGGCATCGGCGAAATTTCGAGCCTCTTTACAAACTTCTCTGTATTTAGCCTTTGTCATTTTGTTTTTAGCCTCTAAATAGGTTTTTAAAATTGTCCTCAGCACGGGTTCGTGCAACAAGAATAATAATTGTGTATACTTTTGATAATATTGTGGCCTGCGGGCGGAGGGAAATTAGTAATTTTGGAAACAACTTTTCTTTATTAAAAACTACGCAAGCGAGAACAAAAATGTATGTGAAACGTCCACATTTTATCAAAAGTTTATTCATTTTATTACAATAATTAAAAATGTTAAATTGTGCGAGCGAGACGGCGCGCTCCACGTAATAACAGCCTGAAGTGTGATGACGTGCAGCGTAGCGGCTGCTATAGTTGAGAAAAGCCTGACCAGTGGCCTAATTACGCTCACCAAATCCTGAGCGATTCCAATCGTCTAATTGTCAAATTCCATACTAATTTGACAGTTAAACGATTGGAATCGCTCAGGATTTGGTGAGCGTAATATAGGGGCTGAACGAAAAGATTCGGTCTCAAGGGCCAAGACTGTCTCGTATTTAAAGACACTGATAATGTGTGAGTGCGAGCTAAATGAATCGTGTGATTTTAAAACAACACAAGTCACATGTGTTTTTAAAATAACACTTGCCCATTTTTTTTTTAATTAAATTATTTACACCTACCTATTGATTTACATTAGAAAAAAAAAATTGTAGTTTATTCATACATAAATCAATATAATATGCTAAAATATTGCTGTTGTAGATATTAGTATTTGAATAAAACAGTTTTTTCTATTTCCTGCAAAGTTGTAATGAAAGGACATGTGTCGTTTTAAAATCACACGATTCAAATATCGTGCGCTGCGAAAGTAACTGAACGTTGTGAAACTTCGATACGACCTAGAAATGTGATTCAAGATAAAGTTGCCGTGTGAAGTGGACCTAATAGAGGAACGGAAAACGCGGCATTTAGTAGACTCCCGCCAAACCCAAGTGTCAAATGCTTTTAACGTCCCCATTTTGAAGTTTTAATCAGATTTTGAAACAAATAACTATTTTATCTACACTCATATCATAATCTTCAAATTAAGAATTCAAAGGTAAACACATATTGACAGGCTTTAAACAATACATAACTTGAAAGAAAATTTAAAAAAAAAGTGTAGGTAATATAAAGTTACATTAAAGGTCAGATTTTTCACTTTATGTTACAGTTATTTTTTTTTAGAGTGTTGCTGTGATCAGGATCACGGAACAAAACTTAAGTTTTTTTTTTAATGTCAAAAGTTGACTCTATAAAAAACCTAATTTCATTTTCGTGGTACCAAAAGTGCAACTAAAAATACCTAAAATTGCGCGCGCAAAACTGAGTGCAGACGATTGAATGTCAAGATACTTTTGTCGAAAATGCGCCATTTTGTTTCAAAAATTTCATTATGAGTGTAGATAAAGTAGTGTATGAGACTGCACATAACTTGGTATTAAAACACTCGCGAATGCTATTAAAAAACTCGCCAAGGCTCGTTTTTAAAATCTCGCTCGTGTTTTAATAACCCTCATTATGTGACAGTCACATAAACTACTATTATTTTCTAAGGTTAACACAAGCACTAGACATAATAAAACTGAATTTGAACGGATATTTACTCGTTTATTTTTTTATTTTACAATTTTCTGACGTTTTGGGTACTTTTGCCAGTGCCGTGTTCTCGGCAGTCTACCGAGTAAAATGAAAAAGTAAACGAGTAAATATCCGTTGAAATTAAGTTTTTAAACATTGTATTTGTATTACAAAGTCCATTTGTGATGAATTGAAACGACTGCCAGCTGATTAATAGAATAGACAAGTGTCGTAGAGCACAATTGGTGCACCGTAGTAACCCCCTGTTTCTCGTTCCATTTTGTTAATCTACCGTTAAGACTGTTCTTACGTGTAGCATGCTGTCTCGCTCACACAATTTAACATTTTTAGGGCCGGTTTCTTAATTGAGTTTTTCACTAAGTAAATACTTCAGTAACGTTCTGTCCCGCTCATTTTCGAGAAATTCGAAGAGACAGCACTACAGTCAAAACTATTTACTTAGCGAAATTCTCAATTCAGAAACTGGCCCTTAGTGGTCTGATGGTTTGATGGATAATTAAATTGCGGATATTCAAGGCATATTTTTCTTATCCGTTTTTATTGACAAAATTTGATTAAAAAATGTATAGTTTTGGAAACAACTTTTCATTATTAAAAACTACGTATAGCAAAACAGATATATATTCAACCCTCAGACCACATTTATCAAAAGTTTACACATTTTATTACAATAATTAAAAATGTTACATTGTGCGAGCGAGACAGCACGCTCCTCTTAAGAATAGCCTCAACAAGCCTGTCGTTCAAATTCTATACAAAAGGACAACTTTTGTGTAGAATTTGGACTATAATATTCTATTCAAAGTTAGAATTAGATTAACAGCGCGTTAGTGTACGAGCAACCGGGGGTAAGACTTGCACCAATAGTTAATTGGATGTGTGTGGCTAGTTAATTGTGGGAAAAACGAAAATGTAAACCTGTGGTTAGATTCGGCTATTTGTATTTGAAAAGAGAGATACTTTGTACATTTTGCGGAGAACACTGACATACAATCTCTGTATTATTTATAATACTCCTGAGGCAGTTTAAGTAGGTAAATATAAGTAGGCTAATATGCGGTAGGGGCAAAATCGTAACCACAGATTATTGAAACTGCCTCTGAGGAGGGTTTTAGAGGTATCGTGTTTTTATAAATAAGATCGTCAATGGTCACGATCTTAGTAGGTACGCTCGGACAAAGTTACCTATTTGTGTTAAGCCGGGTTTTGACGGCCAATGCGCTCGAACCGAGTACGTCGTCATAATCAACTAACACTGTACGCATACGGTCCGAGCGTACTAAGACCGTCAAAATCCGGCTTTAATCGGAAGCTACTCGTATCGTGTACACCGGGCGCTCTTAGTTAAAAAAAAATGCCTCTTTTCATCGGAGTGTACACGAATTGAGTTTCATCTTAGTAACTAAAATAGCTCACTCTGTCCGAGCTTATTAACATCGTGAAAACGCGCCTTTAGCAGAATCAAACCCTTGATTGAGAGAGAAGTAATTTCAAACGACATACGTAGGAATGTCTGCCTTTCGTGAATAACCTCGATGTAAAATACTTAATTGTCTCTAAAGTTGTCTGTGATAAGACAGACCTAGTAACTAGACGCTCGCTTACACCCAGATTGTGAAAACCAAAACTGAGGACTCGACATCATCAACCATTTGACGTCCGCTGCAGGAAATAGGCCTCCTTCGTGGTTTTCATAACCATGAGGGGTTTTGCCATAACCGCCACGCTTGGCAGGCGGGTTGGCGATCGCAGTATGCGTTCGGAGTCTCAGGAAGACGCTGCTGCCCGTCTCCTGGTAATGTATTTCCTTAGTCGCCTTCTACGACATCCACGGAAGGAAATGGAGTGACGCTATTCTTAATCCGGCGCCACACGGAGGACTCGTCATAAATAACTTTTACACAACAATCACTTGTCCTGGTCCCAAACAAGGACACCTTGTGCTATGGTCACCAGCCAGGCAAGGACATGACAAACATAGAAATTTACCCAGAGCTATGCCCAGACTGATTAGCTATATTAGATTACATTAGAAAACTTTATTGTACACACCAGAAAACAGAATACATTAAAAGGCTGACATGAGGCTATTTGTACAAATGTACGGCGTCCCTCAGTGGGAATCGAACCCACGACCACTGGCACGGTAATCAGACGTGATACGGCTAGACCAACGAGGCAATTATGCCATTACATTTTACATTGATTTAAGGGCAGCATTCGGGAAACTTGGAAAAGTCTTTTCGTCTAATATACCTCAATCGCTCAAGACAAAATTATACAACCAGTGTGTGTTACCAGTGATGACTTATGGCACTGAAACGTGGTCTCTCACTATGGGCCTCATAAGAAAGCTCAAGGTCACGCAACGAGCTATGGAAAGGGCTATACTCGGAATTTCTCTACGAGATCGAATCAGAAATGATGAGATCCGTAGACGAACGAAAGTCGTCGACGTAGCCCAGCGGATTAGTAAGTTGAAGTGGCAGTGGGCGGGGCACATAGCACTCAGAACTGATGGCCGATGGGGCCGAAAAGTTCTCGAATGGAGACCAGATATCGGCAAGCGCAGCGTAGGACGACCAGCCACAAACATGACCTCATCTAAGTGGCAGGAAGACGCTGGATGCAAGCCGCTTCCAACCGGTCTTTTTCTAAATCCTTAGAGGAGGCCTATGTTCAGCAGTGGACTTCTTGTGGCTGAATGATGATGATGATTTAAGAGCAACCCTCGGGTGCTCGTACACTAAAAAGCTGTTAATGTTACGTAATGTGTACGATAAAAATAAACATACCTTTTGGTAAATCTACCGCACAAGATTATCTTTTGGCTCAGTTTTGTAGACATTTGAGCAAGGCGGCGTTTCACAAACTGGGCGGAGGTAAGCGTCGCAAAGCCTTCCTGTATTTTAGTATTTGTCTTGAGCCCTGTAAATTCCTGTATAAAGCGTTGTAAACTAGCTATATCCACGTAACATGGTGCGTGCATCAAATCTAAAATAATCCTTAAATCCATAAGGTAAGAGACTGCACGATGAAGCTCAGCGAATAATGGGAAACTTGCGTCTATCTTAGATTGGAGCGACAGTGCGTTTATACCATAGAAATCTTTAAGAAAAAACTTAGGAAAAATTAAAAAATAAAACAATATTTTTTTCTCTAAAAGTTGCTCTAATAACAAAAACCTTATTAGATTTAGTTTTTTCATTGAATTCTGAACGTTTTCTAATAAGGGTGTACATGGATAAAAACATTATTTTACGAGATAACTCAAATATTGATAAACTATTCGTACCTACATAGGCGTTACGTGCAAGTTGGACCTTTTCGACAGGTTGTATTATGAAATGTATTAGTCGTACAGAAAAAAAATTACCACGTTTATTTATCTTTTACCATAGTCTCCGATTACTTATAACATTTTTAAATGCAAGTTCTCCATTGACAGCCTGACGGAAGTCACGCGTCCGTAGTTTTTTATGCACTCGGTAGTCTTACATTGTAAGTATACAGGGTGATTTAAAAATTTCCAATTACTGAAACACCCCAAATACCTAGAGTTCGTGTTTTACAATAACTTTTTTCTGTGATTTTTTGCTTAGATTTATATTTTTCATCAGGGTTTGTACCTATAATTTTATTAAATTCGCGCCTTATGCATACTACTACCATGTTGCAGCTTTCAATAAATCATTTGTCCTACATAGAATAATGACCGTTCTCTTGAACACATATTTTTAAACATTCTATCAAACAGCAATAATACAAAGCAGAAAACCCGTAAAACTTTTTTTTAAGAAATGGTAAATTAAAGAACAAAAATTGAAGATTCGTAGAACAGAAGTTGTTGTAAATGACAAACTTTACCCGTCTTTTTGGGGTACTGTGCGTTTTGAAAATAAATAATCCTGTATAAGGATTATGTCAGTGTCGTGGCGGCCGTACGTCCCCGGCCGTTGCTTACCTCTACAGTGGCGAGCTTCCGCACCCGAAGGAGTCAGTGACGTCACTCCTTACATTGCTTATGTTATGGCTATATGACTGCCTTATTCTTTTTCTCATTAAAATAGACAATAATTTTTGGGATTCACACTCTGAAGTCGTGAAAAAATACCCATACAAAAGAAAGTATTTTCATGGGTAATGAGTTCTATCTGGGAGTAAAGCTTGCCAATGTAAACATAGGTAGGTAGCTAACATCTGCGATTCTGTCACGGTTTCTAGAATGAATCTTGACATGGTACAACTCAATGTTACTGAGAGAAATATAGATATAGAACTTTATTGTACATAAAAATGGAAATTACACAGATATTTCTTAATTTCTGAGAGCTCATGGAAGCTCAATTAGTTTAAAACTATATAAATATAGATCACTTTATTGCACTGCCAGAACTATAATACAGGATTATTTCTTAAATGCACCACTTGTGTTAAACGTGTCAGTTGGAGTTTGACATTTACAACCACTTTTGTATTACATTTATTAAAATAAATGTTATTTTGTACCTACCTAATGCTTAAATCTACAAACTTTTTATAATACTGTCAGAATTTATCCTGTGTAAGCGAGACTCGAAGATACCTCTCTTTGTTCGATATTAGATATTATGTTCCGGGTGATAAAGGCGATATTACCCGGTTCAATATTAATTTCTTTCAATTTCATTGCTTCTATTGCATGGAGACGTCTAAATACATTTCAATGCTATTGCGCAATTTCATTAAAAGCAATGTTTCGACTAACGTTTTCAATGCAATTGACTCAATATTGACAATCATTCAATGCGATTGAAAGTAAAGTTGTAAACACGGAGATTGAACGATGGGGCGATTTTTTTTTGTTTAAAATGGTGTTTACCTAAGTGGCGTGGCATTCACGTGGCGCAATTTTTGGAACATTTCCAAACATATGAGCGTTTGTGTGATAAAATAAAAAAAAATGATAAGGTCAGAAACCAGCGAGAATGAAACGTCATTAAAAGAAGACTGAAATATTGACGGTGTCACGGAAGAGGACGTGAAGTTGAAAATGAAAAGTACCTATATATTTTTTAAATAGTCGCAGATTAGTTAGCGCGTTCCAGTTGTTGGCGCGACATCGCTAAACTGAAATGTCATAAATGATCAATTTGGTTGAACCGTGTAAATAGGTAGTCTTTCAATGCCTTTCAAAGGAATTGCTTCAATTTAAATGAACAGTGTACCTAATATCGCCATAAAGGACTACCGTGGGGTAGCCTCCAGTGACGCTGCTTTTATGTGAATGTGACGTCCCGCTGTGTATATCTCAATACAGAGTTGTTATTAGATTTTAAGTAATTTGTTCAGCGTTGTGCTTACAGACTGGAAACTTGTCGCTACTGGACTGTTATAAAATCTATTGTAAAACTGTGTGTATATTAGACTCTAGACCACTGTCTTATTCATTTAGTGCTATGAATTTATATTGTCTGTTGAAATTCTTAGTCTGTGGTAAAGGAAAAAACGTTGTTAACCACAGATTGTTTAAACTGTCTCTGAGGAGTGTTTTAATGATTTTTTTTCACAAATATGTCCGTTAACCTTTTGGCTACCTAATGGACAACATGAAGTTTTAAAGCAACCAATATTATTTGAACCTCTTCTGAAAATCTTGTTAGCCCGGCGCGGCTCGGAAAACTTGGGACAATATTGTACGTATGCAGCAATGCAGCTACTTAATACCCCAACTTATTGTTTGTGCTATGATATTTTTCTGGGAATTACATAATATGAACTGTGTTATGATTCTGACTTTCTGTAATGTCCGACAGATAACTTGAAATACCTATTTGAATATTTTTTTGCAATATTTTAGGGTTCCGTACTTGAAAAGGGAAAACGGAAGCCTTATAAGATCACTTTGTTGTCCGTCCGTCTTTCTGTCAAGACCGGTTATCTCGGGAACGCGTGGAGGTATCGAGTTGTGATTAAAACAGTATAATCAGGTCTACAGTCCCTTGAAGCTGTGAAAAAAATCAAGCTTTTCGACACTCAAGAGAAAAATTTAAAATTTCTCTCTCAAATTATAGTGTAATTTCCGTTAACCTAGAATTATGGAATTTGGCAGGTAATACCGTCTTATAGTAGGTACAAGTACAGGGAAAAACGTGTAAACTTTGTAAATTAGTCTGAAGTTCCGGAAAAGCTCGGTACCTACAAACGGAACCCTCGTTGGGCGAGTCCGACTCGCACTTGTCCGGGTTTTTTTAATATTTTTCAAAGTGGTTCGAAGAATTCTACTTCACATCCCGCGTCCCCCGCTAATGATACACGAACTACGTCGATACAAAGTCCGAAGTCGTTTGTTCAAGTTATTTGTCGGGCATCCCTTGGCTGGTGCTAGCCAATAAATTCTTTGTAAATATGAAAATACATTACTTTATTTGAGTATGCAATCCAGTAACTAAGTAAATAAAGTTTAAATTCGGTTGTAAATTTCTATAACGTCTGTAAGCGCCATGTGTTCATATCTCATAATAAACCACGTCGAATACATTGCTCGCATTTTATTTATATTCACAAAGTTTGGCACTTGTATGTTGCTACGAGGACCTCCCTTATTTTTTTTATTATTTGCGGGTAATCCGCCATTATAACAATGTCAATCAATCAATCAATTCTTAATTATGGCTACCCTAAGGATTCTGCCAATGTCGAGTTTTGGAGATATCAAGTTTTTTTTTTATAAGAAACACAACTCAGCATTTTTTTTCCTAGTAATGCATTTTTTATGACTAATATCATGTCCCTATATTCTGTGATTAATAGCAACTTGAAAATATAAATCCATTTTTTTTTAAATTTAGTTTAACGGCTCTGGGTACAAGCCCTTTTAAGCCTTGCTTCACTTCAATATTACCTATTATTCACTATATTTTTTTAACAGTGTTTGTCTAAAGGTAAAACAGAGTACCTACACACCACTTTTCCGCTTTTTACTCCGCTATTTTACAATGGATCGCTTTTTTTGTGGTTGCCAACCGGGGAGGACACAGAACCAAAGAGGTTAAGTTACTCTTTCCTTGCATTAGAACAAAAAATGTACGGTGGGGGAGGAAGGGAAAGTCATAAAAAATTTAATGAGTGTAGGTATCTTGTTTTTGTTGTTAAATAATTTTTAAGTTGCCTTTTGCTTGTAAATAAATAAATAAACAATCAAAAATATTGACAAACGCATGAAGTAGGTATAAAATCGATGCATAATTTAAAATATGGAATCCCGCTTTTTCGGTTAAGAGTCCGCGTTTTTTAAGCACTGCTACCGCATTTTCAATCTCCTCATCTGGCAACACTGCACTACCTGTGCCCGCGAATTCGGCCGATTTTGCGACGTCGCGATTTTGTTAGAACAATATCCTGTTCTTATGCTTTTAACCTGGATCTAGCATCTCCGGTTTTTCATTCATAGTACCAATTGAAGAAATAAAAAAACAATTTTCAGATCTATCAACATAATAATCTGATGTATTGTCAAAAAGGTTTTTACAGAAACACAAGATAATATGCATTTTTTTTTTGCACAAAACACTACAGAGAAAAATTCAAGTGAAACGTTACTAGGACAAGGCTAATATTATGTTATACAAAAGTAAACTAATCTCTGTATTTGTCAAGTCAATTGTATTCCACCTTTCTGTACACAAACTCACGCAGATTTAAAAAATACGGTCCAAAATCTATCTGGATTTAAAATCTCTAAAATCGACGTGTCCACCATCGCAAAAATAAACAAACAAAAACAAGATTTTACACCTCCAGCTTTTAAAAATCAAGATGGCTTCCGAAGCATATCATTTATCCTTAACATAACTTTAGTTTCATATCATTTATCCTTAACATAACGTTAGGTAGGCTTTCCCAGCGCCTACCAGAGTGTAGCTCTCAGCTTAACTCCCGGTTTCTCGTACACGAACAATCTTTGAATCGTCCTGCAGCTGTTAATAGAAGATTAGATAACATATTTTAGTGTTCTAGAAACAGGGGGTAAGTCTACCAGCAGTAAAGCCGGCAGGACCACTGTAGGTGCCCGCACGTTTTCTTCCTTCAGGTACAGTTGACAGCGGACCGACCTTTACATTTTTATCGCAAATGCGCTCGTAACGTAACTAAGTAGACCGCATGCTTACACGTTACTGTATAGTCAGCACAGATCTTTTTGGCGGTAACGTGAACATAGTCACAGATCGTTTGCGCATCGCTTACTGTCTTTACAGTGTATGTGTGTGTGAGTAGCTGACTACTTTAGTACTTGACTAATAGTAATTCACTACGCATCACACTACGTCAATTCCGTGTGGCGCCGGATTAAGAATAGCGTCACTCAATTTCCTTCCGTGGATGTCGTAGAAGGCGACTGAGGAAATAAATTACCAAAAGACGGGCAGCAGCGTCTTCCTGAGATTCCAACCGCATACTGCGATCGCCAACCCGCCTGCCGAGCGTGGCGATTATGGCAACACCCCTCACGGTTAGGAAAACCACGAAGGAGGCCTGTGTCCTGCAGTGGGCGTCAAATGGCTGATGATGATGATGACACTACGTCAATTACTCACACATATACGGTAAAGACGTGAGCATTGTGCAAACGATCTGTGACTATGTTCACGTTACCGCCAAAAAGATCTGTGCGGACTATACACCAAATTCACACACATACCCCCGTTACAGATATTCGAAATCGACTTCACGTGTGGTGATTAAGCCCGTACCTACAGGCATTCAGACGGTTCCTTTTTCTTCTTCCGTAATTTAATTGGAAACGCTCAAACCCTCAGACCACATTTATCAAAAAGCGTACTCATTTTATTACAATCACTAAAAATGTTAAATTGTGCGAGCGATACAGCATGCCCGACGTAACAACAGCCAACAACGAGCGTCAACAATGAAAAAGAAATCGTGTATTATTATATTCTTTTTGTTGCACTAACCCGTGCTGAGGACAATTTTAAAAACCTATTTAGAGGCTAAAAATTCCACCCGTGCCGGGACTTGAACCCGCGACCTCTGGCTCACCGTGCCGAGGTCGCGGGTTCAAGTCCCGGCATGGGTGGAATTTTTAGCCTCTAAATAGGTGTTTAAAAATCGTGTATCCGTTCGTTTCACACGTCGTTTTTGCAGAAAGTGGCGTTCAAATCTCTCATGCATGTAAATTTAAGGACCCACAGCAGAGAACCAAGGCCAACGACCTAGGACTAGATAGCATTTCTGCGAACACAGACGTTTTTGGCAGTTGCTGGGTTTCTTGGTCATTCCTTGAAGTATTTCTTTCTACAAAATTCACCCTCAAAAACAGCCCCTGTCCTCTCGATTAATCTGTACCAATGAAATAAGCGCAAGATGGGCTGTAGAGTAAATCACTCTGTGATTGGTTCATTCTGTGCTCCATGCGTGACGACGTGAACGTTGATTGGGCGATAGTAATTGACAGCGTAACTTATGATTGGTTTAATACAAAAACGTCAAGCCATTGACTCCACATGATGTCATCATCAGCCATTTGACGCCTACCGCAGGACACAGGCCTCCTTCGCAGTTTTCATAACCATGAGGGGTTTTGCCATAATCGCCACGCTCGGCAGGCGGGTTGGCGATCGCAGTATGCGGTTGGAGTCTCAGGAAGACGCTGCTGCCCGTCTCCTGGTAATTGATTTCCTTAGTCGCCTTCTACAACATCCACGGAAGGAAATGGAGTCCACGTGATGAAACCTGCCGAAATATCTAGGTACCTCGCAAGATGGCGGTCTGACGGTGGCAGGTGCACTGATATTTTGCCGGGTAATACTTAACTATTACTAACACAACCGACCGCCTTCCCACAATATAGAACGTGGTTCAAATATCAGGTTGCTCGGTGGCAAGTCCTAAAAATCAATATTTGCATGATTGTGAAATTTTACATACACAATGTCAATGATCTGTAAAAGAACATATTTCTTAATGGCATATGCTACTCTCTCTCTCTCTGAGAGAAGGCCTGTGCCCTACAGTGGCACGTATATAGGCTGCTTGTGATATGCTGCGTGCCGGGAACCGATCCTCGGTCCACTCGGCGTGCAAGCCAGTACAGCTGCGTGTTCGGTCTACAAGTAAGACATCGGCAGGAGGCCCCGGCGGCCGGTACGCGGGATCGAGTCTGCTGCCGGCTGGAATTAACGATAAGAATTATTGTTAGTCAAGTGCTTTGGAATGGTAAGTAATTCCAAAGGAAACTGACTACAGTAGTCTATGGGAAGTCAATACGTGCGGAGCCAACCAAGGCGCGGGTTTCCCCACGATGTGTTTTCCTTCACAGTTAGCGTGTGGCACTGCTACTAAAAACTCGCAGATGTACGTAACTTTGAAATTAAACAAAGTCATACCCGCATGCCCGTACTGGGAATGGAACCTGGGTCTCTCGCTTCCGAGACCATTGTTCTACCCACTAGGCTGCCAACGCTTGTCTTTCCTGTGTGCTAGGCCGACTAAGATGTCAGGATCGTATAAGTTGAGCAAGCCTACGCCATCTGAAAAACCATGTCGCCGCCACTGCAGCATCCGAGTGGTCCAAGGATGTTTTAGCCAAGTTCTTGGAGTGGTCCCTTTATCCATCTAGTGTGAGTGAAGGTGCCACTGGACGCTGCATAAATAATCTCATTACGTAGATGCAAGGGCCAAAGTTTAGTCTACGGGAAATTAAATTTCCACGCGCCGCCCGTAGGCTTAGATTCTGTTAATGCAAACGCGCTAGAAACTATTGTCCGGCTTAAGTATTTGTTGGTAGATGTTATTATTGACAAAAATATATATTATATTAAAAACCGGCCAAGTGCGGATCAGACTCGCGCACGAAGGGTTCCGTACCCGTATTATCTATAAAACATTAGACACAAAGACCGAGAGAAAACGGCAAAAAAGCACGTTTTTTGTATGGGAGCCCCCTTAAATATCCATTTTATTTTAATTTAATTACTTATTTTTGAAGCGAATATAGAACTAAATATTCTGTGAATATTTCAAGCGTCTACCGGTTGCAAAAAATATCAAGCAAAAAACGATAAAAAAAATTACGTTTGTTATAATATTTGCCCCCTCAAATATTTATTTTATTCTGTTTTAAGTATTTGTTGTTATAGCATCTGTGAAAAATTCAACAGTCTAACTATGACGGTTCATGAGATACAACCTGGTGACAGACAGACAGACAGACAGACAGATGGGCAGTGAAGTCTTAGTAATAGGGACCCTTCCGGTACGGAATCCTTAAAGCCATTTAATATTTATCAATTATTCCAGCACAGTCCGGTGAAACAATTTTTTGAGATGCCAGCGTCAAAGTCAGTGTGGCAATGGTATAGATATCACAGGATGGAGAATTAAATTCGGGGATGTAGGTACACCCTTGGCAATTCAAGAAATATGGAATACAAAATGTTTGTAGTGGTCAGCAGGTGGACTGCTATTACTTGTACGAAAGTATGATCATTGGCGCCTCCCTCCATTGAGAATACGACAGACACGCAACTGTACTGTGGTACACTTTTCACACTACGCTGTGGAACAAAGACTAAGTTATACTACACTATGAGGCACACTCTTTCCCGTGGGTCACACTCAACCCTGCGGACACACTTTACATTGTAGGCGTCACTCTTCTTTACAAACCTCGTGTGGCACTCAACTGTACTATGGAACATCCTACACTGTGGGACAAACTCTCCACCATGTGCCAAATTGTAAATTATGGATCACACAACACTGTGAGACTACGTAGTGGGCACAATATTTTGTGGGACATACTCTTCTCTATGTGTCCCACTCTACCCTGTAAAGCGCACAACTCTACTGGGTGGCACGCTACCCTGTGAGACACACTCTCCCCTGTGAGACACACTCTCCCCTGTGAGACACACTCTCCTCTGTGAGACACACTCTCCCCTGTGAGACACACTCTCCCCTGTGAGACACACTCTCCCCTGTGAGACACACTCAACTCACCTCGTCAGCGGGCGTGGTATCGAGTTGCGGGCGAGGGCGGCGGCTCCAGGCGCTCGCGGGGGCGGGGGCGGGGGCGGGGGCGGGGGCGGGGCGCAGAAGCGAGTTGCGGCGCTTGCGGGATAACTTTAACGACCCTGTGGGGCGTAAGTCAATTTTTAGTACAAGAACGCACGAAGAATTGGTTAACTGGCGGACCGACCGACCCAAAATAATTGTGTACATACATAAACACATGCGGCAGAACTAGGTCCTTGCCTAACCTTCTGAAACACAGGCAAGCATGATGTAAGCCCGTACTGCCATCTGCCACCGTTACCATTTCACCAGCGTACTTATGTAAGTTTCTCGTGTAAAAGAGTTTCCGGTGGCGGCAGTATAGTTACCGGTGACGGCAGTATAGTTACCGGTGGCGATAGTATAGTTACCGGTGGCGGCAGTATAGTTACCGGTGACGGCAGTATAGTTACCGGTGGCGGCAGTATAGTTACCGGTGGCGGAAGTATAGTTACCGGTGGCGGCAGTATAGTTACCGGTGACGGCAGTATAGTTACCGGTGGCGACAGTATAGTTACCGGTGACGGCAGTATAGTTACCGGTGGCGGCGGCGGCCCGCAGACGCTGCGCTTGCCGCGGCGAGAGCGCTAGCGAGTGCAGCGAGGGCAGCAAGTAACGCAAGTAACGGTTACGCAGCGAGTGCCACGAGCGCGGCTTCCCGCAGATTGCCTGCAGCGGAAAAACAAAAATGTGATTTTAATTTCGACTGAACATCGCAGGCTATTCGAGCGAGGTATCGAGTAAAATTGGGCGGTTTACACGCTCACCTATACACAACACAGCAGTGGCAGGTTCTCCCTGTGCCTCTCCACTATTGGAGGTTGGCCGTCAGCTCCCTATATTCTTCTTCGTTCCTTGCCAGGCGAAACTCTTCGACGCTGACTACGTCCGTCCATTCCCCGATGTTTCTGGGCCACGACTTCCTTCTTCTCCCGACACACCTTCCCTCAATCTTGGCCATTATAATAACTTGAAGACAAATTGTGACACGTTTATTTACAATAAAAAAATCTTGCAATTGCCAATCCGTGGTGTATAGTTACCGTTGGCGGCGGCGGCCTGCAGGAGCTGCACTTGCCGCGACGGCAGCAGGTAGCGTTAGTATAGTTACCGGTGGCGGCAGTATAGTTACCGGTCACGGCAGTATAGTTACCAGTCACGGCAGTAGTTACCGCTGGCGGCAGTATAGTTACCGGTCACGGCAGTAGTTACCGCTGGTGGCAGTATAGTTACCGGTGGCGGCGGCGGCCCGCAGGCGCTGCGCTTCAAATTGCTAGCTGGCATAAAAGTATTTAAGAAGAACCCTGGATTTAGAAGATCCTGATCCGGTCGGTACCTGATGTCTTTGGTCACCCTCCAAGGTTCGCACCTTGGAGGGTGACCAAAGACATCAGGTACCGACCGGATCAGGATCTCATCAACGTGGTCAACCTCACTTCAGACAGATTCTCAGTATTTTCTGAACTGAGAAAATATCCAATGGAGAACACAAAAGGGTCAATATATTAATATCAAATACACCTATAATCAGAGCGTATATCATGTACATTACATTAGTTTTTATTTCACTTCAATACATGTAGTATTTCCAAAGTTATAACGACAAGAAGTTTAAGCACTTTTTGAATTTCCGAGATTACGCGCGCTCGTACTATGACGTCACACCCCCGTTCAGCCAGCGGCCGCGACACCGGGCGTGGCGCTCGGTTGAAAATTACGCGCGTCTTGTTTCATTTTCTTTTTAATACAGTTGCTCAAAAAGTGGCGTATCGCAGGGACGTATAGCGTTCGGGATGTGGGCTATTACATACTCGTGCTTTTTTTTTACCTTTACCGAACTCGTGCGTTCTCTTTCCCAACTGTCAAAATAATGTCTATTAAAAAGAATAACCAACCATGAAGTTTTTACTAAAAAAAAACATAGAAGTTTTTATGATTCATAAATCGTATATTTCTAAAAAGAACCTACTAATTTGTTTCAATATCAGATTTAATTATTTGATTGAATGAGTTTGGTTAGGTTTCATTTCATTTCATCTCATTAAATTTAATTTTCATTTCATATCAATAAAAAACTTCTACTGAAGACTTGGCTGTATGGGCATAGTTTCCTTTGCCTACCAGAATGGGTGAAGAAGAAAAAAAAACTGCTTATATTCTACGGTTGGCGCCATTTTTCAGAAATTTTCTTTGCGAGTTTAGTTGTTTGTTGCACAAAATGAGTAATTTCGACCCTAGTTTTTTTTAATTAACACCACCGGAACTCAGTATAATTGCACAAAATGCTTCGGAGAACATTTTACCGGAAAAGTCAAAAAGTCGCTACATATCTACATACGACGAATTTATTGCGTGGAGAGAAGAGAAAAAAGCAAATAGTTTTTCATTTTTTCGCAACTGTATTAAAAATAGTCGTTCAGTACACGTGCGGAACCGTCATTGCAACTTGTTCCGACTGTCAACCCTCGCCTTCGGCTGCGCCTCGGCTCGGGTAGACATTTGTCGGAACTCTTTGCAATGACAGCCTTTCCACACTTGTAATGAAATATACTATTTCGATCGTCTTCGTTTTCCTATTACCTATAGTGTGCTTGTACCTATTTCAACGACAAAAATAATATAAATTATCCTTTATATCCGACTACACTAAAGTGAAACGTGTAGTGTGTAGAATGGAAGGTTTCGTAAAAGGTCAGTCGGACAATCTGCCAAGATTGGATACTTCGATGGAGGCACAATATTTCATGAAGAATCAGGATTTTACGCTGCCGAAATTCGTGGAATAAAGATGAAAAAGTATGTATCTATGTTCTAAGTAAGCATTACCTACTCTCGGGTAGGTATTTATTCAAACTTAAACCTAACTGAAAGCTGTACTGAAAGTGTGCGTGTTTCATTTAATTAGGTACCTATTATGGGCGGCGATAAAAAATATTAGGTACCTAGGTACTCGCAATCAACATTTCGAAGTTGTCGATGATTATTTTATGTATTTTATCTACACTAATGTTGTAACATTCTACTTATGTTTTCAATACTTGACTTATAATTACTACTGTTATAGCGCAGACAACAAAACACTCAATTTAAGCAATTTCACATGATGGTATAATATTCACATCGATATCGTAAAATCTCATTATAACATCAATAAAACGCGACCAACTTGATTGCAGGGCCAATCAGGTTGGTCGCGTTTTATTGAAGCGCGCAGCTGCGCTCTCATTGGTTAAATTTTAATGGCGGCAAAACCACTGTGATTATACACGTACATACGCGTGAATTTAATTTAATAAATTTGTTGTTTGATTAATTGCATTAGTGAAAATAAAGTAGTGTATGCAACTGCATATAACACGGGTATTAAAACTCTCGTTACTATTATGAAACTCGCTGCGCTCGTTTCATAAACTCACACTCGTGTTTTAATACCCTTCATTATATGACAGTTGCATAAACTACTATTATTAGTATAGACTTAACGAAAATGTCACTATTTCCCATATACAAACTGATAACTACGTAAATACTTACTAGGACTTACCTCCTAGTAAGTATTTACGTAATTATCAGTTTTCCAAGTAGGCAAATACCTACCTATATTTATATTTTTACACTAAAACAGATATTTTTGAATATTTTTGAAAATGTTTATAACGAAAACTTAGGATAAACGTGGGCCGCGAGTTCGATACTTCTGACAAAACATTAACTTATTACCAATACAGTCGATTGAGAAGCACTGCACTGCGTTGCTTTTAAAAAAAAGGCCACGCTCTAAATAAAGCTCGAGTGCCCGCGCGCGTGAAAGCTCAAGTTGACTAGTCAGCCAGCACATAAAACCAACACCGACCAACGAAACTTGACCGCAATGCCGGCAACCGCGTCGCGTGCGTCAGGTGGGGTCAAGTTTCGTTGGTCGGTGTTGGTTTTACGTGTGGACTTGAGCTGTCCCGTGCGGGTACACGGCAGTTTTTTTGGTTAAAATATAGGTACCTAGTTCAGTGAAAACCCAAACTTTACTCACCAACCAAACATAACTAATGATTCATAATCAAAATTATTGAGCCTTTCAGTATGCGAGCACTTTATTTATCTTTTATTAATGTAGTATTTTGTCACGGCTATTTACATAGGTACTAGGTACTCGTAGTAGACAAGTAGGTAGGTTAAGTAAGTCAAATGTGGCAAGGATAAGTAAAGAAGAAGAAGAATAAACTTATTAATAGGGGTTAAAGTATGAAATTGCCGTTTTATTGCAATAGGTTCTTTGAATTGACATAGAATCTTCATGGTTTGAGGTTTTCGAATGAAACTTTTTTCAAATGGTTTCTATGATGTTCTTTTTTTAAAAAATGTGAAACGTTTGAATATCGACTTTCAATTGTTTTTTTTATTCAATTTAGACAAGAAAGATGGATACTGCGAAAATTCGAGTGATTATGAGGCACCCATTTTTCGTATTTTTTTATTTTATTGATTTGACGCAAGTGAGTCAATATTGTGGGTAAGGTAACGTTAAACCATGCCGCTAATTCCTGTCAATTCAATGTCAATTCAAAGAACCTATTGCAATAAAACGGCAATTTCATACTTTAACCCCTAATATTAACAAATATTTACATCGAAATGGTCTTCACATCAGTGCGCTTTAGTTTTAGGGGCTATTGAATCAACTCTTTTTACGGCTGTCATCCACTTTCTCCTCATTTTTGGGTCCTCAGGAACATAAAAAAAGAGTATCGGGTGCTTTAACTGTTGAATTGAAGCACTTAGGCACAATACAATATTTTTTTTCCATTTTTACCACAGAGAACTTTATAATTTTGATTTTTACTGCGCAGCGGCGTGCGAATGAGAGCGCGACTGTCGAATGACCGGGGGTGTGACGTCATCGGCTAGTGAGCGCCCGTCCACGTTTTTAAAAACCTTCGGCCGGAAATAAGCACTCAGATCGTAAATATCTCAGCCATTTTTTAAGATATGAAAAAACTAAAAACACAGTTTTTCTCGTAATTTTTTGTAGATTTATTTGGCATGTAAAATAAAAAACGTTTGTCAGACCCATTAAAATTGTTGGGAGCTTTGCCACGAGAAACTGATCGCTTGATGTGGGGGGTCACCCCCCCTGTGTCTCACCTGCCACTCAGTCTGCAGGCGCTTCTACAGTATGTTCCCGTTGACCTCGAGCGCCCCAGTCCTTCCTGCTGGATGTGGGGGGGATCATCCGCATAAGCCTCACCTGCCACTCCGTCTGCAGGCGTTTCCACAGTGTGTTCCCGTTGACCTCTAGCGCCAGTCCCTCCTGCTGGATGTAGTCGACGATGGCGCGGTCCTCAAGCGCGGAGAAGGCGCGGGGGTGCGGCGGGGGGAAGTGCTGGGGGCGGGGGCGGCTGCAATATGCGAAGGGAGGTTAAGAGTATTGTTTATCACGATTAATGATGACGATAATGCTTCGTTTTGCTCGGCAAAATCTTTCTTTGATAGTGAGGATGATGATAGCCTGTCGACACTGGATAGTGTAGGAGCTTTCCCCTTTTTGCAAGAAAATCAAATTATGGCACGCAGAGACCGAGCGTTCCGGGCGAATAAGCGTAATAGGTCAGACGACACCTGGTCGACTTGTAAAGCTGCTAGACATCTCTGCGAGCAATTATGTAGAACTGCACGGCGTCGATAATTAGAACTTTGCCGAAACCGGTGTGCGTGCACGCAACGACCATTGAATGTTGAGGAAGCGAAAGTGATCTGTCAGGATCGTGGCAAGTATCGAATCAGGAATGAGGTGATCCGCAGAAGAACCCGAGTTACTGATATAGCTCGAAGAATTGCTCAGTTGAAGTGGCAGTGGGCGGGGCACATAGCTCGGAGAACTGATGGCCGTTGGGGCGGAAAAGTTCGGACCTGGCGACCGCGGACCGGACCACGTGGGCAGGCCCCCCACCAGATGGTCTGACGACCTGGTTACGGTGGCAGGCCCCCCACCAGATGGTCTGACGACCTGGTTACGATGGCAGGCCCCTCACCAGATGGTCTGACGACCTGGTTACGGTGGAAGGCCCCCACCAGATGGTCTGACGACCTGGTTACGGTGGCAGGCCCCCCACCAGATGGTCTGACGACCTGGTTACGGTGGCAGGCCCCCCACCAGATGGTCTGACGACCTGGTTACGATGGCAGGCCCCCCACCAGATGGTCTGACGACCTGGTTACGGTGGCAGGCCCCCACCAGATGGTCTGACGACCTGGTTACGATGGCAGGCCCCCCACCAGATGGTCTGACGACCTGGTTACGATGGCAGGCCCCCCACCAGATGGTCTGACGACCTGGTTACGGTGGCAGGCCCCCACCAGATGGTCTGACGACCTGGTTACGATGGCAGGCCCCCCACCAGATGGTCTGACGACCTGGTTACGGTGGCAGGCCCCCCACCAGATGGTCTGACGACCTGGTTACGGTGGCAGGCCCCCACCAGATGGTCTGACGACCTGGTTACGATGGCAGGCCCCCCACCAGATGGTCTGACGACCTGGTTACGATGGCAGGTCCCCCACCAGATGGTCTGACGACCTGGTTACGGTGGCGGGGAGTCGCTGGATGCGGGTGGCACAACACCGGGAAGCTTGGAAAACTATGAGGGAGGCCTATGTTCTGCAGTGGGCGTCAAATGGCTGATGATGATGATGATAATATAGAGTCCATACCTCGTTACGTGCCCCCTGCCCCGCGCCCCGCCCCCGCCGGGGCCCGCCGCCGCCGTATTGCCGTCTCGCTCCGGCTTACGGGCGGCCGCGCGCTTGCCGTCCCGCTCGCTCTTGAGGTCTCGCTTCCGTTTGTCATCCCGCTGAAACATAAAAAGGAAATGTACCGGGTGTCAATAATTTTATAATTATTAGCAATTATTTTTTATACAATTAGAATCAACCCCAACAGCTTAAATGTAACCCATGTTCTCGCACAATAAAATTAATTCATTCATTCTCACTCAATATCAATAACAATCCTACTATTATTATAAATGTTAAACGTGGTGAAGTGGTTTGGATGTTTGTTACTCATTCACGCAATAACGGCTGAACGGATTTACATGAAACTTGGCGTACAGATAGACAACGACCTGAATTGAGACATAGCATACTTGATATCCCGGTAATGCGTTCCCGTGGGATAACGTTTATTTAAAGTTTAAAATAGATGGCGCTGTGCGAGCGAACGTTGTGTTTTAAACATAGATGGCGCTGTGCAAGAATCGTACAAACGGATTCTGTGGCGGTACGAAGTTCGCCGGGACAGCTAGTAATTCTGTAATTGAAGAGCTCTATTCCAAAACGTACTAAGTCTGTTTTTTTTTGCTCCCATAGAAAAGTTGTTAATTTTTGTCTATAGCACGAGACGGTTCCACCCTTACAAGATTAATCTTCCAAATAGCACTAAGTCAGAACGATTTTCAAATCAAAGTTCACGATTCACGCTCGTAACGTACTTACTAAAATTCACTGTCATTCACTTACTAACGGTACTTAGTGATTTTAAATTTTCTACATTTTCTTGTCGTTGTGTTTTTGAACTAAGTGCATTTTGGAAAAGAGCTCTTCAATTATTATTCTCAATCAATATCAATAATAATGGCTGACTCTCTAGTATTTTAAGTGATTGATGAAAAAATACAGACATTTTAAACATATTATTGATTTCCAACACTTACTTTTTGAAAAAGGTTGTTATCAAAACTATAGACAGTAGCAAATTTTCTTAGCAAGCATAGGATAAAAAAACCGGCCAAGTGCGAGTCGGAGTCGGGCACGAAGGGTTCCGTACCATTATCTATACAACATTTGAATATTTCGATTGAAGCGTCTACCTGTTGCCGTCATTAATATGGAGCAGAAAACGGCAAAAAAAAATCACGTTTGTTGTATGGTTTTGTCTACTTGCAAATAAACCGTTGATGGAAATCGCTATAATAAGGGAAGCAATAATGACTACAAAGTTGTTTGCACGTCCTAAGTCGTTTGTCCATGTCATTAATTCAAGGAATAATAATGATAACAATAAATATTGTTCATTTTTTTCGTTCTTATACTTTTTTTATACATTATATTTGTAGGGTTCGGTACCTCAAAAGAGAAAACGGAACCCTTATAGGATCGGTTTGTTGTCCGTCAGTCTATCTGTCAAGACCCTTTATCTCGGGAGCGCGTGGAGGTATCGAGTTTTTAAAAACCTATTTAGCGTTCTGGCTCACCGTGCAGAGGTCGCGGGTGCAAGTCCCGGCATGGGTGGAATTTTTAGCCTCTAAAAAGGTTTTTAAATTGACCCCAGCACGGGTTAGTGCAACAAAAAGAATACATAAAATATATCATTTGTAGGATATACAAATACAACACAATACAAATACAAATAAACTTTATTTCTCCATCCACAAATAAGGTACAAAAGAGGTGGCATAGCGTACGTTTTGATAGTAAAATACCAGAAAATATTCTGTCCCTGCCTGAAAATAACTTTGCATGTATGAATAAAATGTTCATTAAAAATGCGCTATGCAAAAAGACCTATTATAGTATAGACGACTTTATAAATGGTGTAAGCCCTTGGCAGTAAGTCAACACAACGAGTTAGTCAATGCTATTACTAAGAGGAACCCTCGGTGCGCGAGTCCGACTCGCACTTGGCCGGTTTTATTTTTTTAATTTTCATACCATTCCTTTTGTACAATAAAACATGCGTCTATTTCTTTGCATGCGTATTTACCAGACTTGTTTTTTTACAGCCAAACGAAATGGAGCCTCCTACGACGACTCACCCTGTCTCTTTCCCGCGCGCGGTTCTCCTTGTCCGACCCTTCTTGCATCTCGCTCTCGGAGCCCGACGCAGTGCGACCGCCGCTGTGGACACCAGTACGATAAACGACAACCGAAACAGGTCCGGTGACCGACTACGTGTATTTAGCGACGATTTTTTTCAAAGACAAAAAGATATTTGTAGAATATTTTGTCCTGTATGTCTTGCCATTGTGGAAAGATAAATTTTGACATTGAGTTAAGCCTTTTCGTGTCCGAAAAAGAGCTTTTTTTTGCCAATGGGGAACTTGCGTCAAACTTAGATCGAATTGGCATTGCTGTTATACCATAGAAGACGTAAAAAAACTCAAGAAAAATTAAAAAAAATATAACCATATAAATATTTTTTCGGGGTTTTCGCGGTAACAAAAAATGTGAAAACTAAAGTTACTGTAGTAACAGCAACCTTAGTAGATTTCGGTTTTTCATTGAACTCTAAACGTTTTCTAAAAGGGTGTAGATGCATAAAAACATTGTTTCGTACATTACAAAAAAAAATACAAAATACAACATTATTTATTCGTTTTCAAATCAAATCAAATCAAATCAATTTATTTGCTCAAACATGTGTCAGTCACATAATACATATCATCATGCATTTACGGGTGTAAAATCACATAGGTTGGGCCACATGCTTTACCGACATTACCGGTGTGCAAATGGTTGTGTGTGGCACATTGTCGTTAAAATTAGACTAAATTATATAATTAAATTAATGTCATAAAGATAATTAAATTCATGTCACAAAGGAAATAGTATTAATAAAATATTGAAATGTCATTATGATTCAATAATAGCAAATTAGTTAAGTTTATCATTCAAGAATTCATTTACATTGTAGTAGCATTTTTCAATTAATATATTAATTAATTTCCACTACACCTTAGTCTACGTACATTGACGGTATCAACTTGTAAGTATATAAATACCTGTAGCAGTAGACACCGGTCCTCCACATCTAGAATGGTGTTGCAAAATAGCGGAGGAAAACAATACAATTTTACAGCAAATAACCTTAATCTAATTAATGAAGTTATCTTTTAGCAAAGATTTACTACAAACTAGAAACTGTTATAGGGATTATAGATGTGTGACTATTAAATGTGTATGAGTGAAAGTGTGCGTGTGAGTGTGTGTGATTGTGTGTGCCAAGTGTCAAGCGCATGTTGTGACGTCATAGCTTGAGTGCGATCTGTACGGCGCGTTCTTGTACCGCGTGACTGGAATGGCTTTTTAACAGGTCACATTACGAAAAGCATTAGTCGTAGAGAAAAAAAAACGTTTATTTATCTTTTATTATGGCCTCTCCGATTATAATGTTTTGTGCAAGTTCTCCATTATATTACTTGTAATTAATAAATTCCATTATATTCTCAAAAAGTCAAAAAAGGGAGGTTTTACTTCAAAGATTAATAAAAAAAAAATGGCAAACCCGATTACAGACCTGATGCGAAGCCGCTGGCCAGCTCTAGAGGAGCTGGTGATGAACCAGTGTCGGCCACAGTACACTAGCGGCTGCAGCAGAAACAGTACCTGAGGCACAAACGAGCAATCAATCACTCCGCACTCATCCACTGCTGGACATAATCCTTCCCGCGACTCGTCGCTTCCTTCCGTCCTCGCGCATCCTCAGCCAGCCGCTGCCGGCGATCTGCCTCAGAACCTCGGTCCAGCGATCCGATGGGCAGCTGCGTTTGCCATTTCGTGGTCTCCACATCTTTGTAACACATCGACCATCGGTTCTTCGGCATATCTGACCGGCCCACTGCCACTTCAGCTTGCTAATTTTATAGGCTATGGTTTGTCTCATTTCTGATGTGATCCATCAAAGAGACTTGGAGCACAGCCCGTTCCACAGCAGCGGACTAGTCGTGTCCACGGATAGGTGAATAACTGTGGCCTTTACCGGACTGCCAAAAACGGAGGGTAATTTTCCAGAGTGTGGGAGCAGAAAAAAGGCCTGACAAAACGAATAAACATGACATGTGTAGCATCATGAAATGGTAAATAGTTTATGTGTACGAGAAAAAGCAATGGCCCCATAATAGATCCTTGCGGGACTCCAAATTTCACCTCACAGCTCGTTTTTCCAGCTATTCTAACAGGGTTTTATCCTGTTTGCAATACTACAACATTGAGTAAATGAAGATGGCTGAATTAATGGTGAGCCCTGGCGATGATGACGGACAAAAAGTGAAAGTTAATTTAGATTTATCATTTAGTTTGGCGGAAACGAGACAGTGTAAAAATCGCATGTACCTTTTATAGAATAAACAAATTTTTTTAAAGTTAATAATAGTAAATAGTTTACGTGTACGAGAAAAAGCATTGGGCCCATAATAGCTCCTTGCGGAACTCCAAACTTCACCTTCCACCTTCAAAAGAATAGACATATTTTTTTAAAATAATATTGGTGAATGCATGATGAATGAATGTTTTACTTTTGGCCTATCTGCGTGCTTCCGCCTCGCCAGTCTTTGTGAGTGCTTTAATTTGCTATGGAATTATGGAAATTATATTCAAATATAATCAAATAAAATTGCGAGGCTATCTAATAGAACTTACGTCGTTTTTCTCCATAACGTTTTATTTATCAGAACTAATCTCGCTCTTCATTACCTTCGTCCTGTACACCTCGTCGGCCCGGAACTTATCGGCGTCGTAGGGCGGTCGCGCGGCGGACCGGGCCGCGGGCCGAGCCGGGCCGAACCGGGCCGGGCCGGCGCGGGCGAGCCAGCCCGCCACGGCCTCCACGTCCGACTCAGACATAAAGAGCTCCTTGCACGGCGAGCGCCGCGGAGAACTGGCACACAAAATAAAGCCTTGAATCTACTACAGTACATACATGAAAGGCATGAGGTCCACTACAGTACAAACATACAGGCCCGCGGTGGCCCAAACCGTGGCATTCACAAAGGGACAGTAAATTGCGGAATCCGTGGCAGAAAAAATAGCATACATAGGGACAATAAGCGGAAAATAGCGATAAGAAACAACGTTGTAACTAAAAATAGAGTGAAAGTAGAGATAAATATAGCAAAACAGTAGACTAAGACTACGGAAAAAAAAAAACCTTGTGTATCCATGAGGAGCAGAATAATAATAAAAAAAAACATCAAAAGAACCATGGATATGAGGAAAAAAAAATAAAAAAAATATATAATATATATATATATATATATATATATATATATTAATAAGAACGTAGCTTTAATGTTAAGTTAAGGATTAGATAAGATACGTGTGTCGCACAACAAGATCTGTGCAAAAATGTAAGCATAACTGCTATACATATGGAGTATAGAGGGAAAATTAAAATAAAAACTAAACAACACAAAAATGGCACGGACCCCGCCGTCTGTGGAAACACGATGTATTTATAAAAAAAAAAAAAAAAAAAAAAAACATATAGGCCCAGAAGTCTAATACAGTACAAACATACAGGCCCTGATGTCTACTGCAGTACAAATATACAGGCCCTGAAGTCTACCACAATACAAATATACACGCCTTGGAGTCTAATACAGTACAAACATACAGGCCCAGAAGTCTAATACAGTACAAACATACAGGCCCTGATGTCTACTGCAGTACAAATATACAGGCCCTGAAGTCTACCACAATACAAATATACACGCCTTGGAGTCTAATACAGTACAAACATACAGGCCCTGAGGTATACTGCAGTACATACATACAGGCCCTGAGGTATACTGCAGTACATACATACAGGCCCTGAAGTCTATTACAGTACTAATACAGGCCTTGATGTCTACTACACGACATTTCATTCCATTCAGCTTTTTCTTGGGCGATGTCAAGAAATTGA
Source organism: Yponomeuta malinellus (assembly GCA_947308005.1). Taxonomy (NCBI): domain Eukaryota; kingdom Metazoa; phylum Arthropoda; class Insecta; order Lepidoptera; family Yponomeutidae; genus Yponomeuta; species Yponomeuta malinellus. The sequence continues at coordinate 7,991,547 of OX371022.1, forward strand.
CACTAATAGGGGTTGGCATTTGTAAAAGAAAGAAAGATAGAAAAACCGGCCAAGTGCGAGATGGACTCGCGCACGAAGGGTTCTGTACAACATTTGAATATTTCAAACGTCTACCTGTTGCCGTTATTAATATCGAGCAAATAACGGCAAAAAATCATGTTTGTTGTATGGGAGTCCCACTTAAATATTTATATTTTGTTCTGTTTTAGTATTTATTGTTATAGCGGCAACAGAAATACATCATCTGTAAAAATTTCAACTGTCTAGCTATCACGGTTCACGAGATACAGCCTGGTGACAGTGGAGTCTTAGCAATACAGCCCATAACCTTTGTGTACGGAACCCTAAAAACCGTTTATTGTAACAACAGAAGTCGTCACAGAAGAAAACTAAAAAATAAACAGATAGGATTAACAAATCCTTACACAAATCCAATATCAACACAATGATACACATATCACATGATATAAATCCTCACCTGGTATACGCCGGCCTGCCGCCGTCCCAACTGGTCATAGACAGCGAATTGTCCGAAGACCCCAACAGCCTCCTCCGCTTCGCGGAACGCAACATAGCTTCCTTACTCACTTCACGCGAGTTGCTTTGCTTTTGAGTGGATCGGAGCATCTTGGACTCCACGGGTGCCTGGTCATCAGACGATTCACTTGATGAGATGACTCTCAGCCTTTTTTGCGCCGAATCCAGTCCAGATCGTAACGTTTTCGTAATCTCATTCGTTGGGTTGTTTCTCTGAGAAGAATTCTGTTTGGCACGTAGCGTTTTGGTTGAGAACGGTCCTGGTTTGCCTGAAACTTCGACTGAATTGTTCTTTGCTCCTGATATTGGTCTGACGCGTAACTTTTTAGTTGCGTCGATTTTATCAGAAGTCGTGTCATCTCTTCGAGACGTTTTCTGTCCGGTCTGTGATTTCTTAGCTGATTCTTCATCTGAGGATATCTCAAAAGACTTCACCGCGTTTGCGGCGGGGCGTTGTCTTAGTTTTCTCGAATTACCAGGTTTCCTTTCCGGCAATTGTGATGCAGGCATCAGTTTCAAACTGTCCAGTAGATGTAATGTGTCTTCGGACGTAGATCTACGCAGATTAGCTCTGGTCTGTCGGGTGATTGATGTATGCTTCCTAACAAACTCGTCTCCACTGGACCACGCATCATTTTTATAGTTCCGTTTATCACCTACAGATCTAGCTCTTTTCAAGACATTTACGGACGGTATATGGACGATCTCATTTGTCCTGAACGGACTTGATTTTGGTTTCAATTTTTTTGGTTCATCTGGGGAGGAACTCGAAGCGTTATAAGCCTGCTTCTTAGAACGTCTGGTGATCTTACTTGTTGATGAAGCATTCTTCGATTTTAGTTTTAGGACCGTTTTAGTTGTTGGTGCCGAAACGTTTTTAGATGTCTGCTGTAGGACTCTTTTAGTCCGTGAAGGCCCGGGTTTAGACAGTATTGGTGATAATTCTCTTGAACTTTTACTTTTGGCCTCGGAGTCTGAGGACAGCTGGTGTCTTTGCTTAGGCTTTGTGATGGGTGTTTGAGGCGAACAGGCGGTCAGAAGCAAGGGTGCGAAGTTGGCGTGTGACCTGATAGCGGCTTGAGGGTTGGAGTGAACCTGGAATAAAAAAATAATACGCAAAATCTGTGTTATTTTTGCAATGGTTTGGCTGCTCAATCGCATTCGTCACATTTATATTGAACGAACATTGTTTGTGGTAACATTTTGCGTAGAAATGGAAACGGACCTGTGTAAGCTGAGCCCTGGTGAGACGAGCACGCGGAACACCGTGGGGAGACCTGCGCGCGGGGGCGGAGCTTGCCTCGGGCCGCTCGGACGGGGCGGGCCCGACCGTCACCGCTTGGGGGTCGGGCGCCTGAACCATAGGATAGGTCATAAGCAGCCTATATACGTCCCACTGTAGGGCACAGGCCTTCACTCAGAGAGAGAGTATGGGCTTAATCACCACGCGTGCCCACCGCGGATTGGCGATTTCAAGCGCTGAGGTATGTGAATAGCTCAGACACCCAGGTTTCCTCACGATGTTTTCCTCCATCGTTCGCGAGTGGTATTGCTACTATAACTTCACAAATGTACATAACTTAGAAAGAAAAGTCATAGGTACATGCCCGCACTGGGAATCGAACCTGGGTCTCCCGCTTCCGAGTCCAATGTTCTGCCCACTGTATAGGACCCAGGATAGGTCACTCACACAGAAGTTCTTATATTTTTTCAACTCATTGCAATATTTTTTAATTGTACCGACTAGCCTTCTCCAATTTCTTTCTTGTCTCCGTCTATGGTTGCCCGGAAGAAATTGCTTTTAGTAACAAGGCCGCCAATTGTACTATATCTCGATTATTTTAATTTCTGTATACAATAAAGAATATTCTATGCGTCTATCGACAAGTTTACCTTAAATTTTTAATTCCTGATATAACGGCTACCATAAGTTTTGTAACTGACGAGAACTTAATCATGCAAGTTTGCAAAGCCATTCGAATGGTGGCGCGGTAGCCGAGTCCATTTTTAACTCAAACTACGCAATGCGCTACGCGGCACTGGCGCCATCTAGCGGCACGAGTCAAGAGGATCTGAGTAATGGCTACTTTGCTCTACTCAACGATCATCATCAGCCATTTGACGCCCACTGCAGGACATAGGCCCCCTGCGTGGCCCCACGCCGAGGCGATGTTTTCGTTGCATGCGAGAAACGAAAGACGTATCACGCACCTCAAAGCAAATTTTAAGTTTCACGTCCATCGCTGAGGATTCAGTACCTGTTCCTCAGCGGCACGTATCGCGGCAGGCCCGGATTGCCACTCCTCGGGACCGGACGCCGTTCTTCTCCTGCGATTATAAAAAAAAAAAAAACATTAGAGATACATAAACCGACGCTTGTATCCCGGAAGGGTAAGCAGAGCCATTTGCCACGAATAATATACAACAACTGCATTTCATTCGGCTTCGGTCTACACGTAAACGTTGTTAGAAATCGTTTATAGTCCTCGAAATGTAAGCTGTTTTGACAGCTACACAATTGCATTTTACTTTGGATTTACTCGAACAAATACATAAAAAGACACACACTCTGGCATATTATTTAACTTTCGAAAGAAAAAACACATTTCGTAGCCCGAGAAGTTACTCATAGTTTAGATTTTTAATGTTTCTGATCTCAAACTAGGTTTGTTTCTATTGTTTTTGTAGCTGTCCAAACGGGCTTCTTATATTTTGACGACTTTAAATACGGGAAGCGATGCCTATCAACTTGTTTGCTCGTCCTAGCTCATTCATTCATCCCGTTAATTCGAGAAGCAACCGCGCCTATTATTGATTTCTTGACTTTGACAGCATTTTAAAAAAGTTTATGATCAATAAACGTAAACATTTACATACAGGCACATACATTGCTTCTGGCCCCACACTAGGATACCCTGTGTCGTGGGAACCAGAAACAGCGACATCACAAGCATGTAAACATCCAAGACCTGGGTTTTTTTTCCCCAGCCGGGATTCGAACCCAGCACCTTTCGCATGGTAGGCAGATGGCGCTACCGCTACGCCATAGCGGTCGTCATGCTCAATGAAACGAAATATACATAAATATTAGTACAATAAACATTTTTTAAACTCTCGTTTCATGTACACAGACATCCACCTAGACAGTATTGTTTATTTGTATTTCTTTCATACTATCATAAAACCGCGTGTCTTAACTGTAGTTAAATTTGAGAATCTACAGCTAAATACTGAAACCGAAGGGCAAGATAAAAAGTATTCGTAACTGGGGATTGATGAAGCGAAAGATTGTGACAACCCCTGGGCTCTGTCTACCCCTCTGGGATACAGGGGTGTAAGATTACTATCTAGAGCTACTGTAAGTTGAGTACAGATGCCGGCAAACATCTTGACAAAAAAATCTGCTCAACCGGCAAAAGAAAAAACCGACAAAGTGCGAGCCGGACTCGCGCACGAAGGGTTCCGTACAATTATCTATACAAAATTTGAATATTTCAAGCGTCTACCTGTTGCCATTATTAATATCGAGCAAATAACGGCAAAAAAAAACACGTTTGTTGTATGGGAGCCCCCCTTTAAAATATTTATTTTATTGCGCTTTTTGTATTGTTTTGTTATAGCGGCTATATGTGAAAATTTCAACTGTCTAACTATCACAGTTCATGAGATACAGCCTGGTGACAGACGGACGGGCAGCGGAGTCTTAGTAATAGGGTCCCTTACCCTTTGGGTACGGAAACTCAAAATACGGGGGGCAGGAACCGACTTACCAACAAATTGCGTGGCCGAAACGATCCTCTCCCGCCCCCCGCCACTTCCACTCCGCCAAATACTTCTCAAAATCGACTACTTTGTCTTAATTAGTTCCAAAAGTCCTATTAATACTTTATTCATTTATTTGCTTCTTACTAAGTAAGTTACAGAATGAGCCTAAAAATAACAGGTGATATAAAAGGATGCTTAATAGACTCAGTTACGACATTTGCGCTTTGGGCAGTACTGCGCATTGTTCAAGATGTTTGCCGGCATCTGTGTCCACACTTAACTACTGTAAGTTGAGCAACTACTTTTCACAGACATTCTATAGACAACTATATTCAGAAGTTTTGACGCATGCGGGAGCGTAGATTTGAAGCGAGACTAAAATGAAGTCGACGCGGACCATGCAACTGTCATTGTACTATCATCATCATCATCAGCCATTTGGCGCCCACTGCGGGACATAGGCCTCCCTCATGGTTTTACAAACCACGAAGGGTTTTGCCGTAATCGCCACGCTCGGCAGGCGGGTTGACGATCGCAGTATGCGGTTGGAATCTCAGGAAGACGCTGCTGCCCGTCTCCTGGTAATTTATTTCCTTAGTCGCCTACTACGACATCCACGGAAGGAAATGGAGTGACGCTATTCTTAATCTGGCGCCACTGCTATCACTGTACTATCAATTATCATGCATTAACAGAATCTGGGGCCAGTTATATTATTTTGTATCTACTTTCTACGTGTATTGTTAGGCAGGGTACAGGTACAAATATACGAGAGCCCCGTACCGGACACTGTCCAAGCCGCGGGCGCAGCAACCGCAGTGTCGGTCCCTGCACACAGACCACACCGATGTGCCAATTACAGCGCGGTGAAATTAAGTAAGGGATTGAATAACTATTCGCCTCTCCTTCAAACAATATAATCGGTAGACGGTAATATTGTATGAGTGGGAGGCAAACAGTTGGCCAGTTCCCTTCTTTAATTAACAGCGCTAGAGGATCAAACAAAAAATAAATAAAACCAGGGAAACTCGCGCGAAGAGTTCGGTACCATTATTTATACATTTCAAGCGTCTACCTGTTGCCGTTATTAATATCCGTTGCAGCCTGGTGACAGACAGACAGACGGACAGTGGAGTCTTAGTAATAGGGTCCCTTACCCTTTGGGTACGGAACCCTTAAAATATAAAAAATACATGTTTCCTTTCATTCTCATCTTTCACTCCAAATGAATGATTCTAAGCAACAGAGTGAATGTTGAAAGCCAAATGAATGTATCACGGAACACCTCCTATGTCACGCGCACCAAGTAGGAAGACCATTTTTGATTAAGGGTTCCGTTTGCGAAATATTAAGCTTTAAAGCGCAATTTTTTGTCCGAGTAGGGCGTCTCCCCCATCTCTTGGCTAAACGGTTGATTGTAGAAACGTGAACAAAATCAGGATAGCAACACATGTAATGAAATTAAAAAAAAAAAACTATCACGGTTAAGTAGGCTTCACAAGTTAACGAGTAATAGGCGACCAACTTATAAAAGGAAAACTTCGTAGAAAATCCATTGAAAATTACTCAGAACACAAAAAGAATTACGTTGATAAAGTTGTTAAAGTCGTCAAAATATAAGAAGCCCGTTTTGACAGCTACAAAAACAATAGAATCTAACCTAGTTTGAGATCAAAAACATTAAAAATCTAAACTATGATTAACTTTTCGTGCTACAAAATCTCTTTCTTCTTTCGAGCCTTAAATAATCTGCCAGAGTATGTGTCTTTTAATGTATTTGTTCAAGTTAATCCAAAGTAAAATGCAATTTTGTGTAACTGTCAAAACGGGCTTCTTACATTTCGACGACTATAGTTCTGTAAAGCAGATAAGCAGTAAAGCAGAACCCTACACTGCGCGTGGCCTGACACGCACTTGGCAGGTTTTTGTTCATTCCCTTGGGCCGCCCTCGTGACTCGCCTTTCATAACTGGTTACGGAGAAAGAACAAAAACAGTTACGAAAAGTCAGTCACGATGGTGATTGAATTACAAAGAAACTGTGACTTAGCGACCCGCCCCAACACCCTCATGAAGCTTCGCGAGCCCCCAGGGGTAGAAAACACTGGTGTAGAATATACCTCCTGGTAGTAAGCAGCGGCGGGCCGGCGCCACGCGCCGCCTCCAGCTGCCGCAGCACGCGCCGCGTTCGCACCTCCTGTGGGACGGGCTTGTGAAAGCTGGCTGCATCACCTCAAGTTGGAGCTACAATATGGTCCAATGGGAACTTGCTTCGGTCTTAGATAGGAGTGACATTGTTTTCATACCACAGAAACGCAGACGAAAATAAAAGACACAACCACAATAAATGTTTTTCTGGAGTAATATAGGTCTCAAAAAAATCAGGTTATTGTTATAATAAAAAACTTTCTAGATTTAGTGTTTTCATTGAATTAGTTTGAGAGATACATAGAAAGATAATTCAAATAAACACTTCATACATTATTATATATTCTTTTTACTAACCCGTGCTGAACCTATTTAGAGGCTAAAAATTCCACCCATGCCGGGACTTGAACCCGCGACCTCTGGCACACTGTGCCAGCGCTCTCCCAACTGAGCTAATGGGCAAGTCCCGGCATGGGTGGAATTTTTAGCCTCTAAATAGGTTTTTAAAACTTCGTACATTATACAATGCTACGAGCAAGTTGTGACATCTTAGTTGGATATATATTCTTTTTACTAACCCGTGCTGAACCTATTTAGAGGCTAAATATTCCACCCATGCCGGGACTTGAACCCGCGACCTCTGGCACACTGTGCCAGCGCTCTCCCAACTGAGCTAATGGGCAAGTCCCGGCATGGGTGGAATTTTTAGCCTCTAAATAGGTTTTTAAAACTTCGTACATTATACAATGCTACGAGCAAGTTGTGACATCTTAGTTGGACAGCAAGTTTTTGTACCACTTGACGAGAGTGACTCTTAAACAGGTTATGTTATGAAAAGTAGACAATAATTGCAGGTAAGTAGACAATAATCTAACTAGTTTTGTAATGTTTAGTGGCTCAGCGCAAAAGCATTGGTACCGTTCAATTAATTTGGATCAATTTAAAGCATGCCACATTACCATAGTCGCCAAGCCAACAAGCCTCGCGACTGGTTACCAGTTAGAGGTATAATAGTAAGGTTCAGTAGAACCTTCAGTAGTAACTAAGGGTGTAACTAGCACCACCAAAGAAAAAAATCATATCTTCTCCGTCATAAATCTCAATAATAGTAATAGCTACTAGGTTCTTAAGAACCAACCGCCTAGTAGAGCTAGAACTTTAAAGTATTATTCTAGTATCATCAAAGTCCTAGGTTAGTGACCCTAGGTTCTAGGCTGTAGATTCTATCAGCTATCATATTTATGTTCATGAGATGTTATTTTTTCATCGGTAGCGCTAGTTAGCTCCAGTATGAGAAACCTCGGTTTGTGGCTTGAGTTCACAGGTTTAACTATCGAGCCAGCCGGTCGGTTTACCTTTAGTTGTCCGCGACGCAAGTAAAAGAACCGCGGTCTCCGCCGCTCGCCCTGCAGGCGCCCGGATACGTCCAGCCGCAGCCAGCGCCCTCCCTTGTGGATGAACAGCCCCACGGGCGACGCCGCGCTCGCACGCACGCACATTTCGGAAGGAATCCACTGATGAACCTGGCGGACCGCGGAATTTGAAGAATCAACAAAATATTACACCGCGCTGCGGTGCCGCCAACTTTTGTTGTCACAGACTATATAGAGATTAATTGCAGGCTGCAGCAGCACAACCACAGCACAACTTCAATTTTTTTTTGAACGCATCCATTCCTGTCACTTTAAGTTTGTGCGTTCCTTGTCACGCTAAGATTTTGGAGTATTAAACGTAACGCTCTCTTTCTTACTTAAAAGAATCACCTCTCACTATCCTGCTCTCAAGGCAAGGATTGTGTACGTGATTGTGTACACAGAGAATATAATCACATTGTGTATGCGCATCGGAACATTAATTAACAACACGTCATTCATGAAATCAAAATAAAACAAGAATATATATATACATTTCGCAATCTTGATTTTGATTAATTTTCCGGTGTTCCAAGCCTAATTAGGTGAGTTTTTATAAAATTACATAAATTCCCTATATAATTATTCCACAAATAGACCTAAAGACCTCTCGCAAAGTCCATATCTTTTTCAAAAAGCGGCAGATTTTCTCACGAATGGATGTAGTGGGCGAAACGGGTAATTTGACAAACTCTTTACAGGTATGGATGTGGACGAGATTCTAATGGAGGAAGAGGAGCAGCCGAGGCAGAGCGCGATGTTTAACCCAATTACTTTTGGTAAGTGCTCGATAAATTCTAAAATAGGTAGCGAATATAAACTCCACAATTGGGCAAGGCCTTCAGCCGAACTTTACTTACTAATCAAGGCATTCCATTAGCACGCTTGAATCCCGGAGGGGTAGGCAGACACTAGCGTTTGCCACTTGCCACGATCCTGACATGTTGAGATTTCCGCATTTAGGGCCGGTTTCTGAATTGAGAATTTCACTAAGTAAATACTTAAGTAACATTCTGTCACGCTCTTTTCTGAGAAATTTGAAGAGACAGCACTGCAGTTAACCATTTACTTAGCGAAATTCTCAATTCAGAAACTGGCCATTTTCCTCATAGTTGGGCCATTGTATGTAGCAAGCGCTGTGGTATGTAAATAAATTCCCAGACACTACGGTTTCCTCAGAATGTTTTCCTTCACAGTTAGAGAGTGGTATTGTTACTACGTTTTCTAAGTTATATACATTTGTGAAGTTATAGTAACAATACCACTAGCTAACGGTGAAGGAAAACATTGTGAGGAAACCTGAGTGTCTGAGCTATTGGTATAATTCAGCGCTTGAAATTGCCAATCCATGGTGGACACGCGTGGTGATTAGCCCATACTCTCTCCCTGAGAGAAGGCCTGTGCCCTACAGTGGGACGTATATAGGCTGCTTATGCAATTTTACTAACATAGTTCTTAAGTCACCATTGTTACTAACAATATGTGGTATTTCAGGCAATGAAATAAAAAATGTACATAACTTGGGAAACAAAGTCATGCCTGGATTTGAACCCACAACCTCCCGAATGACTGTGGCCTTGTCATTTTTTCTTGAAAGTTCTTGTCTTTTTGTCTGTTGCTATGAGTTTTCTATTATGGTGTATTTTTATAATTATAATGTGATGTATCCTTAAACTGTTCTTTAACTGTGTTTCATTAATACAGCTATATGTAATTTTTAACAACCGCATGGAAATCGAAATTGTGGTAAAAGGTGTTTAAAGTTAATCTGAGTTAATCCCCTCGGTGGCTAACGGTTGGCATTCCTTAACCGCTCATCTGCCCCGCCACGTCACAGATCTGCGCCCAAGTTTGTATAGACCACATATACATTCCATTAGCGAAGGCAGTTGTAAGGTTAAGCAAAAGTGGAGTTGAGTTTATTTATTCGTTTTGTATGTTGTGTATTTAGTTTTCTTTCTGTTGTTGTGCATATTATGTTACATGTGTGCTTATTTTGTTTCTGTGATGTATCTTGTTGGTATAATAAATGTCTTTCTTCTTCTTAAATGGGCATACAATGAGATAAATGGAACGAGAAAGAGAAGATGTCACTCCATTACTGGCCTAGTCAGCCTTCCATCTTCCCGCCTCGCCATGTGTTTCGCCCATCACCACTTTAGGCTCGAGGTTATGTCAGCACTATCGTCGACCTTCATCCAACTTTGGATGGCGATATTTATCCACTAGTCTGAGGCCAGGGACGTCTTTCACCTATTGGAGGCCCTGGGCACATTACGATAACGGGGCACCTGCAACCTTGACAGAACACTATTTAGTTAGATTAGCCGGTGATCTGGCAGGATCAAGGGGGCCCCTACCAATTGAGGGGCCCTGGGCACGTGCTCAGAGTGCTCAGTGGGAAAGAGGGGCCTGTCTGAGGCCTGGCATGGCTTGCAAAGACAAACCACTCTGTGCCTAAATCTCGTGGTGTGAACGTAACATTAACCTGGCTCTGCTTGGTCCCCTAGCACTGCAGTTCCTGGCGAGCTACGGCTGGTGGGTGGTGGCGGCGGCGGCGGCCGCGCTGTGGGCCTACAGCCGGCTGCGCCCGCGGCTGGACGCCTGGCGGCAGGCGCGCGAGGACGCCGAGTACCACAAAGGTGAACATTCTGAACTCTATTATATTGTTTTTGTTGCACTAACCCGTGCTGAGGACAATTTTAAAAACCTATTTAGAGGCTAAAAATTCCACCCATGGTGGGACTTGAACCCGCAAGTGATGTAAATTACTTTGGCCAGATGGCGTTGCCTGTACGTAATACAGAGAAGTTTGTAAAGAGGCTCGAAATTTCGCCGATGCCTGCACTTGCCCATTAGCTCAGTTGGGAGAGCGCTGGCACGGTTAGCCAGAGGTCGCGGGTTCAAGTGCAGGCATGGGTGGAATTTTTAGCCTCTAAATAGGTTTTTAAATTTCTGAACTCTGTTTATGGAAGGAATTTTAAAAAGGAAACAGTTATTCTTCTTAGCGAGTCGCGAGCGGTCTCCCTGCCACTTGGATGAGGTCATCTGTCCATCTTGTGGCTGGTCGTCCTACGCTGCGCTTGCCGATATGTGGTCTCCATTCGAGAACTTTTCGGCCCCATCGGCCATGAGTTCTGCGTGCTATGTGCCCCGCCCACTGCCACTTCAACTTACTAATCCGCTGGGCTATGTCGACGACTTTCGTTCGTCTACGGATTTGTTACTTTTATTTAATTTCAACTTTTGCAAATCTTTCGTACATTAGTTCCCACCGTTCATTTTAATAATTATAAAAAGTTTCAGTTTTTTATCTTGACAAATCGATGGCAATCCACGCATTTAAAGTGTTGCAGACAGTAAAAGTGAGCGTCGTGCGAATCTCTACAAATCTTTCTAAACAAATCTTTTATGCCAATAGGCTTTGTGATATTTTAGGCGTGATGCGATCTCACTTACGAAGACTTGTAATAGTTGGCATTGTGTTACCGGTTGTATTGAAAAATAATAAACACCGGCCAAGTGCGAGTCAAACCCGCGCACGAAGGGTTCCGTACCATTATCTTTACAACATTAGACACACAGATCGAGAAAAAACGGCAAAATATCACGTTTGTTGTATGAAAGCCCCTCTTAAATATAAATATTTAATTTAATTATATAGCCTGGTGACAGACAGACAGACAGACGGACAGTGGAGTCTTAGTAATAGGGTTCCGTTTGGCACACGAAACCTAAAAACCGGCCAAGTGCGAGTCGGACTCGCGCACGAAGGGTTCCGTACCATTATCTATACAACATTAGACACAAAGATAAAAAAACAGCAAAAAAATCACGTTTGTTGTATGGGAGCCCCCCTTAAATAATTATTTTATTTTGTTTTTAGTATTTGTTGTTACAGCGGCAACAGAAATACATCATCTGTGAAAATTTCAACTGTCTACCTATCACGGTTCATGAGATACAGCCCGGTGACAGACAGACAGACGGACGGACAGTGAAGTCTTAGTAATATGGTCCGTTTGGCACCTTTCGGGTACGGAACCCCAAAAATGACCATGTGCACTATAGTGGGCGCCGTGCCATCAAACCCACAGGTAGAAGTTAAACCTCCTCAGTCCTTGAAAATAACAATATTGACAGCCATTGTTGTTAATTTCAAGGCCAGGTCTCAGGAGGATAATGGCGGTGTCCCTTCCCCAGACCCGGACAAGGCGCTGGCGCGCTTGGAGGCGATCCAGCGGGCGCGCGACCGCCAGCAGCGGCTGCTGGAGCTGGCCTCACTCCGGGCTCTAGAACAGCAAAAAGAGGTACGCACCACGCACTTAAGGCTGTTATTACGCACCACGCACTTAAGGCTGTTATTACGCACCACGCACTTAAGGCTGTTATTACGCACCACGCACTTAAGGCTGTTATTACGCACCACGCACTTAAGGCTGTTATTACGTCGAGCGTGCTGCCTCGCTCGCTCAGTTTAATATTGTTTAGTGATTATAATAAAATAAGTGTACTTACGATAAACGTGGTCATATTTTTCTTATCCTGTACTAAGTTTTTGATTGAGAAAAATTGATTCCAAAATTAATCATTTTTGAAACTACTTTTCTTTATTAAAACTGAATGAATGAATGATTGAATGAATGATTTTATTGCCACAAACAAACATGCTTACATACAATAATTAAAAAATAAAGGAGTGTGCGTGTGACAATGATACTATTTCAGCGTTTGCTGTTTCTATTTGAAACGGCGCTGGTTTTCAAATAGCACCTCCACGCCAAATGAAGAAAACGTGTCATGCAGGTAGGGCTTACCGTTAAAAAAAATATACATGTATACATAGAAAAATAGAAATATAAATAACGTTTATGTCAATTTGTAGGTACAAAAAGTTTAAATTTTAATTGAATTGAATTTAATTTTAATTTAACTAAGTTTGAATTATAATGCGAGATAGTCAATAATGTCATTCATGAATAAAAAATCTAATACTTATAAAAAATAATGACAGGCTTACTTAATATTATTCTGTTAGGTTAATATTATTCTGTCTTAATATTAACTGCGTATGGGAAAACAAAAATATATTCAAAATGTTCGTAATTTTACTATCCATCAAAACCCACAGAGCACGTTCATCAAAGGTATACTCATTTTGTTACAATCACTAAAAATATTAAACTTAGCGAGCGAGGCAGCATGCTCGACGTAATATCAACCTTAAAGATAAACAGAAGATATTGGCCGCGCGGCCCACTGGAAGTATTCTTCAAAATCTTGGGAGTTGTCGAGACAAAGAAAACCTTGTAGTCTTCGTAGACAAACCCCTTTTTAACCAGGAAAACTACTGTAGATCATCATCATCATCATCAGCCATTTGACGCACACTGCAGGACACAGGCATCCCTCGTGGTTTTCATAACCATAATCGCCACGCTTGGCAGGCGGGTTGGCGATCGCAGGATGCTGTTGGAATCTCAGGAAGACGCTGCTGCCCGTCTCCTGGTAATGTATTTCCTTAGTCGCCTTCTACGACATCCACGGAAGGGAATGGAGTGACGCTATTCTTAATCCGGCGCCACACGGCATACATCCACGGAAGGAAATGGGAACGGAACCCTAAAAAGTATTTATTGCCTGGTCAAAATACAAGAGGGGTTCATGGGGCCATTCCCATTCAAACGTAGTGGTTATAATTTACATACGACATCTCAGATTGAAATGAAGTTTAGCTTATTTGCGTAAAAGACAGAGTATGGGCTTATTTACCACGCGTGTCCACCACGGATTGGCGATTTTAAGCTAATTGCAAGTCATTTAAAAAAAAACGTTCTTTTGAACATCATTATACTTTTCTTTTTGTGGAAACAGCATTATGTATGTGTCTGTGATGCATACGATGTGTCTTCGTGTAAAGGTACATAAAAATAAAATTAAATAAAAATTCTTTACATATTTCAGGCAGTACCCGTATAGTCTTAGTAACAACAATAATAAACTAAAACATAAACAGTACTTGTATTAACAATCAACTTTGCATTTTAGCGCGACGAAAAGAAGAAGCGCGAACTGGCGGAGCGGCTCGAGAAGTACGGAGCGGCCGTCGCCGGGAACAGACTGGGATCTGGGGCTAATGACGGTGAGTGGCGCAGAACAATCTGGGATCTGGGTGCCAGTGACATAGAACTGACTGGGGCGTAGCGTGAGCAACAGAACGAAACGGGATCTGGGTGTGAATGGAGCAGAACAAACCGGGATCTGAGTGAGTGACTAAGAACCGATTGGGCCCGAGAAGTCCGGCGTGGCCTTGGTCGGGAATATTAACTAGGATCTGAGGCTAATGAGTGAGTGTGGCACAGAACAATCTCGGATCTGGGTGCCAGTCACATAGAAGTGACTGGGATGTTGCGTGAGCAACAGAACAAAACGGGATCTGGGTGTGAATGGAACAGAAGAAACTTGAGTGACTTAAATTTAGGTGATTTAGGGCCGGTTTCTGAATTGAGAATTTCACTAAGTAACAAGTTCTGTCACGCTCTTCTCTGACAAATTTGAAGAGAGAGCACTGCAGTTAACTATTTACTTAGCGAAATTCTCAATTCAGAAACCGGCCATGAGTGATTTCAATTTAAGTTATAACTTGTAGTTACTTGTACTTAAGTTCTTTGAAATATTGCCTATTATATACCTACCATAAATATGCGCCATTCTTTATTGTGAATATGTAGAAGGCCACCACAACACAGGCTTGATCTTTGTGGCGATCACAGTAAACTGTCTGCTTTTATGTAATCATTTTTGTTAATGAAGAACTTTTCACTTTACACGCGACACGACGTCGCGTCGTGCTACGACGCCCAAAGGGCTCTCACACATGAGCAAAGGAACACTACGACGTCGTGCCGTGCAACGACGCGTTAATTTGGCTCTAATTTGAGCGAAATTTTGAACCAATATTGAGCTCTGAGTTGAATAAGTCATGATTAGTTATGACTTGACTAGATATTCGTGATAAGTTATACTAATTTAAGCTAAATTAACGCGTCGTAGCACGGCACGACGTCGTATCGTGTTTATGTGTGAGAGCCCTTAGTTAGAACTGAATTGTCCACCCCCACAGTGTGGGGTATCGTTGAACTGGTCGTTTAAAAACATAGTGGTGGAGGAAAACCATTGCGAAATACAATTTTTGTTCGAGTAGAGCGTTCATCTCCCAGCTAAACAGCTGTATATAGAAACGTGAAACAATTCAGGGATATAATGAAGTTAATGCTGCAGTGTTTCGAAGTCGGTTTTATTTTTTATTTAATTTTTTTTATCTTCAATTTTTAGTGGGGGAGCGGGAGAAAAATAAACAAGTCCCTTATAACCATAATTTACCGTACTTAATTAGTTGCTTTATTTGATGTTGTCAATTTCCATCTCCGAAAGTCTTCACCAGAACATCACCAAATTAGGTTGGAATTAGTTTCACGCCTTTTTATTATTATTATTTATTTGGGAAACTTGCAGCTTACATAATAAATGGACAGGGACTTAAAATAACTACACATAAGCTAAGGATAAGTTTCCGCATATAGTAACTAATTGGCAAACATGTGCAAGTGAATGAAAAATTTAAAGTAAGTTTACACCATACTACACACTACAACACCGAGGGCGCGTCGTTGAATGTTCGCAAAGCTCACCACTGCCATTAGACCAAATTAAATAACTAGAACTTATGAAACATATAGATATAGAGCCTTCTTAAAGATAAAGATTCATTTATTCGCATAAACATGTGTCAATAGTACAGTGGCATTCATTACTTCATTTCCTTCCTTGGATGTCGTACAAGACTAAGGAAATCAATTACCAGGAGACGGGCAGCAGCGTTTTCCTGAGATTCCAACCGCATACTGCGATCGCCAACCCGCCTGCCGAGCGTGGCGATTATGGCAAAACCCCTCACGGTTTGGAAAACCATGAGGGAGGTCTATGTCCTGCAGTGGGCGTCAAGTGGCTGATGATGATGATGATTCATTACTATGGTCTTAAATATAACATTGTTATGTGAGTTTTGCTTCAGCACGTTTTGCGAGAAGGTGGCGTGCAAAGTCAAGTCGCTGCCTGTACGTAATACAGAGATTTCACAGATTTCGCCGATGCCTGCACTTGCCCATCAGCTCAGTTGGGAGAGCGATGGCACGGTTAGCCAGAGGTCGCCGGTTCAAGTCCCGGCATGGGTGTAACTTTTAGCCTCTAAATAGGTTTTTTAAAAAGAACATAGTTATTTAGTATCTAACATATTGTTTGTTAATTTTTTAAACGAAACTGTTTTTTTTTCTATATGAAACCTGTTATTGTCTATGTGACAGGCTATATAAAACTAACGCTAGACCTGGTTTTCCACAGACGGATTCCTCCCGCTGAGCGGCGGCGCGTCCACGTCGACCTACAAGGCTCCAAAGCGCAAGGCTTGCGGTGGCGGCGGCTGCGGTCGGTAGGCTCGTGCCGCTGGTGACAACAAACAGCGCCGGTGCTAGTAATCTCAAAGTCGAACGGTTTTCATCATCATCATCATCATCATCATCATTCAGCCACAAGAGGTCCACTGCTGGACGCAGGCCTCCTCCGTGGATTTCCAAAAAGACCGGTCGGAAGCGGCCTGCATCCAGCGCCTTCCTGCCACTTGGATGAGGTCATCGGTCGAACGGTTTTATAAGAACACTATGCCTGAAAACACTCCGTAAACGCTGCGTAAATAGTAGATTGCACAACAAGGGCTTGCAGGGAAGTTTGTAAAGGGGTTTGAAATTTCACCGATGCCTGCACTTGCCCATTAGCTCAGTTGGGAGAGGTTAGCCAGAGGTCGCGGGTTCAAGTCCCGGCTTGAATAGGTTATTTAGTTGGCTAAAAATTCCACCCAAGCCGGGACTTGAACCCGCGACCTCTGGCTAACCTCTCCCAACTGAGCTAATGGGCAAGTGCAGGCATCGGTGAAATTTCAAACCCCTTTACAAACTTCCCTGTATTACGTACAGGCAGTGACATCTGGCCGAAGCAATTTACATCACTTGCAGCCCCGAGTAACCCACTTTGCAGTTAGGTTTTTACATCGGAATGATATCGCTGTACCTACATGATTATATTATTTTTGTTGCAACACTAACAATAATTTTAAAATTGTCCTCAGCACGGGTTAGTGCAACAAAAAGAATATCTATATTATTACTAATAATAAATCTGTAAGGGTCGGTCATGGAGTAAGTTAGTTTGTTTTCAGAGATATTGTGTTTATAGGCTCAATATATGATACTGAAACTAATTTCACGATTTTTAGATTTTTTTTCTGTATGTGTGTATGTATGTATGTTCCTCCATAACTCTTAAACCAATTATCCGAATTTGATGAAATTTGGTATAAAAACATATAGACATCTGGGACACAGGATAGGCTATTTAAATTCTAGCTCCAGTTATGATAAGACGTGGCCCCCATACAAATGCTTCGTAAAAATCGAAATGTACGCGAACGGAGTCGCGGGCACAGCTAGTACTTTATATATTGTTAAATGAATCGCTCGTAGCCCCGGCTGCCTGAGTGATCTTAAACGATCACGAAGGTTAAGCAACACAGGGCGCGTTCAGTGCATGGATGGGTCGCCGTCTATGCCTAACGCTAGTGGCATTTTTCCGAGCGGTTCCGTGCTTCGCAAGGCACGTTAAGCTGTTGGTGCCGGCTGCCGTCGATAGATGGCAGTCGTTAAGCCAAGTCAGAGGCCTTAGGGCGGCTTGACAACTTCTGACAGTAGACGAGCCACTAGTCTACAAGCCTCCACCAATCCGGACTTGGCCCCCGTGGTGGAGTATGGCCTATACCTTCCTCAGGGAACAGACCCGTGCCCCTCGGTGGGGACATAATGGGTTGATGATGATTGTTAAGTTTTGTTCAGTTCAAAAAAAATTTTCATTTTCTTTCAAATTACTAGGAATGGTGGAAGATGTTTGCCTAGTGTAATCGATAGCAAACTTAGCTATTCAGCAGGGTTTTGTGTTGTCACTTACAACTCACTTCCACTCAAATTTAGTATTTTAATTGGATTTTTTGCGTTGTAAGTAACTATCCACTTACATTTAGTATATTAATTGGGACCTATCGGATTCTGTTTTCTTTGGTTATTTTATGTGAAGTGTTGAATGTGCAATAAATTAATTCTGACTAAATTATAACTTCTAGTTATTAATGTTAAGAAAAATAAACAATTTTGCTAAATCTTAATGGTTTTTACTCCACATGTGTACACAATAAAACTACAGAACGTAACAGAATATAAACTCACGTCTGTATCCCGTAGGTGTAGGCAGAACCCAGGGGTTCCCACTGCCGCGAGCCTGATAAACCTCTTTCGCTAAATAGCTTTCTCTTTCTTGTTGGATGATTAAATAACTTCCGCACACTTGGCCTTTGCATCTACGTAATGAGATGATTTAAACAGCGTCCAGTGGCACCTTACACTACACTAGATGGGTGAAGGGACCGCTCGGACGCTGCAGTGCCTGGGACATTGTTTTTTAGATGGAGTAGGCTTGCCCAGCACCTATACCATCCTGAAAGCTTAGTCGGCCTAGCCCATAGGATAGACCAGTCAATACGTGCGGAGCCAACCAATCGCGGGTTTCCTCACGATGTTTTCCTTCACAGTTAGCGTCCACACAACATAATCACAAACAAAAGCGTAAAAACAAAGAAGCTGAAGTTGAAGCTGAGTAACAATTATCATCATCATCATCAGTCAGCCACAAGAAGTCCCCTGCTGGACATAGGCCTCCTCCTTGGATTTCCAAAAAGACCGGTTGGAAGCGGCTTGCATCCAGTGGCAGGAACCACTTGGATGAGGTCATCTGTCCATCTTGTGGCTGGTCGTCCTACGCTGCGCTTGCCGATATGTGGTCTCCATTCGAGAACTTTTCGGCCCCATCGGCCATCAGTTCTGCGTGCTATGTGCCCCGCCCACTGCCACTTCAACTTACTAATCCGCTGGGCTATGTCGACGACTTTCGTTCGTCTACGGATATCATCATTTCTGATTCGATCTCGTAGAGGAATTCCGAGCATAGTCCTTTGGTAACACACACTGGTGTCTTTAGCGATTGAGGTATATTGTAACAATTAACGGATTACTAAATTGAGAATTTAACTAAGTCCATCGTCCTGTCCCTTCAAATTTCTTAAATAAAGAACTGAAATAAAAAATAACCAACAACCCGACTTCTGATAAGCAGAGGGGACCAACCTAAATATCTCGCAACGAGTCACAATGTTGAATTTGGGTCGGTTTTTTGGTTATTTTTTATTTATTTCATTTTTTTGTTAGATTTATGCTGATTCCATAGAGCCTATAAACACCACACGACGAATCGATTGAGATCTTATTTGTCAAAATCTGATCATTCGAGGGTACCTATATTGAATCGGACATACATAGAAACATACATGGTCTATTCCTTTACGCAATACCCTACTCTGCATTTAAGGAGTGTCTTAGCGGAATCGTGTTTCAATAAATAAGACCATAACGGTGTTAGGTAGGTACCTACTTATAAAAATACGATGCCTTTAAAACACATCTCCAAGGCAAATACCTAGTCTTTCCTTTGTAAAGTCTTATGAGGAATCGTGTTTTTATAAATAAGTATTTAGGTACATACACACTTAAAGAAATTCTCGTTAAAAATACACAAAGAAGAAGGGTAAGAATACATAATAATAAGTATAAATGTTTAGTTTAGAAATTAGTTAAATCATAAGCAGCCTATATACGTCCCATAGTCGGCACAGGCTTTCTCTCGGAGAGAATGGGCTTCACCACCCGTGCCCACCGCGGATTGGCGATTTCAAGCGCTAAGGCATGTGAATAGTTCAGACGCTCAGGTTTCCTCACGATGTTTTCCTTCAGCGTTAGCGAGTGGTACCTATTGCTTCTATAATTTCACAAATGTACATAACTTACAAAACGAAGTCATAGGTACCTACAGCCCGCACTGGGAATAGAACCTGGGTCTCTCGCTTTAGAGTCCAATGTTATACCCACTAGGCTACCACCGCTAATTAAATAAAAAATTTAATGAAGTTTTGATGCATGTAGGTAGGTACATAATTTTGATTTACATGCAAATACCTTAATAATTTTAGAATTTTAATTTACGAAAAAATTACTAGTAGGCATGTACTCCAACACTAGACGCGGAAAGTGACGTCCACTGGCGCGTGTCATATAAAGTTTATACAGGGTGTAAAACATAAAGCCAAAAACGCCGCGGTCCCAAGTGCGACGATGCGGCCTAGTACCACCCCTAGAAGCTAGATGGCGCTCGCTGTACCTTGTTTAACACTTTCCATGTTTTTGAAAAACAATAACTCCCGGTTTTAGGTGCAACAATCTCAGGCTATAAAAAAATTTTGTTAGTCTTAACTGAGTTTTTATGAAATCTTAATAGAAAAAGTACCCACGGGAAATTCTGAAATTAGAACCTAGTCTCACGCCAACTTGCACCGCCACTTAAATCGACTTTTGTATTTTAAGCCACATTTAAGAAAGTGGTGCAAGTTTTAGTAATCTTCTTATTACATACCTCACTTCTTAGCCAGAAGTGAGCATTTCTCTTACCCCCAGTTTCTCGTGCACTAACAGTCTGTTAATCTGCTGTTACGAGCTGTCCGTTGTTTTTTGTACCTATGCACTTTGTTAACAGTATATTGACAGATTGTATTGTGCCTACGAGAAACAGGGGGTTGGCCAAACCTACAAGAAGTAGGTACCTACGTACTATTTTGCCTGCATAGAGCTTAGCCAGATTACTTACTAATTCCAAAGGAAAACGATCAATCCCTCTCGGAAAACTGAAAAGTCAATAAGTTTAAATTTTAGCTGAAGCCGGGTTTACACAATCAAAGTCGATCCCTACTACGGTCAACATCTACTTGGACATATTAACTCTGTCCAATCACGTTGATCAATGTTGCCACGATCTAAATATCGCCCAAGTGGGCGGATTTGAAAATTCAAATCTACTTTGTCCTTTGACAGCGACTGAAGGCTTTCCCTTCAAGAGCCTTGCCTACATGAACCTGTCTTCTCCACCTCATTCTTTAACCACACAAATCCTGGGGTGCTACTCCGTAACTTCTCCCCTGTAGGGTCTCGTCTGAACATACTCCAAACTGTCACATACAGACATACTTTTACACTCCGGAAACGTAAGAATTGTTAACCCGATACAGTTATAGTAGCATAAGATTATGTGTATCTATTTAACCAGCCTAGATCGGCTAGTACCGTCCGAAGCACCCCAAGCCTGGCTCCACCACCGCCGTGGTTCCCGGCTCTAGATGGCGCGAGCGGGGGGCGGGCGTGACGTCACGGCGCGGGGCGGGCGGCGCGCGGCGCCGCAGTCAGTCAGCCACCGACCGCGGCGCCAGACGGACGCGCCATGTTTGCGCGGTGAGTGAACAGTGAAACACGGAGCCACAATGTTATTCGAGAGCCCCAACGCGAAGCTTTACCCGGCCTTCAACATCCCACCGCCTGTCCGACTCAGGTGAGACAGCGACCCCGGCGCCTCAAACGATAAATACTTGAGTGTTGTGCGTTCGTTAATACAGGCTTTTTTGTTGTATCGCGAAGCCGTAAAAAAGAGATGGCGATAAAATGTTTCCTCGTCCAGTGTGTGTGCGTTTTTTTTCTTCTTGTTGTTATGTGAAGTGAGGCCTTGCGGCTGTACGCAGGACGAGAGCCCGACAGAAAACCAATATGGAGACAGCGTCGCTGTCAATACGTCTGCGTTTCAAGTTCAAAAGGCCACCTCGACGAAGCTCAAGCGGCGACGGAAGCTCCGACGGCATTTTAGAGCGTCTTGTAAATATTTGACGAGCTACATAACCTAGTCACAGTGACACCTGCTGTCGGACCACTCAGCTGTTTTTACAGCGATTTTGGAGCCCCTAGAGTGTAAAAAGGACGGTATAAACAAGCCTGCCGCGCCCCTAGCGCCTCTCCGGCGTCGCGGGACCGGGATCGCGCCTTTGGCCACTTCCACGAGGGACCCAAAACTGGTGCGCTTATTGGAATCCGCGATGAAAACGTTATTCGGCGAATATTCCGTTCAAGGGACGAACGATTTGCGCTTTACTGAAAAATTGTATCCGTAAAGTGTTTTGGGACTTTGAAACCTAGAGTACAATCTTCCAAGTACTTACTTGGAGGAATAACGAGTTACTGAATCCTAAAGTGTTTCGATGTAGATTTACGACCTGCGGTGGTTTACATAATAAACAAACGTAATAGTACAATGACTTCAGGGAGTGTTTTGTAATTCCAGGAGATTTGTTTACAATGCATCTGTAAGCACTCGGTCATGAACGAAAACAATTGCATTTTCGAATGATATAAATTGCCTAGATAATTCATTACTCTGTTATTGGTATTATTCCTACTGATTCTTCGAACGAGAACAGAAGAAAAGTAATAAAAATGATGAAGAGCCTGTAGACAGATTTTATATTGAAAACACTTGATTGTAACTATCGCCGGCACTAAGGAGTCAATAATTCTCGAACTAAAACTTTCATAAACACTACACATTATTAGACAATAATTGGTTCGAATAAGACCTCTCTGTGTGAAGTTGTCTGCGTCGATGGCTAGTTTTTTGCTTTTCTAGTAGGACTGGAGACTACGGATTAGTTTACTGCAGAAAGCTTACCCCTAGAGTTAATAATTTTTTAATTACTTGTCTAGATCGCCTATTCACGGTGAGAGAATCTTTCTTTGGAACAAAAACATCGTACTGTTTCAGCTGTGGTAATAATATTTGGCCTAAATTAAGCCCCTCTTAGCCTGGACGTGACAAAAGGCAAACCTTTGTCAAAAATAATGGTAATATCAGCTTATTAAATACCACACTTAAAATTATATTAATCCAAGGAATTCACTCCAAAAGTTACCTCAAAGAGCTGAATAATTAATGAAAAACCTCGTAATTCCACAGATGCGTCAAATCACAATTAATTACTTTTGACGGCAATTTTTGATATTTATTTCCGACGTGAGAAGAAACCTGTTGAATATCGATTGGACAGAAACGATTTATTCGCACGGCATGTTTGTAAATGCATGACAAAAGTATGTCTCTGTAATCGGTTCTTTGGAATCGCGAAAGAACACAATTAATGATAATACCAGTGCTGCGTCACTTGTGATTGAAATACCAAGCAGAACACATAAAGAAAAACTGTAAGATTGAATGCCATGAGTGGAGACCAATATCTATACAGAAAAATGTCATCGGTGATGGTTTGTATAACGAAGGCATTTTGGGCGTCGTAAATGGGAACAGATACCTATCTATTATGTCTCCAGTATTACTATCTTGAAAGATAATTAACAAATTCAGAGTTATGTTTATTCCAAGATCGGAATATGAACTCAAGATTCCATGGTCCGGAAGAGACCTTATTCAAACGATAAGATCGCAGGTCTCTGCTGCAAATTACTTTGTAATGCGCCATAAAGAGCTCTCTAGAGTAAATAACCTGTAGTAAGTCTGTACCGACGACGGAGCAGAACATTGTATGTGACGCAAATCAAAGGCCAAGATGCCTGGAAATCTAATGCATACTTCATTGATGCAATATGCGAAGCAATATCAGATCCTATGGCCAACGAGCCACATTATGTTCAGGGATAAACAGATGAGATTTGAAGATACCAAGGAATTTAATAATGGCAAATGACTGATGTTGAAATCATTGTTACGAATGGTGCAATGTAAATGTTTGTTATAAAAGAAGTGCAGCTGTGTTAGACTGTTAGTGCATGGTGGAAAACAATAGGGTTACAATCAAAATTTCGGGTTCAATTCCCGCAATCCAACAATGAGTTTGATAGATCACACAATTATGGAGGGATCGATCCTGCTCCTTTACTAAACTAATTTACTTTCACGCAACACAATGACAGCCTGGTCCCAAGCTAGGATACCCTGTGTTATAGTAACCTGGCAAGGACCTCACAAACATCGTAATACACCCAGACCGACTCCGTTTGTACAAATCCAGTACGCCGGCCTCCAGTGGGAATCCAACCTACGAACTCAGTATCAAGCGTGTTAACCGCTAGACCGAGGCAGTTACTAATCCATTCCTACCTGCCCTGCCACCCACCGCTTGGTTAAGCGTAGGCTTCACGTCAAAACAAATTTCAAGAACAATCACTTTGTTTTGTTAACATCGCAACGAAACCTGAGTAGGTAACTGAAGTGTCTATGTTGTGCAGAACTTGAAATGCCAATCGTGGTTCATGGAAATCCGTTATTAGTTACCTTTTATTGTGGATGACAATGCACACCTTTCCATTTTACAATTTACAATATCCACAGATAACAACTCGGAGAAATTAATAACTACGCCATCGGAGACAGCATTCACGCTTGGATAAGCTTGTAGAATGATTGGCATTTAAACTACTTGTTGTAGTCTTCTATCTGGTGCCTCATTCGTCCATGTGTTCAGAACAAGACTGGGGTTCACCAAAAGGGAACCCACGAGCGACGTGAGTTTACCGGCTCATGTTTCAGATTCGTCATAGAGAACACGCTGTGCGATATTTATTAGCGAAATTATGAAACTTACATAAGATTTGTATCGTCGGGATTAAAGAAAGTAAAAGATAATATGACTAAATGATGCAGTAATTTTGAAGAGTTAATCACGAGCTTAGCCAGGCTGGACTAGGCTACTGTTGAGGAGTGCACACGATGCTGAAAGGAAAAGTTTTGTTCAGTGGAAACAGTGGGAAGCGTCTTTGCCCACATGGAAACTCATTTTGGGAAGATTCCCGGAATAATACTGCGTTTATTCCCAAAATGGCTCACTTAAAGGGTAGAATCCCATCAATTAATTGAAACACGTGAAGGAATAATCTGAATTTGAATTTGGATGAGGATGGCTGAAGACAAAGAAGTGGCGTGCCTCAACGATGTTGGGGGAAGGCTTCAACGTATGTTGTTCGAGTGTATTGTATCTCTTAATTGTATCGGTTCAATAGTGGTAAGTATCCTACGCTGCGCCTAATGAAGCTGAAATAAAGAATCGTAAAAAAAATATGGGATATCATTGAGAAAACTTAAGTCAAGCTAGTGGCTCCACTCCACAAACTGCAACACAGCAGTGCAACATGCGCTCCATTTTGGGATTTAAAATAATGATAAATAGGGCACTGGCCTTCTCTCAGAGGCGGAGTTAATGACAGACGCATGCACACCGCGGCGCGGATTGCTAAGCCCCTATAGGTATTACGCGCGCCAAATCGGGTCGGAATCCTGACGTTTGCGACAGCAATTGGTGTGGAGCTTGACAGATAGATGCTAGGAATCTTTGCGGATTCTATGCGCATAATTAGGCCTCTGGTAAGTAAATACTGGAGAACATTAATGCCCAGTTCCTATATTCAAGAACGACTCGTTTTGCTTACGGATGGTCAAAATGTCTACTCAAGTATTCCTCTTAAAAACGGTTTCGAATAATATACCGTACGATAAATGTATGGAGATAGCAATTTGTAAGGTTCCTGACAATTTTTTAAACATTAACCAGCTATTCAAGTTACGGGACGCTGGTTAAGGATAAGTTACCGATTACCAATAACGATCCGTTAAATATAGAAACCGGGCATAAGTAAGTACCTGACACATTCGCGGTTTCTTTCGTCGGCCACAAGCATTCTTACTACAAATTCACATGACACCTAAGTCTCAATACAAATGAGTGGATTCTGCACCTTTGTTTAGTACCGCACATTGGTTTATTTATTTTATTTTATGTTATTTGGTGTACAAAACAGATCACAACCATTACACGATATAAAAGTAATAATATGACATGAGTACTAAGTTGTGGTCTAAAGCATGCACACACAACATTGCCACATGTAAATTTGAGTATCTGAATAAAGTATTAAATTTTAGGGATAAGCATTTTTTTTAAACCATACAACTCGATGAATTGAGGGATTTTGGCCGAGCATCTCTTAAATTTAGCATAATGCGCGTTGAAGATATCGATTTTCGAGCTAGTGACCACAACTTCGTTGTAGTCTACTCATTCTCACTATCGGATTGTAGTATGATGTGCTATTTTTAAAAACTAGCTAGCTAGGGCTAGGTGAGCTAGGGTTAATAACATTTTTACAGCTAATTATAGTATTTTTTCAGTATACACGGTGAAAAATACAGTACTCTTTGTACAAATTTTGTATTAGAGTAAATAGAGAGAGATTTATTTGAGTTCGTTTATTAGGAATACAGGCAAAATAATGCCTATATATGAAAAAAAAATAACATGCTATACATTTCAAGCGACATTTACACAAAAATACAAAAATAAGGTCTGCCGAACAGACATAAAGAAAGACAGATAATGGTAATAGAGCCCCGCTGGCCACCTTCGGGTATGAACCCTAACAAAGATTGATCCATCCTACTGAGATATAGTATTATTGTGGACTATATATTTCTTCAACAGGACGTAGATCCGAAATACAGTACCATACTATACATTATCAGAGGTTGGCAATCCTAGTGTGAGCACCTATCCTTGAACCTATGGCCAAAGAGAGCAGTCTTGCAACAACAAAAAGGCAGCGACCTTACAAACCAGTTCGCCCGGACTGAGCCCAGACGCCGGTGAACAAAAACAGGCCCTAGACTAGTGCATCGAGCGAGCCACTGCCTTTTTGACCCTTAACGAAATGTACCTTCCTTTATTGCACCCTGTATTGTTGTTGACGGACGAACAGAACATCATTTACTACGCGACAATGGAATAAAAAACCGGCCAAGTGCGAGTCGGACAACATTTGAATATTTCAAGCGTCTGCCTGTTGCTGTTATTAATATCGAGCAAAACACGGCAAAAAAACACGTTTATTGTATGGGAGCTCCCCCTTAAATATTTATTTTATTCTGTTTTAGTATTTGTTGTTATAGCGGCTACAGAAATACCTCATTTGTGGACATTTCAACTGTCTAACTTCATGAGCCTCTAAAATGATCAATTCATCATCAGCCTATGCTTGTCCACTGCTGGACATAGGCCTCTCCTATAGCACTCCACTGAGCATGGTCCTCGGCTACTCTCATCCAACTCTTGCCAGCCGCCCTGCGAAGATCATCGCTCCAGCGAGTCTGAGGACGTCCCACACTACGTTTACCGATCCGCGGTCTCCACTCGACAACTCGTCTACCCCATCGGTTATCAGTTCTTCGGATAATATGGCCGGCCCAATGCCACTTCAGCATGCTAATTCGGTGGGCTATGTCGGTGACTTTGGTTCTCTGTCGGATCACCTCGTTTCGAATTCGATCTTTCAGAGAAACCCGGAGCATAGCCCTTTCCATAGCACGCTGAGCGACTTTAAATTTGTGAAAAACAGTCACGGTGGGAGTGTCCACGTTTCGGCACCATATGTCATCATATGATCAATTGTTGCATGAGTTTTAATTTATGTTAATTTTCGCGATTTTCCTGGGCCACCCTCACCCAACCTCTACCTCGGTTAAGCGAGCTGGTGAGCGTCCCACGCTGCATTTGCGATCTTGAAAATTCTTAACCACGGCGGCGAGTCTTAATTGAAGCATCGATTAAAAGTAATCCACCAATTGTCGGCGGTGCCCGACTTGTGTAAAGACGAGACGAGTTCAATTTAAACGTCTCTGAAACTAGACATATAATGCGAATGAAACTCACAGTGTACACTCAGTAACTTCTGTTGATTTTATGCTGATAACTTTTGTGGTTTTGTATTATCATCATCATCCCTTTGAAAGCTTAGTCGGCCTAGCCCACAGGAAAGACAAGTCAATACGTGCGGAGCCAACCAAGCCGCGGGTTTCCTAACGAAGTTTTCCTTCACCGTTAGCGTGTGGTATTTTACACAGTACAAATAAAGAGTAATGGTCTGTGGTATTGGTACTACAAATAGTAGGATGGTATAGGTGCTGGGCAAGCTTAGTCCGTCTAAAAAAAAACCGGCCAAGTGCGAATTGGACTCGCGCACGAAGGGTTCCATACCATTATCTATAGTTAGACACAAAGGTTGAAAAATGGCAAAAAATCACGTTTGCTGTATGGGAGCGCATGGGCGCAAGCCCTTAAATATAGTAAACCTCTAAATTTAAGGGTTTTTTCCTACACATCACCTCGTAGGTTTTTCTTTATCCGACCACCTTCCTCGCCAGTCTGACGGAGTTTACACGTTCAGTCTAGCGTCAGTTCAGTCCGTGACCTTGATCAAGCTCTCATTGACGCCAGACTGATGTAGCTAGGCGACGTATTACACGGTCACTCAAGACTGATGGATTTTGCATCAGTCCGAACGAAAACACCAATACGACAGCACCAAGCACATACTTTTACGTTTATTTTGCTATGTCTTTCAAACCACCCAAAATTATTGCAGTATACCGTAAATGCTGGTCATATTTTATCATGACAATTCGATGAAAATTGCGCAGCCGAGTCTTCCTTCTTGTCAATCTCCGGGGTAATCAACTTTGCAATGTACATCGAATTGCGATGCGTAAACCGTGAATTGTGGTGATATGCAATAGGCTCCTGATGGCTGGCTAATCCATCTGAATCCTACTAATATTATAAATGTGAAAGTTTGTAAAGATGTTTGGAGGTTTGCATGTTTGTTACTCAATCATGCAATAACGGCTGAACGGATTTACATGAAACTAGGCGTACAGATAGACAAAGACCTGAATTGCTACATAGCATACTTGATAACCCGGTAATGCGTTCCCGCGGGATAATATTTATTTAAAGTTTAAAATAGATGGCGTTGTCCGAGCGAACGTTGTGTTTTAAAAATAGATGGCGTTGTGCAAGAATCGTATAAATGGATTCTGTGGCGGTACGAGGTCCACCGGGTCAGCTAGTTTCATATAAAAGCTCCTACAGCTCAATCAGTAGCGGTAGGTCGTCGGTAGAACCCGCCTCACATCCGCGTTCTAAGTTCGATTCCGGCAAGTACCATGACTTTGACTAGGGCCTCCTTCCCAAAGAAGATGTAATTTTTTTTCCAACACCTCTTAAAACAAGTGTGTAGTGTACTATGTACGTTGGTCTACGTGGAGACGTAGAGGTGAAAATGGAGGTGCTGCCGTTTGTAGGTATATTGTTCAACAGGCCATGCACTGCAGAACATGCAGTATCAGTGCACCGAGGACAATTGGCCGGCGGCGCGGGCGCACCCCTGCTAGCACGGAGCGGCAACGTCGCAGGGCAAAACAGGATCCGAGAGGGTCAGGCTCAGAGCTTGAGTTGTGGAGTTGTAAAACTTGAATGGTGTACGCACGCGCCGTGTCAAAAACAGCTGGCGTTTGTAAAAGGGTGGACTACAAAGGTATAAAAAGCATAAAAAAGATACAAAAATATACAACTCTTACAAGCATTGCACGTAAGTGTTAATCCAGATTCAATAAAACATAGATGCATTCACGCCTGTATCTCGGAGGAATAGACAGATCAGAGTTTGCCACTTGCCACGATCTTGAAAAACCTCTTTCGCTCCATCACCGCTCATAGTCGGTGCGCGAGTGCGCATAATTAAGCGGTCGACCCGGTTCTGCAGATTCGATTCGACACACGTAAACATTTGAACCGATAATTATTTACCAACGAAAACAAATCACAGCAGTTTTGTAATCTAAGAGGGTTGACTGAACGCCTCGTAGAAGCAGAAAAACGCAAATATTAAAAATATACAGACGGACAGTAGTCTTAGTACGCTTTGGGTACGTAACCCTTAACAAACGGACAAATTGAATTTTCAAAAGTTATAAACAAGCAATACTGTTGAATACAACGCTGAATTGCATTATTTAAAAACCGGCCAAGTGCGAGTCGGAATTGCGCACGAAGGGTACTGTACCATTATCCATATGCCGTAACATTAAACAATTTTTTTAAATTTTTTAATTAAATTTTATTTAGGGCACAAACTGTCAAACAGGAACAAATAAAAAGTGTATGTATACCTACAAAGATAGACCTGGAGGTCCCTTAACAAAGATCGAATTTGAGAACAGCGCCATCTATAGAAACCAACAAGAAGCGTTTAACATTGATATTCATCGACGTGACATCGACGCTGTGAAGGTTATATAGATGGCCGCTAGATAGCGAGCGCTGTCTTTAGACGACGTTTGTTATATGGGAGCCCCCCTTAAATATTTATTTTATTTTGTTTTTAGTATTTTGTTGTTATAGCGGCAACAGAAAAATACATCATCTGTGAAAATTTCAACTGCCTAGCTATCACGGTCCATGAGACACAGCCTGGTGACAGACAGACGGACAGACATACAGACAGACAGACGGACAGTGAAGTCACAGTAATAGGTTCCCGTATGGCACCCTTCGGGTACGGAACCCTAAAAAATGACCTCGTACAGACACCCGCCTGTTAGATTGCCGGGTATGTATCCAATATAGGTTTCTTCAGCGCCGCACCTCACCATAAATACTTATTGAGTACTCGAGTGATTTCTCGAACTGCCTGATAGAGTTTTCAATAACGTTGATTAGAATGCATGGAGGGAGACTCCCTGAACGACGTCTGGTACACATTGGCCTACAATCAGTGAGTTCCTCATGCCGATTGGCAAACCTTTCCACTATGATGACGAACCTCGTCTGCAAAGCAAATACTAATTGACACCCAGTTTAACTCGTAACGTTGATTAAGTCACAGTTTCTGTGTTATTTTGAATAAAAATAAGCACCTTGATTTCGATTGAAGGACTAAGCAAAGGTAACGATGTTTGGTTGGTCCTACGTTTGCTGGCTTTCTGGGGCGCAGTTACGTAAGTTATCCTCAGTATAGACTTGTTCGATTTAACTTACACCGAACATACGTATTTTGACACTTTGAAATCGTCAAAATAGTTAAGCTAATAGAGTGGATATTTACGTAATAAGAGAGGGCTAGAGCTATGCCTATATTTGACAGTTCGGTGTAGGTTAAATCGAACAAGTTATCCTCTATTACGTAAACGTAGGTCCAACCAAAACATCCTGTTGCCAATGATCAGTGTAGCCAATGCTATGGTAATCGCGGTAGAACTAATTACGAACACGTTCTACTTCAGATCTGCGCTGGAGTAGAACACGTTCTAGGTCTATTAGCCCGAAAAAATGCAATATCCACTACCCGTCTTCCTGCCACTTGGATGAGGTCATCTGTCCATCTTGTGGCTGGTCGTTCTACGCTGCGCTTGCCGATATATGTGGTCTCCATTCGAGAACTTTTCGGCCCCATTCGGCCATAAGTTCTGCGTGCTATGTGCCCCGCCCACTGTCACTTCAACTTACTAGATGCTTAGGTAAATGCGCCGACCTCATGCATAGGTGGAAGTTCGGTGCAGACCCTACCTGCAGATGCGGAGAGGTGCAAACTGTGTGCCACACTACTGATCCCCCGGGACAAACTTTCCGACAAGCGTTGGTTTTTAAAAGTTATTGTCGGACGATTATGCGTAAAAGCCTTGTGTCGTGAAACATACGTGACTGGGCCGCACTCTGCCGAGGAAGCCTCGCGAAGGCACGAGCTGCAACCGAATGCAGGAGCGCAATTTAATTTTCGATTCGTTTTAAAAATTGAAAATATTTTTTTAATGATAATTAAAAACCGACTTCAAAACACTACAGCACTAAAAAGTAAGAAATAATTTAAAAGAATACCCACATGTAAACATACTTCTAATTTAAAGGTATTCTTTTAAATTATTTCTAACTTTTTAGTGCTGTAGTGTTTTGAAGTCGGTTTTAATTTTTCATTCACAATTTTTTAGTAGATCTTTGGCTTCTCTATTCTAACAGCTTCAAAAAAAAATTACTATGTTATTTGCACTGGATGGCAATAACTAACTATAAAGTTAGAACATTTGTCGACTCGTATTTTCAATACATTTTTTAGCCTCCTGATTGGGTAAAATTTATAACCTATTAATATGCCTGCGATGTCTATCCGTCTGTTTGTCTGACCTATGAAGGGCTTTTTTGGACCGTAAGGTAGCTAGTTAGAAATTTCACGCAAATGCGGATTGCGCAACAATAATTAAACAAAACGTGTGTTTTAAAGGTTTTGTTTTTGCGCTACGGCAATAAATACAATTGCCAACTTGGTGTGTTATTATTTGTGTAACAAATGAGCCATATAAAAGCAAAAGCAGCAACATCATATGTGTTTTGAGTGGATAACAAAAACAGCCAACCGTGTGTTGGACGCCAAAGGTCGAAAACCGAATGAAAGAAAACACATGTTTGCTAAATTAATGAACGCATAATTTTACATTTATAGTGATACATAACACTCGGGGCGCGTCTGTCTCGCATTTGGCCAGTTTTTTCGATACATTTTTTTCAATAAAGGTAGCTACGTCGATTAGTTAGCTATTAATTAATGAAATGTTTTCTCTGTATCTATATGAGGTTTGCATTCTACAGAGTGTAACAAAATCCCCCTACAGGCCTACATTTTAATGCCGCAGGTGGTAACTGAAATTCCCTTCCCCTCATTTTCGGATAGATATAATTGGGATTTTATTGTACATATCTTCCACTCTGTAACTAGATTGAAACTAACTCTGGCCTATGGATACTTGTTTAGTGTCTGGACACTTGGATGTGGTGTAAACGGGCTGAGTTGTGAGCGAAGACTAGTCTTACTGTTCACACCCGCTCCCTTCGTCCCATCTCGCGGAGAGTGTCCCCACAGCACGTGAAATGCAAAACATGGCGTCCCTCCGCCCTCCCACGAGAGGAAGCGGGATATGTTAACCGCTTTTTCCCTCGGGGCAGAGAGGGACGGCAAAAAGGCCCGTACCGAGTTGTGCGATCGGAAGGATTTGTAGTAATGCTGAGCCGTGTAATTCTAAAGTATGACTATTTAAATATCTACTAGAAGTATTGTTTTATAGATAGATAGATAAAAACATTTATTTAACGGCACAATACTCAAAATATTACATATATATGAAACAAAGAAAAATGCAAAATAATAATTAAAACATAACGGAAAAAGTATACAATTGAAATTGCCTCGCACATTTGACTGCACGTGTGTGCACACTATTCAGTTACATTACGGGTGAGTATGCAACAAAAATGCGAAGGTTGATTTGCTTGACAAGACTTAGTAAAAAAAATCTATGTATAATATTAAAAAAAATAGTTGCAGTAATAATTATAACTATTTAAGTTTTTTAAATGATTTTGACATTTAAAACAACCAACCAACCTTTACATAATCGTATGATAAATGATGAGCAGTAGTAGCGCAGAGGTAGAACGCCGGCCTCGCATTCGGGAGGTCAAATCGGGTTCGGGTTCAAATCCCCCGTAGTATGTACCAATCACTTTGTTTTCTAACTTACGTACATTTGTGAAGTTGTAGTAGGAATGCGTTGGCAATTGGCGTGATATTGAGACTGGTCCACTTTTGGCACCTTTGTCAAAAATGGACAGTTCAGGTACTTACATGTATTTGCCAAAATGTTTCGTTTTGTTTTATTTAATAAGGCACACCAATCGCATACATACAGAACATAGTAGAATCGTGTTATATACAAAAAGATATAATTACGTGTATGTACACCACTTATAGGTAAGCTCAACATTTATTACGTAAATTAAGCTTACATCGAGAATGAGATGATGTTACAAGGATGATAACTAAATATTCAATCAACTATACAGCCTGTGTATATACCAATTTCTTGTAATCCCGGAATGTTTGATGGGTAATATCATGTGTTCTGTGGTTTATTCTTCTTATGCAATGCCACTCGCTAACCGCGAAGGGAAACATCGTGAGGAAACCTTAGCATCTGAGGTGTTCATACTGCTTGACATTGCCAATCCGCGGTGGGTACGCGTGCCCATAAGCCCATACTCATTTTCTGCGAGAAGGCCTCTGCCTGTGGGTTTAAATAATGGTAGACGTTTACACGACACGTTCTAATTAGTCTGTAAGTTAAGTGTAACACATCTTTCTTATTGGCAGTAAATAGTTATTCATTCATTCATTAATTTTTAGCTGTTAGGAAGTTTACAATCGCAAGTCTTTAGAAACATAGTGCCAGTTTCAGAATTGAGAATTTCGCTAAGTAAATAGTTAACTGTGGTGCTGTCTCTTCGAATTTTTTTATTTATTTATTTATCTTTATTTTAGAAACAAACAGTCATTCAAGTGCTATTAATAAATCGTAGTAATTTCTGACACAAGAGCGTGACAGAACGTTACTTAAGTATTTATTTAGTGAAATTCTTAATTCAGAAAGTGGCCCTTAGAACATAACGCACGACCGTGTCAACCTTTACATTTCAGACACCGTCCTTGTTTCCAAATGTATAAGGTCGAGTTGGGACTGCCAGTTAAATGTAAGTAGATAGATGTTGGTCGGGCTACACCTGAAGGTGCGGATTGCGTAACCTTATCGACTTCGACAATAACTTTGCAATAATAATAAGGCAATGAACGTGTAACAGTTTGTTATATATAACAACTCGCTCGATTATATTATCATTAACAAAGGATATATATATAAGCATATAAGCAGCCTATATACGTCCCACTGTAGGGCACAGGCCTTCTCTCAGGGAGAGAGTATGGGCTTAATCACCACGCGTGCCCACCGCGGAATGGCGATTTCAAGCGCTGAGGTATATGAATAGATCAGACACTCAGATTTCCTCACGATGTTTTCCTTCACAGTTAGCGAGTGGTATTGCTACTATACCTAACTTCACAAATGTTATTCTTTATTGCAAATGCTCTGTGGTTCATAAGGAACTCTGAACTACTCTACATTCTTGGAATTAACACACTTGCAGAAGAAAAAGATCAGCAAACTTATAGATACGAGTACACAAACAGGTGCGGATCCAACCCTCAAGTGCGAGTCGGAGTGTGAACTCGCTCATAATCGATACGAAAGAGATGTTTACAAAATATAACAATCGCGATTAGTAAGACCCGTTCAATGAATTATATATAGTAGGTACCTAAGTAATTTATTTATTTCGAGTATTCAGGACTTATTCCTTATGTGAGAGGCTGGAGTCCATACCAGGAAAGATCCTGTGTAACATATCTCGAGGCCCTTATATAACACTAGCTGACCCGGCGAACGTTGTTTTGTCATATTAATTAACCTACGAGCTATTCTCAGACCTACCAAAATATACACAAAAATCTTCATAAAAATCTGTGAAGCCGTTTCGGAGGAGTTTATTTATTTATTAACATTCACTGTGACACGAGATTTAGATGTATGAACACCGCATCGCGACCCTTGAGTGTTTAAAAAAAACCATCGTCCATTGAAAACGACGCATGGGTGGTTCGGGGAATTCAACAGTTTTTTAAACAGTAAAGAACTGACGAACTCCCTGAACCATCCATGCGTCGTCCATTGTTTCACGACCAAGAGCTCCGTCCTATCTCTGTCCCCCACAGCTTCAGCTGTCCCCCGTCTCTCTCTAACAGGCTTTTGTCCCTGTCTACCCCGCGGTTATTGGGTCAGCAGTTCGTAGTTCCTGAAACGACTGATTCTGTTCAGTTGCGGCGGGTCGGGATGACACGAAGCTGAAAAAAAACGGAGTTTTTTAAACGGATACAGGTGGTTTGCTCATACATTAGTTATAAACTTATGATTTAAATGATCATCAAAAGAACATACCTACCATCTGCAAAATCTCAATATTTTCTGATTTATCGCATCATTAAAAAAAAAAAAACCGCGCCAGTCGCAATTGAAAGAAAAACCATCTTTACCACAGTAAACGTAATTTTATTGAATATAATCTCTGAGAATATATTTGGGTCAAGTGAAAACTCTTTTTGTCACGGACTGATTCTCTCTTATTTATGTACATCCATCTACCGACTATATTCTTGCTGCAATCCACTCCATCCAAAGGTTGTCTGGAAGAGATCGCTCTAAGTGATAAGACCGCCAATTGTATACCACTACTTAGATATAAGAAACTATATTTGTAATATCTTTCACCTGGTTGTGCAATAAAGTGTTCTCTATCTATCTAATAGAGTAGACTAGAGTACATTTTTATATAGCCTATATACGAGTACGTCCCACTGAAGGGCACAGGCCTTCTCTCAGAGAGAGAGAGAGTACGGGCTTAATCAACACTAGTGCCCACCGCGGATTGCCAATTTCAAGCGCTGAGGTGTGTGAACACAAGGGCAACAAAATTATTGTACAAAAAAGTATAAGTTGTTAATATTGACAAGTAAAATGGGAGAAAATGGAGGTATTCTTAGATAGTTATGGAGATTTTGTGAGACCCTGTGAATAGAACAACCAGCACAAAGTTAAAAAACTGAAAACGAACAATGTAACATTGAAAAACAAAAATATAAAATACTGTGTAAATAAAAGAAAACTCAAAGCAAGCGGAGAAGTAAATCTCACTTCTGATGTCGCCTGTATCAGAAGTGGGATCAATACAGGAAGCACTAGCCTTCTAGCAAGGAAAAGGATGGGTGGAGTAGTGTCCCATAGACAATGACACTAAGGAGGCAAAATTCATACAGAAAGAAAAATTCTGCGCCGAAACAGGATTCAAACTCGCACCTCTACATACCCTACCGTACCAGCACTCCTACCAACTAAGCCATTCAGACCTCACCACTGCGTAATAAAAAAAATTGATCTAACGTAACCTAAGTCTCCCTACCAATCAGAATCTGTCCTCGGCCAGTCCGGCCGCATCATGTCACCTCGCCATCTCTCCGACCATGTCTTTGTCTTCTGGTCTAGCTTTGTATCCTAGTTGACTCGTTTATTTGTTGCCGGGACTCGGATCGTCGCGGCCAGGAGCTCAGACAATGCCCTGTTACGCTGACGTCTATCTGGCCTCTTTGTTTACAAGTTATGCAGGGACTTTTGTGAAATTTACAGTGGCAACATTGTGACCGGGATGGAAACACTGACCTCCATTCTATGTTCATCGTGAACTTTACCTATTACGTCTTGCGTCATTATTCTACCCTGTGTTAATTAACTACCCATTTATACAGTTGAGAATTTGTGTAGTAGCACCCCTAGTGCGAGTCGGACTCGCGCACGAAGGGTTCCGTACCATTATCTATACAACATTTGAATATTACAAGCGTCTACCTGTTGCCGTTATTAATATCGAGTAAAAAACGGCAAAAAATCACGTTTGTTGTATGGGAGCTCCCTTTAAATATTAATATTTTTATTCTGTTTTTAGTATTTGTTGTTATAGCGGCAACAGAAATACATCATCTGTGAAAATTTCAACTGTCTAACTATCACGGTTCATGAGATAGAGCCCGGTGACAGATGGACGGACCGACAGACAGCGGTGTCTTAGTAATAGGGTCCCTTAGCCTTCGGGTACGGAACCCTAAAAAGTGCCGCACCGCAGTAAAATTGATGTAGTAAGTAGTAAAGTGACATCGTTTGTATGTAATCTGACACTGCAGCGAGCTTAGTATAATTCTTGATTCAGAAACGACCCGCTGTATCCCTTGCAAAAAAAGCAGGTGGCCTCCACACACCTACACGGCCATTTATAAAAACACGATTCCTCTAAAGCAGGGTATCTCAAACTTCTGGGTTCACGTACCACTGTTAAAGTTTCTAGATGACAGCGGACCCCAAACCCCGCAAAAATAAAGCACATAAACCTTGAGCAAACCAGTGTGGCCAACTCTTGTTTTAGAATACCCAGCGGTAGATGAACTATAAAAATTGTTAGAAATTGGAAGATTTGAAAATGAAAAATCGGTAGATCTACCTTCCCTATAGCTACAGCAGATTTGTGAGAATTTGTTAGAAAAGTCCATATGACATTAAATTATGTAAATCTTGTCGCGTACCCTCTACCGTCGAATGGCGAACCCCTAGGGGTTCGTGTACCCCATTTTGAGAAACCCTGCTCTAAAGCATTATTAAGAGGCAGTTTCTTTAATCTGTGGCTACGACTTTTCCTTGTAAAATCTCCACCAATATTTTCGTATTTTTTTTATAAATAAGACCGTAAGGTTTTAAAAACACACCCAGCTAGGTATGCAGATTTCGTCTCAACCCATATTATCTTCCCGTGTTGTTAAAATTAATCCAGGGTGACCAGTTTATACAGTTAGTAGGCGAGGACGCAGGCCAACAGCTAATAAATGTATGCGCAAATGAAACGGACCGATAACAGTGGAGGCCCGCAATGCAAGGGCGTCGTAAACCGCGAATTAAATATTTAAGACCCGGACTAAGTGGGGCGATTGCATACGATTCTGAGTGGGACGATTATGACGTTTCACCAGCTTTACAAGTTATCGAGCGAGCGGAAAAGTGTAGTACCTATCTAACGTTTATTCCCCAACTAAAGACACAAACACACTGAATGACATCGTGAGGAAACCTTGCAGTCTGAAGTTTCTACATGTAGCGTGTTGCCGACCGACCAACCCACCATTTTATGTTTTACTTCTTTTATACTTTTTCTATATAATTATGTCTAATATCGATTGTGTGGTAGACATTGGACTCGGAAGCGAGAGACCCAGGTTCGATTCCCAGTGCGGGCATGTACCTATGACTTTCTAAGTTATGTACATTTGTGAAGTTATAGTAGCAATACCACACGGTATTGCTACTATAAGAAACCTGAGTGACTGGGCTATTCATATACCTCAGCGCTTGAAATCGCCAATCCGCGGTGGGCACGCGTGGTGATTAAGCCCACACTCACTCCCTGAGAGAAGGCCTGTGCCCTACAGTGGGACGTATATAGGCTGCTTATGTAAACGGGAAATTGTGTAAACGGTGCCTTGCACTCCTTTGTGAGTGACCAAAACATCACCAAAAGAGATAGATTGGCCATCCATAATGGCCAACACTTATGTATGCTAGCGAGACTTGGGTATGGCAAAAGAAGCAAGAAAGTAGGATTAATGCAGTAGAAATGAGGTCATTGAGAAGTATGTCTGGTGTTACTTTGAATGACAGGATGCGCAATAGTTTGATTAGAGAACGTTGTGGACTGAAAGAGGATGTAGTGACTAGAATTGAGAAAGGAATGTTGCGTTGGTTTGGACATGTGGAGAGGATGAAGGAAGAAAGATTGACGAAACAAATACTTATATCGAGCGAATGTGGGTGGAAGGGCCGATAAGTGACAACCCAGGCGGACATATTTCGACCAAACAGGAGATGTATTAGCAAAGGGCAAGATAAAAAGTACCCGAAACCGGCGTGCGTGCTTGCAACGACTAATTAATGTTGAGGAAGCGAAAGTGATCTGTCAGGATCGTGGCAAGTGGCAGTCCCTGGTGTCTGCCTACACCTCTGGGACGCAGGCGCGAGTTTATGTATGTACGTATCGTGGCAAGCCTCAAATTGTCAAAAGCTTCGTCTACCAGCTAGGTCACCAGTCTCGTCAGCTAAACGTTTCAGTCTTGAATGTAGGTACATTATGTCGCTACTTGTTCGTTTAGAATTTTAACGAGTTTTTCACGTTTTATTGGGTGCTCACTCTTACCTATGTTTGAAGTAAACTTTGATTACTTTTTATGTTTCTGGATTTATTTAATGTGGTAGTCAGATTGAGTCAAAGTAGGCTTGCTTGTCCGAAAATCTGTAATACATGATAGTTGGGAGAGCGCTGGCACGGTTAGCCAGAGGTCGCTGATTCAAGTCCCGGCATGGGGGAAATTTTTTAAAAATTGTCCTCAGCACGGGTTAGTGCAACAAAAAGAATATGAGTGTTTTAAGTAGGTAAACGGATATTTAAAAATAAGACTTATACTGTCATCGACTCGAATTACTTTGCAGCCTTGCATAACAAATAACTATTGCTGCCGAGCGCAACACACAACTTTTCACCTCACTAAAGCGAGGAAAATGTTAGGTGCAAGAAAAACAGTTTTAATAAATATTAAATTCGTCGCTGCTAGCTTCGCTCATATTTTATGATTTCTTCCGATTTTATCAAAAAACAAACCAAAATAATGGAAGTAAAGTGAATTCAATAAAGAGAAGAAAATTTTAAAGTTTTTTTTTAAATAAAATTTTCTTGCCGGCCAGTGCTATTCTTTAAATGAGGCTGGCGCATGACATGAAATAAGTATTTGCATTTCAATCATCAATGGACTGGCTGCAGAGAATATAAACTATTACTAAACCAATGAGGTTCTATATATAATATGTAATTTATTGTACGAAACCTTTATTGAATAAAAATATTCGAATTTTAAAAACACTTTCCACGCTACCGGATAAAGTGCGATTTTCCACGCAGATTTCGAATGATAAACAGAGCTTTTACGAGCTAGTGATGTGAAAAGTTATTTAGCGTCTCGTACCTTTGAAACCCTCGCTACGCTCAGGATTCTATATTTGAACCACTCGCTTCGCTCGTGGCTCAATCCTAGAATACTTCGCTTGCTCAGGTTTCAATACAAGGTACTCGCGCCAAAAATTAACTTTGCAGCCTTGCATAACAAATAACTATAGTTGTAGGTTCCATCTATCATCTGTTGTGTATTTAGTTTTCTTTCTGCATATTATGTTACTTATCTGCTTATTTTGTTTCTGTGATGTATCTTGTTGGTATAATAAATGTTCTTCTTCTTCTATTTATTTATTCTATTATGTATTTATTTATTACTAGCGGCACAGAGGAAACTAGCTGTGCCGGCGAACTTCGTACCGCCACAGAATCCGTTTATACGATTCTTGCACAACGCCATCTATTTTTAAAACACAACGTTCGCTCGCACAACGCCATCTATTTTAAACACGAAATAAATATTATCCCGCGGGAGCATTGCCGGGATATCAAGTATGCTATGTTTCAAATCAGGTCTTTGTCTATCTGTACGCCAAGTTTCATGTAAATCTGTTCAGCCATTATTGCGTGATTGATTGAGTAACAAACATTCAAACATCTTCACAAACCTTCACATTTATATTATGCGTAGGATTATGTTGCATTTGTATATTTCCCCTCTATTATATTTATATATCTAGGTCTAAATAAGTTATTAGTAAGTATTTTAAGTTGCACTACCTGTTAATGTTTTCGTTGTAACTCAGGTTAGCTGTCAGATAATGCTAAGTAGCATTAAGCTCGCCTATGTGCAAAACTGTGTGTTCAAATGCAATAAAGAATTTTAATGAATTTTGGAGTTTGTAGTCCGTTTTTTCTCCAAATGATCTAGCCTAGTTTTGGTTGTAACGTTCAATAAGTCACAGTTTCTGTGTTACTTTGAATATACATTTTTTAAATTTTTATTCAATAATAATAACACTCTCTCTCTGTGGGAGAAAGCCTGTGCCCTACAGTGGGGCGTATATCGTTTACCTACACGCCGCTGCCTATGCTTACGATAAGTTAGTCGTTTTAATAAAATATTTGTTACTTAAAAAAACATTTCATTGTTACAGGTACGTAAGTTTGCTGAAAGAAATGAAAATGTAACGTTATGTTACAAATGAAATGAAAATGTGCTACCCATAGCACAGGGAATCCTAGTTTGGGAGCCAGTAACCACTTTTTTAACCCTTTTCTAAATAAACTTTTTTTTTATTTTTTTTTTATTTAAATACCCATGGAATCACTCGGTAAAATGTCGGGAGAAGTGGGGTAATATTTTATTTCAAGAAAGAATAAGAATAACTAGTGTTTTCTAAAAAACCGGCTAAGTGCGTTTCGGGCCACGCGCAGTGTAGGGTTCCGAAGAGTATCTGCTTTGCTAGAAAACTTATTATTTGTTAGTGTTGTAAAATTTGTGGAAAAATAAAATAGTTTTACTTTTGGTGCTATAAGTTATTTATGTTGGACTTTTATAATGTGACCTAGGTATTTAATCTGTTGACGATGCCCACGGTGAATTTATTATTATTTTTTGTTTATTAATTTTACCTAATAAATGAATTTTAATTACCTTTACAGATCTAACAACTTGATCAACGTAATTTTTCCTTTTTAAGTTCATATGTGCCCTGAATTTCTTCACGTTTCTACAATCAACCGTTTAGCCACGAGAGAGGGAGGGGACGCCCTAGTCGGACAAAAATTTTAATTTATTTTTATTTATTGAAAGAAAAGAAACTTTTATTTAAATAGTGGCGCTTGTAGTTTTGTATGTTGCTGTTTCCTTAAATTCTCTCAATTAATCTTAAAAATTAAAAATTCCTTTTTAACCATGGTTAAAACCGCTTTCAACGCCGAGACAAATAAAAAAAACAGCAATAAATCAATAACTAAGGACGCGATTACGCAAAAAATACATACCTATAATTTATTTTCATATCCCAAGTAATTCAAATGTCGCCGACATAAAAATTAAGATAGGCCAATTGTCGACGGGTCGCCGCCGATGGCAATTTTTGGTCGCCAATTCACCTTCCGAGGTAGCCCAAATGGCGATAAATCGTCTCATCTGGCAACACTGACGCTCTTACCGAAGCCCACGTTGTTTCCAAAGGAACAATGCAAGGACTATACTTCTATGGCATAGAAGAAGAAGAAATACATTTACGAGTATTATACCAACAAGATACATCACAGAAACAAAATAAGCAGATAAGTAACATAATATGTGCAACAACAGAAAGAAAACTAAATACACAACAGACAAAACGAATAAATAAAACAGAACCATAGATGTAGCCTGTGGTGTATCTAAGTTGCCACAAAAGGCAGCTGACTCAGCGTTGTGCTGAGGAAGTGATCTCTCAGCGCTGATTTTCAGTCAGTGTCTACGGTAACCCATAGGGCATCAACGGTTTAAAGGACTATCCCCATCACAACAGACGCGTCACCGATTGACAATTTCAAGCTGTGAAGGTATGAGAATCCCTGAGGTTTCCTCATGATGTCATATTTCAGGTGCTAGTTCTAGTTAGACCTTTGGTTCCACTTATAGTCCGACAACGCTAACTTTGCGACGGAATCAACTGGCAACACCAATAAAAGTTTATTAACATTTATTCTCTGTAATCTCTGATACTTACGTGGTACGTCTTCCGTCAGTTTTTGTTTCATCATCATCAGCCATTTGACGCCCACTGCAGGACATAGGCCTCCTTCGTGGTCTTCATAACCACGAGGGGTTTTGCCATAATCGCCACGCTTGGCAGGCGGGTTGGCGCCTTCTACCTCTACGACATCCACGGGAGGAAATGGAGTGACGCTATTCTTAATCCGGCGCCACACGGATTTTTGTTTGTAAATATTAAATTATCTGAAAAATTTAAAACCATCGTAAAACCGTATAAAAGCGAGGTACGGAAATTAGTATTCCGTATGATAGATGCGTAGGTATAATCGTATCAAGGAGCAACGGGAATCAGTTGATTTGCAAAAACGTCAATGTTTTCAGGAAATGTAAGCCTTGACGGGTTTGTTGACCGAAACATTTTGATAGTTACTTTGTAATTTTGTTTTCCTTTCAATTCCCTTTTAGGGTTCCGAAGGGGTTGTTTATCTGTGTGCCGAGTTTCACCAAAATCCGTTCAACTGTTTTTGCGTGATTGATCATCCAAA
This sequence comes from Yponomeuta malinellus, assembly GCA_947308005.1. NCBI lineage: Eukaryota > Metazoa > Arthropoda > Insecta > Lepidoptera > Yponomeutidae > Yponomeuta > Yponomeuta malinellus. The sequence goes on from OX371022.1 coordinate 8,035,060, forward strand.
TATAAAAACACAAATAGAATTTCTGACATTTAAATCAAAGTATGATTATTTTCGATTTATTTAGGGATACCATTTAAAGAAAAAAATAATCTACCATCTTTTTGCCGTTGCAAAGTTAGCGTTGTCTGACTCTAGCCTCATAGTTGGTCATTCTACGTAGCAAGCACTGAGGTTATAAATACCTCATCCACTATGCTGTCTTTACGACCTTTTTCTTCACCTTTAGTGATTGGTATTGCTACTAGAACTTCATATGGCACATGCCGGGGTTCGAACCCACGACCTACTATAAATTATATTCGCAACTGTACGTAACCATTGAATTTTAAGATGGCAGTAAATTGGTACATGCCGGAATCGAACTTAGACCTCGGATGTAGGCAAGAGTATTACGGACGCGCTGCCAGTTGCCAACGCTAACTATGCGCGATTCATATGAATATAAGGACAAATAGTGATGGGAGTCATCTTTGGATGACCATTTTTAAGCCTTATTTTCCTACACTTTCGATTCACATGCAATTTCAAACGTTATCTCCTCAACGGAAAGACGAAAAACCCTTAGCAAATTTTCCTCCAAGACAGGTCGTGCAATAAACACCACACTAGACTTTAAGGTGTTGTTAATAAGGTTGTAGTTTGAAGGCGAGGTATGGGACGCCGCGGACGGGTCACACGCTGCGCGAACAATCGCGCAAAAACGCAACTATAGCCCGAGCGTGATGCTACGTCTGCGAAAGGGATTAGTTAGGCTTTAGGGGCGTGTACAGTCGACGGCACACACATCAACCTTTATATACGTGCACTTTAGTGAGTTACGTTAAGGACGACTTTGCAACAAAAATGTAAAAGTTCACCTGCTGTCGACTGTACCGAGCCCAATAAGCCCGCACATGAATGATACCCAAACGCGAGCGCGTGAAGCGCTTACTCAGCAGACGCCTCCTGCGCAAGATTGCACTATGGAATAGAATAGAAAAAAATATATTCACAATTTAATTAAACCAATTAAACACAGTGAAGTCTAAAACAAAGAAGGTATTCGCTTGTGACCACACGGTAGAAGTGAAAACTTATGTGATTTGTGGGGTTCCGTAGTCGACAACGAACCCTTACAGTTTCGCCGTGTCCGTCCGTCTTTCAGTCTGTCTGTTTGGCTCTGCGCGGCCTAGCTCAGAGACGATTAGTACGAGAAAGCTGAAATTGGGCTCAGGGATATATAATATGCCGAGAAAACGAAAATTACGAAAATAAAAATTATTTTTATTTTTATGGTACCCCCCACATCTAAATTAGGGATGCCAATTTGTTTTCTCGCCTACATCATAGTGTGGATTGGTCGTTTAAAAATATTGTACAAATATACAAACACATGCACGCACGCACGCACGCACCCACGCACGCACCCACGCACGCACCCACGCACGCATGAACACAAACACACACACACACACACACACACACACACACACACACACACACACACACACACACACACATACACACACACATACACACACACACATACACACACACACACACACACACAGACACACACAGACATACACAGACACACACACACACACACACAAACTAGGCTCTGCGTCGTAGGACATAATCCACCGCGCGGTCTATAGTCCACCAAAGCAAAGTAGGAGGCAAAAACCTTACAGAAGTTCAAGTTCGAGCTGGATGGCGTGAGTGAGCGATTGCACGTGTTTACAATTGTAAACACTCGTCTTCATGGTCATTTATAACTTCTCTTAAAACATAAAAGTTAAATAGAGGCTAAGTGTTATTGTACCATCTTTAATTAATAACATTACTTATAAACTGACGCCTGTATCCCGGAGGGGTAGTCAGAGATCAGAGTCTGCCACTTGCCACGATCCTGAAAGATCTGTTCCGCTTCATCAACACTAATTAGTCGTTGCATGCACGCACGCCGGTTTCGGGTACTTTTTATCTTACCCTTCCCTTCGGCCTACCACCCACATTCGCTTTATGTATTTCATTCGCTCTTAGGTACTTCTTAATTTTCTATACTTATTGATACTTTATATATCATAATGTAACGAGGTAATCGCCTCGTTGCTTTTTTTTATCATTTTCGGCCATCTACTATTCCAAATTTAACTATTTTATGACATGTGCCGCAGTGTTCGGACGTATTTAGGGAGATATTCCTCAGCCTCCGAACTAAGTGGACGTAAACGAGATCCTATATTTATTATCAAATTGTATAACACGTCTGTCACCTTATCCTGCGTATCCTGTATCCTTATCTACGAAATTAATAATATTCCAAAGGCACATTAATTTTATTAATGTAAGTGTTCTTCTCTTCAACTCCTCATTGTATTTTTTATATTTATGTTTTAGACCGTAGTTAAGCTTTTCTATTTTATTGTTCTCAGGTGCCTTTCCATTATATTATAATTACACCGTGCCCCTGGATACCATCTTTCATTATCTCGGATCGCACCCTACATACATCCTCCTGCGACAATAAGATAATATCCCATACCTATGAATTTCCAGCCCGTACTGTATCTGGCATATTAACTACGACTTTCCTAACAGTTTAAGCGAAGCGCGTACAAACAAACTGGCTCACTTTTATTACTATTAGGCGCTCGTCCGCGCATCGAGAGCGGACGATGACAGATGTTACGTTATTGTAGAGTTCGCCAGATATGTTGACATACGAACTGCATAAGAGAGAGGCGATTGACGGGCCATGTTACGCTGGGCGTATGACCGAGATAAGTCGACCCGCAAATTGTAGGAGGTAGTAGGGAGTTCAGGGGTCAGGTTACACTGGACATGGCGTTATAAACAATTTGTTTCGGCTCGCGAGCCTGTAGCCTGCACCAGATGTTTCTTTGGATGTAAACAACCAACTCTTTGAAAGGATAAAAAATTGTGATTGATATTACGACTGTTATAGTCTACCGAGTTAAAGTCGCTCAGCGTGCCAGTTAGTTAAAAAAAATATATAAAAAAAAACTTGTAAACATAATCTTAACTTAACTTAAGTACAAACTACATACACTTTTGGTACATTCACCAAATTAAAAGTTAGTATTTATGGGCCTTATAAGAAGGCTCAAGGTCACGCAACGAGCTATGGAAAGGGCTATGCTCGGAATTTCTCTACGAGATCGAATCAGAAATGATGAAATCCGTAGACGAACGAAAGTCGTCGACATAGCCCAGCGGATTAGTAAGTTGAAGTGGCAGTGGGCGAGGCACATAGCACGCAGAATTGATGGCCGATGGGGCCGAAAAGTTCTCGAATGGAGACCACATATCGGCAAGCGCAGCGTAGGACGACCAGCCACAAGATGGACAGATGACCTCATCCAAGTGGCAGGACGACGCTGGATGCAGGCCGCTTCCAACCGGTCTTTTTGGAAATCCATGGAGGAGGCCTATGTTCTGCAGTGGACTTCTTGTGGCTGAATGATGATGATGATTTTAGCTGATTTTTGACATTAGCTCTTGGTGTTCTGGCGTGCGGACGTGTCCTTTGTTGCTGCATTTTAAATCGACTTTTGTTTATTAAATTGAGATCTACCACTGTGTGTTGAAATTTGAAGAAATATCGGCCCCTCTCGTTTCTTCCAAGGGGAGGCTCCATACACACCGGCGGCCATATTGCCTGGTGTCGGGCCTTTCACTCGCCGAGTCAGCTGGGTGAGGCAACCATACCTGTTACTTACCAGATCGGTTCCGAGGTCCGGCGCGTGATTCGAACCTGGGGCGCGCAATTTGTGAGAGAGCGTGTACCGCTACGCCAAGCGGATTAGAATACAAACTGCGAAACTGCGAGTCACTAGCGGCGCCGGCGGACCTAACTCAGCCGGGCGGCTTGAAGGACCAACCCCATTCTTCTGATTGCGCGCCACTACTGCGCGTGATTTCTACAAGCGAGAGCTACGACCAGTGGCTACGCGCGGCGATTGCTACGGGCTACGGCTACGCATACACTGACGGCTACTCCTGCTTGAACGGACAGACGTTGCTTTTTATTAAAGATGCCCTTTAACCTCCAGCGCACCCCGCCGAAAGTAAATATGCCAGCACCGTCCGATTCCCCGCTGTCGGCGTCTTCTTCTGTACCAAATCTGACGCAACTTGAAGGACGGCCCGCGGATGATCTCAACATCACTACCCGGCACAAACGACCCCGGCTCTTTGACGAAGACGACAGGAAATCTTCTGACCCGCTACACGTCCTGGGGCTGGAATTGCGTTTACTACGGGAGGAGATGCAGGGCATGCGGAGAGATATTCAGGAGTGCCGACAGGAGATGCGAGACTTTCGAGATGGCCTGGGGACTTGTAACCAGCGCATCGATGCCATGGAGTTGCGGGTCGACGGCATGGAGAAGAAAGTCGCGGACGCATTAGTATCAGCGGGGACGAAAGTCTTGGAGGACGCGATTAGCAATCTCCAAATGGAGCTGCACGATCGCGACCAGGACATGCTGGTCAACGACGTGCAGATCACCAACATCGTGGAGGAGCGCGGTGAGAACCCTAATCACTTGGTGACGTTGATCGCAACCAAACTTGGTGTGGCGTTAGACGACCGCGACATAGTGAGCGCGGAGCGGGTGGGCCCGCGCGGCGAGGTGTCTGAGGAGCGTCGGCCGCGGCCGCTGGTCGTGCGGCTGGCGCGGCGGGCCACGCGGGACGCGTTGCTGCGTGGGGCGCGCGTTCGACGCACCGCTACTGCGGCGGACCTGGGGCTGAGTGGAGAGCCGCGCCGCTTCTATGTGAATGAGCGGCTCACAAAATTAAACCGACAGCTGTTCGCGAGGGCCCGCGAACAGGCTCGTCTCCATGCCTGGCGTTGGGTGTGGACGAGAGACGGCCGGGTCTACGTACGTCGTGCCGAGGGGCAGCCGGCTCACCGCATACGTAAAGAGAGCGACATCCCCGATATTTTTAAAATTGCAGAAGTTCGGCCCACCTAAAAACCCTAACTATATAAATGTGTTTTGTTATAGCCGTTTAATTGTGTATGTCATGATTGGTGTATTAATTGTATGTGTCGAGTTCTTGTCGCGGTGTGTTCCTGTTTTGGTTGCCGACCATTTCCTGCCTAAGCGGAAGTTGTGGCCTTGTTTTCAAATATCTACACATTATAACCAATTTTATGTATCACAATTAGTAGTAGGTATAATACGTATTAATATATGTATAATATTTATTAATAAGATGTACAGTTTATCTAGTCCCCTCTGTGTATGTATTTATATTTATTATGCCTAAATCCAAATCATTTAGAGTTGGTCTGTTCAATGCTGGTTCGCTGGGAACGGGACACGACGAATTTATCGTGGCCATGGGTAATCGTTCGGCTGACCTAGTGGCAATAAACGAAACATGGCTTCGTGAGGGAGAGGAAAGCCGCGCGCCCTCGGTACCCGGGTACAGATTGCGCCACATCCCCCGCCCGCGCGATCTGCGTGCGCGCGGCGGCGGGGTCGGCTTCTATGTGAAGCGCGGCGTCGCCGCCCGGCTTTGCGCACACCCCCCCGCACCAACCGTGGAACAGATGTGGCTGCGAGTGAATGTCGGTGGGAAAAAACTTCTGGTCGGAACAGCCTATCGACCTCCATGGTTAAACGCTGATATTTTCTTTGATGCGATCACAGACTCCGTGACTTCCATGACTGGTTACGATCGTATTTTGTTGGTAGGTGACTTTAATATTAACTATACTGACCTTTGTGATAGGAATTATTCATGTTTGACCCAATTTTTAACGTCTCTTAGTTTGACACAACATGTTGACCAACCGACCCACTTTACCGATCACAGCGAGACGACTATTGACCTTATCTGTACTGACACACGAATATGTAGGACTGATGTGCATCATATACCGGATCTCGGCAGACATGCGTTTATTACTGTTGACCTGACGGTAAAGAAACAGAAGCTACTACCAAGATTTGTGACATACCGACCTATTAAGGACATAAACCGCGACTTTTTTGACAAGGATCTGGAACTGATTGACTGGGATATTATTCTATCACTAGACGATATTAATAACATGGTAAGACTATTTAATGAACTAATTACTGGACTATTTGACAGACATGCACCTGTTAGAACTGTAGTTGTGAGGGAGCCCCCTAAACCGTGGCTTACGAACAATGTGCGTTTGATGATGCGTCTTCGTGATGAAGCCCATAAACGGTACAAAGCCACTAAATCTGATGCACACAGAAAATATTATTTAGAGCTTAAATACCTTGTTGCCTCTGCCATATTCAATGAGAAACGTGCCTACTTTGAAGATAATATTAACAAGTGTGCAGGTGATGCTAAGCGTCTTTGGAAAAATCTCAAACGCACAGTTCTGCCGGACAAGCGGAATGTGGAACTTCCCTCACACTATAACGACGCTGATTTGATTAATGACCACTTTCTGAATGTGCCTGGAAAGGCTGACGTGACTATATCTGATTTGACTTACTACGAATTTCACCGACACGAAAAAGCTACAAATTTTTCACTGGACTCTATGACTGTCTTCGATATATCAAAAATGCTGACCTCGATCAAGACGAATGCTACTGGAGTTGACTTAATTGGAGTTGACATGATCTTACTGACGCTACCCAGGACTTTACCTATCCTGACTGAGATTGTTAACCGGAGCATATTGACAAATACTTTTCCGACTGACTGGAAGACTGCGAAAGTTACTCCGCTACCCAAGAAACCTAACCCTGACCATATATCCGACCTCCGTCCCATCAGCATCCTTCCCTGCATGTCCAAGATAATTGAGAGGGCGGTGTATAATCAGCTATCGAAGTACCTGGAGGAAAATGGCATACTACCAGATATGCAGTCAGGGTTTCGGAGGGGTCGAGGAACGGCTACAGCGCTGCTGGACGTTATAGACAACGTGTTGTCGGAGCTCGACAAAGGAAAAAGCACTATACTGGTACTGCTAGATTTCTCCAGGGCCTTCGACTGCTTGAATACTTCCCTCTTGTTATCAAAGATGTCGTATTATGGATTTGATAATGCTACGGTCCGGTGGTTCGACAGCTACCTGTCGGGTCGGGCGCAAATAGTCGCGCTGCAAAAAAGCAATGGCACGATGCAGCTTTCGTCAACAAAGTGGCTGACTAGAGGGGTACCGCAGGGATCCATACTAGGACCCCTGCTGTTCATTTTGTATAGTGCTGATATAGTCACCGGAATCGAGAGCAGCAAGTGCCATCTGTATGCTGACGACACGCAGCTGTACCTGTCTACCTCACCGTCAGATGCAGCTGCAGCCGCGATACTGGTCAACAGGGATCTAGATCGCATTGCGTCTTGGTCTGATAGGAGCTGTTTGGTGCTGAACCCTAGCAAGTCCAAGTACATGGTGCTTGGTACTAAAAAACAAATCCATAATACGGTGCAAGCTCTCACCGACAATGATATAGCTATCATGGGTGAACCAGTAGAAAGGGTGGTAGAAGCCAAAAACCTTGGTGTGCTGATGGACGGGGAGCTACGTTTCGAAAACCATATTAGGAACGTTGTCAGCAACTGCTTCTATCGCCTGAAAATTCTATATAATATACGCGATTACCTTAGCACTGATTTGCGTGTCAGGCTGAGTGAATCGTTGATATTATCTAGACTAAACTACTGTGATACTGTCTATGGTGGCTGTATACTTGGCCGGACAAAGAGACTAATACAGCGAGTGCAAAACGCATGTGCTCGGTTCTGTTTTAAAGTCCCACCTAGATCCCATGTCACTCCGTACTTGAACGCTGCAAAGCTCCTGAATATGGAGTCCCGACGACGCCTGCACCTAGCCACGCTGTTGTTTGGTGTAATTCGCAACAAAACTCCTAGTTACCTACATAAGAAACTAGAATGGTCATCTCGGGAGCGACAGGTGCACAAAGACAGGATTCGTATCCCCGCGCATCGTACCGAGACGTTCCGTGGCAGCTTTAGGTATGCGGCGTCCAAGTGCTGGAACGACATTCCTCCCCCAGTCCGTGAAGCGTCCAGTAGATGTGCCTTTGGGCGCAAGCTCAAGGCATATCTGCTTGAACAGCAGAGACTTCCTTATCCCGAACTTTCACGCCGCAGACTTCACGCTACAAATGACTTAGTGACGTAACGAGGTGATCGCATCAAGGATACTTAACTCGATTGCGTATTTATTCTACCATTCATTTGTTATATATGTACTTAATATTTCATATTGTACGTATATGTATGTGTATATATGTCTTTATATATTTATTTGCGTGTATATCGCTGTTAATGTAAATTTATTGATGTTTATTATGTTACCTATATGTTTTTATTTATTTGTTAGCGGCAGGCCACACTCCGCTCTGGAGCACTTGGGGCTATCGGCACTGACTGAAAATCAGCGCTGAGGGTTCACACCCTCAGCACTATGCTGAGTCAGTTGCCATTTGCAGCAGCAGAGACACACCGCGACAATGTCTGAAAAGTGTACCTATTATTTTTTATTACTATTTTTTGCTGTACATGTTTTGTTTTGTTTTAAGTTTTAATTACCGTGTGTTGTTTGTTGCTGCAATAAATGTTTCTCTTTCTTTCTTTCTTTCTTTATGATGATGATGATTTATAACAAATACTTACAAATACTAGTACTCGGCGGGAAGAGCGAAATCCTCCTAACACAGATATACACTAAAAGAAGGATTCGACATCTACTATTGTTAACTATCACTGTAATAAGTAAATCATTTTGAATATTGATTTTTTTCAATTTTGAGTTAAACCTGAGATTTTCGCACTTATCCTCATGGTTGGGCCATTTGTACGCAGCGCTCAGCGTGCTATGCAACGGGCTATGCTCGGAGTCTCGGATGGATCACGTCAGAGACAATTCGCCAAAGGAATAAGTTGATTGATTGACTACAGGATTAGCCAATTGAAGTGCAATTGGGCTGGTATGGTTTCCACTTCAATTGTCTCCAGCTCTATAGACAATTCCATAGCACGCTGAGTGCTACGTACAATGGCCCAACCATGAGAGTAAGTGCGGAAATCTCAGTTCTAACTAAATGGCACGCTTAGCACTACGTACAATGGCCCAAATATGAGGCTAACACCCAGTTTATCGTACCCTAACACGCTGTTAATCTACTGTTAAAAGCTGTCAATTGACCAAAGTGCATACAAAAAAAACCACTGACAGCTGTTAACAGCCGATTAACAGCTTGTTAGTGTACGAGATACCTGGGGTAAGTGCGGAAATCTCAGCTCTAAATTAACTAACTGGCACGCTGAGCGACTTAAACAACCGATAGTCTACAAAAGTTCTCGAGTGGCAAACTGACAAGCGTAGCGTAGGACGCCCACCAGCTCGCTGGACCGAGGATCTGAGGCAGATTGCTGTCAGCAGCTAGATGAAGACGACTGAGGACAGAAAGAAGTAGCGTGCCTTGGGAGCACTATGTGCGGCAGTGGACGAATTCTCAATAAATAAATACATAAATTCTTGCCAATAAAGTTTTTGTAACTTTTTTAAAAACTAATTTTACATAACATAGTTTTTTATAAGCGCAATTTGTTGAGAATTCATCCGATTTCGTGGGGATTTGTACTTGTTTTAGGTTTTGGTGAGAATTTATTGTATTTTGTGCGAATTTGGATTGGCACGCCCATACTCTCTCTCTAAGAGAGAGCCTGTGCCCAATGGGACGTATATTATAGGCTACATAAAAAAAATATATATATATACATATCTGGCGTACATTCTATTGTTAGTTGTATTTTGGTCAACAGTTTGTTTACACGTGAGGAACTCTCGTTTGGTACGGAATATATGTACTAATCGCTTGCTACGGTGATCGCCTTCTCTAATAGCGTGGGCCCGGCTTCCCGATAGCGATTGATGGTCAATTATTAACAAAACCGTGGTGTTGTATAACTAAGAGCGACTTGCACCAGGCGACGGGATGGATAAGCAAGACAATTCTTTATTCTTTCTCTCCTCTATTGCATTCTGTTCAATCCAGCTACCCCATCTTATCTCAAAGAGCGTTTCGAGTTTCTCCATTCTGGCCACAGTCTGACTATTCGCTCATCGCAAAACCTTCTCCTTAAAACTCCATCCCACAGTACCAAATTCTATGGCACCTCCTTCACGGTTCAGGCAGTCCATTTATGGAATAACCTGCCCGTGGAGGTTAGAAAAGCAAAGTCCTTGTCTTGTTTTAAGGCATTGGTGAAATCTCACTACCTCACTGTTTGAACTGTGTAAACTGTTGCTTATATATATTTAATTATGTATTTATTTTTTAGGTATTCATGTAAGTATATTATTGGTACAATATGTAATTATAAGTACTTATATTCTTGTAATCTCTCGCTACACATATTTGTTACTTCACATAGCATTATATTTCAGATTTTCTTTTTTTTTGTACATCCATCTACCGACTATATTCTTGCTCCTCTCTATCTAAAGGTTGTCTGGAAGATATCGCTCTAAGCGATAAGACCGCCAATTGTATACCACTACTTAGATATAAGAAACTATTTGTAATATCTTTCACCTGGTTGTGCAATAAAGTGTTCTCTATCTATCTATCTATCAATAGATAAATACTTATCCACGGATAAGTGACTAAATAGCTATGTCAATTAGGCAGTCATACAATGATTTTACCACGGGTCTCAGTTGGTATAGTTACGCCACTGATTGAAAGCTCGTTACACTAGACTAGATATTCCAGCGTCACGGTGGCTGCAGTTAGGTCGCAAATCAGTTTGATATCAGTTGGCGACGCTTCAAAGAAATTGAATTATGCGGATTGTAAATAATTCAATTTATTTCCGTCCGCGGCTAGACACGGGCGTAAATGAACATCACACCGATCTGACAAGGGGAATTCGACACTATTGCGTTTAATACAGGGTTATCTTAAAATGTATTTATTTATTTAGATTGGCAACTTACAGCTATTGCCAAATCGCTACGAACGTACGGCATTTTTTTTTATAAAAACACGGTTCCTATGAAACAATCTTTAAATAATCTGACCGCCCCAGCCCGCCAGTTGTTACTATGTAACTTAGATATTTGAAATTTTTCATCTATCTTTATATAAATGTATTTCTTCTTCTTTTTCTATGCAGGATAATTATCTAATGAAGTCTGCACATTGGTGGAGAACTGCAAAATCATGTAATTTTTTTATTTATCTCCATGTAAGCATATTATTTTCATCATCATCATCAGCCATTTGACGCCCACTGCAGGACGCAGCCCTCCTCCGTGGTTTTCATAAGCACGAACGGTTTTGCCATAATCGCCACGCTTGGCAGGCGAGTTGGCGATCGCAGTGTGCGGTTGGAATCTCAGGAAGACGCTGCTGCCAAGATTCTTGGCTGTTGCCCGTTTCCTGGTAATTTATTTCCTTAGTTGCCTTCTACGACATCCACGGAAGGAAATGGAGTGACGCTATTCTTAATCCGGCGCCACAAACCCTTCATGGTTAGAAAACCATGAGGGAGGCCTATGCCCTGCAGTAGGTATGGGCGTCAAATGGCTGATGATCACGATGATGAAATTTTCGTCCAAACTGTACTGTATTTCGCAGTTCAGAATAAACTAAGCTTACGGGGATTATAAACACGATTGAGAGATTGGCCTGACACTTTTTGCAAAGACGATCTGTGAAAAACTAGCCAAGTGCGTGTGCGTGTGCTTTACGGAACTAACAACTACATCAATGTAATTTTCAATGGGTTTTATACAAAGTTTTCCTTTTATAAGTTGGTCGCCTATTACTCGTTAACTTGTAAAGCCTGCTTAGGCGTGATAGTTTTCCTTTTAAGTTCATTATATTATGTATGTGTCAGACCGTTTGACACACGCCCTTCTCGGACAAAAAGTTGCGATTTAAAGCTTATCATTTCGTAAACGGAACCCCAAATCGAAAAATGGTCTTTAGAATATAGAATAGAATAGAAATCGTTTATTACCAAAACACAAACAATTTAAAAAAGCAATAATAGCAGAGATTTACATTTTTTTTAGACTACGTCTAACCATTTTGGTAATTGGAGAGAGCTCAGCTAACATGTCGGCTACCACAGGGTAGTAACCAACGCCGGTTTTCAGCGCTCCCCAGCTCTTAGGTTGACATTTAGAGCAGGAGTTAAGGCAGGTAGATACACGTTAAATATAAAATTATATAAATAAATAAATAAAAAGAAGAAAAAAAAAAACAATTATGAATTAAGTAAAAATCAACAGTCACCCTACTCTTCCGACACCCACAGTATTTTTATGCGACTAATCCAACGATACCCTACACTATGGCGCAGGCGAGAAGAAAACCGCCTCCTTAACGTGTACGGGGGCATACCCTAAAAATTTTTTTTATTATTTTATTCTATTCTATTTTGTTTTGTCGTTGTGATCAAGATGTAATAATATGTCTATTACAAATTTCAGCTTTCTCATACTAATCGTCTCGGAGCTAAGCCGCGGACAATCAGACGGACAGACATACAGACGGGCAGACATGGCGAAACTATAAGGGTTCCTCGTCGACTACGGAACCCTAAAACGATATGATTTTTTTTCTATTGGTTAAGTGTTACTGCATGAAGCCCCTTATGTAAATTCCAGTGGTTTCAATCGCAAAGGACCTTGTGGAGCGCCATCCTTCAACGACAAATCTGTGGTCAAGGTCTTACGAATTCAGAGGCCTGACAAACGGCCGACTGTCCCGTCAGTGGGCTGCAACACAAAATCCACCTTACCTCCTACGGTGTACGTTAGTAAATGCTGTCTCACTTAACCTGAGCTCATGTCACTAGTGAGTGCAAGGCCGGTAAGGAACCGGGGCCCGCGCGGTCGCCGACCCCGCCTTTGTTTTGTTGCCAGCGTGGAAACCTCCACGAGTATACAACCTGTTTTTATATTCAATAAAAAAACGAAAAAATCAAATCGGATCCCAGACGGACATACTTCGACCAAATAGGGGTCGCTCAGTCGCTCGATATTGTATTATATTGGTCGATAGATATTCGATCAATTAGGGGATGTATTAGCAAAGGACAAGATAAAAAGTACCCGAAACCGGCGTGCGTGCATGCAACGGCTAATGAAAGTTGAGGAAGCGAAAGTGATCTGTCAGTATCGTGGAAAGTTGCAGTCCCTGGTCTCTGCCTACTCCTCTGGGATATACAATGTACGTATTAATCAGACTCTATTTTCTTTTTAAAGTTGGTAGTTAAAATGTTTTCAGTTTTTTTTCGTCTTCATAACATTGTTGGTCCAGCGAGCTAAGTTACTTGCCGGACATTATATGGCTTAGGCCGTCGGTCCGGTCCACAGAACAGAGTTCTGTGGTTCTGTGGTCCAGTCGGTGGACGAGGAAACAATATGTTCCACTGTTATTGATATTACGTACTTTTATATTTGCATCCGTGTGGCGCTGGATCGAGAATAGCGCCACTGCATTTCCTTCCGTGGATGTCGTAGTAGGCGACTAAGGAAATAAATTACCAGGAGACGGGCAGCAGCGTCTTTCTGAGATTCCAACCGCATACTGCGATCGCCAACACGCCTGCCAAGCGTGGCGATTATGGCAAAGCCCCTTATGGTTAGGGAAAAACATGACGGAGGCCTGTGTCCTGCAGTGGGCGTAAAAATGGCTGATGATGATGATGATATTTCCGGACGGATATCACGCGCTCTAGTATCATTAGTAGGGATACTACATAAAAAGCCTACAAACATTCCACTGTAGGTGTAGGCGACCTCACTCAGAGACAGAGAGACGCGTGCCCGCTAAGGATTGGCAACTTCATGCGCAAACAACTCAGAAACTCAGGCCTCCTCACGATGTTTTCCTTCACGACTAGCGAGCGCGCGAAAGTCAATCTAGTACACGGCGACGCAATTTCACTGGTTCTTTAGAATTCTACAGAGTTAACAAAAAAGCTAGATAATACAAACACCGTTAGCTCCAGAGACTATCAGTCTGGGCGTTTCCAAATCGCAGACGTTCACAGTTTCACGGGCAAATGGCTTTCGGATAATAATGGCCGCCGTTTGACGAACAAAAAAGAGCCGGCAACAAAATAACTGGACGCAGAAGCTTCCGACGAAAACAGCGGCCTCACAAAACTTCACCGAAGGGGAAATTATAATTGTATATAAAAAAAAGTATGTCCGCTTGGGTCGTCCCTTACCGGCCCTTTCACCCACAGTCGCTCGATATATTATTATATTGGTCGATAGATATTCGACCAATTAGGGGATGTATTAGCAAAGGGCAAGATAAAAAGTAGCCGAAACCGACGTGCGTGCATGCAACGACTAATGAATGTTGAGGAAGCGAAAGTGATCTGTCAGGATCGTGGCAAGTGGCAGTCCCTGGTCTCTGCCTACCCCTCTGGGATACAGGCGTGAGTTTATGTATGTATGTACTGTACTTAACGGACATCGAATGACTCAAAGTTCACAGCAGAAATCTAAACACGAGAAAGGGGAAATTGCTTTGACATAAAAAAGTCTGCATCTCAAAAATATTTGTAAATTTAATGATTTGCAATGAATAAATGATTATGATTATGATACTCTATTGCACACAAACAATTTAACAGGATATTACATAAGAAATAACATGTCCAATGGCGAGCTAATCCCTGTAAGAGGTTTCTTCCAGCAAACATAGGAGAGTCAGAGAAGCAGTAAAAACGGGTCTATATAATACGTGTACAAAAGAAACAACTCTAAACATCCCCAACAATAACCGACTTTTAGCAAAAATTAATAAAATGCATAAACTAAATATCTGTAAAAATAAATAAAAATACAGAAAATAATGAATAAATGTATAACTCAACGTTATGACAGACTAGCCGTTTCCCGCGACTTCGTTCGCGTGGTAATTTTTATGTGTATTTTTCCGGGATAATTTCATCCGGATCCGTTCAGCCGTTTTTGCGTGAAAGAGTAACAAACATCCATCCATACATACAAAAGTTCTCGTTTATAATATTAGTAAGGATGACCTTTTACTATTTTCATATCAAAGTTGCATATCTTTTGGTACGCAGAATTTTATGTGCAATTAGTACTTATCTTTGATAGAAATCCAGTATATTTTATTCGAAAACATAAGCCTTTTGTCGGTGTGCGGTTAACTTTAATAAACCTTTTCTTCGCGAGTCGCGACATTCCCCGTGTTAGACCTTCTGCAACTTCAAATCCAAAAAACGTCCACCACGGAGCTACGCGTGTCGCGGAGTAGGTTGCTAACTGTGCCTCTCGATTTGGTTTACCTACTCCATTATCGCAGATCTTCGCGCGTCCGGGGTCAGCGGATTCGTGGACCGATCTGCCATCGCGCTCGTCTTTTGTTTACACACATTTATAAACGGTACTACGGATGATATTATGAACGATGGGTTTTTCACTAGGAGTGAGCGTTCCAAAGACGCACAGTTTAAAAAACCGTTTTACTGCCATGAACGTACAGACCGTTTTTCAAATTCAGCAAAAGCAGTCTCCGTAAACTAGTCTAACTATAAGACGGAACGGCAATGACAAAACATGGCATTGAGTAGAAGCAGTCTAGTCCCTAAACTAGTCTAACAACGAGACGAAGAGCGGCGTGCGTGCGTCGAACGAGACGAAACATTGCATTCAGAAAAAGTAGTCTAAAATAATTGCATCAAAGCAAAACCAGTCACTAAAACACCGTTGTTAAGACTAGTTTTTCATTGAAAAATACTGTGACGACACACGCCTATTTTTCACGTGAAGTCGATTACTATTTGAACAAGACAGACAGGCAGTGTTGCCAACAGTTAAACTAGCTCTCCACCAGATGCAACCTCTAAAATCACCAGAAAACCACTAACATAAACGTAAACGGTCCTATACTGTAAAAATCGCAAAAATTTCCACTAAACAAATTATAGTTTTTACGAACGAAAACAGAAGATTTTAGTAAATAACCTTTATTATTACGTAATAAAATATTAGAAAATCTACATGAACACCAAATGATTCAATAATAAACTGGTATTGATATGGATCAGTTGAGCTACCCATAGATTGTTTATAACAGTCTGCAGTTAGCTCAATTGTTTTAATTTTAAATACTAGTTTTAATTTGTTTCTATTACTGCATTGTAATTTTCTTTGTTAATAACAAACTGCTATTTTAATTCATCTTCTTCAGATGATACATTTTGGTCTGCACCATCATCGTGGGTTCCCGATTTTTTTTATAACTGTAATTGGAATTGTATAGGTATTCATTACAGCATTTTCCTTCCAATCCAATCTCAAACCACAGCGTATTCTTAACTAGTTTCTGCCCGCGGCTTCACACGTGTTGTGTAAGGTTATTAATTTATACCCTATGGGAACTGATCTATGTGATAAAAAGTAACCTATGTTTTGTTCCAGGCTTAGAACTGTATGCAAATTTTCAGCCCGATCTGTTCAGTAGTTTTGGCGTGAAGAAGTAACAAATATCCATCCAAACATCTAAACATCCAAACTTTCGCATTTATAATATTAGTGTGATATAGCAGTTAAGACATTTAACTTCATTCTGTTCCTTGGCTGGTTTTTTATTATATGAATATCGCTAAATATTTCAAAACGTGGTTTAGCGATTGAGTGATAGTACTTAAAAGTGAATTTTTCTAAACCACTAGAAAAATCCACTAGCCACTAAAAGCGATATATCACCACTAAAGCAGGGGTCGAAACCACCAGTTTTTGTGGAAAATCCACTTAGGTGGCAACACTGCAGACAGGTTCAAAATCCCAGGCATACGCAACAGCAATAGATAGCACGCATCAACTCCAGCCAGAGAGCAGAAGCTTCGCTGCATTAAATGTGCATAGATAGCGCTCGAACGACTCATATTCAATATTTTTTTTAGCCCTAAAAAGGGCACCCTCCGGAGGACACGGGGTCGCGGCAGCGGCGGTCGGGGTCCTACAATATGCCTGTAGTACATCTAGGAGGCCGTGCTTCTTTATGAAGTCGATAAACTGCTCAGGAGAGCACGAGGGCTGAGCCATAGTGGCTGGCGGCACCCCTGCCGGCGGCAGAGGGCGGGGGGAGCGCGGGTAAATACCAGAAGACAGGGGGACAGAGCAAGTAAGCAGAAGCAGAAGTCTAGCGGGGGCTAGACACTTACTTGTTAAACTTTTTTTTTTAGCCCTAAAAAGGGCACCCTCTGGAGGACACGGGGGAGGAAGGTGGTGAATGCTCATGCATAACAGCACGGGCCCGGCCGTGCTGCCAATGTGGGACTCACAAGAAGTGCGCCTACCCACTAAACACCACCTGGGGGCTGGTTTGGTCCTAAGGACCCCTAAATCAACATCGGGAGCGACCCACGCAGCGGAGCTCCCTAGGGGAGCGTCCGCTTGGGACAGTTCGTCACATAATGACCGCGGTTAGGTGAGAGTAGTGTCCCCACTAGCGGGGACACCAGCGGGGGCGGGGGCTACGTCTGACTGGGACTGGGCCTCTAGTAGGCGGTCCAGATCAGATGAAAGTTGATCGGGCGGGTCGACGAGGGCGTTCCTGGGCCTGCGCACCAGGTAACGGGGGTTCGTCGTGGGCGGTGTGTAGTCCGCTGCTTGGCGGATAAGGGGGTTGGGGTGTACTTCGGTCGTGCTGAAGAACGTCTCTGAGAGAGATTTGATGAACTGCTGGATAGTTGGAATATCCATGTCCCGATGTAGGTCGGCATTTCTGACGCACCAGTGAGCGTTCAGAGCCCTGCGTATAAAGAGGTTTTGAACTTTCTGAAGTTCGTACATGATATTGGGGGCTGCGTGAGCGAAGACAGGTGCCACGTAAGTCAGCACGGGGCGAATGCAAACCTTATAGAGTGTTCGCTTGTTCCTAGGGGACATCCTACTGTGTCGGCCTATCATGGAGGATAGGCGGCCTAGGTAAAAACGGGCGGTCCGGGTCACCTTCCGGATGTGTGGCCTGAAAGTCAGCCTCCTATTTAGGGTGACACCTAGGTACTTGGCGGTGGTTCGCCAGGGGACTGGGGTACCTAGCATGCGGATAGGGCGGTTGGTGAGACCGCGGCGGACCTTATGGTCGAAGCGGATTGCGGTGCTCTTCCTCCGGGTTGATCTCGATTCGCCAGAGCCTGAACCAGGCACCTAGCTCATCGACCGCGGATTGGAGCCTACTCAGAATGGCTGACATTTGCCGACTCTTGCAGTAGAGTGCAGTGTCGTCGGCGAAAAGTGACAGTTGGACCCCATTGCCGGGGATGGGGATGTCATTGGTGTACGAAATGTACAGGAGGGGGGCGAGCACGGAGCCTTGCGGGACCCCGCCTCTGAGTGGGCGGGGGGACGAGAGTACGCCCTCGTATCTAAAACGGAAGGAGCGGTCCTTCAGAAAGGAGGCTAAGACGCGGATAAGTCGGTCGGGGAGACCCAGCTCGTACAGCTTGTAGATGAGCCCTGCGTGCCAGACCTTATCGAAGGCCTTGACGACATCGAATAAGACGGCTACCGTCTTTTCGCGCCTGGGGTAAAACCTGCTCAGAATGTAATCTACTATGCGGTGGACTTGCTGAGGGCAAGAGTGAATTGCCCGAAAGCCAAATTGGTGAGGAATTATGAGGGGGGGGGGGGGGCGCTCTGACGGGAAGAGGTGGTTTCTTATGCGAGTGAGGATGACTCTCTCGAAGAGCTTGCCCATAGCTTTGAGGAGGCTGATGGGGCGATGGCTAGATGGGAGGTTGAGGGGCTTTCCCGGCTTGGGAATGCCTATGACCGTCGCCTCCTTCCACGCGGGTGGAAAGTGACAGCGGTCAAAGCAGGCATTGAAGATGAGCGCTAACAAGGTTAGCACCTGAATGGGGAACATCTTGAGCGCTAGGTTGGCAATACCATCCGCTCCTGGGGCCTTTTTACGTTTCAGTCTTTTGATGAAAAACTGAATTTCGTCCGTGGTAACCGCAATGGGATCGTCGTCGGTTGGGAGAGGGAGGGAGGTCTTTTTACGGACCTCCTCCTCGACCATACCGACGTGAGCTGGGTCGCACTGCTGAGTGCTGGGCGAGCATTGAGACTCAATGCTGTCGGCGAAACACTCGGCCTTCTCAACGTCCTCGAAGGCGGTAGAGCCATCGGGGCGGGCCATAGGTGGTGTGTGAGTGATCGCGTCTGCCCGAAGGGCCCTGGCTACTCTATAGTAAGCTTGGTGGGAGGGGGAGATGGTCTCCATGAGATCGCCCCATTGGGCGTTGTTAAGATCAGAGAGACGGGACCTGACTTGCCGCTGGAGATCGTTAGCGCGTTTCCTGTAGGCAGGAGTTGGGTAGAGGGAGGCCCTCCGGAGGGCGGCTCTTTTGGCCCTAATCAGGTTCTTGACAGCGAGAGGCAGTTTCCGGTCGTGGACCGGTACTACACGCTCGCTCTCACGAATGGCTGTTTGGACCAAAAGGGTGAGGGAGTCTACGGCGCTATCTATTTCGTCTGTCTGTCGAAGTGGTCGGGCGAGAGCGCATAAGGCGAGTCGGGGGCTTCTAAGGCGGTGACTAGGGAGCTTTTGACACTGTCGCAATTAGTGATGGTTTTAGTGGAGAGTGTGGAGGGTGACGGTGGGGGACCTAGCTGGAGGGACACCTGTCGATGGTCGGAACCTAGGTCGTCGAGAGTCTCGATCGACCTGAGGTTGAGGTGGACGCCCCTTACTAGGGCGAAGTCTGGTAGGAGCACAGCAACAGCTCTAATGGACGTTGTGGATGATAT
The DNA here is from genome assembly GCA_947308005.1 of Yponomeuta malinellus. Taxonomy (NCBI): domain Eukaryota; kingdom Metazoa; phylum Arthropoda; class Insecta; order Lepidoptera; family Yponomeutidae; genus Yponomeuta; species Yponomeuta malinellus. Next base: position 8,054,867 of record OX371022.1, read on the forward strand.
TTTAGCGGGACAAGACGTAGGAGAGGGAACAATCCTGGTCTTGCTTGACTTTTCCCGTGCTTTTGATACCATAAGCCCGACTTTGCTTTTGTCCAAACTAGCTTACTATGGCTTTGATAATAATGCAATGAAGTGGATGTCAAGTTACCTAAGTAACCGGTCCCAGAGTGTTGAGGTGTGTAACAAGGGTGGTACTAGGAAACATTCCATTTCATCAACGCTTACAAAGGGAGTTCCACAAGGTTCAATCCTCGGGCCGGTGCTTTATATCCTTTACACTGCTGACTTGCCAAATTCAATTCTTAATAGTAGATATCACCTGTACGCTGATGATCTGCAAGTTTATAGATCTTTTAAGCCTGGTGAAGCAGCAGACGAAATATCAAGATTGAATATGGAACTTGAACAAATTTCACAATGGTCTATCAAAAATTGCCTAACATTAAATCCAACCAAATCAAAATTTCTGGTTCTAGGTACAAAATCTCAGATAAAAAAAATAAATTGTTGTGCGCCACAGCTAAAAATTGGAGACGTAGCTATAGAAAAAGTTACTGAAGCACGAAACTTGGGAGTGCTGATGGATGATGAACTTAGATTTGAGAAGCATGTTCTGGAGACAGTGCGGAATTGTTACTATAGACTACACGTACTTTACAAAATACGAATATATCTAAGCATAGATAAGAGAATACAACTGTGTGAATCTTTAATATTATCGAAACTTAACTATGCCGATACGGTCACTGGTGGTTGCTTATTGAGCAGAACGAAGAAGCTGATACAGCGAATGCAAAATTCATGCGCAAGGTTTTGTTTTTCCACTCCTCGCAGAGCGCACATCACTCCTTATCTAAATAGCAACAATCTGCTCAATATGGAATCACGCCGTGCTTTACACTTCGCGAGTTTGCTGTTTGGAATTATAAAAAAACAGAGTCCCTCATATTTATACAATAAGTTAGAATTTAGTCAGCGTCAGTCACGTGTTCACCTACTATTGGTCTGTCCACTTCATCGCTCATCGGCATTTCGAGGAAGTTTTCGTTACAGTGCCACTAAATGCTGGAACAACATACCGCCTCCTATTAGATACTCTCCCTCTATTAATTGTTTTAAATTTAAATTCAAACAATATTTATTAAAATTACAGAAAGAGAAATGGTAATGAAATATTGTACATCTTTTATATCTAAATAATCTTTTATCTTTTATATCTAATAATATCTAAAATTATCAAATTATGCTATCCATAGGTGGTTGGTGCGACCAATATATTTTCGTACATTTGATATTATCTGTCATCTACCAAGTTGGCCTTTTCAAAATACTGCAAGTCTATATTGTAAGTGGGACCGATAAGTTTTTTTGTTGATTTTTAGTTAGTTTAAGTTTTAGTCATAAGCTTTCAGGCATCCGCTGAAAATCAGCGCCGTATCTCTCTCTGCTACGGCATTAAGCTGAGCGGAAACCTTTTTGGTACTGCTATATTAATTTTAAGCTATATTAATTTCCACTGTACCTAAAAACTGTATGAGTACCAAATAAAGATTTTCTATTCTATTCTATTCTAAGTCTAGTACGTCGGGGGCGTGGTCTATGTTATCGGGGTAATGGGTGGGGGGAGTAAGGACATAAGACGTCCATCTCTAATGCCTCGGTTAAGCCGAGGAGGGCAATACCGCCGGGGTTCGTCTGAAGGCAGGTCCAATCCGTATGTTTGGAGTTAAAATCCTCGAACATAACGGTGTGGGCGCCTAGAGCGAGGATGGCTTCGAAATCACTCCTTAGGGGTAGTGTTCCGCTGTGTATGTAAATAGAGGCTATGACTAAGGACGGGTGACCCGTCAGAGCTAATCTATAGATAGTAGCCTCCATGTTAGTGAGGGCCGGAGTGGCGACGGGGGAGCTTTCTAAAATAAATGGCAGTGCCGCCGCCTTTACGGCCGTCGGCTCTGTCGTTCCTAACGAGAGAATACTTGGGTATACTCAGGCCCCTGGTATGGGGTTTGAGCCAAGTTTCCTGCACTAGCAACAAATCGACTTCGAAGTCTTTGACGAACTCTCTAAGTTCGGGTACGTTGCTGCGGAGGCCGCGAGCATTGTACAAGATAAGTGAGACACTCTTAGGTTTGATACGACCCGCGCTGACGGGAGACTGAGTGGTCTGAGGGACCGGGGGGCGCGACATTGTACTGCTCATATGAGGGAGAGCAGATGGCTGTGTTCGGCCACAGCCATCAGACGCGTGGTGGTGGAGGTTGCGGCGCGCAGTTTGCGCGCCAGGACCGCTATTCCGGCCAAATCGATATGGGCAATGGCGGCGCTGACCGTCAAGAGGTCATCCGCGATCTGGGAGTGGGGGGCGCCCGAGGGGGCGGGGCGCGGAGCGGGGGGGGAGGGGGGTTGGGATTGGTGGTGGTGGGGCGGCCGAGGGAGGGGAAATTGGACGGGGTGATAGCCGGCGGTGGCACTGGTCTGCTCTGAGGAGAAGGCTGAGTCGCCTTTGGGGCCTTAGGGGGGGAGGAGCGGGGGGCACGCGGGCACCCCCTGTAGTTGGCCGGATGGCCGGGCTGCTTGCACAGCACGCAAGCCGGAGGACCCTCCGATTCGCGAGTGCGCAAGCAGTCCCCGGTGGCGTGAGGCTCTAGGCACTTCACGCACCTAGGGGGGGCGGAACAATTAGCCGACGCGTGGCCATAGAGTTGGCAGCGGTGGCATTGGCCAGGGTGGCCGCGCCTGTGGGGCTTTTCCACTTTAATGCAGGAGAGCCCACAGACGGTGAGCTCTCCTGAGAAGATGGACCTACTGGAGGGGGTGTTGGTGGGATAGCGGGAAGGTTTTACCGCGGGAGCTGTGCATGGGATGCACAGCCTCAACGGGATGACCTTGTGCGATAAGGTCATCTTTTATGGAATCCAGAGGAAGTTCTGAGGGAACGCCTCTGAGGACAGCACGCACCGTGAATCGGGGAGTGCGTAGGTGTGGTACGGGACTTTATTTTGAGTGAGGAGCCTAGTAAGGCTCCTGAAATGGTCGGTCGATGGGACCTCAATCTTTATTGTGTCGCCCCAGTTTTGGGACTTGTTGTTAATCTCATAAAGTCCAAATTATATACAACACAGTGAAGCCAAAACATATCGGGATGTAGGATACCGGTGGCGCCATCTATTGGACGAAACTAAAACTAATGGCATTTGAGAACAATATAATATATAGGTACATGAACACTATTAACTTAACTTTGGCATTTGCATCTACGTAATGAGATGATTTAAATAGCGTCCAGTGGCACTAATACTCACAGGTGGGGACCACTTAATGGGTGAAGGGACCACTCGGACGCTGCAGTGCCTGGAACATGGAATATTGTTTTTTTAGATGGAGTAGGCTCGCCTGGCACCTATACCATCCTGACAGCTTAGTCGGCCTAGCCCGCAGGAAAGACAAGTCAATACGTGCAGAGCCAACCGGTGTTTAACATTACTATTATCAATACGATAATTGCAAACATTAATTATTGCAATGGCAATGCAGCGGACTTAATGCTATAAAAAAAATTACCAGCAAAAAAATATTGGTAAGCATACAAAAACAGATTGTACGAATAATACAATTATGAGCTTACTTAAAATCAAGTAAGGGAATCCAGAATTAAGCTAATAAATGTGTAGTGCTCACGAAAGTTTAAGTTCGAAGATACAATTATGAATTTATGACATTTATATATTACTTATTATCATTTATATATGAACTAAGTCCAGTTTTTTATTTCAATTTGTTTTCGTTTTGTTGTGTTATGAATAAATTTAATAGTTTCAGAAAAAAATATGTATTACAATTGACGAATTATCGAAGAAGAAGAAGAAAGACATTTATTACATCAACAAGATACATCACAGAAACAAAATAAGCAGATAAGTAACATAATATGCACAACAACAGAATATTATGAAATTATGTTATTAACGTTTTTTAAACACAGTAATAAGTCGTTTAGCATCGTTTGACAGAGATTATCTTGTCCTAAATCGCCTAAAGTAGGGTAGCCGAATACGAAACGGCAGAAATAGAAACATCCTCATTATGTCCACATCACAGGTTCCGTGTGGCACCGGATTAAGAATAGCGTCACTTCATTTCCTTTCGTGGAGGTCGTAGAAGGCGACTAAGGAAATCAATTACCAGGAGACGGGCAGCAGCCTGAGATTCCAACGGCATACTGCGAAACGCCAACCCCGGGCGGACGCCAAGCGTGGCGATCATGGCAAAACCCCTCATGGTAATGAAAACCACGAAGGAGGCCTATGTCCTGCGGCGGGCGTCAAATGGCTGATGATGTTCACATCACATCATCAGCTCGGCGCTGCCCGCTGCTGTCCTTTTCCTCTAACATCACATCTGCCGAAGAACAACGGTTCTCGAGTGGAGACTGGAGACTAGGAACTGCGCAAACGCAGCTGCGGACGCCCGCCAGCTCGCTGGACCGACGATCTGAGGCAGATCGCTGGCAGCGGCTGGATGAGGATGACCGAGGACAGAAAGAAAGAAGTGTTATGCCGCGGTGGAGGCCTGTGTCCATCAGTGGACGTGTACGGGCTGATTGTTTGATTAAAAGTTCGACGGCTTCCAGCGGGAATCAAATCCCAAACCGTGGTTATAATGAGCCGTTTTCAGTACAAATTAACAAAGCAATTCATAGCAATTCATTTTACTTAGCGCAGATTAATTTTGACAGCCGTATTCCGGTTCTTCTATGGCCACGCCTGTAAGCGCCATCTATGAATTGCTTTGTGAATTTGTACTGAAAACGGCTCATTACCGCTAGACCAACGAACCCCAGTGCGGGTATGTACCTAGGACTTGGTTTTCTAAGTCATGTAGGTACATTTGTGAAGTTATAGTAGCAATACAGTGGTATACAGTGGTATACGCTAACCGTGAAGGAAAACATGAGGACACCTGAGTGTCTGAGCTAATCACATACCTCAGCGCTTGAAATCGCCAATCCGCGGTGGGCATGCGTGGTGATTAAGACCATACTCTCTCCCTGAGAGAAGGCCTGTGCCCTACAGTGGGACGTATATAGGCTGCTTATGTAGACCAACGAACGTATGTCGCAACTTGTCGACAACAGATCTGTAACAGCGGGCGGCGCCGAGGGGTCCAGTTTCAATCAATTCAGAGTTCCACCGCGTCATGAAAGCACAATCTCTTAGTTTTCCGTTGCCCCATAGCGTTGACGAAATGAAGTTTCTTTTTTACTTGTTGGCAATTTGGGCAATAAGGTCCGGTCACACCGAGATTTAAGGTCTGTTTACATTAGAAGTTGAAGAGACAATAAATTATGGTTAAAGACACAGTGAAGCCTTTGATAACTTTCCCTTGGATCCCGTCAACAATCTTGCCCAAATTTATATGGGACCATATCTAAGGTACCCCTTTTTATCAAAAAATAAATAAAATCGGACAACATGGTAAGAAATTACCGCTGAACATACATACAAAAAATATAACGACAAACTGTGAGCCTCCTCCTTTTATTTCAAGTCGGTTAATTTTTTTTGTGGAGATTAGGAATTCAGGAATTAGCAAACTGAGTGTGGGACGCGATCTGAGGCAGATTACTGGTAGTGGCTGGATGAGACTGGTCGGGGACAGAAAGAATTTGGCTTTGGGGGGCCTATTTCTAGCATTAAACGAATGTAGGACTGGATTGGAATGTTGGAATTGGATTGGAAGAGCGATGTACCTACATAAACACACATGTGTCCCAGAGCGGTAGGCAGTGACCAAAGTTTGCCACGTGCCGATCTTCGAAGAGCGAATAGGAACGAACTTATTTTCTTCCTACCCCCCGAGGTACCTACAGGCGAGAGTTTTGAAAGCGGTGACGTTTCGTTTCATTGGAGCATAGGTATTTATTGAATAGAGAGTCAGAGATATTGTATTGCATGGACTGTTTTATTTACTGTTTTGTTATTTTGTTTGTTTTCGTAACGGCAGCCCCAGATTCGATTAACTCAGACGCTGGAAAGAAAGCGCCGCAAAAAGTTGTTCGCTTACAACAAACACGAATACGATTTGTTTTACAGAAGAATCACTTCTATTGACTTTTCGAAAGAGAAATCGGTTTTACAGTGAGATATTTAGGTATAATGAAAATGATACTCTCAAACTAAAAGCGCGATTCACCCGCTGGAAACAGTTCCGTAAAATGGAAGCAGATCATAATAAAATTTATGCTATGTTTTAGGGAGTTTGTACAGCTTCTTAAAAATATCACAAGACGCGCTTACAGGCGCCCGCGAAGGGCTCTACAACTCAAATGATTAATTAAGGAAATCTAATAAAAACGTTTATTTGTATTTCGTTCTTAGTAAAAAACGAAACATTACTTTACTTTACTTTACTTTACTTTACTTTAGTAAAAGTGTACCTACGTCCCTTCGTACCTATATTTAGCTATCAGTTATGGAGGAATTGACGAAAAATCCAGACTCTTAAAAGATACCCCGCCACTCTTCTAACTTGTTACTGAAATAGGTAACGCAAAACCTGAATAAAAATCGATAACAGAATCTTGAACTCTGGAATAAAAATTCTTATGTTTTATTTTTCGTACAATCCTGTCACCTGACGCGGTCAATTTGTTGGAAGTGGTTCCAATAAATGAAGAAGTTGACTTTGTGTCTCGAATCAATAATAGATTTCTAGGTCATTGAATAAAGAACGATAATGATATTCTAGTAACACTAGCAGTGCCCAATACAAGTCAATACCGCCTGGTGGAGAATCTCTCGTCCTCTTATGTATTTAATAAACTAGTAAAAACAATTTAAAACACTGTTAAAAACGTTTTAAAATACGGAATGGGTAGTAGGTAACGCGGTCGGAACACTTGCGAATAAACAAAAAATAAAAAATAAAACTTGCCTCACATTCAGAAGGTCGTGGGTTCGAACTCCGGGCATGTCCCAATGACTTTGTTTCCTAAGTTACGTACATTTGTGAATTTGTAGTAGTTATATCACTCGCTAACGGCTAATGAAAACGTCGTGAGCAAACATGAGGGTCAGTGGTGTTCACATACCTCAGCGCGTGAAATTGCCAATCCGCGGTGGGCAAAGGCCTGTGCCCTCCACTAGGACGTACCCATACTATAGGCTACATAAAAAGACCCTGGTCAAAAGTCCGGCTCGGCCCCTCTGTGCCTCCAACATACAGGGTGACACAACTGCGATCCGCCGAGCGAGACGACAGCGCGGGCGTGACCGGCTCAACACGCCTGCCGCCTTCATTCCGACTTTACTCAGTCGATCTTTACTGGGCCAATAGAATAGAGTCCAGCAGTGATTTGACACTATTAAATAGGGTTGCCAACATTTTTTCGACATGAAAAAATTTGAGCGGCCAAATCAAGCACATAAGTCTAAAAACACATTAGTAACAAAGTAACGAACGTAACGCAGTGACCAAGCGCGGACGCCTGTGTCTAGCCAGTCGTCCCCCGAACCTCTCAGAGAATTGTTCTTCTAATTCCAAATTCTATCGGCTTTGGCTTAGTGATAGAGCCTCGTTAGCGCCCTTCTATCTTTCTGAGTAGGAGAAGATTCCGAGTTGATAAATATAGATGGATAGAATATTCTTTTATGTACACAGAAATTAAATAGATCTAAATATCATAATATTGAAATATATAAAGCGACAGAAAATCAATTTTATTATATTTTTTAAATAGTATATAACTAAATATAAAGTTATAGCATTCTGTAGAGCACTGTTTGATGCAGGTATAGAGCTACCTCAGATGTATATTTTTCGATATATTGGAGTTTAGATTAGAATAGTTAAAAACCGCAAGATTAGATAAAAGCAAGAAGATTAAGTGCATAAAAAAACCGGCCAATTGCGAGTCGGATTCGCGCACACAGGGTGCCGTATCATTATCTATACAACATTTGAATATTTGAAGCGTCTATCTGTTGCCGTTAATTATTAATATCTAGCAAAAAACGGCAAAAAAATCACATATGTTGTATGAGAGCCCCCCTTAAATATTTATTTTATTCTGGTTTTAGTATTTGTTGTTATAGCGGCAACACAAGTATATTATCTGTGAAAATTTCAACTGTCTAACTATCACGCTTAATGAGATGCAGCCTGGTGAAAGACGGACGGACGGACACACGGACAGCGGGGTCTTAGTGATAGGGTCCCTTACCCTTTGGGTACGAAACCCTAAAAATGGCTGAAGGTCACACTGTGCTTTGAAATATTATCTATTAGACAGCGGTACAAAAGCAGAAAAACTATAAAAAATATAATTATTTAATGAAACTTTGCCGAAACCTTTTCAAAAGTCTTAGGACAAAAGTAGTTGCAAATGACAAACTCAAACTGTCGTGTGTCAGGAAGTGCATATTTTTTGGGTAACCCTGTACATGCTCACCTTGTATTAGAGAGCTTGGTTTCAAGTCAGTACGAAGCCCGTTGCTTGCAAGTGAACCGTGTCTTACTTGAATGCACCTAATTTGACCACACCCTGAACTAAACAGTATTGTACAAATATAACATTTGCTTATAAAGTCAAGCGTTGGTAGCCACTTGGTAGACCCATTACTTCCTAGACGCTGGGTTCGAATCTAAGCGTATGTTTCAGCCTCAGTCTGGGTGTATTTACATGTTTGTGACGTCCTTGCCTGGTTACTATAGCACAGGATATCCTAGTTTGGGACCAGTTAGTGATTAACAACAGTGTTCAAGGTATTATTATTGTATTATCGATCAAAAATAGCATGCTGCGAATTTACAATGAGTGCTGGAGTCAAATGAATTTGCTTTGCTTGAATTGAGGCTTGACTTATTTAAATCTAAACTAGAAAAGATAAGATTCTTAGCTTACATGTACCTATAAAATATTCGTGATAGGTTTGCCCTTGGGTTCATTATGTGTGCTACTGCCCTGAATTTGTTCAGGTTTCTACAATCAAACGTTTAGCCAGGAGATGGACCCCCTACTCGGACAAAAATTTGCGCTTTAAAGCTTAATATTTCGCAAACGGAACCATAAAGAAAAAAACCGGTGCGAATTGGACTTGCGCACGAGCACACGCTCGCGTAATGGAACCCATACCATTATCTATACAACATTTGAATATTTAGAGCGTCTACCTGTTGCCGTTATTAATATCGAGCAAAAAACGGCAAAAAAATCACGTTTGTTGTATGGGAGCCCCAATTTATTTTATCCTGTTGTTATAGCGGCAACAGAAATACATCATCTGTGAAAATAAAAACTGTCTAACTATCACGGTCCGTGAGATACAGCCTAGTGACAGACGGACGGACGGACGGACGGACAGCGAGAGTCTTAGTAATAGGGTCCCTTACCCTTTAGGTACCGAACCCTAAAAATCGCGAGTCATAAAAAATTCTTCTTCATATGGGTATCACAAAATAATTCGTCAATATGAAAAAATTTTAATTTACTGAAAACTTAAGAATAGCATTTTAACCGTTGCGGTATGGATTAGCACTTTTTTGGTGAACGCAATTATTATACTTTATTGCACACAAGACATTTAACAGGACATTACATAAGAAATTACATGTACAAAGGCGAGCTCATCTCTATAAGAGATTTATTCCAGCAAACCTTAGGGTATAGGAAAACGAGTCTGTATAATTATGTGCACAAAATAAACAACAAAATATATTGCAAATGACAAATACTAACCGACATGTTTCAGGAGTTACGCATTTTAGAAATGAGGGTTATTTAATTTATTCTAACAAGGGTTAGGTGACAGCATTAAACGATATTCGTAACATATTTTCTCTGTTCTGTGGCCGTAATTGTACAGTAAACTCGATCGCTATCGAATTACCAAACCTGCAACAGAGTTGTGTTAACAGGAAGTTTACGAGTTGACGAACGGAAGCCTTTGTTGGGTTCCCTACACGCGACTTTGCTAATGTAAATAATGCAGCCTTCACAGGCCCGTTGGTTTTACGGTATCACGTCTGATTACTATACCGGAGGTCGTGGGTTCGATTACCACTAGGGGCCGCCGTACATTTGTACACGTGGCCTCAGTCTGGGTGTATTTCCAAGTCTGTAATTTCCTTGCTTTGAGAGAGAGAGAGTATGGCTTAGTCACCATGCGTGTCCGTTCAAGCGCTGAGATATTTGAACATCTCAACCGCTCAGGTTTCCTCACGATGTTTTCCTTCACGGCATTTTAAACAATTGACAGCTGTTAACAGTAGATTAACAGATTGTTTGTAAACGAGAAACTGGAGGTTGAGGTGCTCTAAGTAGCGTTGCAAAGCTTTAAATAGGAAATATAACTCCAGGAGTCTATTTCATAGAACAATTCATGGTTTACTAAGACAATTCGATGTGCATTGCAAAGTCGATTAACCCGCAGAGTAACAAGTTGACTCTGCTACGTAACTCGAATTGCCATAATAAACTACGAATCGTAGTTTTATGAAACTGGGCCCGTTGTCAGTAGGGCATCTAGAACAGCCTAGATTCCAGTGGCCGAGCCGGCAACTGGTAGTTAGTGGTCAGGCCAGCGCGGGCTGCGCCGGCGCCGGGGAGCGAGCGGTGAAAGCGGAGCGGAGCGGGGGCTTAGTGCCACGGGTAGCGAGTTTTTGGCTCACTTTAATAATAAGTACCTGGATGATGAGACATCTGGACTGGAACCGGGCTCTTCTGGTTTCGGGATAGCCCGATGTCCCACCTGAGCTATTACAACCTTGTAGATGGTAGCGAAATTTACTTTCGTTTTCTAATGATATTGTAGCAGTTTCTCACAGCCTGAAAACACGGATAAAACGACGTTTTCTAAAAATTAAACCTAGCTAGATCAATTTATAAAGATAAACATTTACATACAGGCACATACATTGCTTCTGGCCCCACACTAGGATACCATGTGTCGTGGGAACCAGAAACAACGAAATAACAAACATGTAAACATCCAAGACCTGGGGTTTTTTTTTGTCCCCAGCCGGGATTCAAACCCGGGACCTCTCGCATGGTACCGCTGCGCCACGAGGTCGTCAAATATATATATAGAATCGCTCCTTTAAATGTGTTAGATAGATATATATTAGTTCATAATAGAAAGAAAGAAAAACATTTTATCTACACTCATATCATAATCTTCAAATTAAGAATTCAAAGGTAAACACATATTGACAGGCTTTAAACAATACATAACTTTAAAGAAAATTAAAAAAAAAGTGTAATATAATGGTAGTTTATGTGACTGCCACATAATGAGGGTTATTAAAACACGAGCGAGATTTTAAAAAACGAGCCTTGGCGAGTTTTTTAATAGCATTCGCGAGTGTTTTAATACCAAGTTATGTGCAGTGTCATACACTACTTTATCTACACTCATAATGTAATTTTTGAAACAAAATGGCGCAATTTCGACAAAATTATCTTGCTTGACATTCAATCGTCTGCAATCAGTTTTGCGCGCGCAATTTTAGGTATTTTTAGTTGCACTTTTGGTACCACGAAAATGAAATTAGGTTTTTTATAGTCAACTTTTGACATTAAAAAAAAAAAACTTAAGTTTTGTTCCGTGATCACAGCAACACTTTAAAAAAAATAACTGCAACATAAAGTGAAAAATCTGACCTTTAATGTAACTTTATATTACACTTTTTTTTATTTTCTTTAAAGTTATGTATTGTTTAAAGCCTGTCAATACCTTTGAATTCTTAATTTGAATATTATGATATGAGTGTAGATAAAGTTACATTAAAGGTCAGATTTTTCACTTTATGTTTCAGTTTTTTTTACGGAACAAAACTTAAGTTTTTTTTTAATGTCAAAAGTTGACTCTATAAAAAACCTAATTTCATTTTCGTGGTACCAAAAGTGCAACTAAAAAATAAATTTATAATTGAAAATTTTGTTTCATTTCGATATGAGTTTAGTTAATAACCGTAGATTTATGTATAGTACAAAGCTTGTCAAACGTGTTTTCCTTTGATTCCTTACTTTGAAGATTAAGACATGAGTGTAGATAAAGTAGTGCAAATGCCAGCCGGCTTGGCATATTATATTAGATTGTAAAAATAAATCACTATAATATAACTTAACATATTATGTTACAGGTCGTTTAAAATAAATTAGGTTAGCATAGTGTCGCCTAAGCTAGATTACTTGAATGTATCCTGTTTATATTGTACTACTGCGACCCGATTCCGTGTGGCGCCGGATATTCCGTGTGGCGCCGGAATAAGAATAGCGTCACTCAATTTCCTTCCGTGGATGTCGTAGAAGGCGACTAAGGATATCAATTATCATGAGACGGGCAGCAGCGTCTTCCTGAGATTCCAACAGCATACTGCGATCGCCAACCCGCCTGCCAAGCGTGGCGATTATGGCAAAAACCCTCATGGTTATAAAAACCACGAAGGCGGCCTATGTCCTGCAGTGGGCGTCAAATGGCTGACGATGATGATGACTGCGACCCTTATCGGTTTAATAATAATAACTTCCTCAAATATATATCTTAACTTAATTTAATCGCATGTTACATATTGTTACTTAATTTTGTTTATCTAAACTATTCTAAATACGCTCGAGTCAAGTGATTACTGTTTTTCACTCCTAATGTCAACACTAAACAGGTTTTTGCCTAGTGCGGAGACCACTGTAACCGCTGTATATATGTAATTGTTTTCGTAATAGAATATTTCATTTCATTTCAACTAACAATCACTTGTCCTGGTCCCAAACTAGGATACCTATGGTATTGTTACTAGCAAGGACGTCACAAACATGGAAATACACCCAGACTGAGGCCATTTGTACAAACCGGAATCGAGCCCACGACCTCCATTTTGGTAGTCAAGCGGGTTAACCGCTAGACCAACGAGGGCAATTTGTTGCGGGCAAATAGTCTTTTTATTCGTAATTAAATTAGTAAATTAAATTATTAAAGTACTAAGTCTTTTTATGACATAAACATAAGATTTTTTTATTACAAACTTAACTTTGCAATTGGGATTTGTATTATTTTCAACTGCAAATATTAGCTTAAAATAGTCTGTTTAAAACACTAAAGCGAGCCTTAAGCGTAAGGCACATAGGGCATGTGGGACGAGGGCGCAGAAGAGACGCGGCGTCCTTTCAAATCACTCCTATAAAATGTACTCAAGCGATAGGACATAGCCCACAGATACTAAAGACGGGGCCAGGACGCGAACTTTGTACAACGCGTTTGTCGTTCTACGTCCTTCCTGTGTGAGCTGTGTGCCCCAGGCCTGACTAGCACTTTTTAATTTTAATTTTTATTTTATAAAAAGTATCTTAGTGTCCTTGGTATCTTATTATTTTATAATGAATTTCTATAAATGTCTCTATCTATAAATGACTGCATATTTTATTTCATTGTTATGTTGATTTCATTGCACCTTTGTGTGAGTGACTGTTGTGGCAAATAAATCTATTTCTTCTTCTTCTTCACTTGTCTGGTTTACGCGCTCGCTACCGCCTGTGCGTAAGCCCTCACCCTGTGCGCTTTCCAAGGCCCCTTAAGATCGAGTTGAGTTTTCTATGCGTTTACAAATGCATTTCTATAAATTAAGCAACGCCTACCTCTGGATATGGATACCTACTCTCTGTGGATATATTCTGTGCTATGATAGTTTTCTTCATGTAAATAAACAAAGGCTTGAGATAAGATCAAAGTTAAGAAATGTAAAATAAAAATAAGGTAAAAATATTTTTGTCAAATGCTATTGACTCTTAATGATTCTAAATTGACATAGGTATTTTATTTTTAATAAAAATATTGCCATAAAAATATTGATATTGCCATGCCGTGCCCGGTAAAATTACACTTGTACTTGTATGAATAATACCTACTTAAGACCTATTTACTGTAATTTATCGCAATAAATTGAATTGAATTGAGGTTACCTCAAAAATGTGAATTTCCTAAAAGAAGATAATTAGAGTGTGTGCAACAATTTTTTAAATTTTTTTTGTTCGTTTCATTTTTTTCAAGAAATTTTTGATGTGTTTTTAAAGTTTTTCTGCTTAGTCGCTGTTTGATAGGTACCTACCTGATGCTTAAAAGCGTATGTGTTACATAGAATGGATCGCTAACTGTGAAGGAAAACATCGTGAGGAAAACCGAGTGTTTCAAGTGTTCACACACCTCAGCGCTTGAAATTGCCAATCCGCGGTTGTCACGCGCCCTACAGTGGGACGCATATAGGTTGCATTAATAAGGGCTACTGAAAATGAAGATGGTAGGAAGCAATAAAGTTCTTAATGGAAAGGCGTGACCTCTGTACAGGGCGGCAATTGGTCGCCCTGGCAGCCTCACAGCCCCAGGGCATCCTGATTGAATGTCACCTAGGTCAGCGGAACCCGGCGGCTCACGCGGGGTTTTGCCGGAGAGTGGGGCGCTTTTAGACCCGGCGAACAGGACTGTTGTGGACGCCGAGACGGATTAGGTTAAGTTAGGTTCGCAGTTAGCTGTAAGCTGAACCAGGCATTTTTATATTGTGTAAACGTAGAGAACCCTTAAATGTGTTAGTTTAAGTTAGGTTCGCAGATATCTGTATGCTGAACGAGGCCATTTAAATATTATGTAACATGTGTAAATATTGCGTAAGACCAGTGGAAAATTCCATAGACATCTGTGATTGGTCGAACGGCTGGCCCGAATAGTATATAAGCTGGAACATTCTCTGTATTAGCATGAGCTTTCAGTTAGCTACTACACCACCCCGAACCTGGAAGAAATAAACAGCTATCAAGAACCACTGGAAGTTTGCATCCTCACCTACACAGTCCACACCCCACTTAAGGACCTAGATTCTTTTAATGCTTTGTCTTCGCTCTTGAGAACTAGCCCCGCTTTCTCGTATACTAGCAATCTGTTAAGAGCTGTTATTTTTTTTTTGGTGTGCACTTTGGCCGACTGACAGCTACAGATTGTTAGTCTACGAGAAACCGTGGGGGCTAATATTGTGAAAGACATAAGCTAAATTTTAAGAAGAATGGAAAATGTTTAGTGGTTGCACAAAGTAATCACTTTTATCTGAACTAGTGTTAAACGTTGAAGACATGAAGAGCTTTCTTGCGGGCTTCTCATGTGATTCTTTTATCTTTTTCAGGTAATTAAAATTGAAAACGGCGGCTAGGATGCATAAGGCACCTTTTATGGTAAGTTTTTAGGAACACAAGGAATTTAATGATCCACTTCGGAAACTGCCAGACCTACCTTTACTGCTTGAAAGTATTTTATTGCTAACAGAAAAGATTTCATTGCACTTTTGTTAGCAATTAATTCTTTTTTTTGTACCGTGTTTGTTACTTATCGCTTACCATCAAGTAATTATCTGTTGAATACTACAATCAATCAATGAGCGCGTATTTTTCCTCTGCTGGACATCAGGCTCCCCCGCGGCACGCCACTTCTGTTTACCCTCGACCATCCTCATGCAGCCGTTGGTAGCATCAATATATTAGGGTATCCATCTTCCTTGTCTAAATTGAATAACAAAAACAATTCATAGACTTGTCAGGCGACCCTAGAGCTGGTAGCTACCTCGGTCAGCGTATCAGCATGGCCATCCAGAGGGGTAATGCTGCCAGTATCTTGGGAACTCTCCCCAACGGCAGCAGTCTAGAGACAATCTTTTATATATAGATAACATTTATTGTAAATATGTAAAAATTGAAAGTCGATATTCAAATATTTCACATTTTTTAAAAAAAGAACATCATAGAAACCATTTGAAAAAAGTTTCATTCGAAAACCTCAAACCATGAAGATTCTATGTCAATTCAAAGAACCTATTGCAATAAAACGGCAATTTCATACTTTAACCCCTATTATTTATTTTATTTATTAAGTGAGTACTACAGGTGACAATCAAGAGAAAATATAAAATTACAAGTTTATCTTCTAGTTCTAGTTCGACTGGAGATTTCCGCACTTTGCCTCACAGTTGGGCCATTGTACACAGCAAGTACTGAGATATGTGAATAAAGTTTCCTCACGATGTTTTTCTTCACAGTTAGCGAGTGGTATTGCTACTATTGGCGCCGGATTAAGAATAGCGTCACTCCATTTCTTTCCTTGAATGTCGTAGAAGGCGACTAATGAAATCAATTACCAGGAGACGGGCAGCAGCGGCTTCCTGAGATTCCATCCGCATACTGCGATCGCCAACCCAGGCGGGTTGGTTGGCATTCGCCAAGCGTGGCGATTATGGCAAAACCCCTCATGGTTATGAAAACCAGGAAGGAGACCTACATATGTCCTGCAGTGGTCGTCAAATGACTGATGATGATTGCTACTATAACTTCATAAATGTAGGTAACTTAGGAAATAAAGTCATTGCTACATGAGATTCGGGGATTCGAACCCACGACCTCCCGAATGAGAAGGCGGCATTTTACCGCTCCGCTGCAACCTATTTTATCAATATATCTTGACTCAGCTCAATTTTACGCCAGCTCGTTCGGTGTAAACGCTGCCCCAGGGCTATAGAAATGCGAAGAAAGGGCCGCTAATGACCTGTGTTGTCGAGGCTGTGAAATATGGCCGCCGTCCGCCCAAATTAAACTTACAGCTGATTGCCACTTGCCTGCGCCCATTTGTGAATCTCTAGTACTAATATAGTCGACAAATAACTTGAACAAATTACATTGACTGCACGGATGTATTTCGGGTCCCATTGGCGGGGGACGCGGGATGTGAGTGACTCTTCGGACTTTAGTCAAATTAACGAATTATGGAGAAAAAATTGCTCTTGCGTACCGCAAACATATACTTAATGACTGCGTGGATTTTCGTTCAAGTTATCTGCCGGGCATTGTACGATTCGGTTGAAATACAGTGCTCCTTATCTATGAATCTATCTAATCTATCTATGAATCAATCTACTTATATAAAAAAAAAACACTGGGTATAAGCTACGAGTAAAGAGTAAGATCGCTCGTAGCCCCGGCTGCCTGAGTGATCTTAAACGATCACGAAGGTTAAGGAACACAGGGCGCGTTCAGTGCATGGATGGGTCGCCGTCTATGCCTAACGCTAGTGGCATTTTTCCGAGCGGTTCCGTGCTTCGCAAGGCACGTTAAGCTGTTGGTGCCGGCTGCCGTCGATAGATGGAGGCCTTAGGGCGGCTTGACAACTTCTGACAGTAGACAAGCCACTAGTCTACAAGCCTCCACCAATCCGGACTTGGCCCCCGTGGTTGAGTACGGCCTATACCTTCCTCAGGGAAGAGACCCGTGCCCCTCGGTGGGGACATAATGGGTTGATGATGATGAAAAAGTAAGATCATTAAAATTTAAGTCAAAGATAAAATAAACAAGTTCACTTCCTACAACTTGACACAGCAACTACCTATTTAACAGAAGAAAACTGGCCTTACGTATGGTAGCGAGACTTGGGTACGGCAAAAGATGCAGGAAAGTAGGATTAATGCGGCAGAAATGAGGTCCTGGAGAAGTATGTCTGGTGTTACTTTGAATAACAGCATACGCAATCGATTGATTAAAAACGTTGTGGACTGCAAGAGGATGTCGTGACTAGAATTGAGAAAGGAATGTTGCGTTAGTTTGGACATGTGGAGAGGATGAAAGAAGAAAGATTGACGCAACAAATATATCGAGCGAATGTGGGTGGAAGGGCCGGGAAAGGACGACCCAAGCGGAAATACTTCGCCCAAATAGGGGATGTATCAGCAAAGGGCAAGATAAAAAGTACCCGAAACCGGCGTGCGTGCATGCAACGAGTAATGAATGTTGAGGAAGCGAAAGTGATCTGTCAGGATTGTGGCAAGTGGCAGTCCCTGGTCTCTGCCTAACCCTCCGGAATACAGGCGAGTTGCTCTCTGATGGTGCAGTACCCCCCACATACCTATTGGTGTAACGTGGACGGATGTTTGCTCAAGTTAACTGCCGGGCACTATACCTCAGTGCTTAAAACTGCCAGTGGGCCCCGGTTGGCCGATTTCTGGTTCTGCATAACAGCCTCGGAGGAAGAATTATAAACATAAACATAAACATTTACATAAAGGCACATACATTGGTTCTGGCCCCACACTGGGATACCCTGTGTCGTGGGAACCAGAAACAACGACATCACAAACATGTAAACATCCAAGACCTGGGGTTTTTTTTTGTTCCCAGCCGGGATTCGAACCCGGGACCTCTAGCATGGTATGCAGATGCACTACCACTGCGCCACGAGGTCGTCGTGCTAGAGTAGCGATACAACCACAGGATACAACTATGGTAATTAAATGATTATATTACCATAGTTGAATCGCTACTCTATCAAGTGGGTTATGTTGGGTTAGGTCAAGCGAGAGGACCGGTCCGCCCGGTTCTCGAATTCTTACCGCCTGGAGACGAGCAGTCATTAACTATTGTTACAAATTTATTTTAGACAACTAGGCCGATTCAATTAACACCTTAACCTATTTATAAATATAGTATAAACGAAAAAAAAATGATACATTTATTTACACGATAAAACGTATTGGTACAATATGTTTAGATACAGAGTTTTGGCGAAAGAGTGGTTTTTCAAAGTGATCGATGCTCCCTACACTAGGCACTAGGCGCCTGTGTCGACGGGACGGCAGGCAGATTGTAGACTAGGAGGAGGCGCCTGGGAGGTTTCTTCGATAGGCTTTGTCGTTGGGCGTGGAGGCCGGTCCGGAGCTCTCCTCGTCTTTTAGTTTCTAAAGCAAATTTTTATTGTCTGTGATGCACAGATTATAGAAGCACTACAGCACAACACTGATGGGTATTTAGTGAGTCCAGCGAGAGTTTTTTTTTGAGGATAGAGATGAGAAACACGTTCTTGGCGTGGGGAGCTGCGCGGGCGCGGATTTTCGGCGGAGCGGAAGGAAGTGCGTGGAGAATGAGTTGAAGGAAAGGATTGGGAAATGAGTGAGTGAGTTGAAGTGGTAGTGTGGCGATATGAAATAAATAAATAGATCGGCGTCGACACAGATTATACGAGCTATTGTGGGAAGGGCATTCTTATTCTGTGAAAATTTTAACAAGCTAACAATCTATTCTAATCTTTCTGTACAGTATAAGAATTTTTATAATATTATAAAAAGGAATAGTTTCTAAGATTGTATTGACAAAATCACAAAAAGAGCATGTCGATCGTTGGGTTTCGTGATACCTACGTAAAGCTAGAGTATTCCGTAATTCAAGCGCAATAAAATTTCCTTATACTTGTACCTACTTAAGGTGCTCCATTTTGGAGCACGGCGTGGAACCCTGTTTGCAACGATCATGTAGAAGGAATAGAAAGGGTACAGAAGCGATTCCTCTATCACCTTTCATTTGGTGATGGGTTTGCTCGTAAATATAAATCCTACTCGGAACGATTATGCCATTACCGCATGGAAACGCTGAGTACTAGGCGTGAGCGTGCAGGCATGCTTTATGAGCGGTAGCATCGAATGCCCTGAGATCTTAGATCAGGGTTCCTCGCATCAATAGCAGAATCTGTAACCGCTTTCTCTTTGCGCTTCCTAAACATCGCACGAACTTGGGCACTCACACCCCTCTGAATCGCGTTATGACAGCCTATGACCGACGCAGGGACGAATTGGACATATTCTCGACCACAACGCAATGATGAAAAAAGTCTGTTTACTTATATCTTGTAAAATAATAATAAAAAAAACCGGCCAAGTGCGAGTCGGACTCGCGCACCGAGGGTTCCGTACAAACCTGCAATGTCAACAACATTTTTTCACGGGTTAAAGGCAATTAGATCTAAGTATTTGATATGAATTTCAACTTGATAGCTCTACGCGTTCATGAGGAAAAAAGTAATAAGTTTATATTTATTAAAAAATATATATTTTGTAATGTAACTAAAAATTTAAGGTTTTCGGAATTTTTCCTTTATGTGTGCTATAAAACGTTGCTTCATGCCAAATTTCAAGATTCTAGGTCGACTGGAAGTACCCTTTAGGTTTTGATTCCCTTGCGAGTACTTGCGAGTTTCAAAATATGCAGCTTAAATTGCTGTTTCTTTTGATTGCGTTGACATAGAAGTTAGATTTTATTACAGCCTAAAGGTATTATAGACCTGAGTATTTGGTATGAATTTCAATTTAATACCTCTACGCGTTTATGAGGAAATGGGTAGTAAGTTTAAAATTATTAAAAAAAAATATATTATGTGATGTAACTAAAAATTTATGGTTTTCGTAATTTTTCCTTTATCTATGCTATAAGACGTTGCTTCGTACCAAATTTCAAGATTCTGAGTTCACGGGAAGCACCCTGTAGGTTTTGATTCCCTTGCAAGTGTCGAAAATTTGCGGCATAAACGGCTTTATCTTTTGATTGCGTTGGCTTAGAAGTTTGATTTTTTCACAGCTTCAAGGGACAGTAGACCTGAGTAATTGATATAAACTTCAGCTTCATACCTCCACGCGTTCCTGAGAAAAAGGGTCTTGACAGACGGACGGACGGACAGACGGACAACAAAGTGATCCTATAAGGGTTCCGTTTTTTCCTTTTGAGGTACGGAACCCTAAAAAGGCGAAGTGCGAGTCGGACTCTCGCACGAAGGGTTCCTTACCGTTATCTATACAAAGTGTGTACCGTATCGTTATCTACACAAAATTTCCGTGTAGCGCCGGATTAAGAATAGCGTCACTCCATTTCCTTCCGTGGATGTCGTAGAAGGCGACTAAGGAAATCAATTACCAGGAGACGGGCAGCAGCGTCTTCCTGAGATTCCAACCGCATACTGCGATTGCCAACCCGCCTGCCAAGCGTGGCGATTATGGCAAAACCCCTCATGGTTATGAAAATCACGAAGGAGGCCTAGGTCCTGCAGTGGGCGTCAAACGGCTGATGATGATGATGATGATGATGTTGATCTATACAACATTTGAATATATCTAGCGTCTACCTGTTGCCGTTATTAATATCGAGCAAAAAACGGCAAAAAATCACGTTTGTTCTATGGGAACCCCCC
This sequence comes from Yponomeuta malinellus, assembly GCA_947308005.1. Classification (NCBI taxonomy): domain Eukaryota; kingdom Metazoa; phylum Arthropoda; class Insecta; order Lepidoptera; family Yponomeutidae; genus Yponomeuta; species Yponomeuta malinellus. The sequence goes on from OX371022.1 coordinate 8,075,896, forward strand.
TTAATTATTAATTTTATTCTGTTCTTAGCATTTGTTGATATAGCGGTTATACATCATCTGTGAAAGTTTCAACTGTCTAGCTATCACGGTTCATGAGATACAGCCTGGTGACAGACAGACAGACAGAAAAATATAGTTTGAATAGTCCGTGGTAGTCTTTTCTTTCATATAGACTATTTAATCTGCATTTGGGGAGTTTTAAAAGGTTTGATAAAATAAAAATTGTTAGTAGGTAAATAGCTAATTAGTTTTTCACAAAATAGTGTCAATGGTAGCAATAGCAACACAAGTTTATTCTGCATAGCATCGGGATGTTGGTCAGTCGTGGAATAGGTACACAAAATTATAAAATGGAGTCTAAACTGGATTAATATAAAAAATTTGTCTAACGATAAAAAAAGAAAAAAGTAATGTTTAATTTAAGTTTATAAGCATTGACGACTAAGCAAGATCAACTATAGTAGTTTATGCAACTGTCATATAATGAAGGGTATTAAAACACGAGTGTGAGTTTATGAAACGAGCGCAGCGAGTTTCATAATAGTAACGAGTGTTTTAATACCCGTGTTATATGCAGTTGCATACACTACTTTATCTTCACTAATGCAATTAAAAATTAAATTCACGCGTACGTGTATAATCACAGTGATCTTGCCGCCATTAAAATTTAACCAATGAGAGCGCAGCTGCGCGCTTCAATAAAACGCGACCAACCTGATTGGCCCTGCAATCAAGTTGGTCGCGTTTTATTGATGTTATAATGAGATTTTACGATATCGATGTGAATATTATACCATCATGTGAAATTGCTTAAATTGAGTGTTTTGTTGTCTGCGCTATAACAGTAGTAATTATAAGTCAAGTATTGAAAACATAAAGTAGAATGTTACAACATTAGTGTAGATAAAAATAGTAACAAAATTATTAGATGGAAACGATTAGAAAAAAGAAAACAGTCCTTAGGTATGTTTTGCATGCGATAATTGCTAAGCATCGTCTTTGACAGACATTTTTATTGTATAAATGCATAAAGTTCACCCGCAAGAACTTGTCGCCGCCGCTGAGACGTGTACAACCGATAGCAGATGCACCATCAGCACCATGGTACACTTGTACGTATGTACCTATACTCTTCTGCGTTTCGTGAAGCAAGAGTGCAATTAAAATGTCGTTTGCACAAATAAAATTTAAGCTGTTTAGTAGTTAGCTAGCATTTTTATACAATTTCTTGTGCTGTGTATGACAACACAAGCAGACGCAATGGAAATGTGCAAATGCTGCCTATGTTGGAGTGCTTGGTTGTTCGATATTGTTAGCCGATAAGAAAGCAGCGCGGGGAGCCTTTTCTTTTGATGTGGAATCGATTGTAGAAACTCTTGATGGATGTGGCTTCGGGTCATCATCATCATTCAGCCACAAGAAGTCCACTGCTGGACATAGGCCTCCTCCATGGATGTCCAAAAAGACCGGTTGAAAGCGGCTGGCATCGGGTACGGAACCCTAAAAATCAATTTGGAGACATTTTTTTATATGTCATTAAAATATAATTATAACTCACTTACGTACTTACTTATTTCCCAGTAGAAGAGGCATCTGACGACATTGCCGAATGTACAAGCTGAGAGGCTCTGTAAAGCGAGCCTGTGTTACAATTGTGTCGGGGATTGGAACCGGTTAGCGAGGAACAAAGCCTGAACAAAGGAAGCGTCTCAAGCGAGTCCGAGCGCTGTTCTTGCGAGAGACACAACTACAACATTTATGTACATACACGTTCATGCCTAGCATACCTAAAAACAGGCCAAGTGCGAGTCGGACCAACCAGAAATCAGAAATCGATAATTTATTTCAACGTAAAGAATTTACATTCTGTTTGTTGAATGTCAATGTCATCATCATGATCATCATCATCATCAGCCGTTTGACGCCCACTGCAGAACATAGGCCTACCTCATGGTTTTCCAAGCTTCCCGGTCTTGTGACGCCCGCATCCAGCGACTCCCCGCCACCGTAACCAGTTCGTCTGATCATCTGGTGGGGTGCCTTCCCGCGCTGCGTCGTCCGGCACTAATGTACTAATTTATTATTTGTTATCCGCTGTTTTCGGGTCGAGTTGTACTGGAGAAAACACCGAAAAACTTCACTTTGAAATCAACTAAAACACATCTTAAATCTAACACATAAGTCGGTACGAGTACCTAACTAACAAGAGCTCATGAGTGCAATCCACAACTTGCAATGCTAAAACGATTAGTTACTGTTCTTACAAAAGTAGGAAAACACTAATGCTGCGGCCAGACATACGGACAGAACCCGTTCATGAGCATAACGCAGGGGTCAGCGAACGCACCGAACCTCCTCATACTTGGCCGGTTTAAATATAGGTTAATTAAGGTTTTAAATCTACTAACACGCTATGAACTTGCCTATACAAATACAAATAGGTTTATTTTCTCAATCCACAAATCTAGTGCAGTTTACATAGATACTAATGGTAGATCTTTGCGATAGTAGAATTTGTGGAAAGACTGGAGCCTAAAGTAGATCAGAGATCTGTATTTTAGGTTTCCAGGCAGGTAGCTCAAAATATGTAATAAATAAATATTGTCTTATTTACAAGCCAATGACAGTCTCAAATGTTATTTAAGTAAGTTTGAAATAAATATTTTCAATTTCAATTAGCAAAGGGCAAGATAAAAACCGGCCAAGTGCGAGTCTGACTCGCGCACGAAGGGTTCCGTACCATTATCTTTACAACATTAGACACAAAGATCGAGAAAAAACGGCATAAAATCACGTCTGTTGTATGTGAGCCCCCCTTAAATATTTATTTTATTTTAATTTAGTTATTTATTTTGGAAGCGAATATAGAACTAAATATTCTTTAAATATTTCAAGCGTTTACCTATTGCCGTTATCAATATCGAGCAAAAAATGGCAAAAAATTAAGTTAATATTCATTTTATTCTGTTTTTAGTATTTATATATATAGTTATAGCGGCAACAGAAATACATCATCTGTGAAAATTTCAACTGCCTAGCTATCACGGTTCACGAGACACAGAATGGTGACAAACAGACGGACAGACAGACAGAGGGACAGACAGACAGATGGACAGTGAAGTCTTAGTAATAGGGGTTAAAGTATGAAATTGCCGTTTTATTGCAATAGGTTCTTTGAATTGACATAGAATCTTCATGGTTTGAGATTTTCGAATGAAACTTTTTTCAAATGGTTTCTATGATGTTCTTTTTTTAAAAAGGTGAAACATTTGAATATCGACTTTCAATTGTTTTTGTTATTCAATTTAGACAAGAAAGATGGATACTGCGAAAATCCGGGAATCATGCGTGGCATTATTTATGTAGAGGGTCCTACTCTCTCTGAGAGAACTGCCCTGTAGTCGGACGTGTATAGGCTGCAATATTTATATACTAGCTGTTGCCCGCGACTTCGTTCGCGTGGTAATTTTGATGTGTATTTTTCCGGGACAAAAAATAGCCTATGTGCTTATACAGACTATAATCTATCTCTGTGCAAAATTTCATCCGGATCCATTCAGCCGTTTTTGCGTGAAAGAGTAACAAACATCCATCCATACATACAAACTTTCGCGTTTATAATATTAGTAAGGATTTGAAGATGTAAATAAATAAGTTTTCAGTTAACAAATCTAGTAGTAGTTGTGTTAGTGGGGTGCCGTACCCGCGCATGTGACGTCATGACATGCGACAATCATTGGAGTGTGACCGTGGCATTGACCGCCGACAACGGCGGCGAGCACAGGCGCTGGGCGACAGGCTAAGTCCGGTAGACTAGGCTGGTTTTTGTTGTTTGTTTGTTTGTAACAAAAACAAAATCATTGTATTATTTCTAAAATGCTTAATTCCTGAAACATGTCTATTAGTGTTTCAGGAATTACGCACATTTACTTAGAATTACTGACATTTCAAAAACTTTAAATCTGAGAAAATACTCATAGAACGAAAGTTGTTGCCAAACAAACTCTAATAGGGGGTATCCCAGGAATTGTGCATTTTCGAAATAATTCTCTTGGTCCTTATAATAATATAGACATTTGTTTAGATTGTAAAATAGTTGTATTTTTATCTGATAGTTAGCATTGTACTACTGCTTGTATTATTAAAAGGTAAAAAAGTAACAAAGTGCAACTGTAGGCATCATGCTATCAAATCGTCTGTTAACCTATTCAGTACACAAAACATCATGACCGCCAGCAAACAAATGATCTGTGATCGATCACTTATGTATGTCGCATTTAGCTTTTTGCTCTCCCAATCTACCAATGCACGTCACTGACCGCGCAACAATACTCGTTTTCGTTTAATATGACAATACTTCCCATGATGTATGTAAATTATGTTTTTGTTAGTTTTCCACCTTTTCCGGCAGCTCCGCTGTCAGCTCTGCGGTCTGACAGTCTAGCCGGGCCTGCCGTGCAGGGAAACATCTTGAGGTAACCTGAATGTACTGGCAGCTCTGCTGTCATTTGCGATCTGACAGTCAAGCTGAGCTTGCCTGCCTGAAACCTGAGTGTCTCTTAGCACTTGAGGAAAGCCAATTCACGGTGGGCATGCGTGGTTATTAAACACATAGTGTCTATGTCTGAGAGTGCTCTGCAGTGGGACGTAGGCTGCTTGTAAAACCTGAAAACATTTTCTGCAGTGTCGATGTTATCAAGCTGAAGTTTTAGTTCACAATTCGGTATTTGACACGATCAACAATAAATTATTTCATATGTTCGATTAAAATAAAAATTACAAAATATCCCGGTAAACGTCCCGCCGGGACCGACCCTGTTCCGTATTACTCCGGTAGTACTCCAGATTTGTTAAATAGCGAATTAATGACCGCTTTCAACTATAACTATAATAATTATAAAAAATCAAACAAAGATACGTTAAAACTTACACGGTCTTCTTTAAAATATAACTTTACTATTAACTAGAAATAAAAACAACGTAAAATACACGTTTTTCTTTTGTCCCTGGGGAAAATTTGAAATTCCGTTTTTTTGCCAAAATAAGCATTTATTTGTAACAAATTATTGTAATTATTTGCATTGTAATGAGCATTACAGTATCAAAAAAAGTCTAATGCGACGACTGATTAATGTTGATGAAGCAAAAGAGATCTGTCAGGATCGTGGCAAGTGGCGAGGCCTGCTCTCTGCCTATCCCTTCGGTATACAGGCATGAGTTTATGTAATATATTTTACGTTCCATACAGTCTTGACACTTGACGCAGCCAATTTAAATATTAAAGACATAATAATAATAATAAAGTATTTAATTTTATTCAAAGTAGCACAGAAACTGCGACTTAATGAACGTTACAAGTTTAAACTAGGTGTCCGTTTCGAGATCAAGGTTGTTTTAGAGAAAAATGGATAAAAAGAACTCATACTCTCTAGTTAATTAAAACATGAAATTAAATGATTAAAATCTTTTCTTCTTTATCGATAAGCAAAAGTTTGAAACACCTTTTTTTTCAAATGAATTGACTGCTTCTTTCGAGTGCACACGAAAAATATGATTTAACCATATCAGAACAAATTCCATGTTGTTGCAATACAAATACAAATACAAAATACAAATACAAAATATTTATTTTAACCACAAAAACACAGCATTATCTTAACACATTACACGGAGTATACACGCAAAAGGTATTATTATGATTATGTTACCGTTTTTTGGCAAAGTTTAGTACGAATGCAATTTACTGTGGTCTCCACACTAGGTTGTACTCAAGAATTCATCACAAAACGCCTACCTATCCGTTCTGCTGATCAAAGCGCAGGATAGCAGTATCTACAGGTCCTCGGGCGCCAAGACGGCACTCGAGTGAAGTGCGCCTTTGTCTCCGCTTGGCGCGGGTTCAGCAAACAATGCTGGCTGCGGAGGGCGCTAAGCGACACTACTTGGTAAGGGCACCTGTAGACGACCAGATTTAACGCGGTGGGAGGGAAGAGAGAAAATTCTCAGCACGCTGTACCATACTGATGTTACCTAGGCTGGTGATCCCAAAGTGTGCATCGCTTTGGGATCACCAGCCTAGGTAAACCTTAAACCGGGGCGCCGCGGGGGCGTTTTCTCTTCTCGAAAAACTAAAATTACTCTTCGTAGCGGATCGATAGGCGGTGTTAGCCTAGTGGGTAGAACATTGGACTCGAAAGCGAGAGACCCAGGTTCGATTCCCAGTGCGGGCACGTACTTATGACTTTGTTTTTTCTAAGTTATGTACATTTGTGAAGTTATAGTAGCAATACCACTCGCTAACCGTGAAGGGAAACATTGTGATGAAACCTGAGTGTCTGAGCTATTCACATACCTCAGCGCTTTAAATTGTCAGTCGGTGGCGGGCAGGCGTGGTGATTAAGCCAATAGGTACTCTCTCGCTGGGAGAAGGCTTGCAGTGGGCCGCATATTGGCTGCATTACTGTTAAGCTGCATTCTCTACGTCATGGTACGTAACAGAATGTTAGGTTACGTGTTTTCAATTCATTAACTCGCTTTTCATTTCATTGACGCCTGGAAGGTTTGATTCATGTGCGCGGGTACACTGGAATTCTACTAGTAAACTTGTAAATTATAGCGTATACAATGAAGGCTCCCCGTGGAACAGCCACTTTATAAATTGTGCTATGATTTGATCTTGCTTTATGTATGAGTCAGAGCGAGATATAATGATGTTTTATCGCGTTGCCGTGCTCGATACAGTGGCCCAAGCGCTAGGCCCTATTTCCTAAACTACAATTCCTAGTTTGTTAGTTCGATGTACATAACTTAGCCGAGTCTCTACTTGTCAATCTGTGGGTTGATTGACTTTGCAATATACATCGAATTGTCATAGCAAACCATGAATTCTAGTCCCATGAAATAGGTCTGGTGTTCATTCTGGGAAGCGACTTCGCGAGTTAAAAGACGCTCGGCTGAGCAGAAGCGGGTGCGAAGTAAGAGGCGCTTCCAATATCTTAGTGGCTGGCTTGCGGGCTGTTCTGTTGCACAATACTAGCTGCGCTTGCGACTTTGTTTGCGTTTTGCTTTGACGCCAAGTGCTAGTCGAACTCGGGCGTCGAACCCTCTAGTACCACCATAAATCATCATCATCATCAGCAATTTCACACCCACTGCAGGACATAGGTCCTTCGTGGTTTTCATAACCATGAAGGGTTTTGCCATAATCGCCACGCTTGGCAGGCGGGTTGGCGATCACAGTATGCGGTCGGAATCTCAGGAAGACGCTGCTGCCCGTCTCCTGGTAATTGATTTCCTTAGTCGCCTTCTACGGCATCCGCGGAAGGAAACGGAGTGACGCTATTCTTAATCCGGCGCCACACGGAATACCACTATAAATATATCACAATACAAATTCTTTATTTACCAAAAAAATACTATACGTTTTGCACCAAAACGTATCCTTTCTGGCCCGTGGTACTACTTATAGCACTTGAACAGTACGCTTTCCAGAGGCCTTCAATAATAATACGTTACATTATTATAAACTCACGCATGTGAAGGGGCAAGGAGAGACTAGGGATTGCCACTAGCTACAATCTTGACAAACTCTCTATGGTTCGTATTCTCAATAATGTTAATAGTGATTTTAGGACCCACGACGGAGAGCGTAAGGCTTATATAGCAAAACGCTAAAAACGGCCGATTTTGGCATAAATACTACGTAGTTTCAGATCTTTTTTTCTAGATTCTCGGTCTTGGGTACGTTTTTTTGTATACAATTCTCTCCCTTCACCCCACTCAGTCATCGCTCATAGACCACTCGTCGACAAAACAGCTATATCGCGTAAACAAGGCAGCTCTCGAAGCAGATGACGTCAGCACTCAGACTCGAGGACGGAAAGCCATCAAGCCGCAAGACACTAAAGGTACTCGATAGGGAAACACTGAAAAGCCAGTGGGATTTACCTGGTCTTTTAATGGGCTATTATTTCTATTGCAGAGAGTCTACAGATTTTACTTGCATTGCCACTGCTTACGATGCAAATGTTATGACTTTTAGCCATAGTAGTCATGGCAGGAACGATGGAAGACCTCGGCATAATGCTCGAAGACCTCAGTCGAGTTTCCCAACGTGTAGGCCTTAAAATGAACATGGACAAAACGAAGGTCATGTCGAACGCCCGTGTTAGCCCACCCCAATCATCATCAACCCATTATGTCCCCACCGAGGGGCACGGGTCTCTTCCCTGAGGAAGGTATAGGCCATACTCCACCACGGGGGCCAAGTCCGGATTGGTGGAGGCTTGTAGACTAGTGGCTCGTTTACTGTCAGAAGTTGTCAAGCCGCCCTAAGGCCTCTGACTTGGCTTAACGACTGCCATCTATCGATGGCAGTCGGCACCAACAGCTTAACGTGCCTTGCGAAGCACGGAACCGCTCGGAAAAATGCCACTAGCGTTAGGCATAGACGGCGACCCATCCATGCACTGAACGCGCCCTGTGTTGCTTAACCTTCGTGATCGTTTAAGATCACTCAGGCAGCCGGGGCTACGAGCGATTCCACCCCAATAACATTGGGGAACTCGACTCTCGAAGTTGTAGACGAATACGTCTACTTAGGACAAACAGTCCAACTAGGCCGGTCCAACTTCGTGAAAGAGGTCAATCGTCGAATCCAACTCGGCTGGGCGGCATTCGGGAAACTTAGAAAAGTCTTTTCGTCCAATATACCTCAATCGCTCAAGACAAAATACAACCAGTGTGTGTTACCAGTGATGACTTATTGCACCGAAACGTAGCCTATCACTATGTGCCTCATCATAAGAAAGCTCAAGGTCATGCAACGAGCTATGGAAAGGGCTATGCTCGGAATTTCTCTACGAGATCGAATCAGAAATTATGAGATCCGTAGACGAACTAAAGTCGTCGACATAGCCCAGCGGATTAGTAAGTTGAAGTGGCAGTGGGCGGGGCACATAGCACGCAGAACTGATAGCCAATGGGGCCGAAAAGTTCTCAAATGGAGATCACATATCGGCAAGCACAGCGTAGAAAGACTAGCCACAAGATGGACAGATGACCTCATCAAGTGGCAGGAAGACGCTGGATGCAAGCCGCTTCCAACCGGTCTTTTTGGAAATCCATGGAGGGCGCCTATGTCCAGCAGTGCACTTCTTGTGGCTGAATGATGATGATATGCGGCCCAGTGCAGGGCACAGGCCTTCTCTCAGAGAGAGAGTATGAGAGAGGCCCACCGCGCATTGGGCTCGCGGGGTAATCAAGCCCGTGAGTAAGCACGTGAGTTGGTAGCGGCCGCCGGCTTCGCATTCGTGAGGCTATGGGTTCGAATCCCTGGTCTGATTTTAATAAATAAGATCTCAACCAACAACCATTTTAGTTCCGAAGACGCTCGTAACGTAATTTATTTTTATTATTATTAAAGGTGCGGGGCTTGGCATACGTATGCGCGCAGGGGGCTTGCCCCCTAGTTACCCTAGACTAACTGATCATCTACAGGTTCTCTCGGAAACTATCACTCTCACGTAAAAGTAATGTATGAAAAGCTCGTGGCAATGTATGAATTACGGCCATAATACGAAGCCGATTTTAGGTTTTCGACTCGGATCGAGTCGATTCTCGAGTCGTTTTTTTTTACCGACCGATTTTGCTCAAACTGGGCTTGGGGAGGCTTTTGGGGCCGCAAAATTTAAATCCCTTACCGGTTGTACTTAATTCACAATGTTGTCGACCGTACTTCGTTTTGCCCCAAATCTCGAGATGGATCTCGCTCTGCGTGATATTTACGACAGCATTACGTATTTACGCTCATATTACGCAGTTTAGGCCGCGTTTACCTCCCCTCGCGCTGCGGCTGTGGCGCTTGCATCACTTCACTCACATAAAAAAAATGGGCTGGCGTGAAGGATAAGAAGGTTATTTATGGGCCGGTTAGATGGATAGATTTCTGAGTCAGTGTCTTTTTAATCGAATTAACAAAAGAGGAGAATCTCTGGTCTTGACCGAAATTTGGTTGAAGTTAATCTCTTGATGGGATCCATGTTAATATCTCCGAACTCTTTAATTTGCAAAGGCTTTGTCCTTTTTTTTAAATAATTATTATCAAAGCTTGCTTTTTTGTTTGGTAACCACGAAACGGTCTACTATTCTCGTTTGAGATCAGAGGTCCTGTTAATTACTGCACTTGAGATACATAACAACACAACCTAAAGCAGAGACCAGGGTCTGCCACTTGCCACGATCCTGACAGATCTTTTTCCCTTCATCAACATTGGTTTTTCGAGCCTGAGGTAAACCAGTTTCTCGCATACCACTATGCTCAATTCTATTTGCGTATAGACGGAAAAGTAATATACTTTATTGCACACGAAACATTGAACAGGACATTACATAAGAAATAGCATGAACAAGGGTGAGCTTATCTCTGTAAGAGATTTCTTCTAGTGAGCCTTGGAGAGTCGGAACAGCGGTAAAATGCGGGTCAAAAAATACGTGTACAAAATAAACTACATAAACTAAAAAAAATGTTAACCATAACCAATAACATAATAGGTAAGTACTTAACTGTGAAAATAAATAAATTACATACCATACAAAGGTATGTCTTTTCCATGCGGATGTGAGAAAGAAAATAAAAACCGGCCAAGTACGAGTCAGACTCGTGCATGAAGAGTTCCGTACCATTATCTATACAACATTTGAATATTTCAAGCGTCAAAGCGTATTGCCGTTATTAATATCGTGCAAAAATGGCAAAAAAGTAACGTTTGTTGTACAGGAGCCCCTTTAAATTTAGTATTTGTTGTTATAGCAGCAACAGAAATACATTATCTGTAGAAATCTCAACTGTCTAACTATCACGGTTCATGAGATACAGCCTGGTGACAGACAGACAGATAGACTAACGGACAGTGGAGTCTTAGAAATAGGGTCGCTTACCCTTTGGGTACGGAACCTTTAAAATGACGAGAAAATAACACGCTTGCCCTCACACATACTGATCTTTCGCCTTGAGGCGCGCCGTCTGCACTATGTACGGTCGACAGCAGCTAGAACTTTTCATTTTAATCATTTTCCGAGTAGAGTGCATTAGGATTGACTGTCGCTGTCGACCATTCGCGAGTACTTAGGAATAGCGATGTAAGCGAAATACTTGCCTTCTTCCTCCCGCCAAAGCGGGCGCATAGTAAACGCGGCACGGGCGATGCAAACGCCGATACCACTCCTGGCACGGTCACTCTGATCTAACCCAGATCCGCTGTCGGTGTGTAGATAAACTTGGGTAATTATGACTCGTCTAGTACTCGCATTAAAATCACATTTTGCACGAGTGCTGGGTGTTGATTCTCTGATGATAAATGTGGCCAGACACACTTTTTGGGTTCAGTATCCGTCTGTCCGTGGCGTAGAACGCCCAGCAGCTCGCTGGACCGACGACCAGGCAGATTCCTGGCAGCGGCTGGATGAGGATTGCCGAGGACAGAAGAAAATGGTGGAGGAGAAAAGGAAAGGAGGCCTATGGCTAGCTCTGGACGAGAGGGGGCTGATTAATTGATTGATTATTATTTTGAGGTACGGAACCCTGATCTGTCTGACCGTCGTCCATCTGTCAAAACTCTCTTTCTTAGGAACGGATAAAGCTATGAAGTTGAAAGCAATGTCTAATAATAACAGGAGCAGACTAACTACTGTATGGACTGGTCGTTCTTTGAACTCTCAAATAGATATTTTGCCACTTGGGAAAGGTCGAAATGGAGAAGGGGACTGAGTGTGCGAGAAACCGGAGGTAGGACTATGCAATCAAGAGATGTGACCATTTAGGTATACCTCATTTTTCATACAATCAAATTAACTTAAAAAAAATCTATTTTTAATTTCACGAGGTCAATTTGTATAAAACATAAAGGCTGAATTTATTAGGACGGAAACCATTTTCAGTTTTTGCTTTATTTCAAACAAAAAATATTACGTCGAAGCTAACCTGAACCGCCTTTCATTATCGTTCATTCCTAACTTTCGGAGCCATTATTAAATTAATGCATTCACAGATTTTTGAAATGAAATGAAACGAGTTTATTTGCATGAAATGTCTTACGTATGGTGGTCGGACGTGGTGGTGGTGTACCATGTGGCGCCGGATTAAGAATAGCGTCACTCCATTTCCTTCCGTGGATGTCGTAGAAGACGACTAAGGAAATTCATTACCAGGAGACGGGCAGCAGCGACTTCCTGAGATTCCAACCGCATACTGCGATCGCCAACCCGCTTGCCAAGCGTGGCGATTATGGCAAAACCCTTCATGGTTAAGAAAACCATGATGGAGGCCTATGTCCTATAGTGGGCGTTAAATGGCTGTTGATGATGGTGGTCGGAAAATTATTATTAGCTTTGAAGTACTTATGTACTTACTCATACTGGTGATTGAAGTATACATACCAAAACCGAGGTCGTGGGTTCGATTCCCACTGGAGGCCGTCGTAAATCATCATCATCATTAGCCCTTTGATGCCCACTGCAGGACATAGGCCTCTCTCATGGTTTTCATAACCAAGAGGGGTTTTGCCATAATCGCCAGGCTTCTTGGCAGGCGGGTTGGCGATCGCAGTATGCGGTTGGAATCTCAGGCAGACGCTGCTGCCCGTCTCCTGGTAATTGATTTCCTTGGTCGCCTTCTACGACATCTACGACATCCGCGACATCCGCGACATCCGTCGTACTTGATTTATACAAATGGCCTCAGTCTGGGATTATTTCCAAGTTTGTGATGTCTTTGTCTGTTTAGCACAGGGTATCCTAGTCTGGGACCAGGACAAGTGAGTGTTGCGTGGAAGTTATCGTTATTATCGCGGGCTCATCCTTACTACTAATATTATAAATGTGAAAGTTTGTGAAGATGTTTGTATGTTTGTTACTCAATCACGCAACAACGGCTGAACGGATTAACGTGAAACTTGGCGTACAGATAGACTACGACCTGAATTGAGACAAAGCATACTTGATATCCCGGTAATGCGCTCCCGTGGGATAATATTTATTTTAGGTTTAAAATAGATGGCGTTGTGCAAGAATCGTATAAACGGATTCTGTGGCGGTACGAAGTTCGCCGGGACAACTAGCATTTTCACATTTTCATCTGACGGTTCTCCGAACTGAATAATTAAATAAATATCATACTTGTAATTGAGCAGTATTAAATTCAATGGCATTACGTATGAGTGCCATACCCTTACATAACTCTGTGACCAAAACATCTGACCCACGCGCGACTAATTCACCAAATTTCTGACATCAATCATTTTCTTCCATCTCTGTCTAGCCAAAGCGGGAGGAAGACGGAGAGATCTTCTGTCTCGCTCTTGCGCGTGCGAGTACGGCACGTGTGAGCAGGACGGAGGGCGGACTATGTATAGATCAAGATCGTTGATCTAGGAGATTTATGTCCTGTGTTTACAGAAGGTACTTTGAGCTACACGTGATATTTGTATAATAATTTGTTTCATTCAACCTTGGTCTGGGTGCATTTTTAGGGTTCCATATCCGAAGGGTGCCGATCGGGACCCTATTACTAAGACTTCACTGTCTGTCTGTCTGTCGGTCTGTCTGTCCGTCACCAGGTTGTATCTCACGAACCGTAATAGCTAGGCAGTTTAAATTTTCACAGATGATGTATTTCTGTTGCCGCTTTAACAACAAATACTAAAAACAGAATAAAATAAATATTCAAGGTGGCCTCCCATACAACAAACGTCCTTGCGTTTTTTGCTCGACACTAATAACGGCAACAGGTAGACGCTTGAAATATTCACAGAATATTTAGTTCTATATTCGCTTCAAAAATAGTTAATTAAATTAATATAAAATAAATATTTAAGGGGGTACAACAAACGTGATTATATGCCGTTTTTCCCGATCTTTGTGCCTAATGTTGTACAGATATGGTACGGAACCTCCGTGCGCGAGTCCGACTCGCACTTGGCCGGTTTTTTTAAGACATTTTTTTATTTAACCGTAGTTACCATATAAGATAATATAATGATTTGAACACATATTTCATTTGATTCGTATGTCGTTATAAAGTTAAGTATCGCAATAAAGCAACATTACCCGCCGCAGTCGAGTGTACAATATTTACGAGTTCGGATGACGGACGCCGGCGGATGTGTGCTGCTGTATGTAACAGACGATTGGTGCGACAAATCGAACACACACACTTAACTAGTCGCACGTACATAACCTCGCGCCTATATCCCGCAGGGGTGGCCAGGGGCCTATTTCATCATCATCATCATCAGCCATTTGACGCCCACTGCAGGACATAGGCCTCCCTCATGGTTTTCCTAACCATGAGGGGTTTTCCCATAATCGCCACGCTTGGCAGGCGGGTTGGCGATCGCACTATGCGGTCGGAATCTCAGGAAGACGCTGCTGCCCGTCTCCTGGTAATTGATTTCCTTAGTCGCCTTCTACGACATCCACGGGAGGAAATGGAGTGACGCTATTCTTAATCCGACGCCACACGGAACCGAGCCTATTTCAGGGAACTACAATTCATGGCTCACTTTGACAATTCGATGTAAGTACTAGTTTAGTGTGGAATCCGTTGTCACACTTCACCTTATTATGTATAATTTAATTAGTAGCCTGAGTGATATGCTGTTCTGTAAAGCATTTGTATAACGTCCTGCGCGTACGGCTGCAATGTGTCTTGGACTGACTTGTGCCACTTTCTTAGGCGTGGCTTGAATAGCATTTGACTAAAATTCATCATCATAAGCAGCCTTTATACGTCCCACTGCAGGGCACAGGCCTTCTCTCGGAGAGAATGTATAGGCTTGCCTTGCCCATACTCTGTGGACGCTGTATAAATCATCTCATTACTTAGATGCAAGGGCCGAAGTTTATGGAGCCTCATCAGATATTGTCAACCGGATATTATTTACCGGCGTGCGCGCATGCAGAGATTTGTTATTGATTTCAAAGTCTTGTGAATGTTGTTGACTTCAAAGTTTTGTGAATGTTGTTGACTTCAAAGTTTTGTGAATGTTGTTGACTTCAAAGTTGTATGAATGTGGTTGACTTTAAATTCTTATGAATGTTGTTGACTTCAAAGTTGTATGAATGTGGTTGACTTCAAAGTCTTATGAACGTTGTTGACTTCAAAGTCTTATGAATGTCGAATTCTCAATTCGACTTTATAATTTTTTTTATGTGTGTTCAGCGATGAAATAAAAAATAATATTTTTTTTGTCTTTTTCTGTATTTTCTCCAAATAAATAAATAAAATTATAAGACAAAGTATATTCGTATCCGTAGATACGTATTCATCTCTTTACTTATCCAGAGACTTGGCACCCTTGCTGATGTAGAGTGAAACGGTACTCCCGTATGTAAGCTAAAACCCTACGTAAACGAGTCCTGCACGCGCTTGACCGGTCTCCGTTGACTGATTTCAGATTTCATATTTGACGCGGTTGTCATTTTAATAAATGTGGGCGCAGCTGCTGGCGGGCCGTGATTTGGGTCAAGTCGTTCGGGAAACGCCAGAAAACCGGACCAGTTAGAAAATTTAGTAACGTAAATAGTTACGTGTACTTAGTGGTATTGGATGTGTCTATTTTAATACGGCTGCGTCAACAAAAAAAAGGAGGGTTCTGTTTCCAGAGTCCATGTTTGTAGCTACGTCAGTTTTACCCCCGGTTTCTCGTACACTAACAAGCTGTTAATCTACTGTTAACAGTTGTCAGTAGTTTTTTTTTGTATGCACTTTGGACAATTGACAGCTGTTAACAGTAGATTAACCCCGTGTTGGTGTACCAGAAACTGGGGGTTAGTCCACTATAAGTTCTAAAGGAGTGTCAAAAACGGTTCAACCTTTTTGACGTATAAGTTGTCAAATTAATCAATCAATCAATGCTTGATGTGTAGTTTCGTAGTTTCTCTAAGGATTCTTCCAATGACTAGGTATTTTTGTTTCCTTTTTTTATTTATTTTTAGGAATGAATTTGAAATTATCTTCTATCTCGCTCGGTACCGGTGAAGCAGCTAGGTAAGATAATTTAAAAAAATTGCTGATGTCAATCAATCATTATTGTTAGTGAAAAGCCAACAGAGTATAAAATAATAAAGAAGGTATTTTATTTTTTAAAAGGTGATAAAGTAATACCGTAGGTAAGGCAGATTTTTTGTCAATAAGCTGAATGAAACATAGCGCCCGTTTGCTGATGAGGGAAATTCTAAATTAAATTAAAAGTTTTTTCAGCCTGTTTTATAACAAGACATTTAAGTTTGTCTTACTTGTTTTAAGTTCTGTTAAATTAGAATTAAAATTTTCAGTGATAATTATGTCCAATTTCACCCCCGTTAGATGGCAACGGCAAGAAAAAAACCGTCGCTATTTCCGTTTCCGGCTCCGGAAACGTCGCCATCTTCCTTCCGTGTCAAATTGTCGAATAGTTTGTGAATTTATACTCGTTCTTTCGGCTAAAATTTGTGGTATTTACGTCCCAGGTAACGAGAAGTAATATGGCGCCTTTATAACAGCTAGAATAGACGGTACCAGATAAACGTGTCCTAGATGGTAACAAACTATTTTTGGTATTACGGTCAAAGTCAACAAGCAAAAAGCGGGGAAATATTATTTTATTTATTTCAGACACAATAATCCATATTATATTATTAGATAAGCTTACAACTGTAAAATAAACTTGATACTTAGAAATTTTCTGTATTTTAACCATTCTTATGCAAGATTTGGAAGACAGTTTTACTAATGAAAAAATCGTTTATTTGTTTCAGGTATGCTTTCTGGATTCTGGCAATATCAATCGCTTGAAATGAATGAAGATACCGTGAGGGAACATGAGGTATAAGGTATTTCACCTGTCCACACTGTGGGCATGAGTGGTGATTAAGGGGCTACCCGGCGCTAACTAGAGCTACCAATGGGAAAAATATTAACTTTTTTAGAGCCCAGTATTTTCTGAAGTTAACATGAGCAGTAGACATAACAAAACTGAATTTGAACAGATATTTACTCGTTTAATTTTCCATTTTACAATTTTCCGAAGTTTCGGTACTTTTGCAAGTAGAGCCCTACAAACAAAATTTCATTGAAATCGTATCCGAGTTTTTTAAAATTATTTTGGAATCACCAAATAGAATATTATACTAACATGTCAATACGAATGTTACAAAAATATGATTGTAGTGTACTATCTACAGGCAGGTGATCAAAACACGCAATGATAGAGGGTAGTAGGTATTACAATATGTAACATAGGTTAATAGAATTACTGACAGTGAAACAAAGTCTTAAAAATAATGGATGAAAATTTATACATATACACTACTATTCATTTCTTTCACCGTCGTGACATCGAGAAGAAACCCGCGGCTTGGTTGGCTCCGCAAGTATTGACTCGTCTTTCCTGTAGGCTACGCCGACTAAGCTGCCAGGATGGTATGTCCCAGGAACTACAGCGTCCGGGTGGTCCCTTCACCCATCTAGTGTGAGTGAAGGTGCCACTGGACGCTGTATAGATGCAAAGGCCAAAGTTTTTTTTACACCATTCTTATTATGTATTTATATAGCTTAAGATTTTATGCCTATGTCTGTTTGTCTCTCCTATTTACAAATGTATTGTCACACCGGTTCTGAACATCGAGATCTATTCAGCAACAGATTTGGCACGCGGATGCGTCCGTCCGTTCGCGTGTCGATACTCGATGTCGACGTCGATAAAACGCGTGATTTATCGACCGCCGCCGTTTGCGGATGGCCGCGCATTATAGCGGGCACTGATCGACTAGAAATCGGCACTAAAATGTTGAAATAAAAACGTATGCATATATTAGGGGTTAAAGTATGAAATTGCCGTTTTATTGGAATAGGTTCTTTGAATTGACATAGAATCTTCATGGTTTGAGGTTTTCGAATGAAACTTTTTTCAAATGGTTTCTATGATGTTCTTTTTTTAAAAAATGTGAAACATTTGAATATCGACTTTCAATTGTTTTTGTTATTCAATTTAGACAAGAAAGACGGATACTGCGAAAATTCGAGTGATTTTTGAATACTGTTGTGGCATTTGACCTGGGGTCAGCCATTGCATTTTTCTTTTCCGGTTATCATAAAGAATCCACTTTTCATCACATGTTACAATTCGATCCAATATTCCTTCATTTCTGTACCGGTGCAAGTGATGTAAATTACTTCAGCCAGATGTCGCTGCCTGTACGTAATGCAGAGAAGTTTGTAAAGAGGTTCGAAATTTCGGCGATAAATTAATTTGTATACGTTTTTTAGTCATTTGTTAATTTGACTGGAGTTTCCTGGCACAGGTATTTCTTACTTAAAAGGAATCTCCCAACAAATTGTAACCTACATTAAGTTTGAAACTGAAAATAAACATATTTTGATATTTTGATATTTGACTACTAAGTAAGTAATAAATTAATTTGTAGTCTGAAGACTTAAGATGAGACCCAAAATACGTCCATGACAAGTTAAAGAAATTTGTTCAAGTTATTTGTCGGGCGTCATTCACAATGTCGTGTTTTATTCTTCGACAGCTTTAACAGTGTCATATTTTTTCGAGAACAAAACCTAGAAATACGTCCATACGTAGTCAAAGTCATTTGTCCGTGTTATTTGTCGGACATTATACACAGTCTAGTGTTTTATTCTTCCATACCTCCCAAAATGCCATATTTTCTCGAGGACAAAACCTAGCCGGGCAATAGATTAGGCTCCTATTTGCTGCACGGGCCGTATATTCACGCCGGCGAGTCGTTAGGGGCAGGCAGAATCGTTTGTTAAGGACGCAGGTGGCCTGCACGACGCCCGTGGTCTATATTCAAAACGTGTAAGTTTATACAACCAAGTAGTAACTACGCATACGGGGTGTGTCATGATTTAGGATAATTTTAATAAAAACAGAGTTACATTTGACCATCCTGGCATTGGTTTGCATTTAAATTGTTTCCCAATTGATTTATCAGACAATATTCAATGTCATGATATTAAAAGTATTCAATAAAAAACATAGTGTCATGATACCGTCAAAATCGGAAGTGTCGTCGTCACTATTCAAAAGTAACCGGTCGTTAGGTTGGCATCACTGCGACAAAGATTATCGGGGTGTGGAACCGGTTCCCATGCTGTACCTATGTTCCAACCACGATCTCTACTGAAACGTAGTTTTGCCATGTTAATTCGCCTACGATCTATTCTCAGACCTACCAAATACACAAAAATTTTCATAAGAATCGGTGAAGCCGTTTCAGAGTTTTAATTTGTTAGATAAAAACGAGATTGCAGAGGTATGAATGTATATAAATATGTCACACATATGTCGACGACTATTGCTTCCAGACAACAAGTGAAACTAGGTTACTTATCGGCAGTCTAGGCTGTAGCCTTCGGGAGTTTCAGCCCAAGTTCCAGGCCCAAATACAGGCCGATACTGGCACCGTTCCAGTCGCCAGCTGTTAGGCTGACGGCACACCGAGAAGTTACCCCCAGTTACTCAACTTTCAGTTTCTAATAAGTTAGTCTACAGTTTCTTTTTATGTAGCCTATATAGACGTAAATACGTCCCACTGCAGGGCACAGGCCTTCTCGCAGAGAGAGAGAGAGAGTGTGGGTGATTACCACACGTGCCCACAACGGATTGGCAATTTCAAGCGGTGAGGTATGCAAACAACTCAGACACTCAGGTTTCCTCACGATGTTTTCCTTCACCGTTAGCTAGTGGTATTGCTACTATAACTTCACAAATGTACGTAACTTAGAAATCAAAGTCATTGGTACATGCCGGGATTCGAAACCACCCTCTCGAATGAGAAGCCGGCGTCATACCGCTTCGCTACCAGCGTAGTCGGTGCAATTGAGAAATTCGAGTTGGAAAGTATATAAACGTAACTTAAACCATAATAATTATTTAAACAAATAGACATACATATATACTTATAATCAAATTATATATGGGGAGAGGAAATAATATAATAGGTGTTGCAGCATTGTATCTTTTTCCTACACCGTTAAGCTTAAGCTATCAAGATATTCGAATTTATAACACATCTTTTAAAGTATAAAATGTAGTGTTTTTGTGCTCCAAGCATCGACAAATCAGTCCGGACCTGTTCAGTGTGTCCACATCACAAACCCCCAGTTTCGCGTACACTGACACGCTGTTAATCTACTGTAAACAGCTGTCAATTGACCAAAGTGCATACAAAAAAAACCACTGACAGCTGTTAACAGTAGATTAACCTTGTTAGTGTACGAGAAACCGGGGGTAAGTCACGTAGCTCAGTTACAGCCCAAGCTATTGAAGCAATAAACAAACAAACAGCTTCGTAGTTATTAGTTATTGCACTTCAAGCTGCTCCTTACAGCGTTTGCTGAGTGAATTAACGTCGGGCTTTGAATTAATATGTGTGTTTAGGTATACTACATTGCAGTAGCAAGCGCTCTGACTTTGCCTAGTCTAGTTGTATTTATTGACTCGTTTTTCCTTTGTACTTGTTTATGTTACTTGTTATGCCTTTTTTTCTGTGATGTGTTAATTTGTCCCAATGAATGACTTTCTTTCTTTCTTGGTATACATAGAGAATTTGTTTTCAAGTCAAACGTAAAATGGTGTCGAAGCGGCATTATTAATTATTATGGAGTACAGATCAAATATCCATGGTCTGGAGCATATGGTTTGAATGTTTCACTGTATTTTTGTTTATATATACTCCATAATTGTTAAGGAAAACATCGTAAGGAAACCTGAATGCCTGAGGTGTTCTATAAGATTGAATCTAAAAAAAACACTTAAAACAAAAATGATTGTAAAACATCAATGAAGTCTTTCAAGAATATTTCCTTTTATGTATATAATAATTATTAATTTAAGTACAGCACCTATTGTTTTAGCGTCATCTTATCAATGTTTATATTATATACTTCTCAGTGTGAAGGTTTAAGGACGCAGTACCTACTCTACGTTTTATTTGTATCTGTTTGTTTTCAAATGTTTCATTGTACTCGTATCTGTATCTTCACCTTCTAATAAAATAAAATATATAAAATATAATAAAGGGTTGTCTATCTATCTATTGCTCAAAATTCTTTTGTTGCTGACAGAACATAATTATTTTATTGCTGACCTGGCAACAGGGTGTACCTAACAATATCCCTGTACAAATCAGAAAATGGGGGGTTGCACTCGTCCCTACTAATAAGTTACAGTATTGGCAAAAGTTCGAAATCGCGAAATAATAATCAACTGTTCCACACATTGTAATGCCATGCTAACTTCGAACATTTACCCGCAGCAAAAGATAGGGCGTTTATACACGGGCGGCACGTGTGCCAACTGCAGCCGTCGACGTGTACCGACGGCAGCCGTCGACGGGCTGATGCGGGTATTCGACGCTGACACGTGCCGCCCGTGTATAGGCGCTCTTACTCAAACTGACTAGAAACTGACTGACTTGTAAAATTTACAAACATTGGGTACGCTTTTCAACGGCGCGCTTTGGGCTGCTCTTCATAAAGTGAAAGTGAAAGTGAACTACATTTATTGCCAAAAACACACTTTCTACATAAATATAGACATAAGCTTACATAATTAAAACTTTTTTCTGTTATAAAAAAAATTACAACTTAAAGGTGCTGTTTTCTGGTGTGTACACTACAATTCATATTTTATAAGGCCAGTTCGATGTGCATAGCGTAGCCGATATTACAATTAGTCTTCCTACTTCGAATTGTCACGTTTGTCTATCTTATCAGCCCATAAACAGAGCCCACTGCTGGGCATAGGCCTCTTCTCTTTCACGCCAACACACCCGGTCCTTTTGCTAGTCTCGTCCAATGTTTCCCAGCCGCGTTCACAATGTCTTCGGTCCACCGGGCTAGTGGTCTGTCCACCGACCGTGGAACCGTTCTTGACCACCATTCCCTAGCCACCGTAGTCCACCGGCTGTCTTCCCACTTAATAATCAAATGCCCCGACCCGCGAACTATAATTCATAGTTTACTATGACAATTGGATGCCATGGTGAACCACGATTTAGTTCTATGAAATGGAGGTCCGTTCTAAGCTCATGTGTTAATGCGCTCGCTGATAGACGACTAACAAAAGGCTATAATTTACCCGGAAAACTGCCTGAAACTTCATTAAGTATATTCTGCGAAGTAGCACATTTTGCGGCGCCATTTAGTGCAATAAACAGGTCCGTGATGGCTGCTCATATCCGATGCATTTATCAGTTCCGATAACTCCTAGTACAACCAACAGCATATAGACTGTGCAAACATTCAACAAATGGCATGTAAATTGTTAACGTTGAAATACGTTTCTGATTTCTGATTTCTGTACGGTTAATCGGGGGTGGCGTCGGTAGAGCAGCGCCTTAATCTTTTATCCTTTAGCCGCTAAAGGATAAAAGATTAATTAGCGCACATAATTATCTCATCATACATAAGTGTTCTCTATCTATCTATCTTTGTGCGAAAACCAAATATGTAACTATTACGAGGGACACAAACCCCTCAGATAGCCACTATGTGTGACTGGTGATTTCTAAAATGCACAATTCTTGGGACATCCCAATTAGAGTTTATGTTTTACAACAACTTTTGTCCTATAAGTCTTTTCTCAGATAGCTATATATTTTTAGGGTTTCGTAGGTCCAAAGGAAAAACGGAACCCTTATAGGTTCACTTTGTTGTCCGTCCGTCCGTCCATCCGTCTGTCTGTCAAGACCCTTTATCTCGGGAACGCGTGGAGGTATCAAGTTGAAATTAAAACGTATACTCAAGTCTACAGTCCTGTTTATGCCGCAAAAAACGTATATTTCGACATTCAAGGGAATCAAAATTTATGGGGTATTTTCCGTTGACCTGAAATTTAGCAAGTCGTCTTATATTACAAATATAGGAAAAAATCTGAAAAGTATACATTGTAATTAAATCATAGAAAAAGTTGTCTTTAAAGTTCGGGAAAAGCTCGGAAAAAACTGCGAGACTCGATTCCGGAACCATTTATAAATTTGTAAGTACCTACCTGCAAATTTGTACGGAACCCTCGGTGCGCGAGTCCGACTCGCACTTGGCCGGTTTTCACACAAATCGCGGTACTTGCGCTAGATTCACGCCTGTGCTGCCGCTAACCATTCATCATTTCCCATTATCATAGACGCCACCATCCACAGGGCATCGGACAATGGAAGGATGGGCTCCGGCACCAATTAATTGTCTTTATTACCAACACTGGAATTCTCGTGCGACACCGCGGTGGAAATATGGCTCCGAAGTATGCCAATTATTTGTGTTATTTGCCGTGATTTAGGCCCGAGGTGTGCCGAGGAAAATTTGCACGGGCAGGCGGAAACTAAAAAGGCGAGATGATTTATATCTGGTTCGGTTTAAGTGCTGGGAAAGCCTATATATTCCATCTTAAAGTATGTCTTCTAGCACATGTACTTTTACTTAAAAGAAGGCCTCTACCAAACCCCAGGTTTTTTAAATTCAAGGTTACACAAAGTAAGAGTAGTAAAGTAAAGTAAGTAAAAAACTGTTTATTTGACCAAAAAACATACCTATACACTCTTAATAATATTGAGTTATAAAATAAAAATGTGACAGTCTCTGGTAGCAAGTGAGTTACAGATTAAAAGCGATTTCCAATTTCTAAACTAGGGTTTACCCGTATCTTAGGAGTTAGACCTCTTTCGACGAATAAATTCCATTATTACACACTAACCTAGACTTTTAATGAAAAAAGAGAAAAAAAAAAGTTAAGTTCAGCAAAGCACAACACAACAATTTGTATATAGGTATAAGGCTCACAGTACACAGTAAATATATTTTAATTTTTCAATCAATCAATCAGCCCGTGCACGTCCACTGGAGCACATAGGCCTCCCCCAAGGCACGCCACTTCCTTCTATCCTCGACCATCGTCATCCAGCCACTGCCACAGCCATCTGCCTCAGATCGTCGGTTCAGCGAGATGGTGGGCGTTCCCCTTCTTACCCACCGTCCACCTCCTGAGACCACCTTGGTGAACAATGGGATTTTTTTTACAATGGACCATCTTTGTTCTTGAAAGTCCGAGGTCGAGGAGACCTTTATTTACTGAGCTACATATGATATTTTATGAATTTTCTGTACGAAATCCCGCTGTCCGCACCATCTCATTGTTTTTCTTTCTTATACAGCACGGATTTTGAGTGGTTGGAAAACTTGAGCAAATTGAACGTGCCTTACATAAGCAGCCTATATACGTCCCACCACCGTAGGGCACAGGCCTTCTCTCAGGGAGAGAGTATGGGCTTAATCACCACGCGTGCCCACCGCGGATTAGCGATTTCAAGCGCTGAGGTATGTGAATAGCTCAGACACTCAGGTTTCCCCACGATGCTTTCCTTCACCGTTAGCGAGTGGTATTGCTACTATAACTTCCCAAATGTACGTAACTTAGAAAACCAAGTCATAGGTACATGCCCACACTGTTCTACCCACTAGGCTACCACCGCTTGAGCAAATTGAACTTGCCTTAACAATAGCTATAGAATAAGCTAGTTAGTTTTTTTAAAAACTAGGCACTTTCCAAAAATATCTCGATAAAAACTCGAAACTGTGAGAACCATTAGCAGCCAGTCCGCTGGTCATTGTTCTGATAAAAGGCGAGACGGTTCGCAAATTTTTCGAAACAAGATTTCTCAACTCACTTATTTTTTTTATGCCTATACTTAAAAGTAATAGACAAATCCATTACGGCGTCCTCCAGTGGGAATCGAACCTCCGACCAGCGAGGCAGTCAATAAAGCGCTCGATACCTCTGAGGAAGCTCTTAAGTGTGCTGCCAAGTTGCTGCAGCATCTTGGAACGGCCACTCAAGAGCAATGTCAGAGGTAAAAGCGCTCTATTAATATGGTGTTATTAGGGAACGATGTGGATTCAAAGAGGTTGTGCCTACCTAGTGACTAGAATTGAGTATTTGTGGTGTAGATAACGGCAGTGAAAGAAAAACTACAGTCTGTGGTCAGACTTTTCTCAAATTATGTAAGGGATAACATTCCCTGATTGCCACAAATAACTTAATTGCCATAAGCATTAATTCCACCTTTACACTGTACACTGTCTTTGTGTAATAAAGAATTAATAATAATAATAATAACCAGTCTCAACCATATTAGAGGGGGATAGGTAATCCGGCCACCTCGCCACCATTCTAATGACTTTAGACAAACCTGCATAATTAAGATGTTTTTCAGTTATAGAATGTATGGTAGCATTGTATTTTCTTAGGTTAATGCGAGCACTAGACATAATAAAACTGAATTTGCACGGATATTTACTCGTTTATTTTTTTCATTTTACATATTTCTGAGGTTTCGGTACTTTTGCAAGTGCCATGGTGTCGGTAGACTGAGGTGACAGGCGTCTTTTTGAAAGCCATTAACTGTTAGTACCCTCGGCAAAAATTACAAAAAAATATTGAGTTACGTTCCAAAAATATTTGGGCAAACTTTTAAAATGCAATTGACATTTATTATCTTTATATATAAAAATGAATTGCTGTTCGTTAGTCTCACTAAAATTCGAGAACGGCTGGGCCGATTTGGCTAATTGTTGTTTTTATATATTTGTGGAAGTCCAGGGAAGGTTTAAACGGTGAGAAGAAAAAAAACGGTTGACGTCGGTGATACGAAGTTCACGGGGTCATCTAGTTTAGTATAAAAGCATCAGAACTAAAGATAATAATAAATTCACACTATAAAAGTCCAACATAAATAACTTACGGCATAAAAAGCAAATTAAAAATTAAAAATTAAATTAATTAATTAGTTAATTACCTAAAAATTTTAAAAACCTTTTTAGAGGCTTAACATTTTTAGGCTCTAAATAGGTTTTTAAATTTGTCCTCAGTACGGGTTAGTGCAACAAAAATAATATAAAATTTTCGTTTTTATTTAGAATTTATTGTTCTTTAATTTCACCGGTGGATAGCGGCAATAAGCCGTAAATTATGTAAAGCTCTAGGTTTCATATTAAAGACTTTTTTTCCCTAATCTGAGCTGTGGGCGAGTTTCCTCTGCCTGAACATTCGTGTAATATCGTCAGTTTTCCATCTCCAAATCAACTAAAATCAATCACGTTCAATCTCACCACACAACATCACAGATTCCGCGAACTGTCTCTATTTTCGCGTCCGCCGGCCGGAAGTCGCTACGCCGCCATTTTGTGGACCGACCCCGCTGCCCCGGTTGTACTCTATTCTGGATAGAAGTTCCTTGGATAAAAAAACGAACTCGGTTACCCCGTTATACTCTATCCCGGATAGAAGTTTCGTAGATATCAATAAACCGACCCTACTTCCCTGATTATACTCTGTTCCAGGTAGGAGTTCCGCAGACGTTAACAAACCGACACTGTTCCGACTACCCGTCTCACTTTTCCTTCAGCAACTCTCCATCGTCGGTTCATCATCATCATCAGCCATTTGATGCCCACTGCAGGACATAGGCCTCCCTCATGGTTTTCCAAGCTTCCCGGTCTTGTGCCGCCCGCATACAGTGACTCCCCGCCACCGTAATCAGGTCGTCAGTCCTCTAGTGGGCGGACGCTGCGTCGTCCGGTCCGCGGTCGCCAGGTCAGAACTTTTCCGCCCCAACGGCCATCAGTTCTCCGAGCTATGTGCCCCATCCACTGCCACTTCAACTGAGCAATTCTTCGAGCTATATCAGTTACATAATGTACTATTACATAACTAGGGCCGTAAAATAAATAGGGCTTTCTATTTTACAGTCCGTGTTGTGTACACAATTTTATGTCGTCACTTGGCCAGGTGTGGCATAATGTACTATTTCATTCAACACACTTGCTTATAGAATGGCTCTAATTTCACCGCAATTAGGCACATAATGACATCTGTAATCAAACTGTGACTTTTTCATTGCTATTATTCACAAGTGAGTTTTTATTTTTATAGGTTACAATCGGCTCTCGGCTCGGGTATTAATGGCGTCTCAGCGGTAATCACCAACAGTACACACTTGTACCATGTACTATTGCAATACCAATTTAATTCGCTTTTTAAAGTTCGGTACCTATTAAAAACTAAATTTTGTTTTGTCAGGAGAAACTATTGGTAGCAAATAGCTTAGCAAGATCACAAGCCTTACCCAACCTAACCTACTGTTCTTGCCCCCCTCGCCCACCGCGCAGAGGGGCTCCACCCCCCTGCACCCTCGGTGGCCTGTTTTTGACTTGCGTTATGTGGTTACATCATATTAGTAGAACTTTTTCGATTTAATGCATTTATGTTAAGAAAAGTTTACTAATGATCTGTTGCCAGAGAACATAATAAGAAAAAAAATACTTTATGACATGATGTGAGATGTGTTTGTGAAACGTTGTTATATGGAATATAGAGTTGTGGAATTATACATTTGCATTAAGTTGCTTGTTGTCTGAAAATTTGTTTAATAACTGTCGGACATTCGAAGGGGACCCGGTCTGCCTGACCGTCGTTTTGTTCTCTGAGGCCACTCTGTGATTGCCCTGATCCGTCTGCCGTCTTCCCCGCCTCGCCAGTTGTCCCGCCATTTCCACTTCCATTTCGAGACTCTTTCCCCAATCCCGTCGGATGACGACATAGGTTTTGTTTCTATTTCATTTAAGTATTTATTTATTTTATTCATTCTATATAGTCCACAGCACAAAGTTACAAAAGATAGGCAATTAATGTAGACCAAACATAGGCCAATTACGGACTAGTATTTTTTAAACTTATCTTATTTACAAAGCACAGTTAGAAATTATACAGCCAGGCATAAACAAGATAAAAAAAGCAAAACTAACGAAAATCTTGCAAAGTTTGGCGCGCGCGCGCGCGCTTGTGTGTGTGTGTGTGTGTGTGTGTGTGTGTGTATGTGTATGTGTGTGTGTATACGTGTGTGTATGTGTAAGAATGAAGAGAAAGACTAAACTTCAAGTTTTACCCTTTATAGTTTCTATAACCTGCTGTTTGAAAGTTGAAAGAACGTAATTGATTGTTTCTTTATCTATTTATTTTATCTCTTGCGTGGTTTTTAAATAAATACTTTTTTACTTACTAATAAATACTTTTTTGCTGTATAGGAAGTAAATAATTACTTACTCACTATGCAGCCCATGAAGGACGCCCACTGTTGGACTGTTGGGCATGGGCCTCTTCACCGTCACGCCAACCTCGTTTCTCCACTGCCAATCTCGTCCATTGTCCTCCTGCCACCTTCTTATTGTCATTGATCCGGAATTGACTGTTTACAGCCAGCAAACTTTCAACTTGGTACAGTGTATAGGTAGTACATAGACTGGCGTAATTCTGTTATCAGTGGGCCTTCCACGCCGCCGCGTCGCGCGATGCACTCCCGCGTTTTCGCTACCTCATCGGGTGCACGCGGGTTCATTCGCTGGATATACCGCATTTGTGGTGTCGTCGTGAGTGTGACTACTCCAGTGTTGCCAGACTAGGCGACTTATGGCTATCTCGGAGGTGAAATAGCGACAGAAAATAGCAATCCAATTGCGCTATATCGAATATTTGCCGGCGACTTTTGGGCTACTTGGTGCAATTTATTTTTTTGCGTAACACTGACTTTATATAGTGATGTAAATCGCTTCGGCCCGATGTCGCTGCCTGTACGTAATACAGAGAAGTTTGTAAAGAGGCTCGAAATTTCGCCGATGCTTGCACTTACCCATTAGCTCAGTTGGGAGAGCGCTGGCACGGTTAGTCAGAGGTCGCGGGTTCAAGTCCCGGC
The DNA here is from genome assembly GCA_947308005.1 of Yponomeuta malinellus. Classification (NCBI taxonomy): domain Eukaryota; kingdom Metazoa; phylum Arthropoda; class Insecta; order Lepidoptera; family Yponomeutidae; genus Yponomeuta; species Yponomeuta malinellus. The sequence continues at coordinate 8,104,705 of OX371022.1, forward strand.
ATGGGTGGAATTTGTAGCCTCTAAATAGGTTTTTAAAATTATCCTCAGCGCGGTTTAGTGCAACAAAAAGAATATAATAGTGTCTTTATTTATCGATTTATTTTGTTTTTTTGCAACTGCCGTGGCGCAAGTGATAGTTACAAATATAGATGTCTAACTAGCGCAAAAAATGACCCCACGTTCATTTGTGGGCAGGCGGGCGGGGCTTGTCAATTGTGTTACCAATCGGAGCGAGTACAGTATTACCCTATGCACCTGCCACCGTCAAAGCGCCATATTGCGAGGTACCTAGATATATCGACGGGTTTACAATGGTTTCACGTTTTTGTACAGAACCAATCATAAGTTACGCTGTCATTTACTATCGCCCAATCAACGTTCACGTCCTAACGCATGACACACAGGATGAAACAATCACAGAGTGATTTACTCTACAGCACATCTTGGAGTATTTCATTGGTATAGACTAATTGAGGGGACGGGGCCGTTTTTGAGAGTTAATTTTGTAGAAAGAAATACTTCCATGGTATTTTTATTCGTAGTATACCACGCATCGCGTCCTTGTCCCACGTGCTTCTGATTTGCCCTACACCTAAGGGTTCAACGAATATACAAATCGGCGATTGTGCTGTAATTTTGAGAGTCATTGACAGAATTTTAGACAACAGTTAGGTACATAAAAACAACAGGCGTCAGTATTTAAAATAGTTATTTGTTATGCAAGGCTGCAAAGTTAATTTTTGGCGCGAGTACCTTGTATTGAAACCTGAGCAAGCGAAGGATTCTAGGATTGAGCCACGAGCGAAGCGAGTGGTTCAAATATAGAATCCTGAGCGTAGCGAGGGTTTCAAAGGTACGAGACGCTAAATAACTTTGCTGCCGAGCGCAACACACAACTTTTCACCTCACTAAAGCGAGGAAAATGTTAGGTGCAAGAAAAACAGTTTTAATAAATATTAATTTTTTAAATCAAATTTTCTTGCCGGCCAGTGCGATTCTTTAAATGAGGCTGGCGCATGACATGAAATAAGTATTTGCATTTCAATCATCAATGGACTGGCTGCAGAGAATATAAACTATTACGAAACCAATGAGGTTCTATATATATGTAATTTATTGTACGAAACCTTTATTGAATAAAAATATTCGAATTTTAAAAACACTTTCCACGCTAGCGGATAAAGTGCGATTTTCCACGCAGATTTCGAATGATAAACAGAGCTTTTACGAGCTAGTGAGGTGAAAAAGTCATTTAGGGCTGCATGGCCGAAAATTAAGCGGATTTCGGCGAGATCTTAGACGATTTTGGGTGACGCACGCAGGCGAAGGGGCGGACTGTCGGACGTATGAACAGCCAGACAGGCATAGGCGTCAAACTTCCCAAAGGCGCTAAAACTAACACCCCTTATATCGACCCTTTGAGGATGAAATGTCGTAAAAGCCATTTTTTGGTGAAATTGGACTGTGAATGCAGTCTTACTCAGGTTTTGGCTTGATTTTGAGCTTGGTACCTTGATTTTTTAACAGGCTTCACAGTTTTATTATTAAAATAAGCTGTAAACTACACTGATGCTACTTAATTTTTGTAGTATGGCTTAAGGCTTATACTGCAATTATTTTATTGGTTGCACTCCAACTTATTAGTACCATTAGTACATTGTTTGCTGTAAAAGCCATTGGATGCAGGTTTTTTTAAAGTATAAACCATACTAACTTCCAAACTAGTTGAATATTTATAAAACTCGTTACATTTTTAGTATATCTCTGTAACCATTGCATTAATACGGCATTTAAAAGAAAAAGGATATACTTAAAGCATGTTTATATAATTCTTTTTTTGTTTTCGCTCTTCTGTAAAACACGTAAAATGGCTTATACTCCATTTCTTCCCCATCGATCGATATTTCGAAGTCGGGGAAAAACTATCTATCAATAAGCTATTAGCGTCCCTCATGGTTTTCCAAGCTTCTTCCCGGTCTTGTCCAGCGACACCCCGCCACCGTAACCAGGTCGTCAGACCACGAGGGAGGCCTATGTCCTGCAGTGGGCGTCAAAAGGCTGATGATGATGATGTTGAATAAGCTATTGCGCTTCTTTATTTTTATCTTAGGTCTTACGTTACCTTAGATCAGGCTTAGGCTGATTGGGTCTCCGTTGGTCCCAGCGTTGGTAAATCCATTCCTAATCTCGCCGCACACCTAATTTGCGCCACAAAGAAAGGCGGTGTCATTCCGACCCCAATAATGTTCGCGCGGAGAATTTAATTCCGAACGCGCAGATTTATGCTCTCGCCTGGTTCGGAACAAAGGCAAGGGTACGTAGGATTAGATGAAAGGCTGCTGTTAGGTTTACCGGTGACAACGCTGTACTTTAAGATCAGAGTGGTTCAGGGTTCGATCCCAGGCACCTTCGAAAAGTACGAAATACACATATGGCTTTAAGCAATATCTGTCAGACAGCGCCACTGGAAAGAAGGAAAACAGTAAAACCACATCAAACCTTGGTCTCTATCTACCCCTCCGGCAGACAGGCGTGAGTTTAGGTATGTATGTGGAGTGGAGAATTGAAACATAGAAATTGTAAAAGTATTAAAGACACAAGTTGTAAGTGACAAAGTCTCATTGGAGTGTTTCAGAAATTGTGCATTATTTTAACACTAATCTGTGAGTAGTTACGAGTAAGTAGATAGATAGAAAACACTTTATTGTACATATAAAATGTATACCACACAGGTATTTCTTAACCTAAGAGTACGGCCTCATCACTGAAAGTCCAGTGAGTATGTAGAGGTCCGTCTCTACATGAGAAACTGGTCTGCACTGTCTGCAGCTTAGCCAGCCTAATTGAACCGTACCCTTCAGGTGACTGTGTGTGTAAAAGCACTGTGAAAGCGCTTTTTTGCTTCTTGCAGAATTTTGACATATACTTCAGACACACTGCCTTCTCTCAGAAAGAGAGAAAGAATGGGCAATGATCATAACTCGTGCTCACCAAGGATGTCAAGCGCTGAGGTATGTGATCACCACAGACTCTCAGGTTTCCTCACGATGTTTTCCTACACGGTTAGCGAGTGGTTTTGCTATTACAACTTCACAATGTACGTAACAATTCACAAACGTACGGATTCGGACCCACCAAATATTACCCAAGGCCAATGTAGTACTAAGAAAATTATGTTGGGTAAAGCGTTCTTGGTGCTCACCGACGATTGGCGATTCCAAGCTCCGAAGTATATAATATAAATGCATTAGTACCGAAATTACATAAGCTGTACTTTTATGTAATGTATGTACTTACTACTAAATACATAAATACAGTGCATCAACTCACGCCTGTATCCCGGAGGGCTAGGCAGATACCAGGATTTGCCACTTGCCACGATCCTGACAGACCACTTTCGGTTCATCTACATCCATTAGTTGCACGCACGCCGGTTTCGGGTACTTTTTATCTTTCCCTTTGCTAATACATGCCCTATTTGGTCGAAGTATGTCCGTCTCGGACGACGCTTACCGGTCTACGCACATCGAAAAATAATAACATAAAACTTGTTATAAAGCCGATTTATCTGTAAGAGAGATGTATGTGAACACCTCAGACACACAAACACGATAAAAATCTAATTTGTCTTCACCCTGTGTATAACAAGGAGCGAAATTGGTCTTACCCTGTATTCGACAAAGAATGGATTTGGAAAACGCCTCGCGTTCAATTTATCGACCAATGCTGCTATTGATACCATGGAAACCGCTTGCCAGAGGACTGTGGCTTTTATATCCAAGGGTGTAAGGTCTAAATAACTTAGAAGGCTCCGAGGTTACAAGTGAAATTAGGTACGGCAATATTTTAGGGAAACTGAATTGAGTTTTACGCGGCTGTTCCAAACAAAAAAGGAGTAATGTTTTCAGAGTGTTTGTACGTTTGTACGTTTATTACTGTAGTGTAATAAATTATAGTGAGTCAGTGTTATGCTGTTGCTTTTTTAACCGACTTAAAAAAGGGGAAGAGGTAAATATGGACTTGGCACTTTGGTTTACATGTTTGTGATGTCGCTGTTTTCGGTTCCCACGACACAGGGTATCCTAGTGTGGGGCCAGAAGCATTGTATGTGCCTGTATGTAAATGTAGAAAATGTAGATTTTTAAAAACAAGACAAAATGTTCAACGCGATGTTGTTTCAATGAATTCCAAATTGAATTACATGAATTATACTAAATAATTAAATAATAAGTTATTCTATTGATCACGATGATCAGGATGTCCTCGCGCTGCCAGCGGTGCTGTATTTTAGATTTATATATATACACACACATAGCATAAGCATAATCAGCCTATATGCGTCCCACTGAAAGGCACAGGCCTTCTCTCAGGGAGAGAGTATGGGCTTAATCACCACGCGTGCCCACCGCGGATTGGCGATTTCAAGCGCTGAGGTATGTGAAAAGCTCAGACACTCAGGTTTCCTCACGATGTTTTCCTTCACGGTTAGCCTGTGGTATTGCTACTATAACTTCACAATGTACATAACTTAGTGAAGTTATATGTGTATATGTATATATATTTATTTATTTATATTATGTATTACAATTTTATAGTATAAATATTTACTTATTTATTGTTGAGTATTCGTTTGCTTATCTAATTTTAGTTGAAGTAAATCGTCTTATCCGTCTATTTCGTATACCTACTTGCACCACCTGTGGTTGACTGGTAGAAAAGGCTTATAGTATTAAGTCCACCACATTGCCACTGTCTTATGTGCAATAGGTAAACGTATTAATAATAATAATAATAATCTTATTGGGAATCTTTTGAGCCTTTGTTATATTGCAATCGGTGCAGCGTATGCATTTTTTTTCAGCTTTGTTTATTTATTTATATAGTTTCTTTCAGGAAATCTTCATATTGGCAATTCCTTTTATGTTTGAATAGGTGTAACGTCCGATTGGTCCCATTTTAATTTGGTGAGGATGTGATGAAGACTTTCGGAGTTTGCAAACGAAACTCGTCAATCGACAGCAGCAAATGGAGCCCGATAAGCAATTCTTTATTAATTGCTGTATGTTTCATAAAATATGTCATCAAGGTAGCTCCAGAATCCGCCCACAAAGTCGCGATATTTTTTTTTAAATAAAAACCTACTCCAATTTATGATGTAAGTATACTGAAGTCGGTTTTTATTTTTGAACTAAAACTTTTGTTATGTTAGTGTCGTAAGCGGCGATGGCTCTTAGTTCGGAAATTATTATTATACTTTATTGCACACAAGACTTTTAACAGGACATTACATAAGAAATTACATGTACAAAGGCGAGCTTATCTCTGTAAGAGATTTCTTCCAGCAAACCTTCGGGTATAGGAGAAGCAGTAGAAAAACGGGTCTATATATGTGCACAAAATAAACTACAAAAAGCCTAAATAACACAAAGTAAAAAGGAAAACAAAAACTACATAAACTAGATATCAGAATAAAAATACATACCTACTTAGATATACATAAATAATATATAATATATAGCTCAATGTATATCAATGTATATATATATATATATATAGCTCGATGTTATTACAGGGATAGATAATGCTCTTTCAACCGCTTCTTGAAGGTACCAATAGTGGAAATCTTAGGTCTATTTGCCTAGCGGTAACATACGTACTCTAAAACTCCAGTCTCAAAAATATCGACCTACATTACCATCGGAATGAATAACTTACGGCGGCCTGTCGCTTCGTCTGATGCCCGAAATAAAGCGATCGATAGTAGATGCAGTCCCAGACTTATAGTAAAAAAAACCGGCCAAGTGCGACTCGGACTGGGAGACCGACGGTTCCGTGCTACCAACATTATTATTTGTTTATTTAACTTGTATTTATTTAGTAACAAAGACCCAAATATAAAATTAATATATTAATAATATAAAAACAAACAATCAAATCAAACTAATAACAATCGTCGTGTGGCATGTAAATTAGAAGCAGGTTCCGTATGGGCGACTTGGTTTTCTACGTTATGTACATTTGTGAATTTGTGAAACTTCGCAATAGTAGCAATACCACTCGCTAACTGTGAAGTAAAACATCGTAAGGAAACCTGAGTGTCTCAGATATTCACATACTTGTGGGCACGCGTGGTGATTAAGCCCATACTCTCACCCTGAGAGAAGGCCTGTGCCCTACAGTGGGACGTATATAGGCTGCTTAAGTATGTAAATTTGGTAGGTACTACATAATTTTACTTTCATTACTACCTATAAGATAACTAACTATAAGTAGCACCAAAAGACAAACAGACAGACGACGTAGGTAGGTATATTAATGTAGTCCCGTTTAGCATAAAACAGAAATGAAAATTTTATTTCAACGTAAAGAATTTACATTCTAAAAAAACGTATTGAGAGGCTAAAAGTTGTCCACAGCATGACGGGTTAGTGCAACAAAAAGGATATAATGAATTTAAATTCTATCAGAAATCAGAAATCAGAAATCAATAATTTATTTCAACGTAAAGAATTTACATTCTGTTTGCTGAATGTCAATGTACTATGTTACTATGTTAGCCGCTGCCTTCGGGCCGTATTTGTAGTGGAGAAAAAGGCAGCGGGAAAAAAAACTCCACTCTGACCATCTTTTCTCAAATCATCTTAAACTTACAAAGCCTATATGATATGATTCCGTGATAGCCACTAATAACTTTAAAAGCCAAAATAACACTTCTTACAAAAGTAGGAAAAACAGTAATGCTGCGGCCAGACACACGAACAGCACCCGTTCACGAGCAAAACGTAGGGGTCAGCCATCACCAGTCTCAACCATTTTAGAGGGAGATAGGTGACCCGGCCACCACGCCACCATTCGAATGACCTTTAGCAAACCTGCAGATTGAGTTCTTGTCAGCTATAAAATGTGTGCTATAGTTATTAATGTGCAATCACGTCGTCAGTACACGTTTTTAAAATTAAATAAATTATAATATTAATAATTAAATAACAATGAAATCGCAGTGGAATTGGCTTACTACCAAGGGCTTATATCGTTCATATACTCGTCTATTCTATAATAGGCTTTCTATTTGTTTAATGTCGATGTACTATGTTATCTACAGCCTTAGGGACGAGCTGTAGTAGAAAAACCGGCCAAGCGCGTGTAGGGTTCCCTAGAGAGAGGGGGTTTCATCTGCTTTACAAAACTAACAACTTCATCAATGTACATTTCAATGTATTTTGTAGGAAGTTTTCCTTTTATAAGTTGGTCGCCTATTACTCGTTAAGTTGTAAAGCCTACTAAGCCGAGAGTTTTCCCTTTAAGTTAGTTATATGTGCTACTAACCTGCGTTTTTTCACGTTTCAAGTTTTTGAAATATTTTATTGTACCGATTGTCGGCGTTTTTATATAATATATATATGTCTATTATGGTTAATATATGTCTATGTCAAATTTCGGCTTTCTAGTACTAATCGTCTCTGAGCTAGGCCGCGAAAGACAGACGGACAGACAGATAGACAGACGGACATGGCGCAACTATAAGGGTTCCTTGTCGACTAAGGAACCCTAAGTAAGGGCGAAAATACTCCACTCTAACCATTTTTTCTCAAACCATCTTAAGTATAGGTACCTTACAAGATCCCATAAGTGCAATCAACAACCTTGCAATAAATAAACATTAGTGTACTCTTTTTTTTATGCGGCCTTTAATACGTCCCACTGCAGGGTACAGACCTTCTATCAGAGAGAGAGAGAGAGAGAGAGAGAGAGAGAGAGAGAAAGAGTATGGGGTTATTTAGCACATGTGCCCACCGCGGATTGGCCATTTCAAGCGCTGAGCTACATATTATGTGAACACAAATTCCTTACAAGAGTAGGAAAACATCATACTATGACCAGAGATACGGACAGCACCCGTTTACTACAATACAATACAAATAAACTGAAGACAAAATTGAACAAATTGAAGAAGAAGAAGAAGAAGCAAGACATTTATTATACCAACAAGATACATCACAGAAACAAAATAAGCACATAAGTAACATAATATGCACAACAACAGAATGAAAACTAAATACACAACAGACAAAACGAATAAATAAAACAGGACCATAGATGTAGCCTGTGGTGTGTCTAAGTTGCCACAAAAGGCAGCTGACTCAGCGTTGTGCTGAGGAAGTGATGCCTCAGCGCAGATTTTCAGTCAGTACTGGGTACAATAGTAATTGGGTATAATAGAAGTGATACAATATGGCACAATGGAAGTTTTGTGGAAAGACTGGTCCTAAACTAGATCAGAGATCTGTATCGTAGGATGCCAGGCCTATCAAAAACTAGGACAATAAAGTATGAAACATAGGTACTGTAGACACTAAGTCAGCCCAAGTCAAAAATTGTGTGTGCATAACACATTGCTTTGAAGACGGAACCCTAAAATAAAGACGACTGGTTTGTGGCTCGGACATATGTATTTCCGACTCGCATCTGTTTTTCCACAGCAGCTTAGGCTCTGGCCACACAGAAGGGACGTGAGACGAGGGCGCGGAAAAGACGTGACGCGTTGCATAGAGTTCGCGCCCTCGCCCCGTCTCTTCTGTGTGGGCTTCATCCCGCCCCTTCAGTACATTTTGTATGAAAGTGAATTGGAAAGACGAGGCGTCTTTTACTTTAAATTGAACCAGTCTTAGGCATACTCTTGTACAAAGTACATGGCGTTAGTTGCAAATTGTTTTATTTTTAGGGTTCCGTAGCTCAAAAGGTAAAAAGAAGTGGAAACTTACAGAGTCACTTTATTGTTCGTCCGTAAGTCAAGACCATACCCGTTATCTCAGGAATGAGTTGAGCTATTAACTTGCACATAATAGCGAATTCTATAACCTACCCTAGGTTAATGAAGATTTCAAGTCAACGCATTCAAAAGATATCTATGACCATTTTAGTAAAATTTTCAAGCTTAATTATAAATTTAATGGGTCTAATCCCTATTATTATTTATTGTTTACACGTATCAGGTAAAGTTAATCACTTTATTTACAGACTTCTTTATGGTACCTACTTACACATTCACTGGGAAAATAAATTCTATCTATCTATACAGCCCATGAAAGACGCCCACTGTTGGGCATAGGCCTCTTCACCGTCACGCCAACCTCGCTGGTTAATCTTGTCCATTGTCTTGCCTTCTTAATGTCCAAAATCCATCGGGTCGGGGGCCTACCCACCGACCGACAGCCACTTCTCGGCCACTATTTTATGTGACTGCCTTCGTCCACCGTCCGAATATTTTAATTTCATTTCATTCACTATCTAAACCTATAGGGCACTTTTCGTTCACCTACAATCAAGAGATTTGGCAAGAAGGAAGATCTCACTCTACAAGTAAATAAAAAATCTGACACCGTAAATTTCTAGTTCTTTAAAAAAAAAAAAAAGATTAAAATTATATTTGCACACATAATTTTTATTCTTTATTCACACTACAAAAAAAATTGTTATTTTTTAATAGTACCAAACTGTGAATACAGATTCTTTGCCGTTGGGTTCTATGGAAGTACATACTTTTCCACTTTTCCTCCCTGTCTATTTATAAGCTTTATTTTTTTTATTGTCTTTATTACCTTATTTTTTTATCTTTTTGGAAATAATTAATTTACCTACCTACCAAATTTTAATAATGCTTGTGGCATTAAGTCTGCCGTGTCGTACATTAGTTTAACTGCAATAAAATTATTAATAATAACAATAGTAAAGTTTGTGGTCGTTTGTTCGGAACCCCGAGGGCGCAAATCCGACTCGCACTTGGCCGGTTTTTTAAAATGAGAAAAGTTTCCCAGTTTCTGCCGGGGAAGCGCGGCAACAACATGACAACAAGAAAATGAACAAAACAAACAGCACTTTATTACATTACTAGTACAGTTCTTTCTCGGGCGAAAGTTTCGGAAGACGAACTCCTTTACACTAATCTTTGTTATGATAACTGCAATACAAGAATGTAAGTTTATTATATGAAGTTATGAATTTATTTTGCTAATTTGTAATAGCAATACGACTCAAACAATCAATCTGTCAATATACTCCTTGAGATTTATTTCAGTAGGTTTTAGAATGTATTTTTTATCTATGTAGGTAACTATGTCATCATTAAGTCACAAGAAGTCCACTGCTGGACATAGGCCTCCTCCATGGATTTCCAAAAAGACCGGTTGGAAGCGGCCTGCATCCAGCGCCTTCCTGCCACTTGGATGAGGTCATCTGTCCATCTTGTGGCTGGTCGACACCTATGTTTATTTCTTTAACCCGCGGCTTGGTTGGCTCCGTACGTATTGACTTGTCTCTCCTGTGGGCTAGGCCGACTAAGCTGTCAGGATGGTATACGTGCTGGGCAAGCCTACTCCATCTAAAACAATGTGCCAGGCACTGCAGCGTCCGAGTGGTCCCTTCGACCATCTAGTGAGAGTGAAAGTGCCACTGGACGATGTATAAGTTATCTCATTACGTAGATGCAAAGGCCAAAGTTATATTTCCTTGATGGTTTACGTATGTATATATGTTTATGCATTATAAATATGAAAGTTTGTGAAGATGTTTGGAGGTTTGGATGTTTGTCACTCAATCACGCAATAACGACTGAACGGATTTACATGAAACTTGGCGTACAGATAGACAACGACCTGAATTAAGACATAGGATACTTGATATCCCGGTAATGCGTTCCCGTCTGATAATATTTATTTTAAGTTTAAAATAGATGGCGTCGTGCGCGCGAACGTTGTGTTTTAAAAATAGATGGCGCTGTGCAAGAATCGTATAAACGGATTCTGTGGCGGTACGAAGTTTGCCGGGACAACTAGTATTGATATATATATTTTTGGGTAGATAAGTAAGTAAGTAATTTATTTGACAATATCTACAGTGTAAGTTTCAATATAATACTACGTAATGTCCTGACTCCTAAACTAGGTAACCTTTATCTTAGGAGTCAGGATATGTATGGGTATATATTAGCACTTTTTTGTTATCAGTGTAAGCGTACTATGTTGTGCACGTGTATAAACCCGTTTCACACCTAGGTTTGCTGGAAGAAATCTCTCACAGAGATAAGCCCGCCTTAGTACATGTAATTGCTTGTGTCATATTTCCTGTACTGTTTTTCGTGTGCATTAAGGTATGATAATAATCAATCTTATGCCCCCCCCCCCAAGGCACGCCACTTCCGTCCACTCCGTCCTCTCACTTCTTTCTTTCCACGGCATCCTCATCCAACCGCTTCCAGCAATCTGTCTCAGAACGTCGGTCCGTGGGCGTCCTGCGCTGCGTTTGCCAGATAATGGTCCCTTTCATGGTCCCTGAGAGCCTTTGTTTGAATATCACGTTATAACATACGCTGCATAAACTCACTCCTGTATCCCGGAGGGGCAGGCAGAGTTTGCCACTTGCCTCGATACCGACAATCCTCTCTCGTTTCATCTACATTCACTTTCATAAGCAGCCTATATACGTCCCACTGTAGGGCACAGGCCTTCTCTCAGAGAGAGAGTCCATGCTTAATCACCACGCGTGCCCACCGCGGATTGGCGATTTCAAGCGCTGAGGCAAGACACCCAGGTTTCCTCACGATGTTTTCCTTCACGAGTTAGCGAGTGGTATTGCTACTATAACTTCACAAATGTACATAACTTAGAAAACAAAGTCATAGGTACATGCCCGCTCTGGGAATCGAACCTGGGTCTCTGTAACACTTTATAGGCACTTTATAATTTTAACGGGTTCAATTGCCATTATTTATCAGAAGACGTTTCGGCATCGTTGCAGTTGCCGTGTTCGCGGGTAGACTGAAGTTTATTTAATAAACCCAAGTTTCACCAGGTGGTCCACGAAGCGAACGACAAGTCCAGATGAAGTGAAAAAACACAAGTGCTACAATAGAAAAAGGCTGCAGCTCAGCAAAATGCTAGTCAAAGGCGACTAGCGCTGGTTTTCTGCTGCATCTGATTCGCTGATAACAAAGAGAAAAAAATTAAATAATTGAAAGATACGCTTAAAGATACAATATGTGATTGAATTAAAATAGAAACATGGATCCTCTACACTCATTCTCGTCATAGCGGCCACGATCCTCACGATGGACCGACTGAGTTGCTTGGAGCGATTGGACCCGTAGAATGTATGGCAATGTCTGATCATCGCGAGTCACTAAAAACACTGAGCAGTTCATGTTTGCTGCTTCAAAAACCGTCCACCGTTTGACAATTACGGATATTACTGGGGCGTGCAGTTTACACACACCACCCGTCAATGTGATCAAGCGTCGCTGACGGATCGGCGCTCGGAAATATCGTGCCGACCGCCCCGATCCGTCACAGGAGCTGATGACGACACGCCGGCAGATGGGAATGCTCATTAGTTTCAGCGGAGCAATCATTGATATGATGAAATATTGAAATTATTGCGTGAATCTTTATTTCGGCCTGGCCGGTAGAGGACGCCCCGGACGGAAATAGCGTCAACCAAATAGGGGATATACAAATAGAGAATGTTTGTTTGTCTTCGAATATAGTAGATCACATATACATTTAAGCAGCCTATATACGTTCCACTGCAGGGTACAGGCCTTCTCTCAGAGAGAGAGTATGCGCTTAATCGCCACGCGCGCCCACCGCGGATTGGCGATTTTAAACGCTGAGGTGTGTGAATAGCTCAGAAAGTCAGGTTTCATCACGATGTTTTCCTTCACAGTTGGCGAGTGGTATTGCTGCTATAACTTCACAAATGATCACATATACTACAGAACAATCTAAACTAACTAACTATCTATATAAATTGATAGAGAATAATTTTTTTACATAAAGAAGGAAATAACACAGATATTGCTTTGTTGTTTTATTCAATTATTTATTCAAGAAATTTCACAAAATACATTATTTAATACAAAATAAACCTCATTGAAGCCTGTACAGGTTTATCTGTGAGGTGAGTTACCCCTTGCTTAAACTTAGCTTAAGAAGTATTGAAAAACCTATTTAGAGGCTAAAAATTCCACCCATGCTTGGACTTGAACCCGTGATCTCTGGCTAACCGTGCCAGCGCTCTCCCAACTGAGCTAATGGGCAGTGCACGCATCAGCGAAATTTCGAACCTCTTTACAAACTTCTCTGTATTACGTACGGGCATTGAATTTTGAGAATTCAATGGCACGGGTAGTGCAACAAAAAAAAAAAAAAGAATATAATTAATTTAGGACATTTCGGCACTTTTAAAAACCGATTTATTTCGGCACCTGTCTGGTTCACGCAAGGAGACGGCGTAGTACAGACGTGGATCTCTTCCAGACAACCATATAACCCTTTTATATAAGCGAGAGGCAAGATGAAAGGTAATCGAAACGCGTCCATGTGGCGACTAATGAATGTTGATGGAGCGAGAGACGTTTTACAGGATCGTGGCAGGTCCCTGGTCCCTGTCTACCTCTCCGAGATATAGGCGTGAGTTTACGAATGAATGAATGGACCGACGTTTTCGGCAATGATGCAAGGTTGTCCTAGATTGGCCTCATTCCTCATTTCCCCTGATTCACTTCGTCATATTCCGTTTAATTCGACGCTGGCAGGTGAGTGTGGTAGGTTATCTATGTAGCGCATCAGATCTGTCCGTCCGTCGGTCCGTCACCTGAGCCCAGGCCAGTAATAAACGGTCGCTGTGGCCGGTCTGTTGCTCCAGCCGAAGCTCTAAATACATTGCAAAGTTAACAGAGATTTAAACTGCTTCCAATAGGCCTAGCTGACAGTTTTGCCGAAGCGAGTTCACAGATTTTCGGACATAGTGGCCCAGTTTCTGAGTTGAGAATTTCGCTAAGTAAATAGTTAACTGTAGTGCTGTCCCTTAGAATTTCTCAGAAAAGAGCGTGACAGCACGTTACTTACTCGTAAGTATTTACTCAGTGAAATTCTCAATTTAGAAACCGGCCCAGTATGTAAGGTTCGACAAACCCCGACGTTCATTAGTCGCTGCATGCGCCAACGCCGGTTTAGGGTACTTTTTTATCTTCGCTAACACAAGGTAACGGCCGTTCTTTGCGGAAATTATACCTTATTACATAAGCAGCCTATATACGTCCCACCGCAGGGCAAAGACCTCTCAGAGAGAGAGAGAGAGAGAGAGAGAGAGAGAGTATGGGCATAATCACCACGCGTGCCCACCGTGGATTGGCGATTTTAAGCGCTGAGGTATGTGAATAGCTCAGACACTCAGATTTTGTCACGATGTTTTCCATCACAGTTAGTGAGTGGTATTGCTACTATTAACTTTACAAATGTTTATAACTTAGAAAACAAAGTCATAGGTACATGCCCGCACTGGAAATCGAACCTGTGTCCCTCGCTTCCGAGTCCAATGTTCTACCCACTAGGCTACCACTGCTGTAATTTTTAATTCTTTATTGCAAAAAGCAAAAATGAACAAAAGGTGAACTTAATGCCAGTGACATTTTCTACCAGCCAACTCTGCGCTATCTTGTCCTTGCCTGTCATTGCCTTTTCTCAACTAAGCCGTCAAGCCGGATGGCTTAGCTGGTAAGAGCACTGCACGGTATGCTAAAGATGTAAGTTGGAATCCCGCTCCGGCCCAGAATTTTTCTTTATAGATAGAAAAATACAGTCTTAATTAGGTAAATTTTGTCAGGCCTAACATGGACTCACCTAGCTATTACTATTATTTTCAACTCAAGACTTTGGACATTCTGTTCAGTCCCTAGTTTGAATGTCATCATAACGTCACTGTACACACTCGTGTATTGAAACCTATCAAACAGTAATTTTCACCCCTATAGCCATATTTTTAAGAGCTGACGTGTCCAGTGGACTTGTGGCCGCATGTAGAGGGCCACAGCTGGTATGAGCAGTGATTTATGAGCGTAGAGATAAACGACCGGTAATTAGTCTCTGTGTCGCTCTGTAGCAGACATATTATAGGTACACCCTCTAAATTTGTAAGCAACTAGTATCTATTATATTGTTTTTGTTGCACTAACCCGTACTGAGGACAATTTTAAAAACCTATTTAGAGGCTAAAAAAGCCACTGGCTACTTCGGCCAGAAGTCGCTGCCTGTACGTAACACAGAGAAGTTTGTAAAGAGGCTCGAAATTTCGCTGATGCCTGCACTTGCCCATTAGCTCAGTTGGGAGAGCGCTGGCACGGTTAGCCAGAGGTCACGGGCTCAAGTCCCGGCGTGGGTGGTATTTTTAGCCTCTAAATAGGTTTTTAAAATTGTCCTCAGCACGGGTTAGTGCACAAAAAAAAATCATGTAGGTACAGCGATATCATTCCGATGTAAAAACCTAACTGCAAAGTGGGTTACTCCGGGCTGCAAGTGATGTAAATTACTTCGGCCAGATGTCGCTGCCTGCCAATTTTTAGCCTCTAAATAGGTTTTAAAAGTAGTATCCATCCCAAGTGCTCTGGACCATCTTTTCTTGTATAACTGTCACTCGTGAATAGTCGCGATACAGTCGAAAGGCCGAAAACACTCTGTTTGAAGAAAAACATCGTGAAGGAAAACATCGTGAGGTGATTTTTGTACCGTCTACTAATGCGAAGTGCTCTACACTGGATGGGTGAAGTTATCCTCTAACAGGATATTTTAGGTACTTCCAGCGGAAAGCGACGATCGCGACGACTGGAGTGTTAATTAAAGAAAGAGACTGGACGATTAATTTGTTTCTCGGTTTTGTAATATTGCCGTCCATATTGTGTGAAAGAGAGGCAAACTCAATAATAACAATAATTTAATAGTTTACCTTATAAATAATTTGCGTTAAAGTATAACAATAATAATGTATTTTTGTTTTCCTTTTCAGGTAAACATAAAAACGAAGCACATGAAGCACTACTCTCAGTGCTGCGTCGGGTAAAAGAAATAATATTTAATTTTACAGCCTATTCGGCTACTGTTTGGGAACGAAGCCAAATTGGCGTTTAATAAAAGGACGCAACTTCTTAGAAGTTATGCAAAGTCTGGATAAATTCTGTGCGATTTAGGAAAATGTCGATTGCCTCTACGAAGCCTACCAGGTAGTCAAAGATATATTAATTTTGTTCAGATCACAATGTGAGATTGTGCGAGCGAAACAGCACGATTAAGCCAGCAGTAGCCTTAACTGTGTATTATCGGGTAGAACCCTCTAGTATCGATTATATATGGGGGATGGGTTATTTTATACTTTATTGTACACAAGAAAGAAATATGATACACATAAAAACAAAGCAATAAGAACGGGTACATAGGCGAGGGTACATAGCGTGGGTATATGTATAGATTTAACAAAATTATTACATCTGCTCCAAATAACTCCACAACCCTCGCTAGACACCTGGATGAAAAACGCAATAAGTCTGTCTAGCGCCAACTAATGCGGCATAAACTGGAGTCTGTTCATTAACTCTGGGCTACCCCCTTCGAGCACGCGTGGCGATAGCGTCCGTCTCGTTCGCACGTGTGTAATTAAAGTAGACAGGTTTATTGCTATGCTCCATTTGAATAAAGTCCCTCGTACTGCACTAGATGCTTCTGACGATGGTGTTTGGACTTTGTGTGCTAATCTTGAACTGTGATTCTCTAAATAAATACAAATTATTATTATTGCACATTTTCATACTAATTCAGATTTTAAGGGACAAAAAACAGAATTACCACGGCCTCTTGAACACAGATGCAAGTAGAACTAAAAGCTTGTAAAAAATAATATCAATACGCAATTTGTAGAAAAATCCTAACAATTTCGACATGAAAATCACATTTATACAGAAATCAATGAGGCAGTTACTACAAAAAACTAGTTTATAAAAATTCTTAACGAGTTCTTAATTATTAATAACTTTTTTTTGTACAACCACAGATTAAAGGCTTATTTTATTGTAAATTTTATGTAACAAGGTTTTTGTTTGATAAGTTACTGGAAAAATATTCCTATTGTTGCAATATTTTTTTACTGAAATTTCTCGAATGGTTACCCACGAGAGAAGCCTCCTTTATTCTTCTTTTTTTAACGCTGGAATGATTCAATGTTTACACACTTCTCACACCATTCCACTCACTGTAGTTACATCAGAAACAATGCAAACGAGGCATCCAAAATGTCGGCGCTCCGAGAAATTAAGTATTTCATTACATTAAATTTACATCCATTCGAATTAATAAAATTCTCGGGGTGAATTATCCGTACATTATGATAATGGCTTTATTCGTCACTTTTAAGCCCTTGTGTCTTCTGTTGTACGAAGTATGAACCGCAAACTGACCCATGCTTCCGCGGGTCGCAATGACGATGAGGGTTCAAGTTATTGGTTGCTGACATAATTATCCTGAATACTTTCAATGTCCTGAAAACATAGGATACTTTTTATATGAATCCCACGTCATGGAGACAGTACCTAAGTATTTCAGTTAAACTAAGGCTTATGTAGGTGTCTTTAATGTGTAGCCTTATAAAGGTGACATTGTAGCTGTGCGACAAAACCTTTTAATAAAGATTATAAAAAAATAAAAAAGGCTTATAAAGGGTGTACAATGAAATAAATAATTAATAAAAATCTCCATGCCTGCCTGAAAAGGGTTCTACTCTTTAAACCGCAACAAAAATCTGTTCCATACTAAGGTCACCTGCATTGATAAGTCAAAATCTGTTCCATACTAAAGTCACCTGCATTGTTAAGTAAAACTCTGTTCCATAGTAAAGTTATCTGCATTGATAAGTAAAACTCTGTTCTATACTAAAGTCACCGGCATTGATAAGTAAAATTAATAGTAGTAAGTGATTCGAATAATCCACTTCTTCGGGTAAATATGAGAGTATTGTAACAACCTGTATTTATAAAAAGTTTAAGATTTTATGTTTAGTATGAAAATGTGGGCATATAAGTATTTTGTTACTGTACTTTGCTTCTTAAAATTTTAATGATCACGTTTATACCCAACTAAATACATATTATCTCTTAATATATTCAATATTATCTTCGACCCACTTGATACATTTGCATCCTGTCACTTCAGAGGGTAACCAGGGTAGATAGGGCACATCCGGAGTCTCCTGGAGCCCCTAGCGCACCTTGGAGCACCCTCTTCCGGGCTGGGGGTGCTCCGAACAAGGGCTTTAGCGATCAGAATTAACAAAGAGCGCTGAGTTTAACAGTATGATTCATAAAAACACGTTCCGTGTGGCGCCGGATTAAGGATAGCGTCACTCCATTTCCTTCCGTGGATATCGTAGAAGACGACTAAGGAAATAAATTACCAGGTGACGGACAGCAGCGTTTTCCTGAGATTCCAACTGCATACTGCGATGGCCGATTCGCCTGCCAAGCGTAGCGATTATGGCAACACCCCTCATGGTTATGAAGACCACGAGGGTGGTCTGTGCCCTGCAGTGGCCGTCAAGTGGCTGATGGTGATGATGATGATTGATAAAAACACGATTATATTGTTTTGTATTTTTGTGAGTTTACAGAATATTCAGTTTTATATTTACGTTACAAATAAATAATGAAATGAAAATAAAATTAGTATTTAAGTGCGGCTCCAACACCACAAACGTGATTTTTTTTGCTGGATTTTGCTCGTTAAATAACAGCAACAGGTAGACGCTTGAAATATTAAAATGTTGTATAGATAGTGGTACAGAACCCTTCGTGCGCGAGTCCGACTCGCACTTGGCCGGTTTTTTAATTTAATTTTTTCTTTATGTTTTACTTTCCGTTGTTAAATAAATGTATATCTTCTTCTTCTTTTTTTCTTGTAGTGAAAAAAAAAAGCGGTGATAACTCCACTCTGAACATCTTTTCTCAAATAATCTAATATATAAAAATCTCGTGTCAGAGTTTGTTATCAAACTCCTCCGAAACGGCTTCACCGGTTTTTATGATGGTTTTTGTGTATATTTGGTAGGTCTGAGAATAGGGTCATAGGCTAATTAATATGGCAAAACAAACTGGGACCAGATCATACCAGGTCTCAGATCATAGCCAGATCACACCAGGTCAGCTAATATGTATTATATAATACATTAGCTGGTTCCAGTATTAATAGGTAGGTACTCCCTATCTAACAGTCTTCAATAAAAAAAAAAATACAAGTACACTTAACAGGAATCTTAAGTGTACTTGTATTTTTTTTTTGCCCTTATAAGGGCACCCTCCGGAGGACACGGGGGAGGGAGGTGGTGAATGCTCATGCATAACAGCAGGGGCCCGGCCGTGCTGCCAATGTGGGACTCACAGGAAGAAGTTTTAGCAGCAGTAGAGTTTTTTTCCTATTTTTAGTAACTTTTTTTCAGTTCTATCCATCCTAGAGTTATCTGGAATAGATCGCTTTTGGCGATTAGACCGCCGGTTGTATACTGTTAAGAATAAGATATCAACGTAAGTACCTTATCTCATTAAATTACTAATGAGCTATAAAGAGTTCTCTATCTTTATACCTAGCATAAAAGCTCTTCTAATCTCCGCTGAATCTAGCGAACGAATCGCTGCTATTACACTCAATGTCAAGTATCAAACGCAGCGCTTTTTCAAGAGTTCGATGGTAGTGATAAACCACGCGATCTCCCGATAGATTTACTGGTCACATCTGGTTTCGTACAAGTCAGTCGAAGACTAGGTGACCAGACAATGCTTTCAGAGGACTGATATGAGTCGAGAAGCATTGTTCAGCGTTTCAACACCTTTCCGTTGGGAGCTAAGAGGTATTCAAATAGAGAGACGGGTTCGAGAGCTAAAAGGCGTCTAAAGCCAGACGGACAATCTTGAGAGAGAAAAAAAGCCGGCCAAGTGCGAGTCGGACTCGCGCGCCGAGGGTTCCGTGCTCGCGCTTGGCCGTTTCTTATTACTTGTCGTTAGAACATATGATAAGTCCCACAGTCACGCCAAGTTTGGTGCCTGTATAATACATACATCAAGGGGTTCTTGACATACATACAGGACCGTTCTTACGATAGAGTATAAACAAAATAAACACGTTTGTTGTATGGAGAGCACATCTTTTTTTTTTATTTAATTATTTTTTAGATAATCCGCCGTAATAATACGTTTTCTGCGAAAATTTCACCGTGTTAACTATTACGGTTCCAATGATAGAGCCCTTTAAAGGTCGGACGGACGGACAGATACACAGACAGACAGCGGAGGCCGAGTAATAGTAATAGTCCCGTTTGGCATCCTTCAGGTACGGAATCCTAAAAAACTTACTCGTTATTCTAGTGGTAACTCGTTTGATTTGTGGTCATGGGTTCGATTCTCCTTGAGGGCCGCGGCACTTTAAGTTGTACCTCTGTCTACATGTTAATGATGTCCTTGTCTCGTTACCATATCACACGGTAGCTAAGTTTGCGACCAGGAGCCTGTTTCATAAAACTACAATTCATAGTTTAGGTACTATGTCCAACTTAGTATGGGCCACCTATACGTTCCATTCCGCGAGGGCAGTTCAGGAGTTAGCCCACAGATTAACAAGTAGACTGCTACGCAATGTACCTCGTATTGTCGAATTGTAGTTTTATGAAACTCGGCCTTGCTCTCCTATCACGTTACCACCCACTGTAATATTATTCTTTTTGATATTTCCAGTGTTTTGCGTTGTGTTACTTGTGTTATTATGTTCTATACCTGTGTGAGTGTGTAGATGCAAATAAATTTTTTTATCTATCCCTCTACCAATCTATCTAAAAGAAAAACTATCACGGCTAAGAAGGCTTTACTTGTTAACGAGGCAACCAACTTATAAAAGTAAAATTTCGTACAAAATCCATTGAAAACGACTTACCCTCTTTCTACGGAACCCTACATTGCGCTTAGCCCGACACGCTTTTGGCCGGTTTGTTATCCCGAAAGCATGGGAATACTCCTTTCGAATTATTTCGCGCCGCGTGAATCACCAATTTTTAACCAAAAAATCCGAGGCGTCAGTTCTGACCACAGACTATATAGAGATACTAGTGACAGGTCCGCCCATAGACAATCAGTGTTGCCAGGTCCGGTTTTACTTTTATTTTAAACAATTTGTGTGCAGAAACCAAGAAGGGATGCATCAGTTACGCCTCCCGCCTCTCCATCTCCCTTCGGCGGTTATTTACAAAACAAAATTACGATTCTCATTAGACAATACCCATAAAGTTCCGCAAAATACACGAAAATTCATCGAAACTCCGTCCCAACAACTTAATAAGTAATATTTCATCAATTTTACGCTTCTCCGGCAGCGTAGAGTAATTTCGACTTTACCCCCCTAGCCATGAAGTTTACATTACGTTATACGTGTTATTTAGTTAGAATGGCCCATCATTTTATGCAATGACATTATCGGTGAAACGCCGCTGAAGCACTTCCGACTCTGCCACTTTCAATTTAAAGTACAATTCTGCACTGTGAAGTTCCAACTACGTAATCACGTAGTCATAAGCGGTATATCATTTCAATTATTTATTAAATGCCTTTTAAATTATACGTAACGCCCCTGCAGGCATTACGTTCATACATTTAGTTTATTTGTAAATGTCTTTCTTCTTCTTCTTCTTCTTCTTCTTCATTTGTACTGCACATGTTCCTAGACCTGTGGCTTCACGTGTGAAGGAAAATGTCGTGAGGGGACCTGAAGTCTATAATCATTACATTTATTTACAGGATAAAAATATTTTTTACATATACACGCTTTCCGCATATTACAATGTACACCTTACTGCATATGTATACTTTTTGTGCAAGAAACAAACATTTACTTTTTACTTTAAGTTATTATCAAGGATTATCTATATAAGCAGCCTATATACATCCCACTGTAGGGCACAGGCCTTCTCTCAAAAAGAGAGTATGGGCTTAATCATCACGCGTGCCCACCGCGGATTGGCGATTTCAAGCGCTGAGGTACCTATATGAATATTTAACACTCAGGTTTCCTCACAATGTTTTCCTTCAACGTTAGCGTGTGGTATTGCTTCTATAACTTTACAAATGTACATAACTTAGAAAACAAAGTAATAGGTACATGCCCGCACTGGGAATCGAACCTAGGTCTCTTGCTACATGAATCTATAAATGTTTATGAACATTTTTATCGACTATTTATATAAGTATTGCTCTGCCCAACTTTAGTATTTAAATGCACTACCCACCCAGCCACATCCACAAACCAAAGGTTGTCTGGGAGAGAATGCTATTTAGTATTAAATACGCCTTTGTACAAAACATGTGTTTTGTGCAATAAATAATCTTAATGATAATGTCTAAATAAAGGCGCGCTACAGAAAACAGTACGTTTTTCGTGCGCAAAACATTACGAGGGGAACTATAAAGCTTTTTAGTAGAAACACGTTTTAAAAATTAAATTCAAATTGAATTAATGAAATTTCGATGATTTTTTTTCGTGGATTCCAACAATAGATGACCAAATGCTGCATATATATTAGGAGTATCTCCTTTCCAACAAAAAAAAAACATAATTTAACTTTATTGAAAAATTATTCACCACCATTAAAGTATTCTTCTTTCTAACAAAAAAAATATAATAATTGAACTTGTTTTCGTTCATGTTGATAGAAATACTACACGAAGATCTACGAATGCGAGGTTTTGTCTACGAAAATGTACAACAAGTTGGCGATGACGCGAGTACGTAATTACCCTAGTTATCCTGACGTCAGGATGGCGGGATTAAAATCGCAGTTTTAAACTCGCTATAAAGAAACGTACGTACTGTAACGCTCTATTTTTTAATACCCGGATTTAAGGAGCAATATTATTTTATTCTAGTATTTTTCATCGATTCCCTAGCCTAGCTGAGGATCGACTGATACCTAAAACAAAACGTAACGATTCCCTTCAAAATATTCAAAATAAGACGAGAAGGCTCTGCCAGCCAGCTACTATAAAGAGGAATCGTTACAGTACCCATACTAGGTGACCCATTCTTTACCATTTATTACCCCCCTGCCCCCCTCAGTGACTGCCCATAGTATATGCCAAGTGGGAATACAACCCACGACCTCAGACATGATAACGCATGTGGTAATCAGACATGATACCGCTAGAGCAACGTGGCAGTCAACAAAATTATGACCGCATGGCAGCCGTTAAGGTGTAACCTAGTCAGAGAAGCCCTAAGGTGGGGCGAAGCCCTATCGAGGCCGGCTGCAGTGGCCACCGGTAATCCACTTACAGCCGGAAGCGACAAGCCAAACCCTGTGTTTGGGTCGAACACCGTCAGCTGCTAAATATTACGTGGAGTTTGGTCTTACATTTTCAGCAGACAGATAATCAGATAAAGCTTAGTGCCTAGTTTATTTGTCTCATCCCTGACTCGATTATGCTGACTAATAAGTGAAGCGACAAAAAGGTTGGGTTGAAACATTTCTCCGCTTCGATTTTAAGCCAATAAATCGAGTCGGGGGTAAGACAAAATTCACTAAGCCAAAAACTAAGAGTAGTGCCCAAGGTCTTTGTTTTCTAAAGCCAATATACTGGCTGTTATTGTTATTAATAATAGGGGTTAAAGTATGAAATTGCCGTTTTATTGCAATAGGTTCTTTGAATTGACATAGAATCTTCATGGTTTGAGGTTTTCGAATGAAACTTTTTTCAAATGGTTTCTATGATGTTCTTTTTTTAAAAAATGTGAAACATTTGAATATCGACTTTCAATTGTTTTTGTTATTCAATTTAGACAAGAAAGATGGATACTGCGAAAATTCGAGTGATTTTTGAATACGAGTTCCGACGCAGAACTAACGCGGCAGAAACAGCCCGCAATATCAATGCTGCGTTTGGAGAGGGGTCTACTAATGAACGCACCGTGCGATTTTGGTTTAAACGCTTTCGTGATGGAAATTTCGACTTAAAGAACGAGCCACGAGGAAGACCGCCCACACAGGTGAATAACGATGAATTAAGAGAGATAGTGGAAGCCGACCCTAGTCAAACTACCCAGGAATTAGTGGCATGGTTTAACGTTACCTTACCACTTATTATTTTATTGATTTGACGCAAGTGAGTCACAATATTGACTCACTTGCGTCAAATCAATAAAATAAAAAAATACGAAAAATGGGTGCCTCATGATTTGACTGATCTGCAGAAAGAAACGCGTGTTGAAACTTGTGTTGCCTTGTTGAACCGGTACAGAAATGAAGGAATATTTAACGTTACCTTACCCACAATATTGACTCACTTGCGTCAAATCAATAAAATAAAAAAATACGAAAAATGGGTGCCTCATAATCACTCGTATTTTCGCAGCATCCATCTTTCTTGTCTAAATTGAATAACAAAAACAATTGAAAGTCGATATTCAAATGTTTCGCATTTTTTAAAAAAAGAACATCATAGAAACCATTTGAAAAAAGTTTCATTCGAAAACCTCAAACCATGAAGATTCTATGTCAATTCAAAGAACCTATTGCAATAAAACGGCAATTTCATACTTTAACCCCAATATTAATTCTTTATTGCACAAAATCTATAGTACAACCGCCATTAAAGCGGGGATACAAAATATGCGTCGACTCAAACCTGGCAGTGGCAAACCTTATACAGGTTTTGGCTTATCGCCGGCCGGAAATATCAGCTGAGGCTCCGTGCCTTAGCGCATCTCACTTAAATACTACACAGGGTGACAATGTTAACATCGTTCACTGACCACTAAACCAGAGGCGGCGGCTTCGATTTCCACTGGAGTACGCTGTACTTGATTTGTACAAACGTAAACGGCGTCAGTCTGGCTGTATTACCATGTCAGTGATGCTAGTCCATGTTAGTCCTTGCCTGGTTACAGGTATCCTAGTCTGGAACCATAAACCAAGTGATTGTGTCGCGTGGAAGTTATTACTGTCCAATTCGGTATTTCACACGATCAACGATAAATTATTTCATATGCTCGATTAAAACAAAAATTACAAAATACCTCGGAAAATGTATCTCTTTTAGGCAATTACTAGTTATTACAATTTTTAAATAGATTAAACATAAAAAGAGAGCTCTGAAATATGACGTCATAAGCCAGTATTTTCATACAAAATTCCGTTTTAAAAGTAACTCATTTGATATTTGGTCAAATACCCAATTACAGCGCAAAGCGCGCCTAAAGAAGTACATATTCGCTTCAAACTTATCTATTACCAAAGTCGGTCATGTGTGTGCTACGCCGTAGCTCGTAGCCCGTAGCTCGTAGCACCTAGAGGTGCTACGTGACCGCGCATCCGCTACGCTCAAGTGGATGTGTGTCGGTAAAGTGGAATTGTGCAAATTGAGTTTTCGTTTGATAAAACTTTAAGGCATACGAGAGCGAATGCAAAATTGCATTATAATGCTTTCTATTGTTTTTAACGAAATTATAATAGCTACTACGCTAGCTTTGAAGAAAACCAGCGTGAAGAAGCCCACGAAATAGTTGGCCTACGTATTCAAGTCAAAACAAAACATCAAATCAATTTCTTCATTTTTTTTACTGTCAATATCTTTCCTGTGGTTCTGAAAATGTCCCAAATATAAGTACAACGAATGGTCACTGCATTAACCAAGTGTAAAATAATTACATATGTGGAAAACAAACTTACGATTAACGCCACATATTGTATACTTTTGAAAAAAAGTTTCAACTTAATTAACAGGGTTTTCAACTTAAAGTTTATTACTCAAAAATGTGTGGAATACCAGACACAATTGTCTTCTAAATACCTATAAACATTATTGTTCTGTTTACCGTCTTTATCTGTAGAATTGTAAATGCCAATCGGGTCACCATAACAATGGTTTTTAACGTTTTTTCACGGACATAATCTAACAGGTTACATAATTCTTGTATTTATAGCAGTTTTTTTTGCACAGGGTGTGCTTTGTTATGCAGCCTATATACGTCCCATTGCAGGCCAGATCCCTTCTGTCAGAGAGAGAATGGGCTTAATTACCGCGCGTGCCCACAGCGGATTGGCAATTTCAAGCGCTAAGTGTGCTTATCACGTTTTATAGGCCGCTTCGGAGGTAAATGTAATATATCTTAAGGAATCACATTCTTATAAAGCCCGTAAAGGATTAATAAAAAAAGCGGTGGTAGCCTAGTGGGTAGAACATTGGATTCGGAAACGGGAGACCCAGGTACGATACCAGTGCGGGCATGTACCTATGACTTTGTTTTCTAAGTTATGTACATTTGTAAAGTTATAGTAGCAATGCCACTCGCTAACGGCGAAGGAAAACATCGTGAGGAAACCTGGGTGTCTGAGCTATTCACATACCTCAGCGCTTGAAATCGCCAATCCGCGGTGGGCACGCGTGGTGATTAAGCCCATACTCTGAGAGAAGGCCTGTGCCCTATAGTGGGACGTATATAGGCTGCTTATAAAAGGATTATTAACTTTTATCCTTTTTGTTGTACTAATCCGTCATCATCATCATCAGCCATTTGACGCCTACTGCAGGACATAGGCCTCCTGCGTGGTTTTTAACCATGAAGGATTTTGCCATAATCGCCACGCTTGGCAGGAGGGTTGGCGATTGCAGTACTAACCCGTGCCGAGGACAATTTAAAAAAAATCCTCTAAACAGATTATTAACTTTTGTAAGATTGAATTTTTTTTTATTTATTGAAAGAAAACAAACAATTGTACGATGTAGTTACAAGTCAGAAAAATATTACATGGATGTAGGTCACCATGGAAATGTCAATTTATGTTTATTCTTAGTGTTTGCATTATGATTGCTACCAAAACTTTCTATATATTTGATTTTATAGGTAGGTACGAGTTGGCAAGAGACGTAGTAAAAGAAATAAAAATAGGGGTATCACACAGTGACGTCAAAAAATTATATATATTTTATTATACTTTATTGAACACGAGATATTGAACAGGACATTAAATAAGAATTAGGATGTACAAAGGCGAGCTTATCTCTGTAAGAGACTTCTTCCAGAGGCAAAAAACGGGTCTTAATACATGTACAAATTACATACAAATCCACGCACAATCCCCTGCCGGAATCGAACCTCCGACCGGTGTCTTCTCCGTTAGTAGACAAGCTACTAACTGCTAGACCAGCGAGGCAAGCGGCCATAAATGTCCGTTACCGACCAAACATCAGTCTAACAGCCACACGCAGCTGTTCCTAACGAACGTTATTGTTGTGTTATGAGCGATCTAATGTGTCAACAGACACACTCATGCATATGTTACCGTAATAGTGTACAGTGCAGTACATCTGACAGTTTTCCGGTTAAGGGGGTTCAGGAGTAACACTACCGCCACCGAGGAACGAAAATGATATCTTACTTACAGATCGAATTTGCAAAAAGTATCAGCACAATCTCTCAATCTGCCGCAGCGCCCGGGGTGGATACGGTAGAAGCTAAGTGAGAGGGGGCGAAAGTGCAGACAAACCTAGTATCCCAAAGCAAGGAGCGCCCCCTCTCCCAGAGTTTCATCGTCAGGCCATAATTGTTTGTTGAGTTTAGTATTTTATTTTGTTGTTAGTTTATACATAGTTTTACTACGCAATTATTATTCGTTAACTCTCTCAAAGTACCTGCAATAGAGGGTTTCGTAGTGCAGTTCTTTCTGTATGTCTGGAAAAAATACAAACAATTTTTGATTTGAGACCAAATCTAAATTGCTAATATAATATCTGTTGTTTCATAAGTTTCACACACTCTCGAGCAAGCTTGAGAAGGTATCAAAATGTAGTCATCATCATCATCATCAGCCTATGCTCGTCCACTGCTGGACATAGGCCTCTCCTATAGCACGCCACTGAGCACGGTCCTCGGCTACTCTCATCCTCATACTCTCAAAATGTAGTATGGGAGAGCTCATTTTATTTTCTCAACTTCTGGTAAATACAGAATTTTCATTAATTTTTTTAATCTGATAAGGTTGCGTTTTCGCCTGGCATCTGTCTGGCTGGCAGTGTCAGTTTTTTTCATAATTGTAAGAATCGAGTATTTTTCATAAATTCAAACGTAAACTCAAGTCTGTATCCCGGAGGATTAGACCGAGACGGGTTGCTACTTGCCTCGATCCTGATAATTCTCCTTCTCTTCATAAACATTCATTAGAGCGAGCCCTACCTATCACATTAGCGATTTGCGAGCGATTTGAAAGCGATGCGATTGCGCAGCGAACACGCCGCGACGACGCCGTGCGATCGGCGTTTTCGACACGCAGCAGCAAAATGGATTGATGTGACAAGAAAACACTACTGCTGACTCTGTTACGTCCAAGAAATCCAAGACGCAGGAAATGAAAGCAGCTTATAGTCAACGGCGAAACTGGGAGGCTTCATTATTAAATCGACTGATGGTCGCGGCGCCATCGCATCGCTTTCAAATCGCTCGCAAATCGCTTGTGTGATGGGGCTGAGTAGAACATGAAGAACACGAATTCTTGACTCTAGCAAACTGCATACATCTAGCTTAAAAGTAACCCTTTGTTCAATTTGTAGCGTGCAGTAAGTCGCAGTTATTGCGATACATTAAATAAATAAATAAATAAATAACTTACGCAAACCAGTCTTGAAAAGAATAATTGTGGAATTTCTTTGTTACCTTCTTCTCCGCATAGTCTATTAATTAAGAAACTAACAGCTTTGTCGTTCAATAAGTGCTTAAACATTTTGTTTTTACAGTGAATAAAATTTTTGACTTTGTCTTTAAAACATTGTTAATTTTTTGAGCTTAACTGTGTGTCGTTCTCGAACGGACTGTTCACGCTATACAGCTAACTGCACACAAATTGTGCGCAAGCGTAACTGTCATCTACACCCGAGTTGGGCAGTCAGCGATCTCGATGAGTCTTGTGGCTATTAGACGCATATGCGTGAGTATGTTACTGGTTAGCGTACGACGGTGGCGTCCCCTCTAGCGGTATCACGTCTGATTCACGGATGATGTATTTCTGTTGCCGCTATAACAACAAATACTAGAAACTAAAAGAATAAAATTAATATTTAAGGGGGGCTTCCATACAACAAACTTAATTTCTTGCCGTTTTTTGCTCGATATTAACAAGGGCAACAGATAGACAGATTGAAATATTCACAGAATATTTAGTTCTGTATTCGCTTCAAAAATAAATAATTAAATTAAAATAAAATAAATATTTAAGAGGGGCTCCCATACAGAAACGTGAATTCTTGCCGTTTTTTCTCGATCGTGCGCGAGTCCGACTCGCACTTGGCCGGTTTTTTTTTCTCCAAAATGATCCAAATTTTGAAATGGAGACCTAGTTTGTGTGCTATTTTGAATAAAAGCATTTCAGTTTGTTTGAATGGTCTCGTGCTGAATTAGAAAGACAAGATAATTATGGTCTTAAATAGTTTTGAAGCTCGGCATTAAATGTACACAGGCCTTCATTGTGTTTATTCGCTAACGGTGCCGCAGTTGTAAGACCTCGCTGCGTGTATCGTGTTACTAGTACGTAAGTGAACAGTCCTGTGGTATATTGTTGTCTCTTTCTGACGCGCGAACATAAGTAGAGTAATATCTACCTGACGCATAGACACAGCGCGTCAAGTTAAACAAAGTGAGTAAGTACTGCTCAAAAATTAAACCACAGAGCATTGAATGTATGTAGAAGCGGTGGTGCATAAATATATATGTATATATACTTTTTTTTATTGTTCCAATAAGGAGTAGGTTATGTAGCGAAGACTATTCGAGTTGATTTACTCAGAAACAATCTTTCTCATTATAAAGATCTGTCCTTTAAGAAAATAGGTTAAAATATTTTAAGTAACAAAATAATATGAAAACCCGTTCGGTAGTTTTTATTTTTTCACGGTCAGACAGACAAACTATAAAAAAAATATGAAAATAAAATGTCAATGCAATCAATTGATTAAAATGGATTATCATACACAATCGAATCAGTAACTTCATAGAACGTCACTAAATCGAGCTGTCAAAAGTTCAATAAACGGTTGGACAGACTGTAACTATAATCATCCTCCGGCTGCCAACAATGGCAAGGATGGCCTCGATGGTCCCGCATAACACGTTTGGCTACCAAACCAGAAATCGTAAAACAGTCACTTTAGGCATAGGCCAAGTTCTCTATTTATTATTGCTAACAAAAACCCACATTGAATCACATTTTTTTTTATGTAACCTATACACGTCCCACTACAGAGTACAGGCCTTCTTTCAGAGAGAGAGTATGGGTTTAATTACCGCCGATTGGCAATTTCAAGCTCTGCGGTATATCTACGTAACTTCGAAAACAAAGTCATTGGTACATGCCGGGATTCGAACCCACGATCTTCCGTAGGTGAGGCCGATTTCTATCATTCCGCTGACGCCGCTGCCTTCGAGATACAATAAGAGAATTTTATATGAGACTTCAATTAATTAGCGAATCCGTCGGGGTTTGCAAAATAAAAGTTTTTCTTTGCCTTTTGTCTTCAGCTA
This sequence comes from Yponomeuta malinellus, assembly GCA_947308005.1. Taxonomy (NCBI): domain Eukaryota; kingdom Metazoa; phylum Arthropoda; class Insecta; order Lepidoptera; family Yponomeutidae; genus Yponomeuta; species Yponomeuta malinellus. Next base: position 8,135,115 of record OX371022.1, read on the forward strand.
TCGAAAAGCCATCGATAGTGGTTGAAAAAATACAAAAAAATTTTTATTTGGGACCAAATCTAAATTGCTAATAAAATATCAGTTATATTCTTTTTGTTGCACTAACCCGTGCTGAGGACAATTTTAAATACCTGGTCTGGTCCAGAGGCCGCGGGTTCAAGTCCCGGCATGGGTGGAATTTTTAGCCTCTAAATAATAAATTATCAGTTGTTTCATGGATTTCATACATTCTCGAGCAAGCTTGATAGTTATTGCTCGAGGCAACTTAGACCAAGATCAAACGCTGCGAAAATGTCTAGCTTATTCTCTGCCTAACTCTATGGCAGTATGGATAGATCGGTGTCCAGTTGCGAACGGCACCAATGCCTTTGTGTGGTCTCCCACTCGAAACACCTACCTACAATTATAATATACAGGGTGCAATTAAATTCCTATACACATATTCAGACTGCCTCGTTGGTCTAGCGGTATCATGTCTGATTGCCGTGCCGGAGGTCGTGGGTTCGATTCCCACTGGGGGCCGCTGTACATTTGTACACATGGCCTCAGACTGGTTGTATTTCTATGTGTGTGATGTCCTTGCCTGGTTACTATAGGACCGGTTATTTTAGTTTGGGACCAGGTCAAGTGACAGTACAAGGCTCGTTAAGTAAGTCTTTCGGGGAAGCTCCTTAGAAAACGTTGCACAAAGTATAAGCAGCGAACAGGAGTAATATCTGATAATTATAACTTCTACACAACACAAACACTTGTTCTGGTCCCAAACTGTGATACTCTGTGCTATGGTAACCAGGCAAGGACATCACAAACATGGAAATAAAAAAGCATCCTTTTAATAGGGGTTAAAGTATGAAATTGCCGTTTCATTGCAATAGGTTCTTTGAATTGACATAGAATCTTCATGGTTTGAGGTTTTCGAATGAAACTTTTTTCAAATGGTTTCTATGATGTACTTTTTTTAAAAAAATGTGAAACATTTGAATATCGACTTTCAATTGTTTTTGTTATTCAATTTCGACAAGAAAGATGTATACTGCAATAAAACGGCAATTTCATACTTTAACCCCTAATATATCACCTGTTATTTTTAGGCTCACTCTGTAACTTACTTAATTTAAATACACTCAGACTGCGGCCATTTGTACAGATCAAGTTCGGCGACCTCCAGTGAGAATCGGACCCACAACCTCTGGTTTCGTAGTCAAGCGTGTTGACCGCTAGACCAACGAGGCGGTGAAAACGGAACAAAGTGGGAGTCTCACAAACTAAACTGTAAATCAAATCCCGCGCCCGGTTAGACATAACGCAACGATCACTCAGCCTGTCCTCCGCAGGTCGTAAGGCTCTCCACATACAGTTTAAGCCGTTCTCACACCGGTTACTGCACTCACCTACACTTTCTAAAAAAGGCACCGCCGATTACTTTTCATGTGTCATCATCATTCAGCCACAAGAAGTCCACTGCTGGACATAGGCCTCCTCCTTGAATTTAAAAAAAGACCGGTTGGAAGCGGCCTGCATCCAGCGTCTTCCTGCCACTTGGATGAGGTCATCTGTCCATCTTGTGGCTGGTCGTCCTACGCTGCGCTTGCCGATATGTGGTCTCCATTCGAGAACTTTTCGGCCCCATAGGCCATCAGTTCTGCGTGCTATGTGCCCCGCCCACTGCCACTTCAACTTACTAATCCGCTGGGCTTTCCTAACTTTTCATATTTGCATTTTTCAAAAATTTTGTGAAAATTTTAAGTTCATTAATCTAAACTAAGTTCAAGGGGCCTAGGAATAATTTTTCCATTGGAAATGTCTTTTCGCTCGCTCCAGTGTAGGCTCCGATTTCACGAAAAAGTGCGATCCCTTTATATATATATATATTTTTTTTATTTTATTTATTAGGAAAACCAACCAGTACAACAAATTTACGTTAGTATTTCAAGTGAACACTTACAAAACGAATTATAGATCAAGAGAGCAGTCGCTTAGTGGATACAATCTCAAGTATAAACTGCGCAAAAGGCGTAACAAATTATAGCATAAGAAATCCAAAATGCTCAAAATCCTAAATAGATAAACGAATAAATATGAAAATATAAAACAATAATACAAAAATAATATCGGAGAGTTGTGAAGATATGATATTCGAAAAAACCTCAAAAAAACGCGTGGTCACGAGAGCTGTAAGTTGCAAAAAGAATTATTCGAGAAATTAAAAAACGAAAAAAGTTATGTCTGAAATAGTAAAAAAAAAAACCTATTTTTTTCATATTGGCGCCCGATATTTTAGAAACGAAGAATGACATCAAAAATTTGAGCAAAATTCCTCTGGACAATTTATTCAGCTACAATTTGAGCCTGAAACAAAGACGTTCGGGTTAAGGATTTGCCCTGTAACCTAACCCTTTTGAAGAAAGTCAAAAAGCGAGAACGACATTTTTCACATGACATTTATATCTCGATTAATTTCCAATGTCGAGCTCGATTCATTTCCAATGTGCTCGATAGTTGTGTGAGGCACGAAATGTGTGAATTTTTTTTCCATTTCTAGTTTTTTCTGCTGAAGTAAACTATAGTATTTTCTGAGGTTAATACTAATTATTATTATTACAATCAACACGCATTAAACAAGCTCTAACGGCCTCGTTGCTTTTTTTTAGCTCACTCTAACCAAATTCGTCGTCTCTCCAACAGACGTACCCAAGTGCGTGTCGAGCCACACACAGTGGAGGGTTCCGCAAAAGGAGGGGTTTTTACCTGCTTTACAGAACCAACAACTTCGTCAATGTAACTTTCAATGGAATTTTACGAAGTTTCCTTTTATGAGTTACTCGCCTATTACTTGCTTACTTTACTTACTTTATACTTTATTGCACACATAAAATTACATGAATAAAACAAAACATACTCGTTAACTTGTAAAGCGAACTTAGCTGTATTTGAGATACATAATTGAGATAACAAATATTTGAACCTATTTAGAAGTATGCCGTGGAGAACTTTGACAAAAAATGGTTTTAATATAACTTGGTTATTTTTTTTCTCTACATCTAATACTTTTCATGATGTAAGCCGTCGAAAACTCATTCTAGTCACGTGGTACAAAATCGTGCCATATAAAACGGGCTCAAACTATGACGTCACACCTTGCACTTGACGCCTTAGAATGTACGTAGCGTTTATCAATATCTCCTAAAATAATACTTTTATATGCACTTGCACACTTATTAAAACAACATTTGGAATTTAATGAAAAGACTAAATCTAATAAGCTTTTTATAATTAGAGAAAGAAAGAAAGATAGAAAGATATATTTATTTGACGACACAATACTCAAAAACATAAAATCACAAAACAAAATACAACAGTCACCAGAAAACAGAATATCAGCCGAAATGTGGGTAACGGCAAAAAAAAAGTTTGAGCACATAACTGGATTTTTAAAGTATTTTAAAGTATGTTTCTGGTTTATTTTTTTGGTTTTCCTGCGATTTTCTGTCTTTTTTGGTATAAAATTAATGTCACTCCAATTTAAGTTTGATGCAAGTTTCCCATACTAATGGTATCTCGAGTAACAGAGGGACTCTGAAATAAAAGTATAAGGTTTAGTGCAGACATCTCCGGTCTAACTAGCTGAGCCTCCGTTAAACTGCAGCAGCGCAATGTGAGAGTGGCCTAAGGGCGTCCACACACGACTGGCGAGCGCGTGGGGCGGGGCCGTAAGGGTCGCTGCACACGTTAAGGGCGGTCCGCTCCAGTCAAGCGCGGGAACGCTGCCCTCGATTGTTCTGCCACTTTTTGTGGTCGGGACATGTATCAAATAATGACACTAGCATTAAGTCTGCCCTTTGTGCAATATGAATGTCTGGCCGCAGCATTGGCGTATTCCTACTTTTGTGAGAATAGTAACGAATGTTTTAGCATTGCAAGTTGTTGATTGCACTTCGCACACCTACAAGAACAACGTGATAATTCGAAATATAATTATATCACTTTGAAACTTTAAAAATGATAGAATGATAATGAAAATGATAGAAACTATAAAAGTGATATCATAAATGACTTTGAAACTTTTGTGAAGTTATAGTAGCAATACCACTCACAAACGGTGAAGGTAAACATCGTGAGGAAACCTGGGTGTCTGAGCTATTCACAAACCTCAGCGCTTGAAATCACCAATCCGCGGTGGGCACGCGTGGCGATTAAGCCCATACTCTCTTTGAGAAGGCCTGTGCCCTACACTGGGACGTAAAAAATGCTCTCCTGTAAAGGGGTTATCGGAATATCACGTTGTTCTTGTAGGTGTGCGTCATGGGATATTGTTATGTAGGACTCGTACCAACTGATGTATGAGATGATTTGAGAAAAGATGGTCAGCGTGGAGTTTTTCACCACTGTCTTTTTCTCCACTACAACTCGACCCGAAGACAGCGATAACATTGTAATTTGACATTCAACTAACAACATGTAAATTTTTTACGTTCAAATAAATTTCTGATTTCTGAAAAAATCACAAATTCCGTGCCTCACACGACTATCGAGCACATTGGAAATTAACTGAATCATAAATGTCATGTGCCGTTCTGACTTTTGACTTTTTTCTTAAAGGTAGGCTACAGGGCAAACTTTTAGACCGATCGTCTTTGTTTTAGACTCAAATTGTAGCTGACTAAGGGCCGCTTTCTGAACTGAGAGTTTTACTAAGTAAATACTTAAGTAACGTTCTGCCACGCTCTTTTCTGAGAAATTTGGAGATACAGCACTATAGTTAAGAGATTTTCTCAAATATTTGTTATCATTCTTCGTTTCCAAAATATCGAGCGCCAAATTAAAAAAAATCTGAAGAAAAATATAGTTTTTTTCACTATTTCGACTGTTCCGGTTTTTGACTTTCTCGAATAATTCTTTTTGCACCTTACAGCTCTCGTGAATACGCGTCTTTTGAGCCTTTCTTAAATATCATCTCTCCACAACTCGCCGAGATATAAGGTGGTCGCACTTTCTCGTGAAATCGGAGCCTACACTGGAGCGAATGAAAAGACATTTCCAATGTCAAAATAATGCAGCCTATTTATATCCCACTGCAGGGCACGTGCCTTCTCTCAGAGAGAGAGAGTATGGGCTTAACACCAAGCATGCAATAAATAACTAATAGTAATCTTGACTACCCTAGTTTGGGACCAGGAAGTTATTTATTTATTTTAGTTACTATTTGGCTGCGGATTTAATAAAATAACTCCGTTACATGACGCCTGTGTCACGGAGGGGTAGACAGAGACCAGAGTTTGCCACTTGTGTCGATCTAATGAATGTGGATGAAGCGAAAAGGTCTTTCATAAACATTCATACTAGATCACGTTAATTTCGGGTACTTTTTATCTTGCCCTTGGCTAATACATGACTTATTGGTCCAAGTACCCATGTCCGTCTGGGACTTCCCTTACCGGCCCTTCCACCCACATTATTTATTTATCTCGCAGAAAAAGAACACGCAGAGTTTTAAACACTTTTGCCAAACTGCATGCCAGCTGGTTGGTGATTTTGAATGCACTCTAACTTCTGACTATATCAGTTAAAATAACATGGCATTTTTACCTAATTCACCTTAGGCTCGAGTGCCTGCTGTATCGACTGCTGCCGCTGCCTACCCCTGATTTGCATACCGCAGCGCCGCGCCCTTGGCTGCACCGAATTACAATGTTTAAACTTTATGTTCTAAGGTAAAACCGCTAATTTATTGTGTACCCTGACGTCAAAATAGTTTGTGCACGACTGGTCTGCGTGAAAAAAATAGGTATCATGCCTGGCAAATAACTTGAGCAAATGGCTTTGACTTCGCATGTATTTGGGGTCTCACTGGCGGGGGATAAGATAAGATTTTCCGTTTTTCCATTCTTTCTCGAAAAGAATGAAAGATCCATTTTTTCTCCAAAAATAAAGAAAGAAAGATCCATTTTTTTCTCCAAAATGAAGTGGACACCTAGTTTAACTGGTAACGTTCATTAATTCGCAGTTTCTGTGCTACTTAGAATAAAAAAATTTGATTTTGATTTTGATTATTATTTTTTTTATTGCACAATAAGCTGATTTTTACAAAGGCGAGCTTTATACAAATTCTCCCAGCTATCTTCTATCGTTATTCCTTTCAATTTGACGTTTGAAAGGTGCGGTGCTGACGAAATTCAGACTGCATTAATTTGAAAAAAAAAAACCTTCATCTTGATTCTCTAAAAAAACCTTGTACTGCGGCGATCACAGCATCATCATCGTCGAATTCCTGGCCTCTTGGGTATTCTTTCACTCTCGAAAATAGATGAAAGTCACTAGGAGCAAGGTCTGGAGAATATGGAGGATGTTCTACCAGTTCGAAACCAGCATCGTGGATGGCAGCCAACGCAACTTGGCTGTCCTAAAAAAGAGAAACCATAAGCTGGCCGGCGGATGCCTTGAATTTCTTAGGGATCGGTGATGAAGGCCTCTTCCTAGTCATGGATTGTATTTTTGTTTCAGGGTCGTAATGGTGAAGCCATGTTTCATCGATAGTTAAAAATCGAGCCGAAAACCGGCCACGATCTTATTTTAACAGTTCCAAACAGCTTTGTGAAATTCTCAGCCTGGTTCCTTCTTATTAGGCCGCTAGCGTTCTAGGCACCCAACGCGCTGAGACTTTTTTCATTCCCAAATGGTCATGGATTATATTATGAACACTCTCTATTGAAATCTTTAGTACTTCAGCTATAAATTGAACAGTAGTACGACGATCCGCCCAAACAATTTTTTCAATATTTTTTATCATTTCTACAGTTACTGAAGTCGTAGGGCGGCCTGAGCGCGAGTCGTCATTAGTGGATGTTCGTCCCCTCTTAAACTCAGCACACCAACGCGCAACCGTAGAATAAGGAGGAGCATAAACCCCTAACGTATCTTGCAAGTCTTGATTTGCTTGTTCCGTAGTAAAATTTCTCAAACATAGATATTATTTAATCACCGCGCGAACTTAAATTTTCTCCATTTTCGATTACACGTTGCGACAGAACACAAGTAAGAACCTTCTATGATTGAAACAACAAAATAGCATCAAACTTTTTTATTTTATTATGTCGACAAATAAGTGGGCTATGCCTACCAGTATTCTCTTTTTCTCTATCCAAGGAGTTTATACGTCATTCTCACAACTTATCGGACACCCCTCGAATTACGGTGTTCAAATGCCTTACGGTGGCGGAGAGTCGCTGGATGCGGGCGGCACAAGACCGGGAAGCTTGGAAAACCATCAGGGAGGCCTATGTCCTGCAGTGGGCGTCAAGTGGCTGATGATGATGATGGTAGGTACATAATTATAGAGAGCGTAGCATAAAGACAATTAATCATCATGATTATTATCTTAATGAAGGATGTAAACAAAAAGAAGCCACCACTGTTTACTGCAGTCGACAGTATCAAACAAAAGATATCCGTAACAATCGCGTGCCCCCTCGAATTATCCGCAGGTAAACGTTACTTAGGTACGTTGCCATGGCGACGGAGATGTTACGTCGATGCCTTGCTGAAAATTACGACTCGGATATAGGTATGCAGGTACGTCAATATGTAGCTACACGTACATACACTCACGCCCGCACCCCGGAGGGGTACGCAGAGACAAGGGTTTTGCCTATTGCCACAATCCCGACCCTAGGTTAAAAAAATAGTCTCCCTGCACCCACAATATTTTTGAACGAGCAATCCAACGATACCTCTCACTACGGCGCAGGCGAGAAAAAAAATCTTTAATTTAGGTGTTCTACCGTTTTCTCGGCGTGATTAATATGTATCACTGAGCCAAATTTCAGCTTTCTCGTACTAATCGTCTCTGAGCTAGGCCGCGGACAGACAGACGGATAGGCGGATTTTTTTCTTTCGCCTACACCATAGTGTGGGGCATCGTTGGATTCATCATCATCATCATCAGCCATTTGACGCCCACTGCAGGACATTGACCTCCCTCACGGTTTTCCAAGCTTCCCGATGTTGTGCCGCCAGCGACTCCCCGCCACCGTCAGACAACCTGGTGGGGGGCCTGCCACCGTAACCATCAGACCATCTGGTGGGGGACCTGCCACCGTAACCAGGTCGTCAGACCGCCTGGTGGGGGGCCTGCCACCGTAACCATCAGACCATCTGGTGGGGGACCTGCCACCGTAACCAGGTCGTCAGACCGCCTGGTGGGGGGCCTGCCACCGTAACCATCAGACCATCTGGTGGGGGACCTGCCACCGTAACCAGGTCGTCAGACCGCCTGGTGGGGGGCCTGCCACCGTAACCATCAGACCATCTGGTGGGGGACTTGCCACCGTAACCAGGTCGTCAGACCGCCTGGTGGGGGGCCTGCCACCGTAACCATCAGACCATCTGGTGGGAGGCCTGCCACCGTAACCAGATGGTCTGATGGTAATCATAACCTTCCGTGGATGTCGTAGAAGGCGACTAAGGAAATCAATTACCAGGACACGGGCGGCAGCGTCTTCCTGAGATTCCAACCGCATACTGCGATCGCCAACACGCCTGCCAAGCGTATTTATTATTATTATATAGACGTACTTCTGAAATAAAATTATACTGAATTGAATTAGGTGGGTGATTTAATATGTAAAGATTGATCTACGGTCGCCTGTTTTTTGCGTCCATAGTGGACGGTTTTGGTCCAAACGGAACACGTGTCTGTTGCGTCACTTCCGGTCGAGGCGGAAATGCGGACCCCCCTCGCGCCACCCCGCCCCCCCCGGGCGCAGCAGATAGGTGGACCTCGTCCAGAAGAAATTAAAGTGCAATCCGCTGTTTAGAACACCAATAAGTTTATACTTTTGATAGCAAATGAGGTTTTACTTGATAGATTTCCCGTTTGCTTTTTTTATCAGTTTTCAATGAATCTTTCACTTCCAGTGCATACGTTGCTTTGTAAGATTCCGTACCCAAAGGGTAAGGGACCCTGTTGCTAAGACTCCGCTGTTCGTCCGTCCGTCCGTCTGTCACCAGGCTGTATCTCATGAACCGTGATAGTTAGACAGTTGAAATTTTCGAGAAGGTAGAATCATTCTTTCTCGCTGTCGGAAATTAATAAGTAGTTCTAAATACCTGTTAAAAATCATAGGCCGTTAGTTTCCTTCCGCTGGCATTAATTTATTGTGCGTCTCGCGACGAATAACGTCCAAATAGCTATAACTAGTAGTGATTATAATAATTTTGTTACTCTGGAAACATTATAACCATATTCTGTGTGCCTTCTGTCCTCTTTTATCAATGCCTCTTCCGGCCGAAGCGGCAGAGGCTTTTGTGGAGAAAAGTAAAATGTAGGGCATCGACAACTCTCAGCGTAATGAGTTGGCTAAGTTTAGTCTTTTGTACCTGTTATTTTTTATTTAACAAGTATGTATAGCTCCTACAGCACTATTTATGATTCTCTAGTTAATTGAAGTCGCACAAGAAATAAAGGTAACGTGCATTTCTAAGACAATCTCTTGTCCTGGTCCCAAACTAAGATACCTACCCTCTGTACAGTGGTAACCAGGCAAGGACATCAATAACCTGGAAATACACCCAGACTGAGTCCATTTATACAAGTCAAGTACGGCGACCTCCAGTGGGAATCGAACCCATTACTACTGGTTTGGAAGTCAAGCCTTAACAGCTAGACCAACGACGTTATTGTGATGAGGGAAATTACTTTGTAGTTGGATGTATTTTTATTATAAGCGAGTAGATGATTTAGTTGGATGTATTTATTTTGTTGCGCGAGCGGTGGTAGCCCAGTGGGTAGAACAATGGATCGAGACCTAGGTTCGATTCCCGGTACGGGCTATATGAATTTGTTAATTTTCAAAGTTACGTACATCTGCGAATTTGTAGTAGCAATACCACACGCTAACCGTGAAAACAACGTGAGGAAACCCAGGGATGGCTTCGCTCCGCACGTATTGACTTGTCTTTCCTTTGGGCTAGGCTGACTAAGCTGTCAGAATAGTATAGGTGCTGGGCAAGCCTACTCCATCTAAAAACAATGTCCCTGGTACTGCGTCCGAGTGGTCCCTTCACCCATTGGATCTAGTGTGAGGACCACCGGACGCTGCATAAATCATCTCAATACGTAGATGCCAAGGCCAAAGTTTTATTTTATTGCAGTGTGTGATTTTTTCACAACGCGAATTAAGTAGCATTATTTATGTTATGTTAGTAATTATTTTTAAGGTTTCGTACTCAAATGGTGTCAGGGTAGCCAGGCGCTTGTGTCGGGGTAACATCTATAAACATATCAGTCGTTAAACACTCGTTTTGTATACTTTTAAATCCAATCCAACTCATCCCACATCCCTCCGCCGCCACGCCTATCCATGCAATGGTCTGATTCATATCGTTATTTAGGACCCATCACGCAGATATGGGATATTTGATGGACGACCGAAGTTTAAATTGATGCATTAGACACACACTGACAGTACCTAATTATGTGCGCTTTGAGGCATTGATCACCGATATTAACCATTAGTTATAGACAATTAGGGTTTGCGCTTTTTTAAGTGCGAAATAAATTCGCAAACGACAATAATTCCTATAAACCTATTTAGAGGCTAATAATTCCACCCATGCCGGGACTTGAACCCGCGAGCTCTGGCTAACCGTGCCAGCGCTCTCCCAGCTGAGCTAATGGACAAGTGCAGGCATATCGGCGAAATTTCGAGCCTCTTTACAAACTTCTCTGTATTGCCTACAGGCAGCGACATCTGGCCGAAGTAATTTACATCACTTGCAGCCCCGAGTAAACCACTTTGCAGTTAGGTTTTTACATCGGAATGATATCGCTGTTCGAAGAATTCCTATTTACAGATGGAATTTTTAGACTCTAAATAGGTTTTTAAAAATTGTCTTCAGCACGGGTTAGTACAACAAAAAGAATATGACAATAATTCCTGCGAAATAGCGGAGGCCAAATTCATGAAACACAGTTAACACTGTGCCACCACGAAGGACGAGAGTGTACATCGAAACATGGATTTACATAAGAAAAGAGCCATTGTATAGGTACTACTTAATTTTACGCACAAGAATTTTGAAGAAGAAAATAAAAACTAAACGTTACTGGGTCCATCCCTCGACAGCCAGCAAGTCGACTGACCGCTGCGGTGGCGGCGGGGCTCGGTACTGCTTCATAGGGTACAAAAAATACGTGCGATTTCGCATGAGCGACTTTAAATCATACATACATAAGCAGCCTATATACGTCCCACTGTAGGACACAGGCCTTCTCTCGGGGAGAGAGTGTGGGCCTAATCACCACGCGTGCCCACCGCGGATTGGCGATTTCAAGCGCTGAGGTATGTGAATAGGTCAGACACTCAGGTTTCCTCACGATGTTTTCTTTCACAGTTAGCGAGTGGTATTGCTACTATAACTTCACAAATGTACATGACTTAGAAAACCAAGTCATAGGTACATGCCCGCACTGGGGATCGAACCTGGGTCTCTCGCTTCCGAGTCCGATGTTCTACCCACTAGGCTACCACTGCTGTACTGTTGTTCACAGAATAGCGAAAATTTTTCGCAACGTTTTTTTGTCGCAGTGCACGCTTAGCCTTATGGTTATTAAATGATAATTCTGGGTATCAAGAACACGGGCTTAGAGACTGACGTTTTCCGTGTATAGTTGACGCCATATCAATCTTTACACGCTTGGACTCTACTTAGCAAGTTGACTTTGAAACAAAGGTAACAACCGGAATTTCAATTAACATAACATAACATAAACTCACGCCTGTATCCCAGAGGGGTAGGCAGAGACAAGGGACTACTACTTGCTACGGTCCTGACAGATCACTTTCGCTTCCTCAACATTCATTAGTCGTTGCACGTAAGCACGGGTACTTTTTATCTTGCCCTTTGCTAATACATCCCCTATTTGGTTGAAGTATGTCCGTCTGGGTCGACATTTCCAATTAAATTGATTAATTTCACGCTTGTATCCCGGAGGGGTAGGCAGAGACCATTGCCACGATCATCACAAACCTTTTTCGTTTAGAAATAGAAATAGAAATAGAAAGCATTTATTGTCATATTACGACAAAGGGTCGAGGCTCAGCATTATGCAACCAAGTCAACGCAGTGATCTTGGCAGCGCTGATTTTCAGCCACTACCCAAAAAAACTAAAAACTAAACTTACATGTAAGAGAAAGGTAACAAACTTACAATATAAATTTGTACCTAAAATAATTTAGAATATACATATACTACTGAATATAATATACATATCATCGACAACAATTAGTGGCTACATGAACCCACACCAGTTTTGGGTTTCGATTCAATTATGTCATAATCTCTAGGGCACGTCATTTTTTCCTGCCCTTCGATGGCCGAGAATGATCTTGATGTACCTAGATTCAATAGAATAGAATACATTTTTAGAATCAGTTAAAATAATTACAATACAATTTTCTAACCTACATAGTAAAATCCATTATTGGCTGCATGTAAAAATTATTGCGAACCGATTGTTTACTGTATTTGTATTGCTGTGGATCTCTGTAAATAAAATAAAATAAAAACTCTAGGGAACCGTGTTTCTCAGTGCAAAGCACACTAAGCATAGTCAACTTCGAATCCGCACCCCTGAAATTGCAAATCCGCGCCCTCACCTAACGAACCACCACGGCTAATCACTGTCCAATACAGCCACCTCATTAATATGCGCCTAGCGCAAGCAATCTTCAGCACCTGTCCCCGCTTGCGTCAAAAATAAACGGAGGTAGAATCTAATCCTTTTTCCTCCATTTTTACCCGACTCCGAATGTTAAGGAGGGCTAGGTTTTTCGTGTTTATGTTTTATGTAGTAAGCCACACAAAGACTCGATGGCTTGACCATCTTCGTGACAAATGCAAGGTAGGTACTGCCGAAGCATGCGTCAATGGGCATTATGGCGTTACGAAAGAACAAAATGGCGGACGTCAGCTGTCACGTATATTTTTCAAAAATGTTCGTTGAATAAGACTTTTGAGTAAGACTTTTTAGAAATCGCGTTAACGGTTTTTGAAAAAAAAAATGCTTTTTTTTTATTTCAACCCTGTCACACGTCAGTGGCAGCCATTAGGGCGCGCGCACACGTGCTGGTAACGTGTGGAATATTCAAATCTGTACGTAAGGGCCACCGCACAAAGGCCGATGGCCATTAATCATAATGCTTTCCGATCGTTAAGTCCCGTTCGACACCGGTTGAGAGCCGGTTTCAGCTGGTTTTAACCGGATCGTTGTTTGGAAGGTTAATTTTGTATACTATGTGGGTAGGTGGCAAAATAGACTAGGAATTTTGCAGGTGGGTGCAGGAGACAGCACATTAATCCTTATTTACGTTTGTGCACTGCATCACAGCCAGCACAGGCTAAACTGTGATATAAGTACATACATAAACTCAGGGTAGGCAGAGACCAGGGACTGCCGCTTGCCACGATCCTGACAGATCTCTTTCACTTCCTCCACGTTCATTAGTCGTCGCATGCACGCACGCCGGTTTCGGGTACTTTTTATCTTGCCCTTTGTTAATAAATCCCCTATTTGTAATACATCCCCTATGGTATAAGTGTATGCCTTTGTTTCATTCGCGAACGTTACAGATAAAAGGTACAGGGCGACCCACGGCTATGCCACATGGAGGGAAAGTACCTTGAATATTGTAGATGGAATATTTTACTGAAAGAAGACAATGTTTTAATTTAAAAAACAATCTAAACTGCATTCATAGATTTTTTAATAATTACATGATTGAACCGGGAATCGAACCATCTACACGAGAAAAAAAATTACCCTGTAGCTTTATCATTCCGGTCCAAAGGCTTCATCGTAAGGATTACTCGTATTTTTTGCTAATTGACATAGTGTCAGAAATAAAATGAATTTTAACATTTTCTCCGAATTTTTCAACGAATCTTCTCCAGTCTTCCGAGGATTCTGAAAACTTCTGGAGGATATTCTGAGCGGAAGCAGTGAGTTCGCGTTTACAATTAAGTAAAGTGGCCTATTGAGAAGTGTTCTTACGAATTTCCTCGCTTATAAATTTCTTATGCTTTTCTTTATTAATTATTGACTAACTGTGAACGAAAACAGTGAGGAAACCTGAGTGTCTGAGGTATCCACATACCTCAGCGCTTGAAATTGCCAATCCGTGGTAGGCACGCGTAGTAATTAAGCCCATATACTCTCTCTCCGAGAGAAGTGCCCTACAGTGGGACGTATATAGGCTTCATAGAAAAGAATTATGCCCATGACTATAGTAATAACAATAATAATGCAGTCAACAGACGTCCCTCTGTAGGGCACAAGCCTTCTCTCAGAGAGAGAGTGTGGGCTTAATTAATCACCACGCGTGTCTATGTCCAAAGGCATCTAAAATGCAAATCTGACTGCGATTGCAATTTTTTCCTATAACCATTCGCCAACAGCAAACAAAATGTGTTATTAAATTCTCCCGCAAGAAAGACCATCTCACAGACGCTTCGAATATCCATAAAGCACCCTCTAGCACCCGCGGTAGACCCTATCACCATAAACTGGGATCTTTCCGATGAGAAAGTAAGAATATTCGTAAACAAGCCACATCGGACGTCATGTGGGCTTACCTGTGGAGCTTGGTTTATAAGCTTCTGCGCTTCGCGCGTAGGCAGGGGCGATGACTTCGGATTTCTGAGTTTTACATACAACTGGGTACACATGTATTGAACAATTTCGGGTTCAAATTCGTGCCTCTGGCGTCGGTATGCCAGTTTGAAAGTGTATTTAAACATATCATGATAGACATATCAGCCATAACATGGGACCAATGTTGAAAATAGGCATGATGTAACAAACGCTGGTTTCTGCCTATCTCTCCGGAATATAGGCGTGAGTTCCTGTATGTGTGATATACGTTCATGTATTATGTTGAAAACAACATAGTAATTGGAAATGAAAAACTAGAATTTGAATTTGATGTATTTCTGGGCATCACAATCGATGCAAAACTACAATGGGGTCCACATATTGTAAAATTAGTACACAGACTTAGCTCTGCAGCATATACTGCAAATTTAATTAGGGAACTCACTCACGTTGCAACTGATAGGCTTGTTTATTTTAGTTACCTCCATAGTATATGTCTTCATCTCGCAGAACAGAGCAATCCGATTTATTTACAAGTTAGGTAGTAGAGATTTGTTTTTAAAATAATAAATGCCGAGTTTCTTTGTTGGCTTCTTCTCCACATAATCTATTAATTGTGAAACTAACAACTTTGACGTTCATTAAGTAAACATTCTGTTTTTATAATGAATAAAAATATTTTTTTAATTGAATTGAACTGTGTAATAGCAACTCTCTTCCGTGTGGCGCCGGATTAAGAATAGCGCCACTCCATTTCCTTCCGTGGATGTCGTAGAAGGCGACTAAGGAAATCAATTACCAGGAGACGGGCAGCAGCGTCTTCCTGAGATTCCAACCGTTGCGATCGCCAACCCGCCTGCCAAGCGTGGCGATTATGGCAAAACCCTTCATGGTTAAAAACCATGATGGGGGCCTATACTGCAGTGGGCGTCAAATGGCTGATGATGATGATGATGAACTCTCTAGCGCTAAGTGCACTAGGAAGGCAAGTGACCACTCTGGACACGTTTTAGAGCCCCGTGTCTATCAAAGAAAAATTTTATTGTCTATTTGTGGTTCAAAACAATAACTCGGCCACAACCCGTTGTAAAAGCGAGATTTACGTCTAAACACCGTTTTGCGCGTTTACTGCAACACGGCCGTTTCGCCGATTGCCCGATAAAGCCAGGCAGTCCACTAGTCGACCGCTATGGTAGCGAGACAATAGCAATTTGCTCGCATTTATGGTTCTTTAGCTTCTGTTTCCAATTAGTATGGGGTATATTTATACCTAGTATTTTCTAAGGTTAACACGAGCACTAGACATAATAAAAACAATTTTAGCGGATATTTACTCGTTTAATTTTTCATTTTACAATTTTCCGACGTCTCGGTACTTTTGCAAGTGCCGTGGTCTCGGTAGACTGAGGTGACAGACGTCTTTTTAAAAGCATTAACTAGTTTACAAACCTCGACAAAAAATTATTAATTTACGTTTATAATTATTAAATAATCTGCCAAATTTTTAAATTTAAATTGGCCTAACAATAATTTTATATACCTATATAGAATTTATGACATTTATTGTATTGTATTTATTTTCTTTTTGTTGTTATAAATAAATTCTTGCATTAGATAAAAATTAAAAAAAATTGTATAAACTCAAAAATACTGGTTATTACTTATTGAAATGAATGCTCAATCTACAAAATCAATTAAACAGTTTTTATTATATTTTGAGCTGTGAGCATTTAAAATAATGTGCCTTAAAAGACGCATATTAATTTGAAACTAAAACACATTTCAAATAAAGTGCCTTAAAAGAGAAGTTTCCAACTATGACATACGAGCTTTACCACGATCCTATCTAACCTCCAGTATCTAGAGGTCTAGAGTCAAGATAAAGATACATACGTTTATTTGCTAAGAACACCGTGTCAATCAAGTTACGTAAAATAAAAAATAAAATCTCTCACTTTCTACCGCTTTTGTTATTACCATGCTACTTTTTATGTAGCATGCTACAGAAATAACATTTTCAGAGTCAGAATCAATGCTTAGAAAGTACCTTAAAAATTTTGATTCCCTTGAGTGTCGAAATATACATTTTTTGCGACATAAACGGCCGTATCTCCTTTTTACGTTAACTTACTAGTTTGATTTTTTTACAGCTTCAAGGCACTGTGTAGACTTTAGTAAAAGGTTTTAATTTCAACTCGATACCTCCACGCGTTCATGAGATAAAGAGTCTTGACATACAGACGGACGGTCGAACAGAAGGACGGACGGATGGACGGACAGACGGACGGACAACAAACTGATCTATATCTATCTATCCACTACACCTTAAACTGCTTTTGAAGATGTTATTGAAAAATCCAATAATTTAAAACCAATTCATTTTAGGGTTCCGTACCCAAAGGGTAAGGGACCCTATTGCTAAGACTCCGCCCATCCATCCGTCACCAGGCTGTATCTCATGAACCGTGATAGTTAAGTTGAAATTTTCACAGATTATGTATTTCTGTTGCCCCTATACCTAACAATAAAAACTAAAAACAGAATAAAATAAATATTTAAGGGGTGCTCCCATAAAACAAAAGTGATTTTTTGCCGTTTTTTTGCTCGATATTAATAACAGTAACAGGTAGACGCTTGAAATACTTAAATTTTTCCGGAGCCCTTCGTGCGCGAGTCCGACTCGCACTTGGCCGGTTTTTTTTTTCATCGTGGCTCTAAAAAACCCATACACCATTCCCACTGAGAAAGTGTCCCATTGCTCGTTCATAAACGGGTTACAAAGTTCGTCATTTCTCCCTTATATGATCATCATCATCATTCAGCCACAAGAAGTCCGCTGCTGGACATAGGCCTCCTCCATGGATTTCCAAAAAGACCGGTTGGAAGCGGCCTGCATCCAGCGCCTTCCTGCCACTTGGATGAGGTCATCTGTCCATCTTGTGGCTGGTCGTCCGACGCTGCGCTTGCCTTATAATGCGGCGGGAAAAGTTACATGAAATTTCATTCCTGCCCCTCGGTAGCAGGGTAGGAATGTTGTATGAAAATGCATTCCTGCCCTACTAGCGTTCTTTTGTTTTTTAGCAGCGAACATAAAAACAATACAAACGTCCAATCTCATGAAGGTTTTATATCAAACAATCAGAAAAGAGAGGTGGGCTTTTTTGCACTCGATTTTCAAGAGCGCGGAAATTTGTTTCGTTCGGTTAAATTTTGTTTTTTTTTTACTAAATTGATAATTTAACAGTATAAATTTTTAACCGACTTCAAAAAGGAGGAGGTTATCAATTCGACGCGTATATAATTTTTGCTATGTTTTTCCATAACTCTGTGAAGGTCTTAACCGATTTCGATAATTCTTTTTTTGTTCGAATAGATATAACACATTTTAATTTGGTGAAGATCTGATGAAGACTTTTAAAGATGGAGAATGGAACTCTTCAATGGACTGTTGTAAATAAAGCCTAATGGGGCACATCCTTTAGTAATATCCATATGTTTCATAAAATAGCGTAAAAGTAGCCCCAAGGTAATTTGGTGATGTTCTTGTGAAGACTTTTAGAGATGAAAATTGAGAACGTAAAGTTTTAAAGCAACGAATTAAGTAGGGTAAATTATGGTTACAAGCGTTTTGTTTATTTTTCTCCCGCTACATAACTAAAAATTTAAAAATAAAAAAATATATATAAAAGATAATAACCGCCCAGTTTTAGTGCTGTAGTGTTTTGAAGTGAGTTTTTATTTTTTACTTATACATTTTTATATTTTCCTCGTAGGTGTAGTATAAAGCACTATGTATCACTCGGGAGAAACTTCTATTTCGGTTCTCAAGTTTCCTTTAAGTCGTCCGCTGCGCGTCGAGCTTAAACATACTCTTGAAGAGAAATAGACCGTTTTCTCCCCTCGATGTACAATGTTTTATTTTGCAACGAACATGTATCGCTGATGGGCTATAGGCTCCGTACACCCGACGGAACAGTTTACAACCGCACGTGACGATGCAACAGTGATTCTAGCTCTCTTCTGTACACACAACCGCAGGTCACCAATCACGCTTTAGCGATCTGAATTCAACGCAATTCCCCTCACGATAAGAGCGATTCGAAGAGCACTTGATCGGACGTCGTGTGTACTAAGTTTCAGCAAATAAGCACGGGAGCGTGTTAGTTACGGCTTATGGTTTAGCAAACCTATTTGCCTATTGTAACCACTAGTTACTAGTTGCTAGCTTGTTTGACTGCCTCGTTGGTCTAACAGCGTCACGTCTGATTACAATGCCGGAGGCCGTGTGTTCGATTCGCACTGGGCGCCGCCGTATATTTGTACAAATGGCCTCAGTCTGGCTGTGTTTCCTTGCATGTGATGGCCTTGCCTGGTTATCAGAGTACCGGGAACCCTAATTTGGGACCAAGTGATTGTGTTGTTCCGTGTGGCGCCGGATTAAGAATAGCGTCACTCCATTTCCTTCCGTGGATGTCATAGGAGGCGACTAAGGAAATCAATTACCAGGAGACGGGCAGTAGCGTCTTCCTGAGATTCCAACCGTATACTGCGATAGCCAACCCGCCCGCCTGCCAAGCGTGGCGATTATGGCAAAACAACTCACGGTTATGAACACCACGAAGAAGGCCTATGTCCTGCAGTGGGCGTCAAATGGCTGATCATGATGATGATGATTGTGTTGTGTGGAAGTTAAGCAAAAGTTTAGCGTCTAAACGTACGACGACGACACATGAAACTTCACATTTTAGCTCTTGTTTATCAATTCATGACTTACAAAACAAATCACAAAAACCGGATTCGAACCCACGACCGACCTCCCGAATGTTAGGCAAGCTTTTTACCGACCGCGCCACTTCCCCGACGAATCGTAAAACATTTGGCCCGAGTTTCTTAAAACTACAATTAACAGTAAATTCATCATCATCAATCATCAGCCATTTGACGCCCACTGCAGGACATAGGCCTCCCTCATGGTTTTCCAAGCTTCCTGGTTTTGTGCCGCCCGCATCCAGCGACTCCTCGCCACCATAACCAGGCCGTCAGACCATCTGGTGGGGGGCCTGCCCACGCTGCGTCGTCCGGTCCGCGGTCGCCAGGTCAGAACTTTTTCGCCCCAACGGCCATCAGTAAAGTTCTCCGAGCTATGTGCCCCGCCCACTGCCACTTTAACTGAGCAATTCTTCGAAATTCAATTCATAGCAATTCACGTGTAATTAAATATTCTTATCTTTTTTACCGTAACTTATTATTCGATGAAAATTCGATACAATTACTTTTCAAACTTATCAATCTCTGGGCCTAACGAGATAGATGACAATACGTACGTTGCGTAGCCGATTGTCACGATTGAAACATGAATTGTAGTTTTATGAAATAGGGACGTGGCTGCGATTTTATTGTGCGATAATGTTTTACATTATCTGCGACTTGCAGAATGAATGTAAAGCAAGTTATGCTATGCCTGCTATGCTGGTGATGCCTCAAGGAAGACGAAACACCCGCCCGCGTGACTATGCACTGTGAGAGCGTGAAAGTGCAGCGGACATCCGCCATAGGAAAGCTAGGATCCCTTCGGGACGCCAGCAGCAACATTACACTCTTGGCTTTCTGAAAAGAGATTGTTGGCTGGAGTGATCTCACACACAGCCCTGCTACGAGTACGTACAACGGCCCAAATATGAGACTAAGTGCGGAAACCGCAGAACAAACTAACTATCTCCACGTTAAGTTCTGTTATAGGGCACAATTTCTACCAACGTACCAACTGGAGGAGGATTCTTATCGATCCGAACGAGGAAGTGACTCGGAGACGTCGCCGCGCCATGTCGCGTGATGACACGATACTGAATTAAACTGCAAAGATTGAAGATACTGATTAGCTTCAGGCCAGAAGTTACACTTAACTAAAAAAATATATATTCTATCCCATTTAAACTGTAAAGCATTCTCATTGTACTCTCGTGAGTAGCCCAAACATTTACATAATGCAGTTCCGGCCCCAACACTTATGTATGGTACCGAGACTTGGGGTATTGCAGCAGAATAAAGGAATTAAGGATTTATGGAGTAGACATGAGGTCCTTGAGAGTTTTGTGTGGTATTGCTCTGAATGACGTTCGGAAAGATCCCACAAATTTTAGACCAGTCTCGGTTCTACCCGTTTTGAGTACAATATTCGAGAAAATTGTTCTAGGTCAGCTACTTGCACAATTTAATAATTATCAACTTCTCCATAGTCAGCAATTCGGCTTCACGCAAGGGTCTACGACGGCGGCTGGTGTCACATTAGTTAAACATAAATTTAGTGCATGGGAGGATCGTAAGGATGCTATAGGCGTTTTCTATGACTTCTCGAAGGCATTTGACTGCGTAGACCATAAAACACTTCTCTTAAAATTTAAAAACTACGGAATAAATGGGAAAAACTTAAAACTTTTGAGATTATTTGATCATATTTAGAAGGGAGGGTTCAAAAAGCTGACATAAATAGGACTAAATCGTCAGGGTCGGCGGTTAAGATGGGAGTGCCACAGAGATCTATTTTGGCTCCGTTCCTTTTCCTCGTATATGTAAATGATTTGCAGTTCATGGTTCAAAACATTTCAGAGATGGTATTATTTGCAGATGAAACGTCACTAATTTTTTAAATTAAGGGACAAGAAAATGACCTTGACGATACAAATAATGCTCTCTCTAAGGTACTATATTGGTTTACTTCTAATAACTTATTATGAAATTCAAAAAAGACAATGTATAAAGTTCACTCCACCAAATGTCAAAATGGCTGATAGCAATGCTATATTGGGGAATGATAAACTAGGCCTTGTTGAGGAAATTGTATTTCTAGGTATCACAATTGATACAAAGCTTCAATGGGGTTCTCATACAGATAAATTTGGCAAATAGGCTTAGTTCTGCAGCATACGCAGTTAAAAGAATCCTGGAACTAACTGATGTCGCAACTGCTAGTTTTGTTTATTTTAGTTACTTCCATAGTATTATGTCCTATTCCTATGGTATACTACTGTGGGGTCGGGCAGCAGACATTGAGAGATTTTGAAGCAACATACAATGAAGAGAGCTATCAGATTCATATATAAGCTAAGCAGTAGAGATTCGTTAAGAGATTTAGGTATTTAAAGAAACTAACATCCTAACAGTTGCTAGTCAGCATATCTATGAAAATATTATGTAAGTACGTTAGAAAAAATATCAGTATCATTTTGTAGGTAGCCTACAAAATGTAAATACTAGAAATAGACATAAACTTTCGTTCTCAAAATTTAGGCTGGCAAAGGTTAATTCATCCTTTATGGGGCATTGTATACGTCTCTACAATAAGATCCCTGAGGATATAATATGCTTGCCAGAAACGCGGTTCAAAAAATGTGTAAAGCACACTTTGTGCTACTATAACATTAAAGATTATTTAGACGACAAAGATGTCTGGAATTAAAGCCAGTTCAATGCATGAGTTCCAGGTTTTAGAATATTTATATAAACTCTCTTAATTAAGGACTTTGAAAAGACTGTGTTTGGAGTTTTTTGACCATTTTTTCTCCAAAATGATCTAGATTTTGAAATTGATATATAGTTTAACTTGTAACGTTCATTAAGTCGCAGTTCCTGTGCCACTGCGAATAAAAAAGTGATTTGATTTGATTCATTTGATTTGTTATATAGGGTGATTAATTAGGTGACGTTGTAGACTACAAGAGGATGTAGTTACTAAAATTGAGAAGAGAATGTTGCGTTGGTTTGGAAATAGAGTGAGGATGGAGGAAGAAAGACTGACGACATAAATATATAGAGCTAATGTGGGCGGAAGGGCCGGTAAATGACCTCCCAGGTGCCCATACTTCAACCAAATAGTGAGTGTATTATCAAAGAGCAAAATAAAAAGTTTAGGTACTTGGCGCTGTGCCAGGGCTAGAAAGTCTCCTTAAAACGGTGAACGAATTCGAGGTCACCCTGTAGACAGGCTATTTAAGCAACGAATCTAGCGAAAGGCCTGAGCGAAATTCAATATTGGATGCGGATCATGTGTCAAATGACGAAGCTGCTCTCTTTAGGCACCAGTCCGATAACAATAGGCCGAAAAGAAACTGCCGATTGCCCGAAAGAATAATAAGATGTCGGCAGTTACGCAGAATCGATAGGCCGTAGACTTGCTGGCGACGGGTAGGGGAGCCCTGTGTCTCGAACATTTCCCTTTAGCTTTTGCGGTTCAGTGCCCGAAACGGTGCCAAATGTGACCCTATTAACGGGCTAACCTTTTCTTTCTCTTTTTCTTGCACTACCCGTCGCCGGTCTCTTCAATACCAAAGTTTTGCTGGAAGAGAATGCTTCTTGCATTAAGCACGCCCTTGTACATTTACAATGTAATTAGTGCAATAAAGAACAAAAATAAAAATAAATAATAGCCTATGCCCTATGAAGGCCTATGCCCTGCAGTGGGACGTATGTAAGCTGCATAAAAAAATCTATTTATTCGATAATAGCCGAATTAACAATTGGTACCCATAACTAGCTTTGCTTGTTACGGAAAATAGTGGTCGCACATCGGTAGAATATTTGACTTAGAATGCAGAATGAGCGCTTGACTTAGAATATAGACTTAGAATGCAATATGCAGGAATTTTTCATAGGAATACCCAGTACTCCCTAATGGCGTAGGTAAAACTCGTGAGGAAACTTGACTGTATGTGGGTGATGGGCACGTTTTGTGATTAAACTCATACTCCTCTTCACTTTCTCTGCTTATTAATATGTATTCAAGAAATGCTGAGGTCAAGTTTCTGGTCATTGATTTATTTGCTTATTCACTATGATTCCTATAGTTTAATTCGATTTCATTATTACCCATGTTATAATTAATTAATCTGTCTGTCTTTGATAATGTTTGTGCTAATTATTAGTGGAAAGTACACCGGTTTATGTAAGTAATAATAGTCTACATAAGATTAATACTGTACCGTTTGTTTCCAATAAAATAAATAAAATAATCAGTGAAAATAAAAAGTGTTGTTTACATTTTGGGAAAGCGTCTCTGGTACGGACTGTATCCGTAGGCCCAAAGTCACGTAATCTATCACTGAGTGTCATTTCCATTTTGCGGAAAGAAACGTGCGGAAAATTGTCTTCGGTACAAATCCTTCCGAAGCAGTAAACGTTTGTTTTCCTTTAAAAATGAATTTTAACTTCTAATAATATCCATTTTCATTTAGTGGCAATCCCTGGTCTCTGCTTACCCCTCTGAGGCGTGAGTTTATGTGTGTCTGTGTGTTTCATTTAATAGATATTCATTTCAATTGAAAATTAACAGTCTTGCGCGAGGGCCGACGAAAAACCTCAGACAATTCAAATGTTCCCCAACAATATCCGTGGATAAAATTACTTAAACATCAAAACAACTTTTTGCGCAAGCGAAAAACAGTTTATCAGTGAGATAATTAGTTTCGAATGACGTACAAACGCGCTTATTTGAATATAGCAACTTTAGAAGACGCTCTGGTTATGCAAAACACGCCGCCAGCGCCATCTGTTGACAAACTTCCCCCTGTAATCGCTAATTCATTGGGAAAATTGATAGATCAGATAGGCAGCCCTTGGCATAGATAGAGGGGAGTCGGGAGGGGGAGAGGCATAAGGTTTGATGTGCTGATGATTGTAAAATCGAGAGCGCAGTGTCCCATAGAGAGTTTTAATCCCTATCAGCAACATTTTCTTCTGTAGACTTTACGTCCTACTGCAGAGCACGGGCCTTCTATCAGAGACAGTATGGGCTTAATTAGGTGCCCACCGCGGATTGGCAATTTCAAGCGCTGAGATATGACGCACCTCAGACACTCAGGTTTCCTCTCGATGTTTTCCTTCACGGTTAGCGAGTGGTATTGCAACTCCAACAAATGTACGTACCTAACTTAGGAAACAAAGTCATTGGTACACGCCGGGTTTCGGACCGACGACCTCCCGAATGTGAGGCCGTCGTTCTACCGCTCTGCTGCCACCGTTCTTATCCTCAGTAATAAGCACTTTGCTGAATCTTCCATTATTGAAAGTCTATCAGTCCTTATAAAAAATAGATTCCACTAAAACCCCCTTAAGATGCAGAGAAAGCTGATCTGTAAAAAGATTCCTGGCATAAATAGGCTAAGAGTATTTCAGTGTAATCAACATTTTATAAATAAGTCTGTATGAATGCAGCTTATTATCCAAAAATTTCTCGACCTTATGATGAATCATCAAAAAATTAGGTGTGATTTTCGAAAGGAGTTTTCCAGTAGCTGGCTACTCCGATTCAAATTGCCACCTTGTGTAGCAACATACATACATAAACTCACGCCTATATTCCGGAGGGGTTGACTCCCGATCTTGACCATAGTATAGTTTTATCATATCAGCCATTTTTCTAGGTAACGAAACTGAACAAAACTCGGTACTCAATTAATTACAACTTGATAATGTAGGAAAATCGATGAAAATCAATGCCAGCTAATCGCTCTACTTACTACAATGCTATGCCAGGCACTTATTTAATATTAATGACAGGCTGCAAGTTTCCATGGAAATTACTTAATTAGCTTTAAATAGAAATCAGAAGTAAATAATTTATTTCAACGTCAAGAATTCACATTCTGTTTGCTGAAAGGCAATGTAAATACTACGTTACTATGTTAGCCGCTGCCTTCGGGTCGTATTTGCAGTGGAGAAAAAGGCATCGGAAAAAAACGCCACTCTGACCATCTATTCCCAAATCATCTTAAACTTAATACATGAAAGCCTATATAATATGATTCTGTGATTGCCGTCAATAACTTTAAAAACCAAAATAACACTTCTTACAAAAGTAGGAAAAACATTAATGCTGCGGCCAGACACACGAACAGCATCCGTTCACGAGCATAACGCAAGGGTCTGCAATCACCAGTCTCAACCATTTTAGAGGGAGATAGGTGACCCGTCTACCACGCCATCATTTAGCAAACCTGCAGATTGAGTTCTTGTCAGTTATAAAATTTGTGACATAGTTATTAATATGCAGTCACGTCGTCAGTAGGTACACTTCTTTAAACCTGAATAAATAAATAATAATACTATCAATTAAATAACAATGAAATCGCAGTGGAATTGGTTTACTACCAAGGGCTTACATCGTTCATATACTCGTCTAT
Source organism: Yponomeuta malinellus (assembly GCA_947308005.1). Classification (NCBI taxonomy): domain Eukaryota; kingdom Metazoa; phylum Arthropoda; class Insecta; order Lepidoptera; family Yponomeutidae; genus Yponomeuta; species Yponomeuta malinellus. Next base: position 8,160,940 of record OX371022.1, read on the forward strand.
TGCTTGCTATTGCAAAGCACAGGTCTTCTCCCAGAGAGAGAGAGGGCATAGTTACCACGCGAGCCCACCGCTTGTTGGCCACTTGGAGCACTGAGGCGCTGCTGACACTTGTAGAATTAAAAAAAAATAATGCCCGGCAGATAAATTGAACAAAAATCCGCGCACTAGGGATTAATAGTTTGCGATGGAGACGTAATAGATTTTATATATTTATAAATTTGACTAAACTAAAGTCCAAAGAATTCTGTCACGTTCCGCGTCCCCGTCAATGAGACCCGAAATACGTCCATGCGAACTCAAAGCCAGTTTGTCTGTCTTTTGTCTGAGCATTGTAGGTATGTATTTATTTCTTTTTTGACTGACTTGAAAAAAGGAGGAGGTCCTCAGTTTTTCCGTATATTCTTTTATTTATGTTCAGCGATAATTCTTTACCACTTCGTCTGATTTCGTTTAATTTTATGCTTTTTTTCTTTGAGGAGGGTTTTCACATCTAAAGTCATCGAACTCTTCTTGTTACTGCGTGTTTTTCTTCTTTTTCTTTTTTGTTCAAAAGTAGATATTTTTTTCATTGCAAAAACCATGGAAGATCTTTTAAGCCCACATTCGTAAAAGGCAACCACCTACGCAATAATTCTAGCTCTTCTCCTGCCAATATTGAGTTAAGGCGGAAAAGTGCCTTCCAGCTCATATTTGATTCGTTTCGTCGGCAAATTTAGGCTATGAGGCCTCGGGGGCTTACTCCTGAACAAGCAGAGCTTTTTTAGGGTTCCGCAGCGCGAGTGCCAATCATTCACTCAGTCCGTATTCGTTCACTGCTGGACATAGGCCTCCCTCAGGGCACGCCACTCCTTTCTGTCCTCTGTCATCCTCATCCACCCGCTGTCAGCAAACTGTCAGAAAGAAAGAAAGACATTCGTTATACCAACAAGGCCCATCACAGAAACAAGATAAATCAAATAAATAAAACAGGACCATACTCGTGGATGTAGTGTGTCTAAGTTGCCACAAAAACTCAGCGTTGTGCTGAGGAAGTGATCCCTCAGCGCTGATTTTAGACAGTAAGATCCCTGAAGATATAATAAGCTAGCCTGAAGCGGTTCAAAAAATGTGTAAAGCGCACTTTATGCCAAAAGGGCTCCTATAGCATTAAGGATTATTTAGATGACAAAGATGTGTGAAATTAAAGCCAGTTTAATGCATCCCAGTACTAGGTTTTTAGAAGATAATGACATGTAAACTCTGTTAATTATGGAATATGTTTGAAAAGACTATGTTTGGAGTTTTTTTGTCCGTTTTTTCTCCAAATGATCTAGATTTTGAAACGGACACCTAGTTTTTCTTGTAACGTTCGATTTAAGTCACAGCTTCTGTGTTACTTTGAATAAAATTTTTGACTTGACTTGACTCGGTAACTCATAATTGTACTACGGAGTGCGTGCCGTGGTGCATTTAAAAAGAATTAAAACAAATGCCATACATAACATACACACAGTAAAGTAAAAAATATCGTCATAAGGTACTTACCTAAATATATTATTAAATAAATTCATATGTGTGAAATATAGAGGAAGACCATAATAAACTAAATTCAATGAGTAAATATAAGTTGGGTGCCGAGTGGGTGCCACAAGGCGGTCGTCGCAGGAGAGGTAGGCCAAGAAGACGTTGGCGAGACGACCTCGACCGACACATGCCGGAGTGGTCTGAGGTGGCACAAGACAGAAACATCTGGTCTGAGTTGGGGGAGGCCTTTGCCCAGCAGTGGGACACAAACGGGGCTACGTAAAAATATAAGTTTGGTGAAATAATCAAACCTCGAGGCAAACCCGTTATAGTTTTAGGAGGTCCGAATCCACTTAACGTGTACCGATATTATGTGGACCTACATTATAAAAATAATAAGGAGAAGAGAGATAGAAAGATACACACCCGACATTACGCTATGGTAGCCTATGACCTGGCACCCCATTGATTGTTCAGCATATCGCTTATCCGGAATAACAACGACGAAATGAAATTGTTGTAAATTTAACACGAGAACATTTCGACGACGGTTTACAGAAACTAGATGCGTCATTTGATTGAAATGAATAGAAATTTAATTGTGTCGATGTTAGATCGTGTTCAACTTCCCTTTAGGAGTGTAATAACACAATACCCATATACCTAATAGCCAATTTTTCAGGTGTCATTCCGTCGTTGTTGTTCCGAATGAGCGATATTATTATGTGACGAATGTCAACGGCACCCTTTTTACAATTAGCCATGTTTGCGTCCCACTGCTGGGCAACTCTCCACTTCTCCCTGTCTTGAGGCATCCTTTCCCACCCGGGAGATTTTTTGCTCATTTTTTGGGAACCAACCACGACCATTTGGTTTTCTCGTCAATTCCAAAGCAAGGTCCAGGGCTGAAGCCTCGGGCGCCTCGCTGAATAACTAAACAGAAAAAATATCTCCCTTCATTTAAATAATGAGCTGCGCAAATGGAATGCCTGTATTCGTGGAAATGTTGGTAGGTTACATAAGGCAATGGACATACGTTGCGCGCACAGAGGCTGTGCCCCAGTAGTCATCAAAGAAATCAAGTTATCGGTGAAAAAACTCGTGGGTTCAAAATGATACCTACTGGCTGTTATGGAAGGGTGAGCGAGACCTTTCTCGCTTGACAAGAAATTAAAGTTGGAAAAAAGTGTAAATTTGACTTATTGAAACAATTTATAGCAAATTCATTAGGTATATTCTTACAGTGAATACAGGGTATATTTTTGGATTCAATTAGAATGAATTGAACGTAGAATAAGTACAAATTCTTACAAACATCATGGACACTGTGTGATTTAAATAAATTATACTTTTTTATGTAGGTATCATACCTGATGGTTATGAAAACCACGAACATAAACATATACGTACAGGCAAAACATTGCTTCTGGCCCCGCACTAGGATACCCTGTGTCGTGGGAACGAAGGAGGCCTATGTCTTGCAGTGGGTGTCAAATGGCTGATGATGATGATGATGATGACGATGTAGCTGTCCCGTATTTTATACGTCCCACTGCAGGGCACAGGCCTTCTCTCAGAAAGAGTGTATGGGCTTAATTACCACGCGAGACCACCGCGGATTGGCAATCACGGTGTTTTCCTTCACAGTTATCAAGTGGTATTGCTACTTATACTTTATTTATAGATATTCTTATTTTGTTTTATTAATTTTACAAAATCCACAGCACAAACCTTTATAAAGTAAGTAACAAATATAGGTAGACCAAGCTCAGGCCAATTATAGACTCACTTCTTTTAAACTAGTCATTTTTACGAAGCACGTAACAGCAGCATAGAGACCAAACTTATGTAGGTAGGTACCTTACAAGAAATTCAACTAAAGGTTCCGCCGAGGTTTAAGATGCAATGGATTAGATAAGATAAGAATACACCAGAAAAAAACAAACATAATAAAACAAAGGTATGTAGGTACATAGTAGTACCTACATTTATCTCAATGGACTTATTTAGGGCTTGTTTAAGACTTTAAGCGGTCGGGTTATTTGTTTTTTAATTACCTAGGTATTTTATTTTATTTTTTCCAATCTCGGTCGAGTCGAGTTTCATAAAACTACAATTCGCAGTTTATTAGTTTATTTATTGCGTAGCAGAGTTTACTTGTTAATCTGTGTGTTAATCGACTTTGCAATGTACATCGAATTTTCATAGTAAAGCATGTAGTGTAGGTTCTGAAACATGCCCCAGTTCGACAAAAACTACTGGAAAATATACAGCGCCATCTAGCGCACTTTTCCGGTATCACAAGTCGCTTCATTTCCAACCCTCATTGTCCTAGCGATTATTTTCAAGGGTGTAGAGGGCGCTGATGCGGCATTTTTTTTCTTGCTTAGTATGAAAAAAACCATTGGCTGTCTTGTCTTCGTGAAAATTGTGTAACGTCTAAAACAATGTTTTAATTTGTTTCAGGTATGAAATAATACGACTGGTCAACACCAGGGAAGTATTTTATTCGTAAGTGTAAGGGAAAATAAAAGAATGTCACGTTTGGCCATAAATTACTGTTCTTGTGTGTAAGAAAACTCATAATTCGCAAATCATTAAACGCGGTTGTAAAAAGCGCGTTTTACACGAATTTCTGTCGAAGTTACCAACCACGAGGCTATTACGGCTCATACGGATTCCGGAAGACTGCGTTTCTGATTCAGAAAGAGTCTGAAGAAACTCAACTGTCAGTTGAGTTTCTTTCATGACATTATTATTATAATCAAAGAAGGTAGGTACCTACCTACATTGAATTTAAAATTAAATGGTAGATAGGCTCTGATAGGTAGTAGGTAGGTAATATCGACCAAGATTGCGTCCAAAAAAGAAACTCCGAGAGGGTAAAACAAAGGGTTTATGATGACTGGATAAATTTAACCCGGCGTGAGTGAGGTCGGGTAGGTCATACCCGGGAAGTTTTCAATCGCAGATTATTTAATGTTATTGTTGTCATGCGAGTCCTGACGTTTCAGTAAGGTACACTGTCGAGTATAGTGTTGCGCCGCCGGTGACGGTCGATACACAACTCGCAGGTGCAACTTCGGTACTAAGTTACATGATTTCATGAGACTTTTCGGATCCTTTTTAGTTATAATAATAAGGAGACACTGTTATTATGATGATTTATCATATAATTTGCAATTTCGTTTGATTTTACATGAAAAGAACTCAACAACATAAAACATTAGGTATTTTACTAAACTTGTATTTTTTTGAAGAAAATTAAGCCCTTTGTTATTTGAAGCAAAAAAGAACGTTTTTTGTACTTAATGTTGGTATTTTATTTGCTCATCTAGTAGAATGATTACTATTATTAATATGTCTTAAGTCAAAAAACATAATTGTACAATCATAGTATCAAAAATTTAACATCATAGTTCCGGGTATCTCATACACACCTCATAGCTGGTGTAACAATTTCTCACCTCACTCACGCCGGGTTAAAAGGATGAAAATTTAAACGATTTTCAAAATTTAGATGATTACTGGAGCCGAGTATATCCGATTCATCGTCACCGACCCGAGCGTGACGGTTCACTTTCATTTACTGTTTATAAAAAGTGTCCCTAAATAAGTTTTCACTTCGACTGAATCTGTCACAAAATGCCGCCCTCGCAGTTGTTTCTTTTTTATATCACGATCGGCACAGCCAATGGTTCCATCGTAACGAGCCACTGGCTTGGAGTCAGCTCGTTTCCACGCGATTTAATAGACTATCAAACGCACGCTTAGTCTTATGACAAGGGTAAATATGATTTATGCAGCGTGTAGGAGCTGTGCGACGGCTATAAAACGCAGGACACTGTAATGGCGGCGAGAGATGATCATGAAAATGATAATCCTTTTGTCTTGTGTGTGCGCGTGACAGCTGCGTTTTCATGAAATATGAACTGCTCTGCTCGGGGACAGTTTAGGGTAGTAATAGGGCGTTGATTGTTTTTGTGTGTCTCGGTCATTAATTACACGAATTACTTTATTCGGTCCCACAGTTTACCCTAATAGTGACGTATTATCTAAATTCAGAGTAAGATAGTTTGCGAAGATTGGATCTTCACTTTTTTGTAGAAATAACATTGTCACTAATGAAATCCGGCGAAGAAAAATCCTGAATCACTATTCGCTCATTCAATTCGATCGACGAAAAAAACTTAAGCACAGCCATTCTCGAAGGGCTATTGAAAAGCCAAGATAAAAATGTGAAGTATCGCCGGTGTAATGAAGTCGAGAATGTCCCTCCGGAGGCAAAAAATTGATGACGAAATGTTTCGGCCGATGAGAATTCTAGCATTACAGTTAGCGAAGCCAGAAAGTATCCTATTTATTGAATATTTACTCTTAAATGGTGGGCCTTAAAAGCTATTGTACTTCGTTTTCTGATGGAACTAACTATATTGGTGAGACACTTGTGGTCGCTTTTTCCGTCACATTAGTGGTATGAATCCGTGGATCACCAGTCAGCCAGTCAAGCAAGACTAATGCTTCTGTAATGGTCAGGCAACTTGCATCATCATGTTTTTTATCCTTACTTATTTTAGCTAGAAAGTTTTAGCTGTTAAACCACCATAGTAATTTATATTAAAACAAGAGCATGAGACTTTATTTGTTCAAGCCAAATGGGACAATGACGTAGAGTGACTCGAGAGTCAGTAAGTACGGTATGGAAATTGAACTTTAAGGTCTGGGTATAAAGTCCTACATCAGTTTATTAATTTGAAATACAGTGTTTCAGCCTTCTCAGAAAGCTCTAGAATATATTATAGTAAGTTTATTAAGAAGGATTATAAACGATTTTTATTCTATTATCGGCATTGTAACATAAATTTAATTACACATCAAAGGTGAGTTCACATGTTTTCAGAATTGCTATCACGTTAACAAATAATTATCACATAAAAAATATTATCGTATTGGCATCATACAGAAAATGGGTATGAATCCTGCTTATTCTCCGTTACCCTGTTGAGTTCCCTAACATCGTACTTACGAGTATCTATAGAACAGAGTTTCCCCATCAGTCATAATGGTGTCACACGAGCGGAATCAAAGAAAGCCTTTCATGCTTCAAAATTAGGTCGCAAGCCTCTGAAGTTCTGATTTTATTAAACAGAAGCTTATTATGTCTGCTTCTCGCGTCTCTTGTCTCTTGGTGTAATGTCAGACCATAATTGATTGAACCCACAAAGTTCAACACCCACACTCTTTAGGAGCTTATGGTAGCCTAGTTTTCAGTTTACGTCTAGGCGGACCAGTGTAAGTTGATCCTTTGCAGTTTGCATAGAGCTGGCACACCCAATGGTTTTGTTTAAAGGGATGACGTAGTCAAGCGGGGGGTTGACTCTTGTGACATTCAAATGTGCTAAGAAATTTAATAATATCACTTTGGTAAATTGAGATTTATTTCGCATCTTTTTGACATTTTACTCACGATGTTAATATAATATAATGCTATGCTATTACTATCAATAATTATGAAAATTTGTACGCCTATTAAGGCAAAACATGCTGAACTAAATATGTTAATACCACCTTTCTGTACACATGTTTGACAAATAAATCTCTTTATCTTTTATCTTTATTTAATTTGCGCTCTTGGTTGTGGTATACAAATTAGTGAATTTAATTACTACAATCTTTTTACGTTGTTTTAATTAAGTATCAGTATTTAAATATACTTTAAATACTGATACTTAATTAAAACAACGTAATATTCCAGCTAGTTGCATTTAATTAAAACTGTACAAAGAACTTAACCATAGTTAGTTTTACTTTTACTTTAAAACTACTCTTACTTAAACTAAAAATTATACTTACTACAATAACTAAAAGTCAATCTACTCTATGATAATTCAATCCGCAAGTTGACTCAACCGAACGAATCCCGTGAAAGTGACATTAAAACGTAAACGGTGGCGGTGAACGGGAGGGGAGAACATCAAGATTTTATTATAGGAGCACCCCTCTGAGGAATATGGCGGTGATGCAGGCGCATGCGCGTTGCGCCGCTCGATACGACACCCTCAGCCATCTCACCATAGGAATGTAACATTGGGATTTTACCATCGAAATACCGGGTAAACAAAACTTACAACAAAGTTACACACTTATCACAGAGTCAAGTGAATTATTAGTAAAGTTCATCAAGCGCACTGTACACACTGGGCAAAACACTTGCACTTTAAAACATTTTTGGCGAACATCGATCGGACAAACCTAGGCTTGGCTCCAGGACGCCGCTTCCATCGCCTACTGCTTCCAGGACTTGATATATTATTGCATCCACCACTGATTGAGGTTTAACCGTTGATGATGTCACCTGTGAACATAAAATGGCACAGACACAATACACGGCATTACAAATGGAACAAACTTTTGAGGTTCGTTTGGGCGCTTCATTGGGGTGATCAGCGTCCGTTGGTAATGCAACTGCTCCACCGTCTTGTCCCGGCGCAGCAGTAGCCAGCACGTACTGCTGTGACAGGACAATATGGCGGAGCGGCGCGAGGCAGCGGTGGCGGGCGTCGGCGAACGTGTGAGGCGGCGTGGCTGAGCACCGCGCCCCGCAGCCCCGCGCACGCGCGCCCCGGCCCTTTCTCTCACACCCCCAACGAAACCCACCCTCGATCTATCTAAGCTATCGATTTTCCACTAAAATGAAGTTAATTCATTATCTCATTTTCTTTTACTTTTTTAATTTACCATGTCCTCATATGGTGCTTTTTTTTACACGCACATGAAAAGATTATTTTGAAAATATTTCTTTTACTGTTTTCAGATTTAGGTTAGGGTTCGTTGACCCGAGGAGGGAAAATACTCTACTCACCCTCACAGCCGAGCCGACCAGTATTCGAATTTTGTTAGTCATCTCGGCCCCGGATTCGCAGTTCGTTACCTACATTAGGGATTTATTCGAGAGAATGCATCAACTATTATTTAGCACCCACTCAAATATTTTTCTCTGGTTATGTGCGTGCGGTAACCAATCATTTGGCAGTAATTAAACAGCAACAATTATATGTTATTCTGCCCGTATGAGCGTATTTTTTGTGCAATTTTTGATCCCTTGCTTTGCTTAAATCATTTTACTCTCCTGTCTGGACATATCTGACCTAGGTTTATTGACCGATGAAACGTGAACTTGCCGATGCTAGAACAAAGACATGAGTATGATTTTATTTAATAGACATTACCAATAGATGTTAGGTTAAGCAATATTATGAATACATAATAAATCTTATAATTTAATTTAAAACCCAATTACAGACGTGCAAAAATACTCTTCTTAACCGACAAGTTGCGTCATGTACAAAACTAATTATGAGCTACAGTGAAATCTATAGTTGAATATCATAATATTTTAATCCTAAATCTAAATAAATTATTGAAAAAGACTATAAATAAAACAGAAACAAAATACATATTAAGGCAAACAAAAATAGATACGGGACAAGATCAGACTAACACTAAATTAATATACTTAGCTAAGATCGTGGTTGATTGAAATACTACATAAATACATAAACTCATGCCTGTATATCGAAGGGGTAAGCAGTGAGCTGAACAGAGCTTCTAACAGTGTGGGTCTTAACATGAACATGGACAAGACTAAGATAATGTCGAACTCATATGTAGCACCCACTCCTATCCATATTGGTGGCTCTGACCACGAAGTTGTCGACCACTATGTACATCTGGGACAAATAGTCCAGTTAGCTAAGTCCAACTTCGAGAAAGAGGTCACTCGTCGAATCCAAATTCAGCGTTCAGGAAACTAAAACACATTTTCGCGTCCAAAATACCTCATTGTCTTATTGATGTGAGACCTGGTCGCTGACTATGGGCCTCATAAGAAGGCTCAAGGTTGCCCGACGAGCAAAGGAGAGAGCTATGTTAGGAGTTTCACTGCATGATCGAATCAGGAATGAGGAGATCCGCAGAAGAACCCGAGTTATGTACTGATATAGCTCAAAGAATTGCTCAGTTGAAATGGCAGTGGGCGCGGCACATAACTCGGAGAACTGATGGCCGTTGGGGCGAAAAAGTTCCAACCTGACGAGCGTTGGGGAGTCGCTGGAAGCGGGCGGCACAAGACCGGGCAACTTGGAAAACTATGAGGGAGGCCTATGTCCTGCAGTGTTCGTCAAATGGCTGACGATGATGAAGCAGTAACCAGGGTTTGCCACTTACCACAATCCTGACAAACCTTTGATTGAAATAATGGGGATTTAATTTAGATAGAAAATTGTGACCATGTGGCGAGCACATGTCAACTCTGCGCGCGCACTATAAACTGCAACATTCCTACATCGCGCAAGCAAAATGTTTCACATGACATACCATAAATATAACGTCCGACGAACATCAGTTGGACCGGCCGTCCCCAGGCATACGATCTGCCTGGCGGGAAATTTCCCATTATAGTGGAAGAGCATGATCACCCGCTCTTTCCTATAGTGGTGACCCTCGACAGAACAATGTCAACCTTCCTTCGCTCTCGCAGCACCCCACATACAATCAGTCTCAAAGCAAGGCCAGCATCCTCTTCCCTCTCACCTCATCAGTTCCACTACAGTCAACGCAGCGACTACTGGTACTGATGGTGATCTCCCCCAACCCCTCGGCACGGCAGCCACACAGCAACAGCGCACGTTGCCAGTGGTACAGCAGCCTTCACCGGTTCCTACCACATGCGCGGTCCCCATGGTACTGTCGCCGGTGAAGTGACTGTTAGCCGCCGAACACCCTCAACCGCTAGTCGAGTCACTGACTCAGCGACTCCTGGCACTTGTAGGCTTTAGAGCACAGACTTCGATTCCTATCAGACCTAGCTATGCGTAGCTACGGTCTTGAAGGGGAGTGATGTGGCGAGCACATGTCAACTCTGCGCGCGCACTATAAACTCCAACATTCCTACATCGCGCAAGCAAAATGTTTCACATGACATACCATAAATATAACGTCCGACGAACATCAGTTGGACCGGCCGTCCCCAGGCATACGATCTGTCTGGCGGGAAATTTCCCATTATAGTGGAAGAGCATGATCACCCGCTCGTTCCTATAACCACATCGCTTCCCCTGGCTGGTAATTGAATTGAATTAGCAAACAATGCAACATGTTTGATCTCTACACTACTAATTTAGCATTCATCACCAGCCATTTGACGCCTAGTACATGACACAGGCTCCTTCGTGGTTTTGACAACCATGAGGGTTTTTGCCATAATCGCCACGCTTGGCAGGCGGGCTGGCGATTGCCAGTATGCGATTGAAATCTCAGGAAAACGCTGCTGCCCGTCTCCTGGTAATTAATTTCCTTAGTCGCCTTCTTCGACATCCACGGAAGGAAATGAAGTGACGCTATTCTTAATCCGGCGCCACAAGGCAATTTAGCACTGTAAATATCCAATTTGTAATGTAAAGACTTTGTAAGTGGAAGGTGCAGATTTATCTACAATAGTATAGGTTGACTTAGCCTAAATACCTATTCATGGTCAGCATAATTATATTGAGATGAGGAGGTATGTGGAAAGAATTCTTGCTGAGGAGGTATCGCAGAATGATGCTCAGTTGTTTGAACGCTCGTGTAATTAAAAATGAGAAATCGATGTATTACCTGCGCTGTTGAAGAAAGTTCAGTTCAAAATGTTCAGTTCAGTTTAAAATGAACCAGTCTATCTTCGTAACTTGCGCGACATCCATTTTAATGAGAATGGTCAAGCAAGTTCTAAAGTTCCAACTGGTCTATGTTTACCCTTCCGCAATACAAGCATGAGTTTAAGTATTTCATTAAAATCCTCTAAAAGTAAAACTACGTACATAGGTACCAGGTTCTCTAAAACAATATTTTCCTTCACTAAATGCCGTCTGAAGTCTGAATTACTGCGAGTTTGCAGCGGGCTGTACGATACCAATCAGTGCCCCGCAGCGGTCGCCTCACCTCTGGCCCACCGCTCAATGGCCGAAATTATTCGCCAGGTTTAGCAATCGAAAGGTTTATCAGAGCGATTTATTGCGTCGTTGGTTACAGCTTACAGAATAATCTTAATATTGGTTTGGAAAATACTAAAAACGCATTTGGTTTTGTTGACTGCCGAAAAAAGTAATGAATTAGAAAAGTAGATTGGTTACAAAAGGTTAAGCTTAAACCATTGCCTAATGCAACCTTGCATTACGAATAATCAAAATATGATATCATTAATCAAATCAAAATCAAATTCAATTTTTTTATTCGAAGTAGCACAGAAACTGCGACTTAATGAACGTTCCAAGTTAAACTAATTATAAAATAAACTACCTAACTTGACAACGAACGCAACCTGGCTAGCCATAGCATAAAGAATCTTAGTTCTAGGCAAAAAAAATAAGTAAAATTGGAGATCGGTTGAAATAAACGTGATACACATACATTTCTGCATATAGTTTCACGAAACACACAATCCCTCTACATAATACATTAACATTCACGAGTAGGTAAACGATATGTTAAGCTCCGTATCTATTTATGTCGCAACTTTGCAAGATGTAAAATGTTATGAAGACGTAGGAAAAGAGGCCCATCTCGGACGCAAAGAGGCTCTTAGCAGAAAGGAACCTGCAAGAGAGCGAGAGATTTGTGCCGCAAAAAGATAAATTACAACCGCACGCTCTGATTTATGGCAGCGGGGAAATGTGCGGGGAGTTCCGGGAAAGGAAGTTCTTTCACGGGCCCTGGACATCCATCAGGAGAGTTTGTGACGGCAGATTAGTAGCTCAGAAACAATTTTTGCAATATTTTAAAAACTTCTTATGCTGACCGATTTTGAGTGAAGCGCTATATTTTATTACATTTTATGTAAGCAGATGACTAGAAAAAGAAGAGATTATTTTATTTGTTTCTTTCCTTGCAATAACTCGACTGCCTCTTTGGCCTAGCCGTTAAGGCGCTTATTTACCAAAACAGAGGTCGTGGGTTCGATCCCACTGGGGGCTGCCGTACGTTTGTACAAATGGCCTCAATCTGGGTGTATTTTCATGTTTGTGACATCCTTGCCTGGTTACCAAGGATGTCACAAACATGAAGGGTGTAGAAGTTATTATTATTATTATAACTAGGTAGGTAGTCAATGTTCAACTTTCACATATTATTTTAAATACCTAACTGCCTCGAAAATTCATTGAGACAGACCGAGGCGCGCCAGCCTGCTGAAAAGAAAATCGTCATCAATGTCACCACACCATCCCCTTTTATTTTATTTCGAAATGAGAGGGCAAAGGCGATGGCACAACAAAAGATAAAAAGATAGCAATAATGATTGGGTATTGTATATAATAAATACCTAATGTTGCTCGCAGTCGTCGGAGCTATCTAATATTATGAATCTCAACAACGTTACATTTTGCATGTTATTCTTTGAGTGCATTTTATTACATCCGAACGCAGCCTACCACAGACAACTTTTTCCGATCACGGTTTTTTGTCAAAAACTTTTTGACATTTGAGAAACAAACTTCATTGTGCGTGTGCCAGGATTATATTTCGAGTTTTCTTTTGGAAATTGCAATGATTTGTTACATGTGCGTATATAAGTTTAATGAAAAAATTAACTAATACTTAATTAGGCACATCACATCGTTATTCAATCGATCATTTTCTCTCACAGCCAAGCCACGACAGGAAACGTGCAAAAATTCAAAACCGGCCATTGAGATTTTTAAACAACGCCATCGGCGGCGCGATCGTGTTTTGTTTAAATGCTTTCCGCTGTCTCGGACGATAGACGCCTGCCGAAATAAAAAAAAAACTTGCCGAAGTGAAAGCGAACGAAATCGCGAAAACCTTTCGATCAATTCGCGCCGGTCGGGCCGCTACGTTTTCCAAGTGATCCGAATAGTCAGTGGAGTGTCGCAGCTAAGATGATGGGGTTATATTCCAGCGGCGCTCTGGGTGTGGGCGGCGTGGAGGTGGTGGACGGAGGGCTGGTGGGCGGCGAGCTGACGGCCCATGTGCTGAGCGCCCAAGCGGCGGCCCACGCCGCGGCCACGGCGGCGGCGCAGGCCCATCATCAACAACAAATTGCAGTGCACCAACAAATTAGTGAGTTAAACTTTCTTTACGCCGGCCTAATCTGTCTACTTAATCTGTAAGACCCTTGGTAGAAGTGAACAAATGTGTCGGTGGGTTCAGATGCTTGAATAACAAGTTAAATCTTACATTGGAACGCATTTTAATCTTCTAACAAGTTTTACGGAGATCTGCTAGGTATTTTTAAGGCTTTTAGACAGATTGGCCCATTTTTCTTTTTAGAAATATGCTTTTAACTTTTTTCATGGGTTTATTTCATGAAAAAAGTGTACTATTGGTTTTTACTTCACCTTTATCTCATGTTATCCATCTATCGAAGTGGACAAATGCTCTCGTAACATGTTTGATGCATACATGGGAGGGATTTTGAAACATTTTAGTTGGATTGACCCATTTTTCACTGTAGAAATTTGTTTTTAAGTTTTGTTTCATGATTTTCTTGATGGATAAAGTGAGCTATTGGTGTTTTGCCTATGATTTCTCATATTTTGCTTAGCTTTGAGTAGGAATGGGTTTCCATTCTTGTTTGTTATATAATTTTTTTGTGCTAAGAAATCCTTTATTTTTTTTGCTATTGTTTGTTAAAATTATTATGTTGGACAAAATATTGCCTAAGATTGGATTCTCATAAGATTAAAATTACTTATTTCATTACTGTTTCTTGTTCCTGTTACCAATAGTTCTTGAGTTCTTCACATAAACTACTATAAAACATATTTTCTTCATTTGATAGTTGGTTGAATTTTAATGAACATAATATTGTGTTGCAATAGTTTCTCACGAGAATAAAACTTACAATGGAATTACAATTAGTTTCTGGAAACTTTAAAATCTTATAATAGGAGCTTACCCTCAGCGGTGGTAGCTTAGTGGGTAGAACATCGGACTTGGAAGCGAGAGACCCAGGTTCGACTTTGTTTTCTAAGTTATGTATATTTGTGAAGTTATAGTAGCAATACCACTCGCTAACGGTGAAGGAAAACATAGTGAGGAAACCTGAGTGTTTGAGCTATTCACATACCTCAGCGCTTGATATCGCCAACATGCAGTGGGCACGCGTGGTGATTAAGCCCATACTCTCCCTGAGAGAAGGCCTGTGCCCTACAGTGGGACGTATATAGGCTGCAGGACGTTTATGTTTACTTATAAAAAAAAACATGATTCCTTTAAAACACTCCTCAAATGAAAAACCAACCATAGACAAATAGTCTATGGTAATGTCTTTCCCTGTACCATAGACTACATTTGAAGTGTTCTATAGAATGGTGTTTTTATAAATAAGACTTGGCCTTTCCAGTTTTCATTTTAAACCAATAAGAACTAAAGGTTCTTACCTATTGTAGAGTAATTGCAATAAACAGTGTGTGACAAAACACTTTCGTTTGCATTCAATTACAAATGTAATAAAGTGAAAGTGAAAATATGTTATTTGCCATAAAATCAATGCGTACAGATTAAAAATCAATAAATATGTAATATTTTTATGGCAAAAAGGCTCAGCTTATTGCTGTGACTGCATGTATGGTCAGTAGTTTTCAGTCCGTCCCCTTTATTCGCATTTTAAAGAAATTTTTAATTGCACAAAATAATTTAACATGCTAAAGTCCAGTGTGTGATAAATAAATTTATTAAAATAATTCTTAAAAGAGCATTAGAAGTGGCCCTTTATTACATTTGTAGTTTCTGAATGTATGATAATTATGTGACTAAAAATATTAACAATTCAATGATTAGATTAGAGAGGAATGCAAGACCTGGAAAACCATGAAGGAGGGCTATGTCCTGCAGTAGGCGTCAAGTGGCTGATGATGATGATGATGATTAAATTAGTCTGTAACCATTTCAACAAGTTTCTTGTAGTGAAAATAATGCTAAACAACTTCATCACCATATTAGGTGTATTATTTAATTTTTTTTTTCTTTGTGAAATAATGCATGCAACATATTATTATGTCCAGCAAATAACATGAATAAATCCATGTATTTAGGATGAGTTTGAGATGGACGATTATAATTTAAGAGCAATTTTTTTTCATTTGTCTAATCTAAAGTCAGAATAATTCTAAGTCACATCCCGCGTCTCACGCCTGTGAAACTCGAAGTACATCCATGCACAGTCAAAGTCATTTGTTAAATTTATTTGCCGGTTATTGTACCTAGTTTTAAAGGATTAGAACCCAGTTCTCCCTTGTATAATGTAAAAAAACCGGCAAGTGCGAGTGCAATAAATAATTCAATAGTGCCCTACAGTGGGACGTATATAGGCTACTTATGATATGACTGACAACTTTGCATACCCCTGGATCAATCAATCAATCAGTCAGTCCGTACTCGTCCACTGCAGGACTTAGGTATCCCCGAGGCAAGCAAAATACACGGCTCCGTGAATACGTATATTATCTATTTACTTGTCCAGTGATTTGGCTTAAACCATCCTAAGGCGTCCTTAAACGTGTTTACCCTTTTATCTGTACTTGAAAGACTTCGGCCAAATAGGGGATGTATTAGCAAAGGGCAAGATAAAAAGTATCCGAAACCGGCGTGCGTGCATGTGCAACGACTAATGAACGTTGAGGAAGCGAAAGTGATCTGTCAGGATCGTAGCGTGTGGCAGTCCCCGGTCTCTGCCTACCCCTATGGGATACAGGCGTGAGTTTATGTTGTGTTATGAAGGACTCCACGAGGTGCACTAGCGTCACCTATGGGAAAGAGTCGCATCTTCTTTTACAAATCGTTTTTTGCCGCCTCGTGGGCGTCCTTTCGGTACATGGCTGCGCACATGACAGAATGTCCAAATTGTTCAATTACCTTTTTTTTTTTTTATTTATTTTTATACAAAAGGCTTACAGTGACATAATCGGGCAAGAACTTCCTTTTAAGTATGGAAATACCTGTATCAGGAAGCTCCGCTCCTCCACACTTGGACGCTATATCTAATGTTGGTCTAAATGCTAATCAACTTATTTTCTAGGTAGGTATTACCGTATCTATGTATGTATAGTGTATTATGATGTGTGTGTGTGTATGTGTGTGAGGTATAGTGCGTAATATTTTTTTTTCTTAATTTAGCGTGTTAGTTTAGTACACTCAGACTCTCGGAAGAAAAATTGGCCAAAAAATTCAATCTGAAATACTATGAGTACTATAGTATAATACCCGGCAGACAACTTGAACAAAATCCGCGCAGTCGGGATGTTCTTACGAGGGAAATTTTTCATCCGCGTCCATCGCCAATGATCCGAACGTCGCCCGTGCAAAGTCGAAGTCGGTTAGACTATCTGTCGGGCATCACACCAATGTACAGAGATTAAGCAAACATTAGGCTAGCTAAAAATTCTAAGGAGTAAGCTGCTTACCCATAAGGTTACATACAATGTAATGTAAATTATCGGAATGGAATCGCTCGTAGCCCCGGCTGCCTGAGTGATCTTAAACGATCACGAAGGTTAAGCAACACAGGGCGCGTTCAGTGCATGGATGGGTCGCCGTCTATGCCTAACGCTAGTGGCATTTTTCCGAGCGGTTCCGTGCTTCGCAAGGCACGTTAAGCTGTTGGTGCCGGCTGCCGTCGATAGATGGCAGTCGTTAAGCCAAGTCAGAGGCCTTAGGGCGGCTTGACAACTTCTGACAGTAGACGAGCCACTAGTCTACAAGCCTCCACCAATCCGGACTTGGCCCCCGTGGTGGAGTATGGCCTATACCTTCCTCAGGGAAGAGACCCGTGCCCCTCGGTGGGGACATAATGGGTTGATGATGAATGTAAATTACCTATGTGTTAAATAGCGGTGTCACGTCTGATTACGTCTGCCGGAGGCCGTGTTTTCGATTCCCACTGGGGCGGATGCCCTACATTTGTATAAATGACCTCATACATCATACATAAGCAGCCTATATACGTCCCACTGTAGGGCACAGGCCTTCTCTCGGGGAGAGAGTACGGGCTCGATCACCCACGCGTGCCCACCGCGGATTGGCGATTTCAAGCGCTGAGGTATGTGAATAGCTCAGACACTCAGGTTTCCTCACGATGTTTTCCTTCACCGTTAGCGAGTGGTATTGCTACTGTAGTCAAGTCATAGGTACATGCCCGCACCGGGGATCGAACCTGGGTCTCCCACTTCCGGGTCCGAGGTTCTACCCACTAGGCTACCACCGCCGCTCAAATGACCTCAGTCTGGGTGTGTTTTCATGTCATGTTTGCGATGTCCTTGCCTGATTACCACAGCTCAGGGTATCCTAGTTTGGGGCCAGGACGAGTGATTGTGTTGCGTGGAAGTTATTATTATTAAAAAAGTCTTCCTATTCTTATAATCATTTTTAAAATAAGACGTATAAACGCCAGAAACGGCCGTTTCTGGCATAAGTGCTACCTAGTCCCCGGTCGTCGGTTCTTGGCCACGGATTCTACACTACTTAGGGCCGATTCGACCAAACGCGAGTAACTTTTTACTCGAGAGTAAATCACTATTTACTCTAGAGTAAGCAGATTTTGCATTTTACCAACCGCTAATCTAAGATTAAGGAAGCTACTCGAGAGTAAATACTTATACGGCCAATTTCGGCGGAGTAAAACACTATACCCAGATTAAATTATCAAATGTCTATAATCAGTTGTCTGTCACTGCATTATTTTAAGCATATTTGTTTGTTTTGAAATCGGCTTTGAAGAGAAATATTATCTACGCACCACGATGGAACGACTGAGAAATATGTTGGAAGATTCCGACAGTGATGACGATTATGTACCAAGACCAAAACGTCCAAGATGGTTCAAGGAGAGAGTCCATTACTATGATGACCACGACTTTGCGAAGGAAGCCAATTGGGGCTGCGTTTTCGTTTTTCCGCATTCATAATTATTATTTTAATAACAGAGAACGAAAAGAAATAGGTAAACAATAAACAATTCAAGTATTTCCTGTCAATTGTCAAATACACATGTCATGTCATACTACAAAATTAAATTGTATCGACATTTTAATACAAGCTAGAAGGAACAATGTTGCATAATTTTTTGTCGGTTTATTCACTCGTTCATCATTCTCTTTTAAACCACAGATTAACAATACCGAGGATAACTTACTCCTCGAGTAAGTTGGAAAAACGTAAACGAAGTTATCCAGGAGTAAATCCAAGGAGTAAACTTATTCTCGGAATAGTTACACCGGTGTAACTCCATGTTTGGTCGAATCGGCCCTTAGTTAATTTTGAAAATAGAAAAACACTCTGCAAAAAATATCTGTAAAAGAAGATAAAGGGGCGCTTTGGGAAACTGTAAACTCCTATTGTGATAAGCAAAGTCAAAGTCAAAAATTTTTATTCGCTATAAAAACAGAATGTTTACTTAATGAACGTCAAAGCTGTTAGTTTCACAATTAATAGATATAATTTTATAATAATACCACAATAAATATATAATTTAAAAACTCCATTGGTAGCGCTGGTGATTCTAGGGGCTCCGTGCAGCAACGCTGGCGCCACCAATAGGAAACAAAACATAACTTTTTGTTACAGATTACTTTTGCAAAAAGTGTCTGGCCCATTTCTCGATCGTGTTAATAGTGATTTTTAGGACTTATGATCATGGACCTGAGGCAAAAAGCCCAGCTTTTGGCGCTAATGCCGTCTATTGCTCTAGGTTTTCGGCCGTGGGTCATAAAAATCACTGTACACTATTGATTAAGAGATTGGTCTGACACTTTTTGCAAAAACGATCTCTAAAAGAAGATATCATTTGTTTCCATTGCTGGCGCTAATCAACCTTCAGAGACCCTTAAACGAGGCTAGATTTCCATGATCGCTGTGATACCGAACCCTACTAAAGCCTAACTAGGCCTCTCGCTGCCCGCAGAGTCGCCGTCGTCAGGGCGAAGCACGCCCACGGCGGCCCCGCCCCCGGGCTCCGCGAGCCCCTCGCCCTCCAAGCTCTTCGTGGGCGGCCTCAGTTGGCAGACCAGCTCGGAGAAGCTGCGCGAGTACTTCGCCATGTTCGGACCCGTCACCGACGTTCTGATCATGAAGGATCCCGTCACACAGGTGAGCGCTCTCTGAGGATTGTGCTTCTAAAATAAGATAAGATAAGATAAGAACATTCTTTATTGCACACAAGAAGAGAGACATAAAATATGAAAGTTACAATGAAAAAGTACAATGGGTGGCCTTATTGCTGACAGCAATTTCTAAGTGTAACGACACTTGCAGGGGTTTATTACGACATTTATGGCAATTCGATGGCATCGCGTCGCTAATCAGTAAAATCTTGTTGATTTGTGAGTTAATCGAATTCATATTGCAAAACTTCACATGATGAAAGGATACGATTTTAGTTTATTCATCGAAATAGTATGAAAATTAGTAAATTAGAAGAAAATTAAGTCGTAATAGTATACGCAGCTAATCAGATCGAGGATTACGATGTCTTGCACGTGTGACAGATTCCATTTTCTTATACAATTTCGATGAAAAAACAATAATCCTATTTTTTTTGACATGTGACATTTTGCAATATGAACGACGATATGCAATGTGCGTCGAATTGTTATAGTAAACAACGAGTTGTATTTCTGTCGTAGCGATATCGTAGATTGTGCCATATCATGATGTGGTTAGCCATATCACGAAATGCGTCCTTTTCATGAAAAGGCCAAGTCAAACTGGCCGTATCGTTTAAGCATCAACGTTTGACGATATGGAAATCTACGTTCTGCCATATCGTCATAATGTAGGCCCCATGACTTTTCCATGCACCAACCTGATTTAAGTTTGACATATTTACTGCATTGAGCTGAAAAAGAGATTGAAGATGCCTAACGTATTTAGTGTTTTGGTGCATTTGAACCTTATAGGTTGAATAAAATACCAATAAAAGAAGCAACAGTTTATATTTTATCACTCGTAAAATACAATGCAGTACAATGTTTACAACAAAATGAGATTTCTGCCCTACTTTCCTCATTTTGCACAGTATTTACGGGAATATTGCCGTCACTAGAAATATTTTCTGTCGCCTCCATGGTAGAAATACACAACAAACTAACATCAGCGCCTCTAACGGTGGATAATGGAAGTATTTTACGATATGGCCGCTAACGTTTGGCCGCATCATGAAATAGTCATGCATTTCGCTATTCAAATCGTCAAACGTCGGTCGCTCATTGATCTGGCTAAGCCATTTCATGGTACGGCCAGTATGACTTGGCCTTTTCATAAAAAGGATACATTTCGTGATATGGCTAACCACATCATGATATGGTCAATTCTATGATATGGCTACGACATTTCTATGAAATAGAGCCCTAACGAACCGGGTAGAGTTTGTATCGTAATCGTACTCCGATTCACTCCTTGGAGTTGTTGCGGCAACAGTATAACTTAGACCATGCCTCGAACTAAAACTTAGTGGGTACTATATTGTGTACTTAAGACCGGTTTGTTTTTTTTTATAATGTTTATCTGCCAAATAAGCTTAAGTGAATTTGCCATTGTGAAATATGGAAGTATAAAAGTGTCCGATATTCAGCACAGGATCCTTCCTGGCGCAATCCGTTTATTACAGACATAGTATTAGCTGAAATATTATGTTACGGTCTTTTGACTGGGCTACTGAGGCGTTCAAGACAGAATAGCAGTGTTTTTTCAATCAACATGTGCAGCCTATATACGTCCCACTTTAGGGCGCAGGCCTTCTCTCAGGGAGAGAGCTTACTCTTAATCACTACGCGTGCCCACCGCGGATTGGCGATTTCAAGCACTGAGGTAGCTCAGACACTCAGGTTTCCTCACGATGTTTTCCTTCACCGTTAGCGAGTGGTATTGCTACTATAACTTCACAAATGTACATAACTTAGAAAACCAAGTCGTAGGTATATGCCCGCACTGGGGATCGAACCTGGGTCTCTCGCTTCCGAGTCCGATGTTCTACCCACTAGGCTACCACCGCTAATCAACACTATTAAATTAATACGAGGTTCTAACAGTCGATCCCACTAAAACACTCTTAAGATGGAGTTAAAGTCGGTTTAAAACAGGAATTCCTCTCATAAACTCTGTCCTAAGAGTATTTTAGTTGGATCAACTTAACTTTAGTACCTTGTTGCAGCGTCCTAGAGCTTTCTCTTTTACTGGGTAGGTGGGCGAGCGGTGGTAGCGGAGCGGAAGAACGCCGGCTTCTCATTCGGGAGGTCGTGGGTTCGAATTCCGGCACATACCAATGACTTTGTTTTCTAAGTTACGTACATTTGTGAAGTTTTAGTAGCAATACCACTCGCTGAATGTGAAGGAAAACATCGTGAGGAAACCCTAGTGTCTGACTTATTTACATACCTCAGCACTTGCTGCGTACAATGGCCCAACTATGAGGCTAAGTGCAGAAATCTTCAGTTGAACTAGAACTGGGTAGGCAAAGGAAGAGACAGCCGAGTGATTCTCACGATGTTTGTGAGAAAACCTGATTGTCTGAAGTGTTTACCTAGCCAATCCGCGGTCTACACGCGGAGTGATTAAGCCCATATTCTCTCTCTCTGAGGGAGGGCTTGTGCCCTGCAGTGGGTCGTATA
Organism: Yponomeuta malinellus; assembly: GCA_947308005.1. NCBI lineage: Eukaryota > Metazoa > Arthropoda > Insecta > Lepidoptera > Yponomeutidae > Yponomeuta > Yponomeuta malinellus. Next base: position 8,183,100 of record OX371022.1, read on the forward strand.
TAGGGTGCTCATTGATATTTTAACGCTAATGCACGGTCGAGTTGCAATTTGCGTTTAGTTCCGTAGAAAAGTCGCTCTACTTCATGGCAAGACGTGTGCAAAATTAAGAAAAAATATTCTCGCTGAATGTCCAGGGGCGGGTCTGTTACAGATTTGGGGGTGGCGGAGACTAGGTATTTGGTAACTGTTTGCTGTTTCGTATGCCAGCTGATAGCCCTTTCGAAAGTATGTCTGCGAACATGTTCAATGCGAAAATTTGGGTGAAAAGGTGCCTATTCGGAGACAACTAAATTGAAGCGTTTTCAACGCCTGGGCAAAGTTGCATAGCAAAAGTTTTTTTCCGTCAACGTAGCCATTCAGGGACACTTACAATAGCAGGCGTGTGGAAAGAGTGCCGTCATGATAACGCGAACACTGGACAGCATATCAACATTTGTTTTTTTAATATTTATACACTGAGAAAAACAGGCAGTAGAACAATTATATAGCTAGTCAGTCAGTATATATCTATGAAAATATTATGTACGTCAGGAAAAATATCTGTAACTTTAAAATTGTAGGTAGCCAACACAACAAAATCAGACTTTAGAAGTAAACATGAACTTTCGTTCCTACAATGTAGGTTGGCAAAGGTTAATACATCCTTTATGGGGCAGTGTATACGTTTTTACAATAAGATCCCTGAGGATATAATAAGCTTGCCAGAAACGCGGTTCAAAAAATGTCTCGAGCACACTTTGTGCCAAAAGGGCAACTATACCTAACATTACAAATTATTTAGATGACAATGATGTCTGGAATTAAAGCCAGTTCAATGCATGAGTCCTAAGTTTTAGAATAATTATGTAAACTTTGTTAATTAAGGACTTTGAAAAGACTAAGTTTTCAGTTTTTTTGTCCATTTTTTCTCCAAAGTGATCTAGATTTTGAAGTGAACATCTAGTTTAACTTGTAACGTTTATTAAGTCGCAGTTTCTGTGCTACTTTGAATAAAAAAAAGAATTTGAATTGATAATAGTTAAACAGAATGACTTAATTATTTCTGTCAAACCGTTACCTACAGGCTACGTGAATTAATACAACAATATAGGGAACTTTTTATTACATTTAGTGCATAAAAACCGTGCATGCTTTGCATTTTATTATATACTATTAAACAAATTAGTTTTCGTGATAGTAAAAAAAAGTACTCGAAATTTGAACCTGCTTTTCCTTTCAAAAGATTCCTAAAACTTAGGTCTCTACATACAGAACAACCTGTCCTGGGAGCTTCGCGTGGCAGAGATCAGCAGGAAAGTTTTTGCCTCCATGCACTCTCTTAAGCGGCTTCAGAATTTTCTCCCATACTCTGCTAAAGTTACTATTACTAAATTCCCTATTATCGATTATGCTGACGTTTGCTATCCCGACATTACTGAAGAGCTGCTCAGCAAACTCGACAGACTGCTCAACCTTTCCATCCGTCTTATATTTGGACTGCGTAAGTTTGACCATGTCTCTTCCTATCGTAATCAGCTGATGTGGCTCAACATCCGTTCCCGCAGGAATGCTCACATTCTCGCCACTCTGTATGGTATTCTTAACAACCCCTGTTCCCCCTCTTATCTCAGAGGACGTTTCGAGTTCTCCTCAGTGAGGGTCGCCTTCTGCGACCTTCCCGAGCATTGCATCTCCGTACCCCCGAGCATAACACGGCTGGTTATTCAGGCTCCTTCACTTTGACAGCAATTCGCCTTTGGAATAGCTTGCCTCTAGACATCCGACAGGCCCCATCGCTTGAAATATTCAAAACCAAAGTCTATCGCCACTACCTAAATCTCCAGCATTTGTCTTAATTTATTATATTATAAGTATTTCACAATGTCTTTCCTAAATCTGTAGGTTTATGTATTTATTTATTGTATCTAGTATTTATTTATTATTATGTTGTATTTGTGTAATATTTCCCCCCCTATTATATTTTATATATCTAGGTCTGAATAATAATTAGTAAGTATATTTAATATTTTACGAGTAAGTTGCAATACCTGCTAATGTTCTCTTCAAAACTTAGGTTAGCTGGTAGATAATGCTAAGTAAGCTCGCCTATGTGCAAAACTGCCTGTTTTAAATGCAATAAAGGATTATTAATAATTCCAGGGCCAGTAACGAAAACCAGCTTATGGACCAACTGCTGAATGCGTTCTGGGTTCAAATGGCATGTCCCAATGACTTTGTAAGGGCTGTTTGCTATAGAGAATCTATGGATATAATAAGCCTACCGACAGTTAAAAATTTTCAATTTGGGCAACCGAACAGAAGGATAAATTGGGACGATCAATGGAACTTTAAAATTTTCAATTCGGAAACCTTAAAACCTAAGCAATGACTTACAAATCATCTTCTGGCTACCTTTTCACTCAGATTGACACACACCTAGTTAAGTGATAGACATAAGTTTCTTTTCTCCTATACGAAAGTTTCTATCAACTTTATTCATTCAATAGAAGTGTCATAAATAAAACAATTTAACAGTGACCACCTTTTCCCAAGGACGTCCTATAGAGAATAAACGAACGGGGTTGGACTTTCGACTCTATGGTCAGTGCGATAGACCTTCGACTATTTGTGTTGAGTACTAGGTACATTGGTTGTTCGGATTGTCGATTTTAATATGTTGATCGTACATGGCCGAGTATGTGTATCGTTTTGTAATATTGTGGCATCCAATATGAACCATCTACCCTAACTCGTCCACTGCTTGACGGTTTCCTTTAAGGCACGCCACTTCTCATCGACCATTTTGGCCCAACCGCATTACGGTTTACTTCATTTTTTATTTATTTATTTATTCATATTGACCATTGTGGTATCCACTTCAAAACCTTTTTATTCCAATGCTATAGGAAATAAGTGCGTGTACACTTGCATTTCCGATTGATTGATTGATGATTCCGAATTCTTTGAAGTGAAAAAACCAAGTCGCTGGCTGCCCCTGCTTGTGATACAGGCGTGATTTGTGTGTTTTTAACACACTTTATGCCTCGATTGAATATGCTCTATGCCACAACATGACAGAACAATATATCACTGGCCACACGTAATCTAGTTGGGCTATGGTATAACAGTATTTTAGGTACGAAAATTAACATCTAGGTAATATTAGTCGCGAATAGCATGCTAGAAACTAACAGAAGTCTGACACAGCACTAAAACTCGTAGGTTTCTTACCAGACTAGTTGATGTAGGTATACCTTTAGAATTTGACTATTTTCTTCTAGAACTACTCTAGTTGTCACTTTGTTTTTTTTTACTGTAAGTGACTACTAAATTTTAATACCTTTTATAGAACTTCCATGGCAGTAATTCAGCCATTTCTTGATTATGTAGGATTTTGTTTTATTTTAATGATGTAATTGGACTGTTTGACTGGATCACAAAATTGGTAAAATCATCTTAGAATCTCGCTCACTTCTTTCTGTAACAAATCCAATTCGTAACAAATTGTAGTACTGTGTTATCTACACACATTTGAGTGCCTTTTGCGACCTTCTTTTTAGGGTTCCAAACGGGACCCTATTACTGAGACTTCACTGTCTGTCCGTCTGTCTGTCTGTCCGTCTGACCGTCTGTCTGTCACCAGATTGTATCTCATGAACCGTGATAGCTAGGCAGTTGAATTTTTCACAGATGATGTATTTCTGTTGCCGCTATAACAAAAATACTATAAACAGAATAAAATAATTAATTTAATGGGGGCTCCCATACAACAAACGTAATTTTTTTTCTCAATATTAAAAACGGCATCAGGTAGACGCTTGAAATATTCGCAGAAAATTTAGCTCTATATAAGCTTCAAAAATAAATAATTAAATTAAAATAAAATAAATATTTAAGCGGGGCTCCCATACAACAAAGCTGATTTATTGCCGTTTTTCTCGATCTTTGTCTCTAATGTTGTATTGATAATGGTACGGAACCCTTCGTGCGCGAGCCCGACTCGCACTTGGCCGGTTTTTTAATGAAGTACATTGAATTAGTATTCCAGCCAGTATTTTGCTTTTGTAATGGATCAATTAGTAACGTAAAGTTTTGTTTAGAAAAAATACCGGTCATAAAGAAAGTAACAAAATCTCAAGTAGTAGGTAGTCAATTAATTTGTTTAAGTATATCCTTTTTTCTCAATCCTCTCAAACTTAGTCGATGAACTAACTTTAATGTCCATATTATAGTTTAGTTAGCAATCTATGGCAATCCCGATTGTAACACGATCTTTAAGGCAAAGTCCCCATATGCATATGCACCTATATGTCTGAAAGTGAGGGTTTTACTCCTCAGTAGAATAACTTTTACTGAGGCGGGAGCTCGAAATCGCGAAAAAATAGTAAAGTTGGGATAAATATGGGGATTTTATCACATCCTGTTGGTATTATTGTCGCGGTGTACTTCACCCACTAGTGAAGCAGTTATAAGCCATTCAGTATCACTAGAAATAGATTTTCCAGTTACACAAAGTAGGTATTAGATCTAAAAATGGAAAAATAACACCTTTCTGATTTCAAACATATTGTATTGAGTAGAATTGAATACACAAAGTAGCTCTTCCATCTAAAAATTGAAAAAAAAACGCCTTTCGGATTTCAAACATATTGTATTGAGTAGTATTTTGTCCCCAATAAAAACCATACTTTGTAGGTAGTCGAAAAGTATAGATTACTGTTGGTTGGTTGGTTCTTCAGTAAGCTTCGAAATGTGGGACGAGTCTCCTAAATGCACGATTCTTTAATGCAGTGATATTGTCAAGGTTGTTATTATTTATTTATTTATATTTATTCTCAACACATTCATGACTAATATTGTAAGTTAAAAACTTTGTTAATTACTTTAAAACGTGTTTTGAAAAGAATAATCATAATCCATTAATTGTGAAACTAACAACTTTGACGTTCATTAATAAACATTCTGTTTTTATAATGAATAAAAATATTTGAATTGAATTGAAAAAAATAAAACAAGAAATTCTCATTTTGCTTTATGATACTGTTTATGGTCTACTAGCAATCGCATTCCAGTGGTAAATAGAACTAAAAATAGGCTCCTTCTCCCTCAGTCAATAAAAAATTTCAATAAACTCCCCCTCGAAATAAAAAATGAACAAGAATTTAATACATTTCTAAAAAGATTAAAATCAGTCAAAGTAAAAAATTTTATTCACTATAAAAACAAAATGTTTACTCAATGAACGTCAAAGCTAGAAGGAAGCTAACAAAGAAACTCCACATTTATTCATAAATCATATTTAATAGAAAAATGCTTTTATTCACTGGGTGAATTATTTAATGTTAAAAAATTGTACCTAGATGTACAATGTTTATTTCAGTCTTACCCATTTTGCAATACACGTAAGGGGTGACTAAGTCCTATCTTACCATAAAATGTATTCCTACCACCTATTAGCACTTGTCAGCAATAAAGCAATAAATGATTTGGTATAACCCGTGTTAACGCCTCGCGCCATGCGATCTACTTTTGCGAGCAGCCTGTTCAAATCGCACGAGCAATATCTTCCATTTTAATGGCATTGCAATGCGATTATTTGGTATAAGCACTATAAAACAGGGGACGATAATATCGGACAAAAAGAACCCGAAGCCGGCATACGTGCATGCAACGACTAATGAATATTGATGAAGCGAAAGACATCTGTCAGAATCGTGGCAAGTGGCAGACCATGGCCTCTGTCTACCCCTACGGGATGCAGGCGTGAGTTTTTGTTATGTTGTTTTATGTTTACATACATATAAAAAAGTGACCTTTAAATTATATCCGATATAGTATCAATCGAAACAAAATAATCACCTTGAATGTTTTTTTAGTATTAAAACTTTTAAAACAAGAAGTCATTGTGAATTCTAACATAAACAATTGTAATACAACAAAAATTGTAATGGATTTTTACAGTTTTTGTCAGGATTTCTCAGCTTTTAAAAGCCTCTACATTTGTGAAGTTATAGTAGCAATACCACTCGCTAACGGTGAAGGAAAACATCGTGAGGAAACCTGGGTGTCTTGCGTCAGCGCTTGAAATCGCCAATCCGCGGTGGGCACGCGTGGTGATTAAGCCCATACTCTGTTTCTGAGAGAAGGCCTGTGCCCTACAGTGGGACGTCATAGGCTGCTTATGAAAGGCCTCTACGAGGTGAGACCTTAACGGCCCTTCAACAACTGATCTGACCAACAATTATCCCTTCCTGTCCTCACCCTTTACACTCACAACTTAAAATGGCAGACAACAAACCATACTAAAGTGAACAACGCCATCTGTTTGCAGTGAGAAGCGGTGTTTATACGCTAGGACAAATCTTCTCGCGTTTCAGAGTTGACATATATGAAAGTATAAACATCATGATATTAATCAATAATCACAAATTAACGATAGTATCATACCTTGCAACAAAATAGTGTCAAATAGCCCCCAGTGCCTTGCTTATATCACTGCATTGAAGAATTATGCGTTTAATTGATTAGACCCTGTCTAGTAGTCCTAAAACCTGGTTTAGTCGAGGGTTTGTTATGCTCGGTTTAGTAAACATTGTGTGCTACTTGAAACTTAAAGACTAGATCGAATTTTTGTCCATTAGTTTTGGGACTAAGGTGTATTGCTACAAGGCGTATGGATACAGTTTTTGAATGTATTTCTCACGAGTAATGCTCCAAGTCATAGACCTGGTTGACAGACCGAAACAACGTAACGTAAATTTTACTAAAACTAACGCATGTTTTTTAAATACTAAGAGCGCACTTTGGCTTGAATCACTTTGCATATAAACTTTCGTCGGTTAAAGACGTATGTTTGATGATACCTTCATCCAAACTTAATTATTTTTCAAAATCTCGTATAGTGTGGATTCGCTCAATAATTGCTAAGTCCCACTGCGATTCCTGCAACAAATTGACTGCGTTTTTAGTTATTTATAGGACAGTATTACGTCTGCCTCCTGCTTTTATGTCTAGCATTGCATCTCACTCGCACACTCTTTATGATTGTGAAAAGAGGGTTTTGATTAATGCAGTCTGAGTCTTTGCTGGATAATAAAATTGCGGATATTTTTTTAGTGTTTGATAAAGAAACGTTGCTTCTAAAATTACTAATTTTAGGAGAAAAATTTCTTAATAAAAAACTAAGTACAGGTTAACACAAATACATCTCAAGTGTCCCTAATTTTGTTGTTTAGCAAACTCTGTAGGTGTTATTTATAAAAACACTATTTCACAAAACACTCCATAAACGCCGTATAAACGGTCCTTGGTAGAGAATTAACAAGGGCCGAAAAGTTCTCGAATGGAGACCACATATCGGCAAGCGCAGCGTAGAACGACCAGCCACAAGATGGACAGATGACCTCATCCAAGTGGCAGGAAGGCGCTGGATGCAGGCCGCTTCCAACCGGTCTTTTTGGAAATCCATGAAGGAGGCCTATGTCCAGCAGTGGACTTCTTGTGGCTGAATGATGATGATGATGAAGGGAAAGATTTTTCAGCTTTTAAAGGCCTCTACATTTGTAAAGTTATAGTAGCAATACCACTCGCTAACTGTGAAGGAAAAAATCGTAAGGAAACCCTAGTGTCTGAGGTATTTACATATCTTAGCGCTTGCTACGTACAATGGCCCAACTATGAGGCTAAGTGCGGAAATCTCAGGTCTAACTAACTAACTACGTAGATGCAAAGGCCAAAGTCTTTTAGAAGATGCGAGTGAGACGAATGCTCTGCAGACTTTGTATAACTAGGTATGTATCAAACTCTGTCAGTGGTGTAAGTGGCGCCATCTAAAAAGCGACTATCACAAAAATCGCGGCCGATATGAGGACCTCACAAAGCCCGATGGAATTACAAATTGCAATGTGATTCGAGCTACCGCGTGACAGTAAAATGTATATTGAGGGTGGCGTTCCATCGCGTAGAATAGCCTACACGGTACTTCAGTAGTACAGACAACCTTAGAACCTAACGTGATATTTTTATATGCAGAAGTGTGTTTCTTTGACTATTGTGCTAATCTCTCGACCTTAGATATTTAGTTACATGTGACGCTTTAGTGACTTCAAGCCCACCTAGCGCAGAGTATTAAGCTGCAAGATGTGCCGATTGAAGGTTAAAATTCGAATAGAAACAAATTTCCCATGTGTAAGGGGACCCCGAAAGTTTGGCTTGAAGTCCACTGAAGTGTCACAGAGTATGGTCCTCACTAGAATTGAGATCATGTTTGCTATAATTTACATAATACTTATTGATTTATACAAATTTTGTCCTATATATTAGGGGTTAAAGTATGAAATTGCCGTTTTATTGCAATAGGTTCTTTGAATTGACATAGAATCTTCATGGTTTGAGGTTTTCGAATGAAACTTTTTTCAAATGGTTTCTATGATGTTCTTTTTTTAAAAAATGTGAAACATTTGAATATCGACTTTCGATTGTTTTTGTTATTCAATTTAGACAAGAAAGATGGATACTGCGAAAATACGAGTGATTATGAGGCACCCATTTTTCGTATTTTTTTATTTTATTGATTTGACGCAAGTGAGTCAATATTGTGGGTAAGGTAACTGTCGGCGATCGACGACTTTTTAGATTTAAGTTCCTTAGCGATTAGATAGACATTAGATAGGTAGTTGGTAGATAGTTGTAAGAATACGTTTGTCACATTTCTATTAAATAATTTTATCACCTTGTGTCTTATTTCCTTAGGCTTAAGAGTCAATTTCAATAATAATTTTACATTATTTAGTTTTAGGATGATTTTACTTACCTTTCATTTGTTTTCATAGCCAGTACGATGCATATTATGTTATTTACTTTGTAAGCGATTGTAAACTAGATAGAATACCTCTTGCACCACAATTACTAGTGTATTAAATCTGCAGAACAGATTTTCTATGTAGAATTTTATCTCGTAAACCACATTAGAAGCACGTCACGGATTAGGATAAAACTGGTAAAACCACGTAGATCAGCCTAAAATCTGTCGAAATACAACACATAGCACTCTATAGAATGGTGACATTGAGCCAAAATTAGCTAACAAAATCTTATGTTTCCGAAAGCGATAACTTTCGATTGGCTCAACCGATCTCGATGAAATTTGCACAGCAGGTAGTTTTTACTAATATCTAACCATTTTTATTCTCACTAATAAGATTTATTAATACTCTTCAGAGTTATTTCGATAGAAAAGTTCAATCTATTTTCCTCAGTAAATCTGTACAAAATCCTATAAGAAACTTATTAGAATGCTAGAAACTTATTAGAATGTTACTTATTCCAATGAGAAAACATAATTTTAATATAAATTAATCCGTAATTTCATGTAAATTCGCTGGGAAAGTAAATAAAGATAAGAAGGCTATCTATCTCGCTCGCTCACGCACCGCCCTCGCGCAGCCCCCGCCGCGGAACTAGGGCAATTTGATATAAAAGGCGGCCGATCTCCGACGATCGGCATTCTCTCATTCAGACTCATTCGGACTCAGTCAACTCAAGAGGATCCCCGCGAACGGACGAGCGAGCTGGAAGCTGAAGATACTCTCGAGAACAAGGTGTTTTCTTTGCGGCAGTCTACCCCCGAACCGAAGCTGAACCCAGGCTGTGCAGCTAGCCGCAGAACGAGCGGCGATAAGAATTCACCGGAGGAGAGGCAGCGTGAGCGACGAGGCGACGAGACTACTACGGCGGATCGACGTGACATCGAACTGAACGGGCGCTCGACTGGCCCTATACCTATAATACAGTCCACGTTTCTAATTCTTGTTTCTACGGACGTAAAAGAGAGGGGTTGAGAACTGAACTGAAGACGGAACGGGCTTTCGCTCTCTCTCTCTTTTTCATGGTCCTTCGGAACCGGATCACTGGAAGCAGTTGGGCCACGTCGAGCAAGTCACGTCGAGCAAGTCACGTCGAGCAAGTCACATCAAGAGGCCACGTCGAGTACAGAAGCCAGCCAACTGAGGGAAAGACCATAGTACCATCCGGTACGAGCTACGCGGGTCGGGAATACGTATAACGGTGACAACGAGACCCAAAAGCGTAGCACGCCGGTCGGAAGCCAGCCGTGGCCAAGACTAGCGGTGTGGTATATTCGGACGTATATCACCTATCCCACAAGCGGGATAGAAACAGTCCGGCTGTCCCGAAGTGGAGCCGTATTGGCATTGCAGACACCACTTGCGGTCCAGTTCCCCCCTATTTCGCTCTTGGGTGGCGTACACCGGTAGGACGTCACCCCGTAGGAAGTAGGTAGGGCGTAGGGGTAGGGCCCGGTAGGAACGTGACCGACCCACTGACTGGACGATTAATAGGGACATCCGTGACGTACGCACGACCGACTCACTGACAGACGGTAGGCAGGAAGAAAGAAGACGTCCGAAGAAAGAAGCCACGATGAAGCCCACCGCTACGAGAGGGAGCCACGGCGGCGACGACGGAGGACTGAGGTTGCGATCGGGCAGGACCACAACGCCGACTGAGGGTGCGCTGAGGACCCACGAGGAAGAAGAAGAACAGGAAGTCTCTACGAGGGAAAGTTCGAGCGTTGCGACATCGAAAGCATCATCGGGCACGGAGACTAACACATGGTCGGCGGGCACAGGGTTATCCGCCGCTGGCGGCACGAGCAGTGGCACGAATCGCACCGGGGATGAGGACACCACGCTAACCGAGGGCGAGCAACACAACGTTACGGTTATGGAAAACGTCACTAGGGACGACTCCCGAGCGGGCACTGCGGACAGCGAGCAGAGAGCGAGGACACTCCAAGCGAAGATACGATTCATGGAAGCCAAAAGACTTGAAGCCGAGAGGGAGCTACAGTTAGCTCAGACCGAGTACGAGTTGGCTATACAACATACTCGCTCAGAAACGACATTCAGCGTCGACGCGCGGTGCAGCGCTACGGCAGCGACCAACAGGGGCGGGCGCTGCGCGGGGAGGAGAGAGATAGAAGATATGCCATACGGGCATCGCCGTAACGAAGCTCAAGCGGATAGCAGCGTGAACGAGCTTACTCACGCGTTATCGAACGCGCTGAAGTATTTGAAGATGGAAACGGAATCAGAAAGCAGAGCGCCGCCGCCTAAATACCTACTTGATCTGCCGATGTTTGATGGGGAAATAAGCGAGTGGATAGCATTCAAAACTGTCTTTGATGATACCCGGCGCCTATTCAGTGAGACGCAGAACGTAGCCCGACTACGAAAATCACTCAAAGGCGTCGCGCGCGAATCAGTTAAAGCATTGCTATACTCGGGTTCACATACGGCAGAAATAATGGAATCATTGGAACGAAGGTTTGGGCGGCCCGAGATATTAATTATGAACGAGATGGACATTATAAAGAAGATGCCGCGTTTGCAAGAAGATGGAAGAAATATCGCCTCGTTTGCAAATAAGGTTGCAAATTGCGTAGCTTCTATTAAGGCGCTGGGGAAACCGCAGTATTTGTACTCACCGGAGCTCACCAGCCGCATTGCCGAGAAGCTCAATCTCATATTGAAGTTCAAGTGGAGCGAGTATTCGAACAGAAATCCAGACGAACCAGAACTAGAAAAGATGAGCGAGTTTTTGAACGAAATGACGGAGCAATGCGGCGCGATGGCAGCTTACGAGACGCGGAAAGAAGAAAAGAAAGAGAAAAAAGATTTGCGCCTTGGAAGGAAACGACGACCTGTACATTCGACACGATTATATGAAAGCGAAGATTCGGAATCGTGCGAGTCGAGTGACGAAGATAGCGAACGAGAAGAGTCGACTAGAATGATTGCAGCGATAAACAAGCCGGCTAAGAAGTTCAAGAGGGAACCAGGACCGTCCACACCGCGGCAAGTTACGAAGACTACTTGCCCCTTATGCAGCAACACGCACGGCCTACGAGACTGCGAAAAGTTCCGCGGGTTCTCATACGATGAAAAATGGAACAAAGCAAGAGAACTACGCGTGTGTTTTCGGTGTTTGAGCGCGACGCACCGCCGTTTCAACTGCAGAGCTAAACCGTGCGGGAAAGGCGGGTGTAGAATGGGCCACCATGAACTTCTGCACAAAGAAGAGGAAACGAGGGCCACGGTCTCTTCGACAGTTAACGCTGTTGTCGGCGAACACACTACGTACCTGAAAATAGTGCCGATCGAACTATACGGCTCGCGAGGCAAGGTGGAAACGTTCGCTTTGTTGGACGAGGGGTCCACCCTCACGCTGATAGAAGAAGAGACAGCATTAGCCGTGGCACCTAGAGGAAAAGCAGAGCCGCTCAGCATAGAGGGAATCGGCGGAAAGCGCACCGACTTCAAGCAATCATTCAAGTTAACATTAAAAGTAAAAGGTCGATTCGAAAGGAAGCTAGAAAGCATGACGGCCTACACCATAGGGCCATTGAACCTTACGACGCAGGCAGTGCCACGGGGACTAGTGGCAAAGTGCGCTCACCTGAAGGATATCGAGGAGCAGCTGACTTATGAACGCGTCCGCCCTACTGTACTAATAGGACAAGACAACTGGCATTTGATCACTACGCGCGAAATAAAGGAGGGAGACATCGATCAACCAGTCGCGTCGTACACTTCGTTGGGATGGGTGCTACATGGGCGCGAGAAGAACTGCGGAAGAGGACGCGCCATCATCAACCACCTAACGAGAGAGAAGGGCAGTGATCCACTGGACGCTATGATCAAGGAACACTTCAGCATAGAGAACCTTGGTGTAGAACCAAAGAAACCATCGAACGACATCAATCAGCGCGCACTCAACGTTCTAGAAAGCACAACGAAGCAGCTGTCTAATGGACGATATGAAACCGGTCTTATCTGGCGAACGGACGAAGAAATCATGCCAGAAAACAGACAACACGCAGAACGCAGACTGTACTCAATCGAACGGAAGCTAGAGAGAAATGACGATATGAAAGAAGAGTACAGTACACAGATAGAAAATCTGTTGATAAAGGAATACGCTGAGGAAGCTACGAACGCGCCTGTCTCGCAAAGAACATGGTATTTACCTCACTTCGCTGTCCACCATTCGCAAAAGGGAAAGATGCGACTGGTATTCGACGCTGCAGCAAGAGTGGGAGGCCGCAGCTTGAACGACGCATTACTGCCAGGACCCGACTTGTTGCAGAGCCTATTCGGGGTACTAGCGAGATTCAGAGAAGGAAAAGTGGCGGTTATTGCGGACATCAAGGAGATGTTTCTTCAAGTGAAGATAAGAGAGGAAGACCGAGACAGCCTGCGATTTCTATGGCGAGCTAACAAGAACGAACCCGTCAAGGAATACAGAATGACGTCCTTGATTTTCGGCGCAGCATCCTCACCGTGCACGGCGATCTATGTGAAGAATAAGAACGCCGAGAACTTCAGAGATGTGTATCCCGAGACAGCGGCCGCAGTAGAACGACAATTCTACATGGATGACTACTTGCAAGCGTTTGAAAATGCCGAAGCAGCAAGCAAAGCCGTAAATGAGATGATACGCATCCACGAGAACGCCAAATTCGAGCTTAGAGGATGGGCTAGCAACGATCCCCATGCACTGAAAGGCGTAGAAGAAACAAGCGCGTCGTCAAGTACAGCCATACTGGCCGACAAGGAAGAACGAACATTAGGTCTCATATGGAAGATAAAGGCCGACACGCTTAGCTTCGCGCTAAATCTACGTAACACACCGAAGGAGGTCTTAGAGGGACATCGACCTCCCACCAAGCGGGAGGTCACGAGCGCGGTCATGTCAGTCTTCGACCCGCTGGGGCTCGCATCACCTATCACGATACAAGGCAAGAAACTTATACAGAACATTTGGCGAAGCGGCATAGACTGGGACACACAAGTGACAGAAGAATTAAAGGAAGAATGGAACAAATGGCTGAAGGACCTAGGAAAACTGGAAGGCCTAGAGATACCAAGGAGCATCACCCCGAGCCCACACAGGGGGGAGGTGCATGTCTTCGTCGATGCAAGCGAACAAGCGTACGCGTGCGCCGCGTACTGGCTGGACGAGAAGACAAAAGAAGTATCGTTGATCGCAGCAAAGGCCAAGGTGACGCCATTGAAGCCCGTATCCATTCCTAGACTGGAATTGCAGGCGGCGGTCTTAGGCTGCAGATTAGCTGCTTCCGTCAAGAAGGAGTTGAACAGCGAAACGACGACCACTGTATATTGGACGGACAGCAAGACAGTACTGGCATGGATAAAGTCAGATCCGCGACAGTTCAAGCCATTCGTTGCACACAGGCTGGCCGAAATTGAAGAAAGTTCAACACCCCTGCAGTGGAGATGGATTCCGACCAAATTGAACGTAGCAGACGACGCTACAAGAAGTTCGCCAGCAGAGTTTTCGACGGCCCACAGATGGTTCACCGGACCGCCTTTCTTACAGTTGCCACCGAGTGAGTGGCCGCAGGAAAAACCTAAGGAAAAAGCCATCGTCGACGACTCAGAGCTGAGACGCCCGAGTGTTCACACAACGATCGCCACCGAACACAAACGCGATCCGTTGCCCGCGGTTGATAGGTTTAGCAATTGGGGTAGGTACGTTAGAGCCACTGCCCGTGTTATCCAGTGCGTGGAAATCCTACGCCGTAGATACCGACCCGACGAAACTGCTAAAAGCGGAGAATTGTATCCACTAACCGTAAATTACCTACAAGCCGCTGAAAACCTGATTATACAGAAAGCGCAAAGAGCAGACTTTGCAGACGAGATAGCCCGAATAAAATCGAAGCAACATCTACCGAAGTCTTCTCCACTACGAAAGCTATGCGTCGAACTAGATGAACATGGTCTATTGCGTGTGACTGGCCGTCTAGACCTCTACACAAATCTAGACGAGACTAAGAAGCGACCCGCCATCCTCAATGCGAGAAACGCAATCACAAGATTGTTGATTCAGCACACGCACGAGGCATTCATGCATGGAAATCACGACACCGTCATCAATGAGCTGCGACAGAAGTACTTCATACTCGGTCTACGAAGCGCCGTTAGAAAACTGATCTACAACTGTCAGTGGTGTAAGCTGCGCAAACTAAAACCTACAAAGCCACAAGAAGGCGCGCTACCACCAGAGAGAATGAACAGCGAATCTCCTCCTTTTAACTGCTCTGCTATCGACTACTTCGGCCCAATGACAGTCACAATCGGCCGACGTACGGAGAAGAGATGGGGAGCCTTGATAACTTGCCTTACCACCCGCGCCATACACATTGAACTCGCCGCTAGCTTGACGCCATCATCCGCTATTATGGCATTACGACGCTTCATGGCACGACGAGGAACACCGAGCGTAATCTACTCTGACAACGGAACCAACTTCGTAAAGGCGAACAAAGAACTAATGGACGCAGCAGACGAAGTTAAAGATTACGCGACAGCGCGAGGAATCGTATGGAAGTTCATACCACCAGGAGCACCACACATGGGAGGTGCGTGGGAACGCATGATAAGGACTGTGAAAACATCACTATCTGCAGTTCTAAAAGAGCGAGCGCCCAGAGAAGAAACTCTTCACACATTACTACTGGAAGTCGAACACATCGTTAACTCACGACCGTTAACACCAGTCCAGCCAGACCTGAATAAAGAAGCGTTAACGCCAAACCACTTTCTCATCGGACGTTCTTGTGGAGTTACACCAACAGGCCACTTTAACGCCCGAGACGCAGATGGTCATACATGGAAAGCGGCTCAACACTTAGCCGATCAATTCTGGCGAAGATGGACCAAAGAATACCTACCGCTCTTACTACCAAGACGACCATCCAAGTCACAGCACCACCGTGAGCCAAAGATCGGGGATATAGTACTTATTTCCGATGGCACAACGCCCAGAGGACTGTGGCAACGAGGCGA
Organism: Yponomeuta malinellus; assembly: GCA_947308005.1. Lineage (NCBI taxonomy): Eukaryota > Metazoa > Arthropoda > Insecta > Lepidoptera > Yponomeutidae > Yponomeuta > Yponomeuta malinellus. Next base: position 8,198,972 of record OX371022.1, read on the forward strand.
AGTAATAAACGTCAACCCAGGTTCAGACTCGAAAATACGAGTGGTGGAAGTGCGGACTAGAACCGGCATCCTGCGAAGACCAACATCGCGCTTGATCATCCTGACCTGACCTGGCCCGATCGCAACCTCCTCTTCAGCAACACTGCAAGATCGCCTTCGACTTTATGGTGTTGGCACACAGGGGGGAGACTGTCGGCGATCGACGACTTTTTAGATTTAAGTTCCTTAGCGATTAGATAGACATTAGATAGGTAGTTGGTAGATAGTTGTAAGAATACGTTTGTCACATTTCTATTAAATAATTTTATCACCTTGTGTCTTATTTCCTTAGGCTTAAGAGTCAATTTCAATAATAATTTTACATTATTTAGTTTTAGGATGATTTTACTTACCTTTCATTTGTTTTCATAGCCAGTACGATGCATATTATGTTATTTACTTTGTAAGCGATTGTAAACTAGATAGAATACCTCTTGCACCACAATTACTAGTGTATTAAATCTGCAGAACAGATTTTCTATGTAGAATTTTATCTCGTAAACCACATTAGAAGCACGTCACGGATTAGGATAAAACTGGTAAAACCACGTAGATCAGCCTAAAATCTGTCGAAATACAACACATAGCACTCTATAGAATGGTGACATTGAGCCAAAATTAGCTAACAAAATCTTATGTTTCCGAAAGCGATAACTTTCGATTGGCTCAACCGATCTCGATGAAATTTGCACAGCAGGTAGTTTTTACTAATATCTAACCATTTTTATTCTCACTAATAAGATTTATTAATACTCTTCAGAGTTATTTCGATAGAAAAGTTCAATCTATTTTCCTCAGTAAATCTGTACAAAATCCTATAAGAAACTTATTAGAATGCTAGAAACTTATTAGAATGTTACTTATTCCAATGAGAAAACATAATTTTAATATAAATTAATCCGTAATTTCATGTAAATTCGCTGGGAAAGTAAATAAAGATAAGAAGGCTATCTATCTCGCTCGCTCACGCACCGCCCTCGCGCAGCCCCCGCCGCGGAACTAGGGCAATTTGATATAAAAGGCGGCCGATCTCCGACGATCGGCATTCTCTCATTCAGACTCATTCGGACTCAGTCAACTCAAGAGGATCCCCGCGAACGGACGAGCGAGCTGGAAGCTGAAGATACTCTCGAGAACAAGGTGTTTTCTTTGCGGCAGTCTACCCCCGAACCGAAGCTGAACCCAGGCTGTGCAGCTAGCCGCAGAACGAGCGGCGATAAGAATTCACCGGAGGAGAGGCAGCGTGAGCGACGAGGCGACGAGACTACTACGGCGGATCGACGTGACATCGAACTGAACGGGCGCTCGACTGGCCCTATACCTATAATACAGTCCACGTTTCTAATTCTTGTTTCTACGGACGTAAAAGAGAGGGGTTGAGAACTGAACTGAAGACGGAACGGGCTTTCGCTCTCTCTCTCTTTTTCAGTAACGTTAAACCATGCCGCTAATTCCTGGGTAGTTTGACTAGGGTCGGCTTCCACTATCTCTCTTAATTCATCGTTATTCACCTGTGTGGGCGGTCTTCCTCGTGGCTCGTTGTTTAAGTCGAAATTTCCATCACGAAAGCGTTTAAACCAAAATCGCACGGTGCGTTCATTAGTAGACCCCTCTCCAAACGCAGCATTGATATTGCGGGCTGTTTCTGCCGCGTTAGTTCCGCGTCGGAACTCGTATTCAAAAATCACTCGAATTTTCGCAGTATCCATCTTTCTTGTCTAAATTGAATAACAAAAACAATTGAAGGTCGATATTCAAATGTTTCACATTTTTTTTAAAAAAAGAACACCATAGAAACCATTTGAAAAAAGTTTCATTCGAAAACCTCAAACCATGAAGATTCTATGTCAATTCAAAGAACCTATTGCAATAAAACGGCAATTTCATACTTTGACCCCTAATAGTTTCGTATATGTGACACAACCCCACCTGAATTATTATTGTATGATATCAGATTAAAAAAATACGTTAAATGCAATGCTCCAGAGATCGACTCATTTGTATCAGTATCCGATATCATGCAACACCATTAATGGGTATTTTCACGAATCCCTCAATTCCAAAATATGATGGTTCCCTGGCATGAAACAATTCGTGAAAACCTCCCTTGAGACCACCCGATCCTCTGGAAGCTAATTGGACCGTTCACATCACGGTGTGGACCGGCCTAATAGCTAGTCCATATGTACAATCATGCGCGGTGATTGCATTCATATGGTTTCATTCACAGATCATGGTTCTACTATGGAGAAGTTATTTACTATCGACCTGTTGGATACTTGGCTTTACGATGTCACGAATATCTCTTACTATTTTCTTGTTACTGAGGCCGGGTGCTCCGAGCGCACGGATTTGTGTGGGACTTATTGCGCTGCGCGAGCGAATAATTGGGGGATAAGTAGACAATTGTGAAAGTACAGAAATACAAATAATAATAGAATTTTGACGACCGACGTCACTAACACATTCAGTGATAGTAATTTTGGTATTCCGTGTGGTGCCGGATTAAGAATAGCGTCACTCCATTTCCTTCCGTGGATGTCGTAGGAAAGGAAATCAATTACCAGGAGACGGGCAGCATCGTCTTCCTATGATTCCAACCGCATACTGCGATCGCCAACCCGCCTGCCAAGCGTGGCGATTATGGCAAAACCCCTCATGGTTATGAAAACCACGAAGGAGGCCTATGTCCTGCAGTGGGCGTCGGGTGGCTGATGATGATGATGATGAATTTTGGTATATTTTTTATTATCCAAAACTCAGTACAGCTCAAATAAAACCAATTATGTAGTGATAATTTAAACTCATGTTCGCGTTTTTTTTATGCTAAAACGTTTAAAAACATCATAACAATAATGACCGATGACCCTCTAGATAGGACATTAAAAAGTAATATATGTTTTATTCAGATTTTAAATGCTAGCCATTAGAGAGTAAAATGTGTTTTAAAACACCTGATTTAGGGTTAATGTCACAGAACCCAGCCAGCCAGAAAGCCTATAGGGTTCCAACCTTGGCGTCATCATAATGCCAAGTTTCTAGCCTGTAACCTTGTCAACACAAACAACTTTTTCTGCAGGCCCGGCCTTGAAATGGCAAAAACTATCAGTTTCTACTATAGCCACAAAAGATGAGGGTTTTCCATGCAATTGTAGCGTTGAACCCGCGCTGAAAGTTGTTTGTCTTGACGAGACCTCCCAAACAAAGGCACGGCCATCTCTAACGGCGCCTCGCCGCGCAGCGCTCGCGCGGCTTCGGCTTCATCACATTCCAGGAGGCCAGCGCCGTGGACAAGGTCCTCGCCGTGCCCGTCCACACCCTGGACGGGAAGCGGATCGATCCCAAGCACGCCACACCCAAGTCCGCGCCGCGCCCCGCCAAAACCAAGAAGATCTTCGTCGGCGGCGTCGGCCAGGACACCTCCGCCGAAGAGGTCAGAGTTTACTTCTCCCAGTTCGGCCACGTCGAGGACGCGGTCATGCTGATGGACCAGCAGACGAAACGGCACAGGGGCTTCGGCTTCGTCACTTTCCACTCTGAAGAGGCCGTGGAGAGGGTCTGCGACATACACTTCCACACCATTAAGAATAAAAAGGTGGAGTGCAAGCGCGCGCAGCCCAAAGAGGCCGTGGCGGCCGCGCCTCTGGCTTTAGGCAAGCGGCTCGTGCTGCGCGGAGGCCGTGGCTTAGTCTACGGCGGCGTGGGCGGCGTCGGCGCGGCCCACGCCTACCGCTACACGCCGTATGCGCTCCCCGGAACGGCGGCGTTGGTCCCGCCGACGCCGCAGCCGCCGCCGGCTCTCCCGCAGTTCGGCGCCGCCTACTCTCTCGCCGGCGTCGACATGAGCTCCTTCCAGGGCGTGGACTGGGGCGCCATGTACGGACTGCCCATGTACATTTAGACGAGCCCCCACCTGCGTTGGTCCCCTTTGAGTTCCTAAGTTTCGGTCGGTGTAACAGTATTGTGGCGTTTAGGGTTAGCGCTCGGTTGAGTCAATTTTTTTATCTCTCTAAAGCAATAGGCCTGTCGAGGTCCAAAGATACGCATTTCAGTTTTTTTTTTCACTTTGATTTTTTTTTTCTAAAGAAAAATAAGTGGGTTTTTACTATAAGGTCAAGATCTCAGATATATAATTTAGCTCGATTGATGGTGATGCGAGAAAGTATAGTTGTTTGGCGCGCGGGGCCACGTCGGCGACTTGGTCCTGCGAGCCGGTTTGTCTTGATTTGTATAAGTACTTAGTAGTTAGTGCACGATCATTGGCAATATTACTTATTTATATTTAAAAAAAGAAAAGATTTAAGATTAGTATTAACGATATATTGTCTGAATCTCATTCATCGGCAGCTGTACTCTCCCGCGCCGCGTGACGTCACCGCGGCCATCTTGCTTTCGTCCGCCATTTTGAAACCTGATCAGTATTAGGAACGTTTTGTGCCATTTACATACAAAAATACAACTTAAATGTACTTGAATCGTGCCAAACTGCACTTGTATTTTAGCGGGTCTTCGCGACTCTTTTTTTTTACTAGAAAGTTCTGTTGATTCCGGCAGTTTTTGTTTTTCGCGGACGTCACCCGGTGTTGGGACTTAATGATACAAAAGGAGAGGCACGACACTTAATATAACAATAACTTACGGCTTGACTAGAACGGGCACATGCGTCAGATCGTTTGTAAACACACTACAGCTGAACAATCAAAGGCAAAAGTAAATACCGAAAGTTTATACTCCAAACCGCAGAATAAAAGAATCCTTTTTCGTCGTCGTATTCAAGTGTTACTCAGCTGCATGAAAAACAGGCTGGCGCTAACCTCGCTCTCGTGTAATATAAAACTTCCTAAATTGACTACAAAAGGCTCTTGCAAAGCTATATTATCCGCACCTTTGAAGAAATAATGAAGACTGCAGTAAAAATGTCTTATAACACTCCTCAGAGGCCCGTTTCGGGAGAAGTACAGTTCATGGTTTACTATGACAATGCGGTGTACATTGCAAAGCCTAACAAGTGGGACCACTCGGCAACGCATTGCACATCGAATTGTCATAATAAACTATGCGCCCCCGGGTACCAATTGCAACTGACAATCATCACGTTTATTGAACTCGCCCATTGACGATTGTTTAATCTATTGAAAATGCCTCAATGGACGTCTGCGAGTATCGTGTTAGTTACGTATTCATTGTCAATTTTTACTGATCGCTGAGGACCTGTTTTCGCCAAAAGAAATGTAGGTAATTTAGTCGTTTTGAAGGGTCATATTCGTGTAAAAAGTGTACGTTCCTCTCCTTTGTGTCTTACACTCAATAACTTCCATACATATCTAACTAGAATGGAAAGCAATCTCACTGTAACTAATTAGAATTGTTATTATTGTATGAGTCGTGTATGCGTTTGGTCGTAGCCGGAATTATTTAGTGAACAACTCTGTCCGGGTAATGGCCGACTGGTCCGGGGAGACATTTGAGTTTTCTCTCTCTGATGTGTTCATTTATTGTCAGCAGGAACTCATTTCAGTAAAGTTCAGATGTCGAAATGGCGTCTTCCCTTGTCACGTCTGTATTACTCAGGCCGATGTGCCGTCACAAGTGTGATATGTTTTTGTCTGGAGTCTAAAGCAGACAGAACTGTTTTTATAAAACATCATCAGTTATCTTTAAAAATCTTCGTTTTAAAGATGAAACATGTCTCACAGTTGCAGAGAGTTTTGTTAGTTTTATTTATTGCAACATAGGACGCATTGCAGTAGTAAAGGTTTCACTTAATTACGTATATATACTTAGTGTTACAGGAATGCGCACTAACATAGCAACCCCTCGTGTGTCTAATGACAATAATTTTTAAGGTATATCGTAGTTTCGTCCTAGCTTGTCCCCGCGCCCGTCTTTGTCCGGATTTTCTCGTAAAAGTTCTTTGTTGACGTTCCGACACATACACCCGGCGTCTGTACACGTGCCGTGTTATTGAGCGTAAAGCCTAACCCGCAATCGATATCGGTTAGTAGCTATGATTACACTCGCGAGCTTTCCCGCAGTGCTGACGTCATTCGCCTCTCGTTGCCCGGGGCCTAAAGTCTAAAATACACAAAAGCACAGTCGTTCAATATTAGCCCGAACGTAGCTGTTACTTGCCTCTATTTTGCACTCTACTAAGCCATAGCATTACAATTCCAATAGTATAACCCGCGCAAATTGAACAGGCATCTCTCGCGAAGAAGATTGAATGGCACGAGGCGCCGGCTTGAGTTGCACGGCTTAACCATTGGAATGCGATTCATTAGTAGACTGCCAATAGTGTTAATGAAACAAGTATTTGAAAGACTCGCCCCCTGTTTAGAAATAAGAAGAACATGCCGTCAGTCGTGTGCGAAAGCGTGTCAGTGTAAGTATAGCCAAACGTCAAAATTGTTTACCTTTACAAATGTGTATTAGCCCCCTACAAGTCAGTTCAACTGTTTATTTAACGTTTGACAGCTCGATTTAGTGACGTTTTATGAGCTACCGATTCGAATGTTTATGATATATTGCTGTTTTACTCGATTGATTGCGTTGATATTTTTATAGTTTGTCTGTCTGAGTGTACTACCGAACGCGTTTTCGTATTATTTTGTTACTTATAATATTTAAACCCAATTTCTTATAGAATAGATCTCTGTAATAAGATAGGTTATAATCTTCGCTACATAATCTACTCGTTATAGGTAATATTGTAGCAAAACACGTCGCAACACAATTGTGAAAAAAAAAACGGTGTCCATGAAGTGTTGCATTTTTCGCCTGTGGTTTCCTGTCAAATAAATAAGGAACTTCATGGGTGTTCATCTGTCAAAAGTTAAATAAACGGTTGGACCGAATATAGAGCACGCGCCACCACTCATTTCCCACGGAGAAGACCTTGTGCGTATTGACATAAGAACGAAAATGTCTTAGCTCAATGGACTCGAGTGGTGGCGCGGACTCTAGTTTCGGCATTGTTGCCTCGCACGTAGCTATGTAGTGTTTGCCAAAATTATGCGTGATTTTTCTTTCGATTCATTAGATTAGAATTTAAAGTTTTAGGTAATTTAGTTTCGTGGTTAGGTGCTCCGAGGTCATATTGTGGACGTTATATCCTGAAAGCAATAAAATAAATGTATTAAGTAGGTTAACTGTGATTTCTTAAGTATTGGATTTTTTACACTGCGAGAAGTGAAAAGACAAAACTATGAGTATTTAGGCAATTGGTTGTGTTGGTGCAATTTTTTAGATTGTAAGCGTAAACAATACCTATTCGTACTATACTTAAAAAATAATGGCCTAAGGCCCCTGTATCAGTATTAAAATAAAAACTACTTACATTTCTATTTATTATCTCTACAACTAAGGAGAGAAATGCTCATTTATAATTCAAAAGTACTACTTAAATAAAATATTGAACTATCCAAATTAGATGTTCAGGTTTAGCATATAAGGCATATAGTGCCCTTTCCATTTCGGCTGTCCCAAAAAGAAACACAGTAAGGGGCATTTGTTTTTCAAAACCGAGATATTTTCACTATTGGTTACTTGGAACCCAATAATAATCAATAGGGGTATTTCTCACTTTTGAAAAAACAAATGTTCCTCACTGTGTTTGTTTTTGGGACAGCCGATTTGTGTTAGAGTTAATTACTTTTGCACGTTTTTTTTTTTCAATTATAGCTAAACTTGACTATTTTTGTTTAATGCTATATTATTTACAACGATAAAACAGTACCTATTCATTGGTATATACAATGGCACACAATGTTTCCGCTGATTTGCTCGGAAGGCTTGTTACTTCGTTATAGAAGGACAATTCCACTGGTTGTTTGGAGCAATTCTGCCGAATTATTTTTGTTAAGTTGTTCGTAATAACGAAAAGAATACTGTTTAAATGTCGTGACGTGGAGAATTAAACAAAGATATACCAGTTTGACTACATTGAGAAAAAAAAACTGCAAGTACGTTATTTGAATTTACCGCTATACAAGTTGAAAGGCAGTTCATTCACGATTTGACTCCATAGTTTTCCGGACAAAGACGGGCGCCATTATTAGTGGAGTGTTGAATGCATGCGGGTGGCTTTACGGTGATCTTTAGACGAGTTCCTCTAAACCCTGCCTTGTGGATGGAAATACCAGTGTGTTTGCTCAATGATAGATCCTGCTCTCTGCCTACCCCTCCGGGATACAGGCGTGAGTTTATGCTATGTGCCGGTAAAAGAGGTCCTCAGTTCGTCTGTGACTTTTTCATTTATACTCAGCGATAATTCCGTATCACTGGTGATTCTTTTTAGTTTTTTTTTTGTTGGTAAGTTCCTAGGTACTCGGTCGTTAGTCCTAAGAACTACGAGTACTATTCACACAACTGAAAGAAAGACAGTTTGCAAAAACGATTTGTATAAGACGATACGATACTTTTTTTTCGTAATCCTAGCCTTGATTTCAATAGTAGTTGATTCTTTTGATTAAATTAGCGGAAGTTTGAAGGTACTTTTCTAAAGCACTCCGTTTTAGTACGTAGTAATCTCTTACACCGGAAATTTCCTACAAGGCAGGGTAGCCCGTAAGCTGTGCTTACCACCGTGTAATACCTACCTATAAAAACTACCTGTCCCGTATAATGAATAGCAGTATTTTAGTTTTAAGTAACTAAGTAGGCTAGACCTTCCTGAGATTATGCTGTAGACGTTTACCGAGACAAGTTCAGCCGCCCGATTATGCGCACCGAATCACGTAGGATTCCGTCATTTATTTGTCAATTTCTTGATAGCTAAGATCGTAAACGTGAGGGATCCATCACGATTTTGTGCGCTTAATTTACCTAGGGACATTTCATATGCTTCTGTTAACATCTCTGTGGACATTTCCATGGGTTTGTTGATAAAACTGTGACAGTATTCTTACACTGTTTCGGTAAACCGATCAGCTCTCCTTTATTCTGAGATAGCATTCAAATCTTTGACGAAATATGCAAAGAAATTATCCGTTCTGGCTTAATTTATCCAGGAATGAAAAACAAATCTTTAATGTACACCTTAAGGTTCAGTTCACTTTCTAGTATGGAATCCGACATTTTAGCGCCACTGAGACGTAGAAAATTATGTTAGTTTGGTTCCATAGTAGGACATTTTCAGAGCTTGAAGTACCTGAACCGACTGAATCGACACTGAACCGGGAATCACTTGAATATGATGTTCTTTTTGCGATTATAACTCAGATAAGGCTATGGTCCCAATGACATGTTTTGTATATTTAGCTCCTAAACTATCAGTATTAGCTGGTTGATGATATTATTATTAGTAATGTGATGTTCTTACCGACTCTATTTATTACAATAGTATCTACCTGCCTCCCTTTATTGACAGCCACCGCAATCGTATGCTTTTGTTTACGTTTTGTTCCGTAAATCTGAAACTTCCGGAGGGTTTACACAATTTCATAGACTTCTTAAGCTCCTCAGACCTGACCTTGAAAGTAGCAATTGAAAACCATTGTTATTTGCGAGGTCAAGACTGAGGCGGTTAAGAGCGTTTGCTTCCTTGACAACTCACTCTAATCTACTGAGTATACTGGAGAAGTGTGGTCTGTAAGTAGATTTTTGATAAACATTGTCGAGAGATAATGCGAACTTACACCATATACCTATTGCGCGTATCGAAAACCAAGTAAAGCGAAAATTAAAGTACTCGTATCTAAAACTTTTAACACTCAATAACGGAAGCCTTTGAATTGAACAGTAGTTTGAACCTGAAGATCTTTCGGGATGTTTACAAGAGCAAAAATGCTGAATTTGTATTGTTCAGGCTTAAGCTGTTCTAGTTTACATTGTACACAGTGATTGTCCAAAGGATCTAAGGGCAAAACCCAAAGATGATTTTGTTGAATCTTTAGCAAGTTTCAGACGCAACCTGGCCTTAATAATGACAGAATTTAAACCGAGTTACTTGAAAAAAAAAAATGCGGTGATAATTTTTGCGGTCGTTTCAGAATAAGTTTCCTAATACCTAATATGCTAATATTGCCCTATACATTGCGCGGTTCTTGCCAAATAAATAGTTATATTCGTGTGGCGGCTGTCGTACTTGTATGTACTTAATTATTCTTCTTATACACTATTTAGATGTATATTGTCACCCTTTCATATTGTATATTTACAAGAAAATACCAGTGAGCTGACGTACTTATTAAAAAGTATGAAAGGAGGGGGATATAAAAATAGAGATTATATTTATTTATTTTATTTTTTTCTTCACATCTTCTAGTATGGTAACACTGGTCGCCCTTTGCTATTTTCTACTTTACTGGAAAGTAGTTTGGTTTTTTTTTTCTTGTTACTTTTTGGGCAACGGGCGACTCTTAGACTTGTAGTTAGTAGTGTTGTGTTTAGCTGACATAGATTGCCCGTACTTACGTATATAACATACTTGTAACTGCTGCACTTAGAAGCTAATGTGTCATTACATTCTAGAATTATGAAAACGTTTGTTTTATTTCGAGTAGTCCAGAGGGGTTGTGCTGCAATCATGGCTTTTGGCGACGCGTTTTCGATTGATGATAAGTACTTACATATTAACTTGAACTTTAGTTTTTTTTTTTTTACTTCGCTGCAGCACGAAGATATGTATTGAGTTCGGTGTTGATATGAGTGTTCGATACAGTAGTACATTGCGTGCCATGCTCTATGTAGGTTAGGAGAAGGGAGACGGGGCCGGTATATTGCTGAATCGGAATAATGAAAAACAGATAAAGACTCCTATTGACTTTCCGAACGATATACTTATCTCACGCTGCACCTGCTAAATCTTATAAGTATTCAACTGCATTACAAATAAATTCGGATGACTTTGAGTCAAGTGACACAGAGATTGTAAATCGAAAACGCTCACAAAATGTTGAAAGTAATGTTCTTAGTACTTTTCGGTTGTGGTTTTTAATTTCAGTTCTTGTACCCTCAACACCCTATGACTTGACTAGGTACTTAGATGCACGACTTATTGTTTCCTATCATCATCAGTAGCTTGAGAACTGTGTGATTCGTTTTTGGATGACTTGCCCCACGTCGGGCGCCAATATTTGGGGGCTTCGGAGAGGAGTTCTAGGTAAGTGTACCGAGAAGGCATGCGTATTGGAGCATTACATAGATTACACACCGTCTTGGACTAATACAACAGGTCAGCATGGCATGACGAAGGGGTAGTTTTCGATTCTTTTGTACAAAAACAAGTTGAAATCGTTTCGAAACTGTCAATTCTACAATTTATAAACGGCGTACGCCACACGTTGGTTGTGACACGTGCTATTAAATGCTCGCTTTAAAAGATAAAGCTCTTCGCTCTTTATCCTTTAAGCGGGTATGATCTGTAGCGTCTGTAGCGTAGACCTTGTAGAGACGCTTCGCTTGATGCCTACACTGTCTTCCGACAAATCGTTTTGAAAAAACTCAATTTATTTGCCAAAAGTAATGACATGCCAAAAACAGCCAAAACACTTCTTTGCTCATCTAGAATATTGCTGGAGTAAGCGTTTCGGCCATTTTGAAAGACAAAATGGCGCGACGGTGTACGTCGCGCTGGCAGGACCGCCTTAGTTCCTGGTACCTTGTACCTGTTGTGACTCGTGATTGTATTGACAGTCCAATAACAAAAGAGAAGTATATTGACAATAATAAATGGATCAGAAAAGCCGACAAGATGCTTTGCGAAAGGAATTCGTTGCCATAAAAACAAATAAACATTCCACTCTAGTCATTTCGAAAATTCCTAATGTTTAGTTAATGTTTCGCCGTAAGGCGTGGCTTTTTAAAAAAATCTTGCTCAAGCCTGTTGATTCTTGCCTAGATTTTAAGTTTTTCTTATATTTTAAAGGTACCTATGCTTGTTAGTAGTTGTGCCAGACATAGACAAGACGAAAGGTGATCGTTTGCTTTAGCGAATCCAGTAGGCACTGGGTTGGTTGCTGAAAACATTATTTACATCGTAAGGTTTAATAACGTGTTAAAATGAATATAGAAATATACAACTTTTTTGAATTGGTCAAATATAACGAAATTTAAAAAAGTATGTTACTAGTAATTAATAACATGGTAATAAATTATGCTGTGTGTATTTCAAATGTACTGCAAATGCTAGAGTAGTGGTGTAGTGTAGCGATTTTGAAACTTTACATTTATTAACTAGAAACTAACCGAAAGCAATAATATAACAAGTATCATATGATATATATATTCTATATAATATTACAATATATACAGCACGCGCGCGCTGCAGCTAAATCTGGCACCGAGTAAATTATTAAACAATGAAACAAGAGTTGTACAAAAACTGCAGATATTTCTACGGACACAATGAAGGCACGGCAGCGCGCGTTATGTTAGAATGATTAATTATTATACACACAATTGCGTAAAATATTACAATATTTTTGTATAATATGATGGTGTATTCAGTAGTGAGTTGGTAATTGTATTAATAATAATATGAAGTTATTCATCGTGATAATTTAACTGCAAGCTCTGTAGTTGAAGAGTTTGTGATGTTTTTCGTACTTCGTGTTCGTACGTATATGATATTTAATAATTATTCTTCGATATATCAATGATATTTCGCGGCTTTTGGGCGTGCGGCCGTGTTTCTGCCCTTCTATTTATGTTATTTTCTTGCAACTCGGTAGCATACTGGCGGTTTATATATTAAATTAAGTCATTATAATGTACAACAGATTCCTACTCGATAGAGTTACATTCCATGGATACTCAATGTATTTACAAGAAGTAAGGGTGTCGATTATAACCGGTGAAGTGAGTTTAGTAATTTTTATAAAGTACTACAGTCTCATTTATAAAAATTAAGTAATGCTTCTTCCAGAAGCTCTTCAAGCTTGTCTTGCATTACTTTAATGAGCATTTCAAATTTTTGTCATTTATAAATAGTTCTAGTTAAAATGCTAATAAATACATTCACAGATTCATTTGTTTTCTGTGGATATGTAAAAAAAATGCTTTTGGTCCTGCGATTAAGAGACTCTCAATTCTTTAGTCTATGGTGAAGTCTCCAATAATTTTTTTTTACTGATACAAATAGAACATGGATATTCCTCTTTATAAATCATGATTTAGTTTAGTTAACCCGGCTTAAACTCCGTCTGAAGAGTGTTTTAGTGTACCTTTTATAAATAAGACTGCTAGTGCTTGACTTACTCTTAGGCCGGCTTTTTATTTAGGTAGAGAACTGACAACACAGTTTGTAGATTGTGCAATACATAGCGATCGTATCATACGTAGATTTTTTTATTAGGTACTCATGTATTTATGTCTGAAGTTTGTATGTCCTGTAGTTTTGTTCTGAAGGCGGTCTTGGCGTAGATTCTTAGAATAGTGTTTATATCTTTATTAAACGTTCGTTTGGGTCCAGGAACATAGACATTCTGTTTTCATTACCTATGAAATGAAAAAAACTGCGTCTACTTATGGTTTGATTAAATAAAGGCCTAAAATTTATAATTTTATACTTTTTCAATTTCAAAGGAAATTACGTCTATGTTTCCCGGGGGGTGAGAAAGGTGCAGGTGAAAAAATTGTAGATTCCTGGCTTTTTACATTGCATTTCAAACGAAGTGTGGTTGGCATTCAGACATTTCAATACGGTGTAGTTGAAAGTCTTGTCAGTAGATTGATCTGGTATTGAAACGCCTTTGTTTGGAATATAGTTGAGTGTTGGCTTTGTTTTTCGAAAGGGGTGTTGTGTAGCGCTATGTAAGAGACGCCAGCGCCCTCTAGTCGCCTGGTAGCGGCCGCGCGCCTTTCCACGTATGATAATCTGACTCATCTTCACACTTAGCGAGTATTAGAAATAAATGGTGACACAAAACACAGCTGATCTTTCATTTATCGCTTCTTTGTTTATTAATAAAACCTTTAGATAGCGTTGATTATTTAAACCTATCAATTAGCCAAATCAAAATAGATAGATTTGTATTTTTTTTTTTTTTTTTTTTTTGGTGAATGACTTCGCTTGTCGAGAGATTGCCATTTGTCTCTCAGTCAAATCGAGACTTAGTCAAATGGTTACATTTGTTTTTGGAGTAAACGGAGTATTGTAGGAGTGGTGATATACCTAGGTAGCTGCATGTCTACAAGTAAAACAGAACAGTAAAGCAGTGTCGGTAGCGGCGCAGAGTGCATGAATTTGTCTTCAGAGCGTGCGGTGCGGCGGCGGAGTCAACCAGATGACGAAGACTGAACACTGTTTACCCGTGAACCCGGTGGGTCGACCCATCACCGGGTCAACACGGGTAATTTTAATTGCTCCCTGGACTTCTGACTATATCGATAGAAAATGGAAATCAGTTACATACAATTTGGAATTCATGAGATATTGAATTTTCGTTCCGGCTAGTCCTCTCCGGACCACCTAGCCAGTCACAAAAAGTACTAGGCGCACATAGCTGCTAAGAGGTTTTCGTGTTGTCATAATATACGTAAAAAAATGTCCAGTTAAAACTAGAATAAAAATGGCAATAGAAAATGATGAATTCATAACAGATACACAAATGGAATTAATTACTGGCGAAATATCAGTTGGATATGCACTACAAATGTTAAGATAGTTTATGAGTCGTAGATTGTCACTCTGTTCCTTTTTTCCTCTGTGGTCATAAGTTATTAGTGTGTATTGTACCTATCGGTTATGAATTCATAATTTCAATCTTGGTTCTGGTATGAGTATGTTTTTGTGCCCAAGGATGCAATTATTTATGGCATTTTGCTTATGATTGAGTAAACTTTATTGTATGTAGGTAACTGTGTTTTTCATTTTCTATCGATATAGTCAGAAGTCCCGAGAACAATCCCTAATGCCATAGGTCCACGGGTAATTTAAATTACCCGTGGACCCGGTGGTGGGTCGACCCACCGGGTTTACGGATAAACACCGAGACTGAACCTCTTGGTCGAGCCAATACTGATATTGAAAAGAAAAACAACAGTGTTTTCCAATATATTTCAACCAAATCGATTTTTTATAAGTGTGTAGGTAACTTACGTATAGAAAATTTCAGTATTGTCTCTACTTTCATTTTTATTATCCGATGCTGTTTATACCGCTAGACAGTAATTTATTATTCATAGTTTAGCGATCCGCTCAGTACGTATACAGTGCATCCCAGTACTTTTAATATACTTAGTTTTGATATATTAGGTACCTACTTGAAATATTAAATCGTAGTGCAAAGATATAACAGTAAAGACTACCTACTAATAGTAGTTTTTCAGATTCATTTTAATATCACTTAAAATCTTTGTAGATTTAGTTGAATGTTTTTTATTGTTTCCTTTTTTTTTAAATCTCAAAGTTATTTAATGAGTGGTACCTAATGAGCAACAAGTTGTAGATAATTGGCATATTTTTTTAAAAGACTTGTTGCAGTACTTTGCGTATATCAACATATTTAATTTGTAGAAAATGGTATTTAGTGCGTATCAAGTAAGTAGTTATCTTTAATCAAATATATTGCGCATATCGACCGAGAGATGACCCCCTTTCATATGAGACACAATTTTTTGTGCCTTATGGTAGTTGTTATTAATAGAAAAAACAAAAATTGAGAACTGTATGTCTTTAGTAACCTAGGACCAATAATTTAGTTTGAAAATTCAATACAAAATGTGTACTATTTTCATTCGTTATTATCAACAACCAGTATTTTGGTTTGAGTTATAAGTTGGTGAAAGTTGTTATTTCATAATACTAGGTACTTGGTTTGGATGTAAATTGATAAAGTATAAATTTGGTAATGTAGTATTTTACAACGTTTTAATGAATATAGGTATTATTGTCTTCCTTAATAATAACGGTGTAGACTGAAGTAATAGTACTTACTTAATTTTTTTTTTATTTTTTTTAATATATCCCGTTGAACTGGGATGCACTAGTTTTCTTTTGAATACGTTATTTAATTTACAAGACAATGTAAAAAAAAGCACTTGTTTCTGCCTATATTTTGATTCTCGTTTAACGTGACCGCGATTTTTAGATATTTTTGAAGTGTTCATCGTTCAGCCTGACCAATTTAAATAAAGTATATAAAAACTGACAAAAATGACAGTTCGGTCTGAAAAAGTGCTTTTCTAAAGTACCTCGAATATTTAATGTAGATGAAAATTTTTCAAAAACAGTAGTGTAGAAAGTAAGTGTTCTAGTAGTTGCCCAGTACAATATTTATGGAATCGACTCAACAGTGCCTCAAATCGAGACAATATCTTAACTAGTCACCCTGTATCGTTGACGTAATTTAGAACATATCAAACCGAATCGACACCAGGTTGTCACATTGTCTTAAAAATAATTTTGAAAAAATATTTGTAGGTAAGTAAGTGAGTTACTTACCTTTTCTGTTCTAGTTATTACCTACCTGTAGTTAACAAACCTGTTTTAGTTCAATTAGTTAGACTACCGTCGTTCATGAAAAGATACGAGATTGTTGGTAGAGGTATAATCACTAGGTACTTATTATTCTTAGATAATTTACCTTTTTATTGAAGTCTCTGTTTTCAGTTTTACTTTATGGGTACCTACCTACTTACAACAATAATCTAGTCTTATTTAGCTCACCTACAGTAGGTGCCTATCTTCTGTAAATATACTTAATAGTTTTCAAAGTACAGTTGTTAACATTTAACTAATGTTTGAGGTATCGTGCGTATTTTTCATGTATTGTACTATGTTGTTTAGGTAACGTCGACTTTTATCGTATTTCGGGGTGATATATTATTATATTTAGAAAATATCTCTTACCTTTAATGAATAATAGTTTGTTTTTTCTTGTATTTTCAGTAGATTTTTCATGGTATATCTAATTATTCGAAATGATTCGGCTTTGGCGGAAAACTGCATTTTGAGACCAAAATAGATTGCAACTGAAGTTCAGCGAAACAGTTTTCCGCAATCATAGTGATGTCGATCGTTGATAACAAAAGTGCCCCAAATAAATAAAAATATACTTATCATACATTGCATAATCTAAATTTATTCAAAAAATATTTACATGACCTAGGGCCAGTTTCTGAATTGAGAATTTCGCTAAGTAAATAGTTAACTCTAGTGCTGGCTCTTCAAATTTCTCAGAAAAGCGTGACAGAACGTTACTTAAGTATTTACTTAGTGAAATTCTCAATTCAGAAACTGGCCCCTAGTCGTTTTAGAGGCTTGCAATCACTCTAAGATGTGTTTTAAATCAGGGAATGTGATTTTTTTAGATTTTTTACCTCGTAACTTCTGTAACCTAGTGTTTCGTAGATAAATAACCTGAGGTTAAGTAAGTATATGAGAGTTTTAAAAGCTAGCTTTGGATATTTATTCTACTATTTTAATATTTGTGGTGTGTGGCGTCCCGCTAGGGGACGCCGCATGGCGGCTGCTAGATTCAAATATGCAGCTAATTGGATTTGGAAACGATTTAACAAATAAATGGTTTACATTCAACTGTTTTTTGCTTTACAAGATTTGTACCTTTTGAAGGCACGTGGTTCTATCTAGTGGGCCCTTCAGAGTTAGGACGAATCCCCGCTCGATAGAAACATCGCTTTTGCTGTTAGGGCCTGTATTAGGTTAAGTTACCTAAGCTTACCTAGGTAGGTACCTACACTATAGCAATGATGTAGGCGCGGGTACCTAGTTACCCACTCAAATCCGACCGCAGTAGGTACATTGGAATCGGAAAATTTCAACGTAAAGAATTTCATTTTACAGCAGCACCCCAGCTCATATATGCTGAGAGAATCTTAAAAAAAATCATATCTTTTTTACAGATAGTATTTGCAAAGTGTCTGCACAATCTCTCAATCGTGTTAAATTGTTATTTTTAGGACCGATGGCCGTGAACCTAGGTTAGGAGGTCACTCGTCATTTTCGCTCCGGCCTCGTGCTCCTACTAAGTAGTCCTACTGGTAGGAGCTCCAAGACACCTGTGTCCTGATGCTCCTACTTCATGGAATTTCCAGTTTTTCGCTAATTCGACCTAAGGCAAAGCGTAGGACAAGACAGAAGCAACGCCAAAAACGGCCGATGTGACATGATTGGGAGATTGGTCTTACACTTTTTGCGAAAGATAACGAAGTTATCATTAGTACCATTATTTCAAGTTCCATTGATAGTGAGTGTTGATAAAAATTATCATTAGTTCCATCATGGTAGGTACCTACCTACTAGTGTCAACGAAGGAAGAAAAGATATGATGTTTTTTAATTGGCCTAGAGTTCGGTACTTTCGGTTGGTTAAGCGGATCCAGTGGGCTGACTAACGCCACCAATGAAAAAGAATAACATCTTTTACAGACCTATCTAGAGGCTAAAAACTCCACCCATGGCGGGACTTGAACCCGCGATCTCTGGCTAACCGTGCCAGCGCTCTCCCAACTGAGCTAATGGACAAGTCCAGGCGTCAGTGAAATTTCAATTTCGAGCCTCTTTGCAAACTTCTCTGTATTACGTACAGGCAGCGACATCTGGCCGAAGTAATTTACATCACCTGCAGCCCCGAGTAACCCACTTTGTAGTTAGGTTTTACATCGGAATGATATCGCTGTACCTACATGATTAGCCAGAGGTTGCGGGTTCAAGTCCCGGCATGGGTGGAATTTTTAGCCTCTAGACAGGTGTTTAAAATGGTCCTCAGCACGGGTTAGTGCAACAAAAAGAATATAATCTTTTACAGATTTGCAAAAATATCTTTACAATCTCTTAATCATGTTAACAGTGATTTTTAGGACACACGACAAAGAACCTAGGATCACGAATACAATTTATGCCAAAAACTGGATGAAGATTTATTGATTTTGCGCTTATAAGTACGTATAGGACTTTTTGACATCTTATCCGGCGTGTGAGTTATAAGAGGTAGGTACTACAGAAAGAAGCGTGGCTAGCCCAAGTAGTCCTTCAACAACTACTTTTCTACCAACTGAACTAGTGAGAATATTTTTCTTACTAGTTCAGTCACTGAACTAGTGGCAGAAGGACAGTACCCACGGCCCGCCTCCCGAGACCACCTTGAACCATGTAAATTATTTTTTTACAACGGACCACCTTTGTTAACCTGGTGGTTCCTTGGGACATTTCCACCGTAGGTACACCTTGATATCGAAACTCTTCAAAGTGTGAGGTGGACTCTCACGAATAAAAAAATCGAGCTTTTTAATGGTTTATCAGAGAGGAGAACCGTTGTAGGTAAAATAAAACTTCCCACGGTTCACCCAGGTGGTCTTAGGTGGACCATGGGTAAGAGGGAACTTTAGCAAACTTACGGCACTCTATTGAACAACGATGCGTCTATTATTATTCGCTTCCAACCCACCGTACCCCTGACCATACCCCTGGTGGTACGGTGGGTCTTTTAAAGCCAAACGGTACCACCGGGTGTAGGTCACTAGTGGTGACCTACCATATCTCTCGCATGATTATCTACATAAGTAATAGAAAATGCATATTCCAGTATTTATTTATCTATTTATTTCATAAAACTTACAACTATCATTACAGGGTGGCCTTTTGCGATAGTGAAGTACGAAATACATATCGTATAAATTGAATTATAAATTATTAAAATTACAAATTACATTATAAATTATGATCAATAAATAAATAATAAATCAATCAATAAATAAAAACATACAAATTGAAGTAATCTAATCACACATGTCAATACAATACCTACAGCCATAAAAATGTTAGATAATAATTCATATAGACTTCATTAAAATGTCAATCATAAAAAATTTACTCTGCGAAGATTTTCATTGTAACATAAAATAAAAAGTGCAGCTTTTGTAAATTCATTCAGAGTACTATTAAAGAGGTCAATGGTCTCTGAAATGCAGTTTAGAGTGCGGATGGCACGCGTGAGGGGAGCGTCTCGCAGCAGGTTGGTGCGCGCTCTCGGCACCGCCAACAACTCAACACGACGTCTGCGCCACACATAGCGGTCTGGCACAGACAGGCTTACCATCTGCAATACCTGTGGGTTGCACTGTATACCTCGCAACAACTTCAAAACGTAGGTAGCTACGGCTAACTCTCTCCTTACCTCCAGCTGGTTATATCCGACCATGCCCAAGATGAACACGGTCATCAGGGGGTAAAATGGATAAACCCAAAAAAATTTCAAGTAAATAAACCTAATAAATTCATTTTGGATACGTTCCAACATGAGTCTGTATTTTTTCTCATGTGGGGTCCAGATGACTGCGTTACGTTCGAGGTGCTTTTTTGTATAATTATTTTTATTACTTTCAGATATAGATGTCTACATCACATCACTAGTAGTCAGTGGTATCGTTTAACTTTAAAAGACCCACCATACCACCAGGGGTACGGTGGCACTTAACTAGGCTCTGCGCAAACTCGCCAACATTTTGAAACTTGTCACGTAGCGAGCATACCTACCCCGCAAAAAGCGACATAGGGACAAAACATGCCGCGAGTTTCACGTAAATAATTGCATTTTGTAATATTCTGGATGCTTTTTTAACTTTTCCCGTTCCACCGCCGGCTATTATGAGAGAATGTGAAAATTAATTTGGCGTTACAATAAAATGTTGTCAGACAGAAGCCGTGAAATATTTTTAGGTCCCTGCGTCGGTAGTAAGTATTTTTTGTCTTTTGTGGATTATGCTGCCGCTTTACTTGGCTTTGGGTGTGGACCGTGGGTAAGAAGGGGTATAGGTGCTGGGCAAGCCTACTCCATCTAAAACACAATGCCCCGAGTGGTCCATTCACCCATCTAGTGTGAGTGAAGGTGCCACTGGACGCTGTATAAATCTTGAAATAATCTCATTACGTGGATGCAAAGGACAAAGTCTTTTTTATTTGGCTATTCGTATTCGCGTATTTGCTGTTACTTAATGCGACGATTTATAAACTTAATGCATTCCAGTTTTGAGGTGAAACGTCTTTCAGTTTGGTAGTAGGGGGCCATAAGCTAAAATCGCATGCAACTGAAACAGTACACACGTTCATATATCGTTGAGTAGAGTAAAATGTGCGTGGCACATTGCGCAGTTTGAGCTAAATAGGTACCGATGATCTTCGCAGGGCGGCTGGCAAGAGCTGGATGAGAATAGCCGAGGACCGTGCTCAGTGGCGTGCAATAGGAGAGGCCTATGTCCAGCAGTGGACAAGCATAGGCTGATGATGATGAGGTACCTACCTTAAAGGCGTTTCCCGTAAAGGGGGTCCAGGGAGTATTCATTTTGTAAACCGGGTGGGGCTGTGTGGCGTTACACGGCGTTTAGGGGGTCCAGGGAGTAACACGAGCGCCACCGAGGAAGAAATCATATCTTGTTTTACAGATCAAATTAGCAAAAAGTGTCAGTACAATCTCTCAATCATGATACCTAATAGAAACCGTTTCTAAAGTCAGTGGCGTAGCATGGGGGGGGGGGGGCGGAGGGTGCGGTCCGCACCGGGCGGCGCTGCGGAGGTGGCAGTTAAAAAAAAATTAAAATTAAAAAAAAAATTCCTTCAGTGTTTTTTTTGTCTTTTTTTTGTGATCAAAAACTTTGCTGAAAGGAAGAATAGAAAAGTTAAATTTTAATCTTTCAGTTGAGGAGTTGAGCTTAGAATGATACTCGTGCGCAAAAGAGCGTTCGTGAAGTAGGCGATTTCTCCATTATTCTATTACGTTTTCTCTGTAATTTTTCTGTGATATTCTACCTATGTCAAAAAATGTTAATTTCACTTTTCAATTCAATAAATCATTTAATAAAACTAATAAAAGTACTCTTTTTACCATGCCCAAATGTTTTATAATGGATTACAAAGATAAGAGGGCGGCAAATTTGGAATCCGCACCGGGTACTAGTGACCTATGCTACGCCACTGTCTAAAGTTAATGCTACCTAGTCCTAGGTTTTATGCCTAAGATTCAGAGTAATAGGTCCTAAAAATTACTATTAACAGCCCCACCCGGTTTTAGGTATAGTTTACAAAATGAGTGCTAAAAGGGTCGTCAGAAAACCCAGCAATGGATGATTATCTAATATTTGATACGAAAATACGAGTGGTGGCGACATTAGGTACCTACACACTTAGGAACATTGAAATTCAATGCTTTGAATTCGAGTACACACTTAGGAACAATGAAATTCAATGCTTTGAATTCGAATACACACTTAGGAACATTGAAATTCAATGCTTTGAATTCGAGTACACACTTAGGAACATTGAAATTCAATGCTTTGAATTCGAATACACACTTAGGAACATTGAAATTCAATGCTTTGAATTCGAATACACACTTAGGAACATTGAAATTCAATGCTTTGAATTCGAGTACACACTTAGGAACATTGAAATTCCTGCTTAAAATTCAGTGCTTAGGAATAACGTAGGTAGGCTAGTAAAGTTGTCTTCTATGCGAAGCTGGTAAGTTGACAATGATTTTTAGGTTAGATTAACATTCCTTTAAATATTGCTAATAACGATTTCAAACATACTTATAACACATAATAAGTAGTAATGTAAAGTGGTTAATTTGAAATCTTTATTTCAAATGAACTACTGTAAATATTTCAATCCACGGTGGGCACGCGTGGTAAATAAGCCCATACTCTCTCTCCTATAATTTTAAGTGATTTTAATAGTACGTTTTTGAGGGTTTGATAGATAATAAAATTACGGGCATTTTTAAAGCATTTTTGTTTCCCTATACTTTGGTTTTAATAAAGGGAAGTTTTTAAAATTATTATAACTACGTAATTGGTGTATCAAATTTTGCTGTGACTGCATGCGTAGTCAGTAGCGCTGGTTTTCAGCTACTTATCGACTGACTCCCCTTAAACAAATGTGACGATTTCTCATTCATCCTAAATCAAACTAGACCACTGCGCCGACCAACTACCACATACCTAACGGTAATGAAGACGTATCGTTACAGCACCTAGGTACTTACCTAACTCTCGCTGTATTATTGTTATACTTTATGTAACTTAGATATCTAAGATTTTCCATGTATTTTTATAATGTATAGGTAGAGTGCAATAAAGAGTATTAATCTAATCTAATTGCACATAAAACATAGAATAACAAGTATCGTGGTAGGTAGTTACCTACCTATCGTGGTTTGGTACTGTATCATGGTTTTTTTTCATAACATCAATGTGTTAACATGATTGCTTTAATAAGAATTAATAAAAAAATAAGAATTAATTAAGAGCGGCGGTAGCCTAGTGGGTAGAATATTGCGTTCGGAAACGAGAGACCCAGGTTCGAGTCCCAGTGCGGGCATGTACCTATGACTTTGTTTTCTAAGTTATGTACCTACATTTGTGGAGTTAACCACTCGCGCAACGGTGAAGGAAAACATCGTAAGGAAACCTGAGTGTCTGAGCTATTCACATACCTCAGCGCTTGAAATCGCCAATCCGCGGTGGGCACGCGTGGTGATTAAGCCCATACTCTCTCTCTCTCTCTGAGAGAAGGCCTATGCCCTACAGTGGCACGTAGGTATATAGGCTGCTTATGAATTAAAAATTTAAATAGAAAATAACTAAGAATTATTTAATTAGAAAATTGAGGCCGAATTGCTGCCGTCGGCCGGTAAGGTGCCTAGAAGGCTGGCAGCAGTACCCCGCTGAATAGCGAGGCTCAGTCGCTGACCGAAATAGAGCGTGATAATGGCGGGACCACACATTTTGTTAAATTCTAGGTAAGTTACAAGAGGTAGAAATTTTTTATTGTAGGTAGGAATAAGTAGGAATAAGGTATAAAATTATGAGATAGACAGTTTTAAAATCCCAGCTGTGGTCCCGCCATTATCACGCACACGCAAACGCCCTCGGGTCACCTGACGCATCGACGAGACGCAACGAAATCTCTTCAGTCGCCGCGCTTCCGGCTCCCACGGCCCGAGAGACTCCACAACATGTGATAACATAAGAATTCTGCAGAAAGTCCTAGGCGTCCTAGATTGGGGCCATATTACACGCACCAAATCCTGAACGATACATTAGCAACGAACAACTATTACGCCGAACCGTGAAATAGTAATTCCTAGCGCAAACGACAGGATTCGGGCAGGATTTGGTACGCATAATTAGGCCTCAGACGAGTGATTGTATGGCTGTCAATGACATATAACATGAAATTACATTAGACTTCTTGAATACATCTTTGGTATCATATAGGTACTTAGTAGGTAAAACTCGATTCCTTGAACACTCCTCAGATGCAGTATAAATAGTATGTGGAAAGACATACTTACCACAGATTATTTAAACTGCCTCTGAGGAGTAGGTATTTTGAATGAATCTTGTTTTTATAAACAAGAACTTATTAGACTAAGAAAATTTGATAATTAATAAACAAAAGTATTATGCGGTGGTAGCCTAGTGGGTAGAACATTGGACTCGGAAGCGGGAGACCCAGCTTTGATTCCCATTGCGGGCATGTACCTATGACTTTGTTTTCTAAGTTATGTACATTTGTGAAGTTATAGTAGCATTACCACTCGCTAGCGGTGAAGGAAAACATCGTGAGGAAACCTGAACGTCTGAGCTATTCACATACTTCAGCGCTTGAAATCGCCAATCCGCGGTGGGCACGCGTGGTGATTAAGCCCATACTCTCTCTTTGAGAGAAGGCCTGTGCCCTACAGTGGGACTTATATATAGGCTGCTTATGAAACAAAAGTAGGTGGTAGCGGAGCGGTAGAACGCCGGCTACTCATTCGGGTGGTCGTGGGTTCGAATCCCGGCTGTGCCAATGATTTTATTTTCTAAGTTACATAATTTGTGAAGTTACCCATACCTACTAGCAATAACATTCGCTAACAGTGAAGGAAAACGTCGTGAGGAAACCTGAGTGTTTGAGGTACTACAGCGCTTGAAATTGCCAATCTCTCTCTCTCTCTCTCTCTCTCTCTCTCTCTCTCTCTCTGAGTGATGGCCTGTACCCTGCAGAGGGACGCTTATAGGATACATTAAATAATGCCTTAATAAATGACCGTAATTTTATTATCTAGCAAAGCCTCACGGCCTTATTTATAAAAACTCGATTCCTCTGCAGCACTCCTTAGAGGCAGTTTACATGTATTTAATCTGTGGTTACGTCTTTTTCTTGTAAAATCTCCACCACAGATTATTTTCGAGTGTTTTAAGCAATCATGTTTTTATAAATCAGACCGTCAGACTACATTATCAAATTAATTCCATCCAATTTTACAATCCTTAAGAAATGTCAATTGGTATTTCTATATGGGTTAAAGTAAAATAAAACTACAGTTATGAACAAAGCCAAAGCCTTTTTATTTTGGTTCAATAAGGAAATCCAGTCTACATGCCAGGGACCGCGCCACCCATGCCTTTTGTCAGCCCCGATACCATAGACTCTGGAAACAGAGAAATAAACTTAAAGGCTTTTTAAAAATAATGTCTATCATACATAATGCTAGTTCGCATTGTAAAATATAATAAAAAAACCAGCCTAGTGCGTGTCGGGCCACGCGCAGTGTAGGGTTCCGCAGAAAGACGGGTTTTTTATCAGCTTTACTGAAGTGAAAACTTGATCAAAGTAATTTTCAAAAGATTTTGTACGAAGTTTTCCATTTATAAGTTAGTCGCCTATTACTCGTTAACGTGTAAAACTTACTTAGCCGTGATAGTTTTCCTTTTATTATGTGCTACTGCCCTGATTTCACGATTCTACAGCAACAGTTTAGCCAGGAGAGAGGGGGCCCTGTGCCCTACTCTAACAAAATATTGCGCTTTAAGGCTCCACAAACGGATCCTTAAATCGAAAAATGGTTTTGCTCCACTCACAATATCTTTAAACGACCAATCCAACGATACTATAGTGCAGGCGAGAAAAATATATTGTAGGTGTAGGGGTGTTGCGATCTGCCATCTCGTTTGCTAATTGAAATCAGTCTACGTTTGCATTGCAATCGCCTAGTGATGTGCAACTTCTAATTAAGCAAATACCAAATACAAATAGTTTGTAGTGATTTGGCGTTAGCTGTAAGTTACAAATCTAAATACATAAATAAATAATAATAATAATACCAACTCACCTCCCTCACTCAGTTGTTGGACACTCTGAAAAAATAGATTCGGTACTTTATTTGTGTGTGTTGCCAGTGATGATTTATGGAAGTGGGACCTGCTCGCTGACTATGGGTCTCATAAGGCCCAATGACAACGTGCAATGGAGAGAGCTATGTTCGGAGTTTCACTGCGCGATTGAATCAGGAATGAGGCGATCCGCAGAAGAACCCGAGTTACTGATATAGCTCGAAGAATTGCTCAGTTGAAGTGGCAGTGGGCGGGGCACATAGCTCGGAGAACTGATGGCCGTTGGGGCGGAAAAGTTCTGACCTGGCGACCGCGGACCGGACGACGCAGTGAGGGAAGGCCCCCCCGCCAGATGGTCTGAAGACCTGGTTACGGTGGCGGGGAGTACCTGGATGCGGGCGGCACTACACCAGGAAGCTTGCAAAACCGTGAGGGAGGCCTATGTCCTGCAGTCGACGTTAAATGGCTGATGGTGGTGGTGGTGGTACTTTATTACAAAAAAAAAATGCGGGAATCGAACAATAGTTCACACAACACAACACTTTTCCTGTACTACGATACCCTGTGCTAAGCTGCTAAGATAACCAGGCAAGGAAATCACAAGCATGGAATTACACTTGACTGAAGCCATTTGTACAAATCAAGTACCACGTCCAGTGGGAGTCGAACCCACGACCTCTGTTTCAGCAGACAGCGCGTACCCTACGCAGCGTACCCAAAAGTTTGAATCAAACTTGCTAGTTTTCGCTCGTCTAATTTCGTCATATTTGGGACAAGGTGACAAATAAGTTCTAAACTACTGTGAAACATAAAACAGCAGACACGTCTCAAAAACCGTTCTTATTTGAAAAATGTCGATTCCAGAAAAACATAAACTCACGCCTGTATCCCGGAGGGGCAGGCAGAGACCAGGGTTTGCAACTTGCCACGATCCTGACCACCTGACAGACCTCTTTCACCACATCAAAATTTATTAGTCATTTCGTGCACGCACGCGGCGTTTTGTAAAAAACCTCAAAAAAATTGGCCGCGTGCATTAAATTACGATTTTTTGTGGCAACATTAAATTATAGTTTAGTTTTGCAAAAAAAAAAGTGAAAAATGTTACTTACAGAGCCAATCATCATTATGAGCACCAACGCAAAAACAAGATATCTGAACATTGTAGGTAAGTATTAGTGACCTGACTTCTTAATCACCAGCTGCAATGAGGTAGAAACATCCACTTTCGTTGCTCACTGCAATTTATAGCAAGATCGGTAGGTATTTTTTTCATTAAACAAACATTACACGAGGGTCATTTAAAACTTACAAACCGGCATGGGTAGCATGACGATGCTAGTCGCGCGTGTCAAATGTCAAAAGTCGCTACTTTGCAGTACATTAATTAAAAAAAACCTATTTAGAGGCTAAAAATTCCACCCATGCCGGGACTTGAACCCGCGACCTCTGGCTAACCGTGCCAGCGCTCTCCCAACTGAGCTAATGGGCAAGTGCAGGCACTGGCGAAATTTCGAACCTCTTTACAAAGTTCTCTGTACTAAGCACATGCAGCGACATCTGACCGAAGCGATTTACATCACTTGCAGCCCCGAGTAACCCACTTTGTAGTTAGGTTTTTACATCGGAATGATATCGCTGTACCTACCCACATGATTCTATTATTTTTGTTGCACTAACCTCTAAATAGGTTTTTAAAATTGTCCTCAGCACGGGTTAGTGCAACAAAAAGAATATAACTACATTAATTGTCAAATTCTGACATTTTAGCGCCACAAAATTCGTGACTCGGGCCATCGTGCTACCCGTACTACATCGGTAGCATGCCGACGCGAGTCTCACGTTTTTTATTTGATTTGATTTGAAAATGCTTCATTGCACAAGAGATACATCTGCACAAAGGCTAGCTTAATACTTAAGTAATAATACTTAGTATTTTCTTCCAGCTATCCATTGGTGATGTGGATAGAAGAAGGGGTAGTGCTAGCAAAGAGAATATATTGAATTCTCTTTGGTGCTAGTAAAGATTTTTGAAAAATAAATTACTTAGATACAAATTACCAGTAATAATAGGGGCTAAAGTATGAAATTGCCGTTTTATTGCAATAGGTTCTTTGAATTGACATAGAATCTTCATGGTTTGAGGTTTTCGAATGAAACTTTTTTCAAATGGTTTCTATGATGTTCTTTTTTTAAAAAATGTGAAACATTTGAATATCGACCTTCAATTGTTTTTGTTATTCAATTTAGACAAGAAAGATGGATACTGCGAAAATTCGAGTGATTTTTTAATACGAGTTCCGACGCGGAACTAACGCGGCAGAAACAGCCCGCAATATCAATGCTGCGTTTGGAGAGGGGTCTACTAATGAACGCACCGTGCGATTTTGGTTTAAACGCTTTTGTGATGGAAATTTCGACTTAAAGAACGAGCCACGAGGAAGACCGCCCACACAGGTGAATAACGATGAATTAAGAGAGATAGTGGAAGCCGACCCTAGTCAAACTACCCAGGAATTAGCGGCCTGGTTTAACGTTACCTTACCCACAATATTGACTCACTTGCGTCAAATCAATAAAATAAAAAAATACGAAAAATGGGTGCCTCATGATTTGACTGATCTGCAGAAAGAAACGCGTGTTGAAACTTGTGTTGATATTCAATATTCGATATTCAAATGTTTCACATTTTTTAAAAAAAGAACATCATAGAAGCCATTTGAAAAAAGTTTCATTCGAAAACCTCAAACCATGATGATTCTATGTCAATTCAAAGAACCTATTGCAATAAAACGGCAATTTCATACTTTAACCCCTAATATATCGATATAATGCATAAACTCATGCGGGAGGTCGTTGGAGGCGCTAAAATGTCAGAATTCGACAGTTGATGTACTGGAAAGTCGCGACTTTTGACGTTAAGACGCGCGACTCGTGCCATCGTGCTACCTGTACATCTGCTACCGGTATATCTGTGACTCGCACGCAATAACAAGCGATCTGCTGTGCAAATAAAATTACAAGTATTATTGTAGGGTAGACCGAGGCGAATCGGATCATTTTTTTTTTGAGAGTATGAAAAATACATTAAAGTGTAATTGTGTAACAGTTATTGACAAAATGGTAGGTAATCAGTAACAATCCAGCTACACAATTAAATTTCAAAACTTAAATTGTACAAAAATTCCCCAAAATATTAACTGAAAACTTAAAAGACCCCGGTGGCCCCGATTCACGGGGCGAATGGGATCGCACAAAAATATTTTTTTATGCACTATAAGCTTTGTAAACATTAAGAAAATTATAATAATCAATAATGAGATCAATATTAATTACTAACACATAAATCACATACATGCGGGCCTTTTCTCCCTCCCATATCAGCACGTTTTTCGTGGCACTATTCTTCGCATTCATGGCACTGAATCCAATCCTCTGATGGTGGATGAATGTTTTTTTCTGAGCAGTAGATACAATGCCAATCTCTCTGTTTCACAGACGAACCTTTTGTTTTTATTCCAGGCGTTCTTTTATTCTTCTTCTTCTTCTTCTTCACATTTTCTTTATCATCAGTCGGTTTCTCCTTTTCCCCAGCTTTTTTGTCAGTTTGAAGTTTTATTTTAACATCTTTTTCGAGAAGATTATCCTTACTCTGACTCTTCTTTGTAAACTCGTGTATGGTAAATTCTCGTAAATCTCGTTAACTCTTTGGCCAGTGGCCTAATTACGCTCACCAAATCCTGAGCGATTCCAATCGTCTAACTGTCAAATTCCATACTAATTTGACAGTTAAACGATTGGAATCGCTCAGGATTTGGTGAGCGTAATATAGGGGCAGGTCTCTATTTGCGGCTTCTCTCATTTTTTCTTGATACTTTCTCCCGCATCAGTCTTTCTTTTATACGTGTATGACCATCGTGCAAACCATCTAAAATGAATTAAAAATGCATCACTTAACCTGAAATGTAAAATAATTCATTTAAAAAAAGTGATTCAATTCGCCCCCCATGATGCGATCCGATTAACCCCAAATTAAAGACTTTCGAAATAAATATTTTACACTTTTTTTTTACGTATCCTCGTTTGTGTCCCACTGCTGGGCAAAGGCCTCCCCCAACTCAGACCAGAT
This sequence comes from Yponomeuta malinellus, assembly GCA_947308005.1. Lineage (NCBI taxonomy): Eukaryota > Metazoa > Arthropoda > Insecta > Lepidoptera > Yponomeutidae > Yponomeuta > Yponomeuta malinellus. The sequence goes on from OX371022.1 coordinate 8,229,200, forward strand.
GTTTCTGTCTTGTGCCACCTCAGACCACTCCGGCATGTGTCGGTCGAGGTCGTCTCGCCAACGTCTTCTTGGCCTACCTCTCCTGCGACGACGAATATTTTACACATTAAATATTGTGCTTAAAAACTAAAATTATTTCTAAAATAGACCCCTTCCCAGTCACTTTAAACAATATAATTTAAAGTTTTAACACAAATTCTTAGAATGACACAAAGAAATGGTAAGTACGAACCTTGGATGAGCGCCAAAATTGTAACACACACAAACACCCGACTCGCTGACGAACAGCGCTGACTTTATGTACTAGTCGAAGCGAAACACTACCGGCGGCGGGGGGTGCGGGACGGCAGAGAGTCCTACCTACCTAAGACGCCAGTCGCTCTCGTTCCGCGTCATCGCATTATTCAAAATATTTAAGGATTTCTTATTTCGATCCGATTCACCCATTGATCCGATTCGCCTCAGTCTACCCTACTGGATGACATCATGTGGTGCATTAATAGGACGAGAAATGACATTCGATGTCGAAAAGTACTTTCTTTGGTGTATCTGGGTAGTACAAATCGATAATAAATCCAATGTCTCGGTATAGTCAGCACAAATCTTTTTGGCGGTTACGTGAACATAGTGACAGACCGTTTGCACATCGCTTACTGTCTTTACAGTGTATGTGTGAGTAAATGACTACGTACTTTAGTAATGGACTAATAGTAATTTACTACGCATCGCACTAGGTCAATTATTCACACGTACCTACACAGTAAAGACAGTAAGCAATGTGCAAACGATCTGTGACTATGTTCACGTTACCGCCAAAAAGATCTGTGCGGACTATACCTACCTACGACAGCTACCAAGTACCTTGCGTACTGCCCCGCAGCCACGTTTTGTAATTCGCACCATGCCTTGAGACGGCATATATAATATAAGTCGTCCATCGATCCACGTTTAGCCGGAATTCTTGCAAACCCGCAATGTTCGGCTTATGTTGGCCCGATGTAACACACGCTTCAGCATCCTTCGACATTTTGCACGCGCCCAGGTTCACTAAATCGTCGCCAATGTTGTAACGTAAACTCAATGAAAGACATTCGATTCGAGACTGACTTTTATTACTGAACAAAAAACCAATGAACAAACTTAATGACGGTAGATGCTCAACACAACGAAAATAAGGAAAAAGTTTTCAACTTTCAAATCTACAGACCAAGTTTTTAAAAGATGTTGAACAGTGTTACAATGAAAGGCGAATGCTGGGGTCCTGGGTATCACGCTCTAACTCAATTTAATTCAATTCAATGGGTTATTGCCATAAATTGCAGTCATATCGATGGTGTCCTATAAAAATATTGCACTGTCAATTTTTTTTTCTTTTTCTGTTTCAGATCTGTTTTTTCTTTCTTCATGTAGCCTATTAGACGTCCTACTGCATTGCACAGGCCTTCTTTTAGAGATAGAGTATCACGCGTGCCCACCACGGGTTGGTAATTTCAAGCGTTGGGGTATGTGAACACCTCAGACACTTAGGGTTCCTCACGATGTTTTACTTCACAGTCAGCGAGTGGTGTCGCTACCTACTGCAACTTCACAATTCCCGGGATTCGGACTCACGACCTCCCGAATGAGAAGCCGGCGTTCTACCGCCGCGTAATAAAATAGAGATAAAAAATTCATAATCATTGTTTTATTGCATGTCAGGGTAGTAATTCTTAAAAGTCTTAATAAATAAGTGAATAATACAGGTGGTAACGATATTAATAAATTAATTCATGTTCTACGTTACACCCTGTAAGGTCACTACAACTTTGGTCTTTAAGGGATGAATGAAGCTCTACAAAAGGGGGGCTTAAATAAAAGGGGATATGGGCGTTTCTACTTTGGGAATTTTCTCAACACGCCCCCAATTTGCGATAGTTTTTTTTTTTACATCTTGTATGAAAGTGATTTACAAAGTTTGGGATTATTGTTTAAACAGATGTACCTGTCCCTATGTAGATTATTCGGTTCGTCTGTTGACACAATAGCCCGAGAGCCGTGAACGGAACTGACTACTACCAACTTAAGGTTATTTTAAAAATGCTTAATGCGCATTGTCCCAAAAAAATTGTTTTGTGTTTATATTTTTTCTTTTTTGGAAAAAAGGCCATTTTGAGAGCATGGACTGAATATGTCGATTTGGGCTGCTTTAATTAATTTTTAAAGCGAAAAAAAGATCCGGAGTTTAAGAAAACGGAAGTACGTCCTGCATACGGAAGTAGGTCATCAACTGAGATCCTACGAGCTGTCAGTTTAGTGATACCATGATGACTCATCATCAGTGAATATCATTAATTTATGTTTTTTTATGTCGGCTATATACGTGGGAGCCACTGCAGGATAGAGAAAGTAGAGGCTTAAGCACCAAGCGTGCCCACCGCGGATTTTGTGCGTTTCGTACATTTGTGAAGTTTTAGTAGCAATACCACTCGCTGACTGTGAGGAAAAACATCGTGAGGAAACTTGAGTGTCTGAGGTGTTCCCACACTCAGCGCTTGTATTTACCATATTAGGTATATCATTGTACATAGCAGGCGGCGGTGGTAGCGCAGCGGTAGAACACCGGCCTCACATTCGGGAGGTCGTGGGTTTGAATCCACTTGGCATGTACCAATGACTTTGTTTTCTAAGTCAGTCTCATTTATAAAAACACGATTCCTTAAAACACTCCGCAGTTTAAATAATCTGTAGTAAAGAGTTTTAAGAAGAAGAAGAAGAAGAAGAAAGACATTTATTATACCAACAAGATACTTACATCACAGAAACAAAATAAGCACATAAGTAACATAATATGCACAACACAGAAGGAAAACTAAATACACAACAGACAAAACGAATAAATAAAACAGGACTATAGATGTAGATGTATAAGAACGTAAGATTCAGTTTTGTTTGTTTTGATGACTTGCTTCCGTGCACGGCGTATACTTCCATTTTCGTAGACTTGTAACATTTCTTAAAGCTGCCCAAATAAAATAACCCAAATAGCGTCACTCCATTACCTTCCTTGGATGTCGTAGAAGGCGACTAAGGAAGTCAATTACCAGGAGACGGGCAGCAGCGTCTTCCTGAGATTCCAACCGCATACTGCGATCGCCAACCCGCCTGCCAAGCGTGGCGATTATGGTTACCCCCCCATTGTTATGAAAACCACGAAGGAGGCCTATGTCCTGCAGTGGGCGTCAAATGGCTGATGCTGATGATGATGAAATAAAATATTCGGCCGAGGCACACAAATTTTACTAATTTTCTCGAAAAAAAAACCAGAACTTTGTTTTTTTTTTACCCGACCTCGGCGGAGCCCAAAAGGAGGGGTGCGTATAATCCGATCATGCGATCCGTTGTGGGTGGAAACTGATATCGCACTTTGGGTGTGTTCTTGTGTTTGTGTTTGGCTCGTATGTAGATAGATAGATAGATAGAGAACACTATGTAAGTATGAACACTAATAGCGTCACTCCATTACCTTCCGTGGATGTCATAGAAGGCGACTAAGGAAATCATTTACCAGGAGACGGGCAGCAGCGTCTTTCTTTGATTCCAACCGCATACTGCGATCGCCAACCCGCCTGCCAAGCGTGGCGATTATGGCAAAACCCCTCATGGTTATGAGAAACACGAAGGAGGCCTATGTCCTGCAGTGGGCGTCAAATGGCTGATGATGATGTAAGTATGTGTAAGTATGTCCGATTCCATGTTCCCTCAACAACTCCTTAACAATGGTTTTGACAAATAAGATCTCAATCGATTCGTGTTTGCGCGAGTTTCATCATAGGCTATAGGAAATCAGCATAAATCTAGAAAAAAAAACATTAATCAATAAACGGCAAAATTAAAAAAAATATTTAAAAACCTATTTAATATATAGGCGTCTTGGCGATCGCAGTATGCGGTTGGAATCTCAGGAAGACGCAGCTGCCCGCCTCCTGGTAATTCGTAGTCGCCTTCTACGACATCCACGGAAGGAAATGGAGTGACGCTTTTCTTAATCCGGCGCCACACGGAGGTCCGGCACCACACGGAGTATGCCCATTGTAGTTCTATGAAATGTGGCTCCGATGTAGGTAAAAGCGCTAAACATACCACATATGATTGTGTTCCTTGTCGGCGGATTTCAGACTATAATCAAAGTGTGCAAAGAAAATGGCGAAAAATAAGTGCACAAGTGTATTTGCACTGGTTTCGCCGGTATATATAAGGCGCCCCTGAGATTGTATTTTCAACCTGACACAAGCTTCCGTCCAAGAAACTTCAAGATGCTGTTCCGTTTCCTCGCTCTGGCAGTCGTGATGATGGCCTTCTTAAGTCAGGTGAGTCCAATTTATTTTATCAATAAATTCTTTATCCACTGTATGTCATACGGCCGAGCCAAGTGAACATCCACACAGGTGAAAGACACATTACCGAGGCGCTGGTAAGGCAACGTACCCACTTTTACAATATTGCCATAATGTGAATGCGCCCTGAAAAACGAGATTTCCCTAGCTAGAGGATATTTACTACGTAACGCAGACTTATTAGACAAGGATAGACTTATTAGGTTTTAACATGTTAAGCCCGGATAGACGAAGAGATTTCCTGGATTTAATGTTCTTGTACAAAGTTTTAAGAAACTCTATCGACTGCCCCCAGCTTCTCAGTCAATTATTCAAGTTTAGTTTTTTATCATCTGACTGTAAGGGCAGAAAAACAATGCTGTTAATGCTGTCTTTGCTGTCTGTCCTTTTAATGTTTTTTTTTTGTACGGTACTGAGTAATTAATAATATTATACGATCATAGAGCAATTAAGCTATTCTGTGCCAAATCCTTGTATGAAACTTGTCTTAACAACGCCATCTGTCCCAGCTTTTAGAACTTTTTCTTTTTTTTAAGTAGCTGTCAATAATTTCCCCATTCCACGTATATACCACCTATACAATAAACTTAGTAGCATCTTAACGACTTTTTTTATGCATCCTGTGTTAATCTATAATTACTTCTATACATCTAATTTATGTATAGCATTTAAGGATGTACACACTGTTAATAAACCTAAGACCCTCCCCCCTCTTTTCCTGAACGGGTCATGCAGTATGGGTACGTTTCCTAGCCAGCTACTTGGTAACGTACTTTTCAATGCATCTGTGTGGAATGTTCGCTTACCTAGGTATATACATTTGTATTTGTTTTGGTTATTTAACCTAGATGCTTATTTATTGTATCCGTAACGTTATTTAGTAAAGGAAAAACTGGTACCTAGGATGAAATGTCATTGTTAAAGTGACATTGTTTTTATACCACAGAGTACTTAGTTAGACGCTTCCAATGGACATGCGTGCATGTTGCGACTATTTAATGTTGATGCGAAAGAGTTTTGAGAGGACCGCGGCAATTCGTAGTTTATTATTACAATTCGAGGCACATTGCGTGGCAGAGTCTAGTGGGCTAATCGACCTTGCAATGTATATCGTATTGCCATAGTAAACCATAAATTGTAGTTCTATGAGACAGGGCCCGGCCTGTGCCTAACCCTTCGAAACACAGGCGTGAATGTATGTACTGTAAAAAGTACACATAAAAATCTGAGAGTCTACATAGACAAAAATAAAACCATTAATTTTCCCAAAAAATGGGAAAAATTAATTTTTACTTGATTTTAATGTTAACTTAATAAGTTATTGCTTATTAGTTTTTTCATTGAATTCGGGACGTTTTCTTCCACTTAGGGCCAATTTTTCAATAGTCAGATAAAACTTAACTGGAGAATAAATTGCATGCTATCACTGTTTAAATCATGCGACAAGACAGTGACAACATGAGTTTTACTCTCCAGTTAAGTTTCATCGGACTATTGAAAAATCCAGTCTTAAAAACATTATTTTACGAAAAATTTATAAAAGGTTCATATCTTCGCGCCGCCAAATGATACCAGTTTACACTCGGTTTGTATGGTACATAATAAGTACCACATGACTAGAACTCCTTATCGCCGGTTATATTATTATGAAAAGTACCTACTAGAGAAAGTTTTTACGACGATTAACCTTTTAACATGGGCTCTCGGATGAGATCAGAACATTTTTCGTGTAAGTTCCCCAGTAAAGTTAAACTTTGGTAGCATAACTGAAAACGGCTCATTGTAAAATGTGTGATTTGACAATGAGCCGTTTTCAGCACAAATTCACAAAGCACTTCATAGATGGCGCTTATAGGCGTGCACATACAAGAACTTTGCTTAGCGCAGATTAATTTTGACAGCCGCATTCCGGTTCTTCTATGGCCACGCCTGTAAGCGCCATTTGTGAATTTGTACTGAAAACGGCTCATTAATGTACTGGCAAGTTGTCACTTTTGACGTTTGAGCGCATCAAAACGCGCGACTCGAATCATCATTCTACCTGAGGGCGCGAGTCACGCGTTTCGTGGTGCTAAAATGTCAGAATTTGACAATACTGGAAAGTCGCGACTAGGGTTTCCGTTTTCTCGAGGTTTTTTAGTTCTCGGGTGTCGAGAGTTCTCGAGCCTGATTTCTCGGGTCTTCTCGGGTTGTCGAGAAAAAAGTAAATTTTTGTCTAGATTTTTTATTTAAATAATAAAAAGAGTCTTTAATTTAACTGTGTTTATTTTAAATGATAAAATCAACATAATTTGAAACAAAAAACTAATTCTTAATAAAAAATCAGCTCAAAACAAATATACTAACTAAAAACAATCATATTTTTTCTTCTCACCATAACTAACTAATTTTTAATAAAAAACAAAATCTCTGTTAACAATCAGCTTAAAACAAACATTTTTAACTAAAAACAATCATAATTTTTCTCATCATAACTAAAAGTCACTCACTAATCTCACTATGTGGGTGATATGGTATGCATCACAATTTTTGGCAGTTTTAATGTAATTAAATAATAGGTATCTACTATTAATACGAAAAAAATAACTGTCTTTAAGCCTACTTATTAACTCTTATAAAATATGCCTTAAGATAAACTAAAGCATTAATAGATTTATCAGACAGCCGGCTTCTAATCTTACTGACCACATTTCCCGATATGGAAAATACCCTTTCATTTTCTGTTGAAGTCGGCTTGACTGAAATTAATGCCTTATATAGTGTTTCCAGATTAGGAGTCCTCTTGCCTGTTTTTTCAAATAGCAAAAACTCTTTTTTTATTATTGATTTTGAAAGCACCACAGCATTAGTTGATTCATCATTTTTCGAAACACCTTTTATTGCTCTCTCTAATTGAGCTGCAAAGCTGTCTTGTTCAGGTTCTGATTCACTTACGCCTGCTTCAACAACTTCTGAATTATTTTCTGTCAAAGGTTCTGTAGTAGTGGGAACAGTGAGGTATAGGCGATTGAATAAGTCTTCAGCATATCCAATTAAAAATGTCTTGCTATTATCGATAAAATAATCACTCTTTTAATTAAGCTAAGCGTAAAAATGTTTATTTAAATTTCTCGATGTCTCGACTTTTCTCGAGCTGAATTTCCCGGGAACGAGACCAACCGATTTCCCGGGAATTCCCGGGACGAGAATTCCCGGGAACAAACCCTAGTCGCGACTTTTCAAGTAAAAACGAGTGACTCACGTCATCATGCTATGTACCTACGCAGTTCGTGTTTTTTTTTTGTCACAAAACAATCCGTTCTCACTGCGAAAAAACTTTATTTTTATTTTTATGCTCCCCTAGCAAAAAAAAAATGTTCTGGACATGGAAAACGGGTTGTTTCGTGAATTTTTCTTTACATGAGGCGCACTCACACCCCTTCACTTACTTACTAACGATATTTTTCTTTGTTCACAGGCCATGGCAACATTCAGTATGTATCTACAGTCACATTTAATAATACAAACTACGGCCGTCTTGCACCACTTAAAATTGCCAGAGATTTTTTTAAGAAAACACCTTGGTTTTAATTTCACCGTGTGTTGATCATATTTAAGACCGGGTTCTCCAAGCGCACGATTTTAATATAATAGCCCTTTTGGCACAAATGTGCTTTACACATTTTTTTGAACCGCGGGATCTTTTCGTAGAATCGTACAATGCCCCATAAAGGAAGTAATAGGGGTTAAAGTATGAAATTGCCGTTTTATTTCAATAGGTTCTTTGAATTGACATAGAATCTTCATGGTTTGAGGTTTTCGAATGAAACTTTTTTCAAATGGTTTCTATGATGTTCTTTTTTTAAAAAATGTGAAACATTTGAATATCGACTTTCAATTGTTTTTGTTATTCAATTTAGACTAGAAAGATGGATACTGCGAAAATTCGAGTGATTATGAGGCACCCATTTTAACGTTAAACCATGCCGCTAATTCCTGGGTAGTTTGACTAGGGTCGGCTTCCACTATCTCTCTTAATTCATCGTTATTCACCTGTGTGGGCGGTCTTCCTCGTGGCTCGTTCTTTAAGTCGAAATTTCCATCACGAAAGCGTTTAAACCAAAATCGCACGGTGCGTTCATTAGTAGACCCCTCTCCAAACGCAGCATTGATATTGCGGGCTGTTTCTGCCGCGTTAGTTTCGCGTCGGAACTCGTATTCAAAAATCACTCGAATTTTCGCAGTATCCATCTTTCTTGTCTAAATTGAATAACAAAAACAATTGAAGGTCGATATTCAAATGTTTCACATTTTTTAAAAAAAGAACATCATAGAAACCATTTGAAAAAAGTTTCATTCGAAAACCTCAAACCATGAAGATTCTATGTCAATTCAAAGAACCTATTGCAATAAAACGGCAATTTCATACTTTAACCCCTAATATTAACATTTGCCAGCCTAAATCTAGCGAACGAAAGTTTATGTTTTTATTTCTAATATTTAGGTACATTGTGTTGGCTACCTATACTTTTAAAGTTATTTTTCCTGAGGTACATAATATTCTCATAGATATACTGACTAGCAACTGTCAGGATGTTAGTTTTTTTAGAGGTAGGTAGATAACGCAATGGCGGCCGGAAGGGCAGTGTTGGTCCCATCCCAACACGTACGTGTGGTAGAGAGACATGGGTATTGCAGAAGAATTAAGCATTAATGTAATGTTGTTATTTATTTCAGTTCCATCCAGTTTGGTCCCGGTCAAAAACCCAGGTAAGAATTTAAAGTATTTATGTGCGTTGTGGTATTTGAATAAACGTTTTTCAGTTCAATTTGTAGAATCCGCAGTTTCTGAAGTACCCCATTTAGAATTTGTGTTTTACAACGACCAGTTTGAGAGTTTTTGTTGTCAGAGTTTTTTTAAAGGTACTTTTTTAAATAATTTTATTAAATTCATACTTTACGCGCTGCAATGTCGCAGTAAACAGGTACTTAAGTCATTATTGAACATTTTAGATGAAAATTTTACGTCACCCGTGGAGTGACGCTTTGCCCACGACTTTTACACGCGCTTCTAGTCGCGTGTTGTGACATTTTTGAGAAGCGATGCAAACGCGCTGCAGTAGGTATAGTAATAATTATGTTTGCTTCGATTTTTACGCGCGCGTGAATCGCGTTTATATCGCGTTTTAAGGTCACCGTGGGCGATGGCGTATATTGTTTTTTTTTGGCATTACTTATCAAACAGCGTCACTAAACAGCAGAATAACCGCGAAAATACATAAGTTTCATTTACAATTTAGGACAACGATTTACCAACCAGAAGCTGCATGTGACTTTATGAAGGCGTGAAGCGCGAATTGCATAAATTTTTTAAAAATACTTTTGCCTTTGCATCTACGTAATGAGATGATTTATACAGCGTCCAGTGGTTTACCCACTGTAGATGGGTGAAGGGACCACTCGGACGCTGCAGTGTCTGGGACATTGTTTATCAAATATAACAATGAGAAAAAGCTTATTTTCATCTATTTAATTTTATTAAGGCTTCTATTACGTGGAGCATGCTGTCTCGCTCGCATAATTTAACTTTTTATTATGTTGTAATAATATGAGTAAACTTTTGATAAATGTGGTCTGAGGGTTTTATGAATAATTAAATTACGGACATTTTAAATATATTTTACTTTTCCTATACGTAGTTTTTAATAAAGAAAAGCATTTCCAAATCTATTAATTATGGAAACAAATTTCCTCGATCAAAAACATAGTAGGTACAGAATAAAAAATGCATGCCTTAAATATTCGCAATTTTATTGTCTATCAAACCCTCAGACCACAAGTATCAAAAATATTCACATTTTATTACAATCACTAAAATTATTACATTGTGCGAGCGAGACGTAATGCGAGCGAGACGTAAAAACAGCCTTAAGGATCAGAAGCAAGAGTTAGATGTATAAAAATTAACTACTAATTAAGTAGGACTGATGTTTGCGCCTGCCAAAATGTATGTAATCTTCTTTCTAGTTGTATCTTTTAATTTTCAGTAATAATACCTGCCTTTTTCTTGTAATTTATATTCGCGCAAGCAACACGCAATACGGTATTTGACACGATCAACAATAAATTATTTCATATGCTCGATTAAAACAAAAATTACAAAATGTCTGTTATTACAATTTTTTAATAGATTAAACATAAAAAGAGTGCTCTGAAATGTGACGTCATAAGCCAGTATTTTCATACAAAATTCCGTTTTAAAAGTAACTCATTTGATATTTTGTCAAATACCCAATTGTATTAAACTGTATGAAAAACTATGATTATAATGATAAGTCGTCGTATTTTTTCTGCGAGGATCAACAGAGGATATAAAAATCTCTTCAACCATTGACAAAATTATTTATACAAGTCAACGGCAGCAGTCTAGAGACAATCTTTTATATATAGATAACATTTATTGTAAATATGTAAATATGAATTTTGTTATTTTACGTCAATTATGACGCACTAAAATCACATACAAAATACGCAGCCTTTTATAACAGTGCAGCCAAATCATCTCTGTCTCTGTAGAGGAATTCTCTGGGTGACATCGATCAAGGCGACATTCTAACCATTATTTAGAAATATACATCAAAATATGGTGTATGTAAAATGGTCAAAATAATCTTTTCTTTTACCCAAAACTATTTCACTTAAGCATAAGCAAACAATATCAGGACAAAAAGTAATAAACATCGAAAAAAACTATGGGTCGAGCGTCTTATGGTCGGCGGCAGCCGATTCAATTGTTCTTTCACTTATCTACGCACATCGACCGATAGAAACTTGACATAATTTAATGTAATAAAAAAAATCATAATCACTTCGAATTTGGATTCACAGTTTCTAACCGCAGGGTCGGACGTGACGAATATTTACAAACATGTTAAACAATTACTGTTACTTTATTAATAATACTCTTTCTACAGCGGTGGCAGCCTAGTGGGTAGAACACTGGACTGGGAAGCGAGAGACCCAGGTTTGATTCCCAGTGCGGGCATGTACCTATGACTTTGTTTGCTAAGTTATGTACATGTGTGAAGTTATAGTAGCAATACCACTCGCTAAACGTGAAGGAAAACATCGTGAGAAAACCTGAGTGTCTGACCTATTCACATACGTCAGCAGTTGAAATCGCCAATCCGCGGTGGGCACGCGTGGTGATTAAGCCCATACACTCTCCCTGAGAGAAGGCCTGCACCCTACAGTGGGACGTACATAGGCTGCTTATGTACTCTTTATAATAATGAAAAGTATATTCCCTCAAAATATTGCTAGCTTAGTGTGCTTGCTTAATTTGGTGATTATATTTCAGGTGCAGGTTGGGGAAATGGATATGACAATGGTAAGAACAAAGCCTACAGAAAACACACATGACGCAACTCGCCAGTGTTGCCAGCTTCATCCTAGAGTAAAACTACAAACATGCTTTAAGGCTACTGTTACCTCAGGCCTTACCCCAACCTACAACAATGTGTTTAGATCAGCGTACTCTTTATTAAATAATAAATAAATAAATAAAAATAAAAATATCTTTATTTGACGTAAGAATAAACAATTACATATTGTACTTACATTCTAAAGGTTGTAAACTTACAATAGGTACCCAACGAATCGTTGGGATACACTCATTCATTTTCGTTAAACTTATACATAATATAATTCTATGAGCACTAGCGCTTAAACTAGGCCTAGCCTGTGTCTTAAACGCTAGTTCCTTCCAGTGTTTTGACAAATTGGTTAAGTCGATTCATTAGATGTTTATTCAGCTATATGAGGGTAGAATCTATATAAGTGGTTGCAATTGGTTAGACCATGGTAAATGTGAACTTCGACAAAGTTTTTAAGTGTTGTGGATGAGATGTGGATATTGCCGTTTACTCTGCCGGATTCTACTTAATTTTCATAACTGCCTCGTTGGTCTAGCCGTTAAGGCGCTTAGCTACCAAAACAGAGGTCGTGGGTTCGATTCCCACTGGGGACCGCCGTACATTTGTACAAATGGCCTCAGTCTGGGTGTATTTTCATGTTTGTGACGTCCTTGCCTGGTTACCATAGCACAGGGTATCCTAGTTTGGGACCAGGTCAAGTGATTGTATTGTGTGGCACTTATTATTTTTATTATTATTTCAGCTGCGCAAGAACAGCAACAACAGCAGCAGCAGCAGCAACAACAATAGTAAGTTCGACACCAACATGATATCGAAGCGGTGGTAGCTTAGTGGGTAGAACATTGGACTCGGAAGCGAGAGACCCAGGTTCGATTCCCAGTGTGGGAAATTGGGCATGTACTATGACTTTGTTTTCTAAGTTAATTATACTTAGGTACATTTGTGAAGTTATAGAAGCAATACCACCCGATATCTGTCAAGGAAAACATCGTGAGGAAACCTGAGTGTCTGAGCTATTCACATACCTCAGCGCTTGAAATCGCCAATCCGCGGTGGGCGGATTAGCGATGGGCGAAACCCATTCTCTCTCTGAGAGAAGGCCTGTGCCCTACAGTGGGTCGTATATAGGCTGCTTATGGTAACAAATACCGCCCTTATCTTGTGCTAGGTTCTAAAAATAGCTATTTTTTTTTTTTTTTTTTTTTATTTTAATACAAAACCCACAGCACAAGTTAACTTCTAAAGTATAGTTATGTTAAATATATCCAACCATAGGCCAATTAAGGGCTTACATTATGTTGACTTAACTAGTCGAAATTTACTTACAATGTTCACTTTTTGCAGAAACGTAAATTATTGTCCATTTTTTTTCCGCTAGTTAGGTCCAGATAGCCTCTTAAAATTGTTATATAATATTAATATAATACTTCATAATATAATATTATATAATATTGCAGATGGACATGAAACTAATGGCGGTTACGGGTACGGTAAGAATAATTATTAGAAACTACACACCTTTGCTACGCCTTAAAGTGCGTAATAGTTGTTTAAAAATATTTATTCATTATAGAACCTTTGCACCTTTGGGTGCACCTAAAGATAAGATAAAGATAAAAAAGTATTTATTACCTCATCAGAAAAAAAAACTTCGAACAAAGTAAGGCTTAACTAGTGATGAAAAGGCGAACCAAGTCGTCCTTTTCGAATAGATGGGATGAAAAAAATCGTGTTCCTTAACAAATTTTTGATACGATTTAATGTTAATAATGAGCATTCACCACTGCAATTGGTGATCATGAGATATAGATAAATGCGCGAAACAAATTGATATAATTTTTCGCGGTCAGAAACCCCCAAATGCGCGGGGCCCGAAGCATTAGCTACTCTTGCTACGTGACTAATCCGCCACTGGCGTGACAGAACGTTAGCTTAGTGAAATTCTCAATTCAGAAACCGGCCCTACCAGACGTAAAGCAACCTTTAGAATTTACACAGTAAAGTTATCCTATAAGAAACCTACGGCATCTGAAGTAGGTTAAGTAGTTACTTAGTAACAATTCTTAATTTAACCGGCCGGCCTCACTATATGTTTTTGTCCACAACCTACAACAGGCAAGCGGTCTTATTTATAAAAAAAATTATAAATTACTTCCACACAAGAAACACTTCACCTGGTCCCAAACTAGGATATAGTCCGCACAGGTCTTATTGCCGGTAACGTGTACATAGACACAGATAGTTTGCACATCGCTTACTGTAGTAGTGTGATGCTTAGTAAATTACTATTAGTCAATTACTAAAGTAGTCAATTACTCACACATACACTGTAAAGACAGTAAGCGATGTGCAAACGATCTGTGACTATGTTCACGTTACCGCCAAAAAGATTTGTGCGGACTATACCCTGTGCTATGGTAACCAGGCAACAACACAACACGATTTCTTTAAAACACTCCTCGGGGGCAGTTTAATTAATACGTGGCTTAATTACGTCCTTGCCTTTACCATAGACTATTTAAACTGCTCCTGAGGAGTGTTTTGTAAAGAACACCGAAAGTGTTTACTACGCTGGATTCTATTTAACTTTCTTCTATTTCACAGGTGGGCAACTACAACAACAACAACAACAACAACAGCAGCAACAACTACAATAGCAAATTCTACTTCTATATAATATTAATTACCATTATTCAACGTATCTACGTTGAATAAAATAGATTATTTATGAAGAGAGCAGAGTTTCTGCTCGCAAAAATAATAATGTTAGACTTATTGCTGTATTAATTTTTATGTATGATTAAACCGTAATCTCCCACCGATTTAGTATTTTGTTTTTACTTTAATGTATCCTTCATTCCTAAAACCGCTACTGCTAGACATAAAATAAAATAATTACTTCCACGAAACACAATCACTTGTTCTGGTACCAAACCCTGTCCTATGATTATACCAGGCAAGTTTGTGATGAATAAAACACAATATAAGTAGGTATTACTTCGTACAAAATTCACTCTCAAAAACTGCCCCTGTCCACTCCATTAGTCTGTACCAATGAAATGAGCGCAAGAGTTGCTGTTCATATTTTAGCGCTAGGTAGACATCTATCAAATCAAATCAAATCAACTATTTTTATTTGTCATAAACATAGGTATTGTCACCTATGTTTTTAACTATCACTACTGCATTCAACAAACAGCGTGTTTGAATTCTTTACGTTGAAATCTTTTTTTTTTATTTCTGACTGAATGTTAGATTGTGCGAACGAGACAGTATGCCAGACGCTGTTCTTACGTGGAGCGTGCTGTCTCGGTCGCACAATTTAACATTTTTAATTATTGTAATAAAATGAGTAAACTTTTGATAAATGTGGTCTGACGGTTTGAAGCATAATTAAATTACGGACGTTTTAAATATATTTTTGTTTTCCGATACGTAGTTTTTAATAAAGTAAAGTTGTTTCCAAAAATTATTAATTTTAGAATCATATTTTTAATTCATTTCTGAAAAACCTACCCAAAAAAATACGCGTTGCATGTCCGCAATTTATCCATCCATCAAACCCACAAACCACATTTATCAAAAGTTTACTCATTTCATTACGATATTAAAAAAAATGGTGCGAGCAACTCAATTATATGACAGCCGCGTAACGATAGCCTTAAAGTACCTATTTAAGGTTTCTTTTAGTTTGTATCGTTGCGCCCGCACGTCGCTAGTCTGTTGCAATATAGAAGTTTCGTTGTAATGTAGAGAAATTCTTAGGAATGTTATCATCTCGTTTTCGCCTGAGGCGTTCTATTAAAACATACGGCGATAGGTGTTCCTACTTTGGGCACGCTCCTCTAAGCAGGCGGCGTCAACTCCAAGACCTTCTGTAGGTAGGTACTTGCGTAAGATAATAAATAATAAAGTTGCCAAGACCACCCTAACAGACATTTACTTTAGCGTACCCACAAGGTCAGTTCGACTCGCGCGGCATTTTGCTATCCCACCTTGCCGGCTAAATATGACTGCTAATAACCCGATTCAACGCATGTGTTCTACTTACAATAACATCGTTTTGTGTAATCCGAAGAGCGTGCCTGACATCCATCATGACTCCCTCGCATCTTTTAAATTCAAAATGGCAAGTATCCTTGCCTCCGATCAAAATTAACTAAATTCAATATACAATGTATGTTTTAAAAAATATATATGTATGTTAAAATTGTAAATGTAACTATAATCGTAATTGTATTTGTACTTTCTTTTATTAAATATGTAATTCTGACGTAATTTATCATGCTGTATGCACATGTTTTGGTGTTATGGTCTGATTTGAGCGTTTTCATGTCATAATATAATGTTTGTAATTTATGTCCGTAACACTGTTTTGTATATCTAATAAATAAAATAAAATAAAAATATAGGATAGACCTTAAAAGAGTGGGGACGGGGTCGGTGCAACTAAACAATATATAGCAAGATATTTCTATATTTAAATATATATAATAAACGGTACATAAATAAGAAACAAAAATATAGAATAAACATCATCATCATCATCATCAGCCATTAGACGCCCACTGCAAGACATAGGCCTCCTTCGTGGTTTTCATAACCATGAAGGGTTTTGGCATAATCGCCACGCTTGGCAGGCGGGTTGGCGATCGCATAAACATACATAAATAAAAATTGTCATATAGAAGGAGGAGACTAATAGCACGAGCCAACACAGTTTAATGGGGTGTTAAGAGATAGTGCCTGTTGGCGGGTATAATTTATGGCTTTTTGACGCTTTTGTGGTTCAGCGGTGTAATATTGGCTGTGATAATGTACCCTATATACGTCTCACTGTAGGGCACAGGCCTTCTCTCAGAGAGAGAGAGTACGGGCATAATCGTCACGCGTGTCCAGCGCGGATTGGCAATATTGGATATGATGCCGGACAAACAACTTGACCAAATGACAGATCGGTTTTTGCAAAAAGTGTTAGACCAATCTCGGCACTACTTGATTTATGCTATCTAGACCTAGGTTTTTTGCCTTAGATTCATGGTACTAAAAATCACTATTAACATGATTGAGAGATTGTAAAGACCCTTTTAAATTATGTTTTAAATTGAAATTAAGATTAATAATTATTATTAATCCACATGCATGTAACATAATTCATTTGGTAATAAATAATAGGGGTTAAAGTATGAAATTGCCGTTTTATTGCAATAGGTTCTTTGAATTGACATAGAATCTTCATGGTTTGAGGTTTTCGAATGAAACTTTTTTCAAATGGTTTCTATGATGTTCTTTTTTTAAAAAATGTGAAACATTTGAATATCGACTTTCAATTGTTTTTGTTATTCAATTTAGACAAGAAAGATGGATACTGCGAAAATTCGAGTGATTTTTGAATACGAGTTCCGACGCGGAACTAACGCGGCAGAAACAGCCCGCAATATCAATGCTGCGTTTGGAGAGGGGTTTACTAATGAACGCACCGTGCGATTTTGGTTTAAACGCTTTCGTGATGGAAATTTCGACTTAAAGAACGAGCCACGAGGAAGACCGCCCACACAGGTGAATAACGATGAATTAAGAGAGATAGTGGAAGCCGACCCTAGTCAAACTACCCAGGAATTAGCGGCATGGTTTAACGTTACCTTACCCACAATATTGACTCACTTGCGTCAAATCAATAAAATAAAAAAATACGAAAAATGGGTGCCTCATAATCACTCGAATTTTCGCAGTATCCATCTTTCTTGTCTAAATTGAATAACAAAAACAATTGAAAGTCGATATTCAAATGTTTCACATTTTAAAAAAAAAGAACATCATAGAAACCATTTGAAAAAAGTTTCATTCGAAAACCTCAAACCATGAAGATTCTATGTCAATTCAAAGAACCTATTGCAATAAAACGGCAATTTCATACTTTAACCCCTAATAGTTTTTTACTTTACTTTTACTTTTTTTGCAAATTCGATCTGTAAAACAAGATATTATTTTTATTCCTCGGTGGCGCTGGTGTCCGTTAATACTACCTGGAGCCCGTTAATAAGTGTCCGCACGAGTATGTACCTACCTCATCCACTTCAGCACAACAAAACACCCAATCTGAACAATTAAACCCCTCGATAGGCTATTTTCGCCTCTCGTTCCGTCCGTTGTACCTCCAAACTCGGCCTATCTCTCATAATTATCCGGTTTTTGTCTTTAGTCTGCCATAGACCGTACGATCTTGTAGAACACTGCATAAAAAGCTGCAAGTAAGGATACCTCTTTGTACAGTTTGATTATGGAAGGAAGATAAATCGTTACATTATTTCTGGAGACAACACAAATTAGAGATATTTTGTTTTTAGATAAAATAAAAAGAGTTGCCTGATAAAATTGTATTGTATACATAGTAATTGTGTTTGTGTGGAAGTTATTATTATATTATTATTATTCAGTTAGGCTCGTGACAGTAGCTATCATCAAAATGCATCATTAGCGTACGTTGACACTCTACTAAATCTTTACAATGATTTGTAGTAGGTATATTTTTGTACGTAGGTACATGTTAAGACAAAAGCCATGCTTAAAAATCTATTAAAAACACTACCTATTATGGTAACACCTTATAGCCTTGTTCGTATATGGATACCTACTTCAATTTTATTTAATATAAGTTCTTAAACGTATATTAAGAGATGTTAAAAAATAAAAACAGGTAACTATAAGAAAAAAATATTTTCTCAGTAATAAAAGTAGGTATTTTGAGCAACAACTCCGGCAGATAATATAAAATTAACACCAAGAGCATAAACTCACGCCTGTATCCCGGAGAGATAGGAACCCACTTCAAAACGCTACAGCACTAAAAAGTTAGAAATAATTTAAATAATTAGAAGTAGAAGTATTTATACATGTAGGTATTGTAGAAATATAATTTGGAGCCGGTGCCCAAAATATATGTGCTGGTCTTGAAACTGGGCACCGACTACAAATCATACTTCTACAATACCTACATGTATAAATACTTCTACTTCTAATTATTTAAATTATTTCTAACTTTTTAGTGCTGTAGTGTTTTGAAGTGGGTTTATATTTTTTATTTAAAAATTTTTATTTTTCAATTTTTAGTGGGGGAGCGGGAGAAAAATAAATAAGCCTCTAATAACCATAATTTACCCTACTTAATTCGTTGCTTTAAAATTTGATGTTCTCCATCTCCGAAAGTCTTCACCAGAACATCACCAGATTAACTTGGGACTACTTTTACGCTATTTTATGAAACATACGGATATCACTAAAGGATGGGCCCCAATAGGGCTTATTTACTGCTGTCCATTGAAGAGTTCCGTTCTCCATCTCTGAAAGTCTCCATCAGATTTTCACCAAATTAAAATGGGACCAATGGGACGTTATACCTGTTTGAACCAAAAAATAATCGTCAAAATCGGTTAAGATTTGACGGAGTTATGGAGGAACATAGCCAAATAAGAAACGGAAAATATATTATATACGCGTCGAATTGATAACCTCCTCTTTTTTTGAAGTCGGTTAATAAAAATGAGAATTTTCTGAATTTATAAATAAATATAAATATTAAAAAACTAGCTGTAATTTTGATGTGTATTTTTCCGGGACCAAAATAGCCTATATACTAATTCAGACTATAATCTATCTCTGTGTAAAATTTCATCCGGATCCGTTCAGCCGTTAGCCGGGGCGTGAAAGAGTAACAAAGATCCATCCATACATACAAACTTTCGCGTTTATAATATAAGTAAGGATTCCAAGCAACATGACAACAATTTTAGTTACCTACCTACTTATATTTCAGTCATCTTTTTCATTCATGGTTCGGTCTGAAAACCAGCGCCAAAGCCCTGCTTTGGCATCATGCTGAGACTGGCCCATGTTTGACAACTTTTTGTGTCTAAGTTTCTATGTAGGTACTTAGGTACAGGTATTTTGCGAAATGTGTTCTATGGTTTACCAACTTAATTATGCACCTATTGTTTGTATCTAATTCTTTGTAAGGATATTGGCTTGATTATGTGCCTACTGTATGTAATTCTTTGTAATGTTGTCAAATAAAGTTTATTCTTATTCTTTTTCTTGAGCGTTCATAAATACTAATTGCGCCATTTATTTGTACTACCTACCAGTTTCACATATGTATTGCACACGAAAAATTTAACAGTATATTACATAAGAAATATAATTTATAAAGGGCCCTTATCTCTAAGAGATTTCTTCCACCAAACACTGGAGAGTCGGAGAAGCAGTAAAAAACGTTTCATTGTGTCCAAGCGCGTCTACGATTCTATGTAGTCTACATCGTCGTTTTCCATTAGGCGCGGCGGCCATTTTGTGACGCGCCAAAACGATGCGCGGGAAATGATCCGTGAACCACCGATAAGAGAGAATGGGACGGGGTAACGTGACAGTCTAAAGCTGACTAGAAAAGCTGAAATAAAGAATCTACTATAGGTACAAAAAATCCGACTGCTGCATTAACTAGTTACTAAGCAGACCCCGGTGGTTGGTAGCCTAGTGTTCGCGGTGGTAGCCTAGTGGGTAGAACATTGGACTCGGAAGCGAGACCCAGGTTCGATTCCCAGTGCGAGCACGTACCTATGACTTTGTTTTCTAAGTTATGTACATTTGTGAAGTTATAGTAGCAATACCACTCGCTAACTGTGAAGGAAAACGTCGTGAGGAAACCTGAGTGTCTGAGCTATTCATATACCTCAACGCTGGAAATCGCCAATCCGCGGTGGGCACGCGTGTTGATTAAGCCCATACTCTCCCTCTGAGAGAAGGCGTGTGCCCTACAGTGGGACGTTTAGAGGCTGCTTATGAAAAGCAGACCCCAATTAAACTGTATGACTGGACGTTGTACCTGGGTTAGTCCCGCCTGCTTTTTAATTCACTTCAATCCAATTCAAATATTTTGTTCATTTTAAAAACTAACGGTCTTAGGTGTTTATAAAAACTCGATTCCGTAAAACAATTCTGAAACGCCGATTAAAATAGTCTGTGGTAAATAGATTTTACCTAGATTTTAAATAGACAAGCGCGGCGCGGGGTTCAGAATAGCGTCACTCCATTTCCTTCCGTGGATGTCGTAGAAGGCGACTAAGGAAATCAATTATCAGCAGCAGCGTCTTCCTGAGATTCCAAACGCATACTGCGATCGCCAACCCGCCTGCCAAGCGTAGTGGCGATTATGGCAAAACCCTTCATGATTATGAAAACCACGGAGGAGGCCTGTGTCCTGCAGTGGGCGTCAAATGGCTGATGATGACGATGATGATGAAATAGATTTTACAAGGAAATGATGTAGCCACAGACTTTTAGATTGGCTTTAGAGGAATCGTGTTTTTATAAATAAAGCCGAAAATGTTCATTTAATTAACGTCAAAGTTGTTAGTTTCACAATTAATAGATTATGTGGAGAAGAAGATAACAAAGAAACTTAGCTGTTTAGTTGTTAATGTTCAGCAGTCGGGTTTTATGTTGTTTTTAGGGTTCCGTACCCAAAGGGTAAGGGACCCTATAACTAAGACTCTGCTGTCCGTCCGTCCGTCCGTCCATCTGTCACCATCTGTATCTCATGCACCGTGATAGTTAGTTGAAATTTTCACAGATGATGTAAGTATTTCTGTTGCCGCTGTAACAACAAATACTAAAAACAGAATAAAATAAATATTTAAGGGGGCTCCCATACAACAATCGCGATTGTTTTGCCGTTTTTTGCTCGATATTAATAACGGCGACGCTTGAAATGTTCAAGTGTTGTACCTATAGTTAACGGTACGGAACCCTTCGTGCGCGAGTCCGACTTGCACTTGGCCGGTTTTTTTATATGTATAAATTTTAGTATTTCATTTTTTTTTTTTTTTTTTTTAAAGTTACTTATTGTGAGTTTTCAAATATATATTTTTTTTTACACCTTACTGGCCTTTTAATTATTTCAAACATAAAATAAGAGACTTAATTAATATATAAATGATAAAAATATACAAATAACTAATTCTATATTTACAAATAAAACACCTGCCCCAGGTCACTGTCCCGCGGTAATGAGCCCAGAACGCTGGCGACGTTACCTCTTTGGATGGCCAGGCTTATCCTCTGGCCGAGGTACGCGCCGGCCCTCTGGTCTCCCGATGCGTCGATTAGGCGCGCCGCTAAGTCTTTGAACAGCAGGCGCGCCTCTGGGCCCCAAGTGCCTATGGTTTCGACCCCAAACGGCGCAAATATGTAATTGTTTCCTATTGAACCGTATTTGCGCCGTTTGAGGCTTTCGGCCGCGCCAGCCGCTGAACCAGCGGCTCTTCCACTCTGGGAAACATGTGAGGGTGCCAGCGTGTCAACGCATGTAGCGTCCCAAACTAGCGGCCTCCCATGTTTCCAGGGGATCAATGTCATTCCATCGGGCCTTTTACCATCGTCGCGGATGATGCCTGGAGGTTCCAGCGTGGCCGGAACCCCGGCTGTGGCAAAGGCCCTCCGGATGATGTCATTGAGAGCCGCGTGGCGGGAAAGGCGGCCGGCGCTCCGCTGACACGATAGACCATGGTGGCCCAGGCGATCGACGTCGTTACCGCAGGGGCAGCGATGGGGCACAGTGATTGGGCAACACAGTCGCAGACCGATGGCGGTGCTAAAAGAGGTGTTGTCCATCAGGGTCCCTATAGACGCTGATGGGTGGGCCTGCAACCAGTAGCCCGCCTCTCGCTCGGACACGGCCAGTAGGCGAGCGCGTTCCACGTCGCTGGTGCAAGAATGGATTAACCTGCTCTGCACCAGCTCGCAGAGGGGCCCGTCCCACTGCCTTTGGATGGTAGGGTCCTTCGGCGGATCCTCATTAGGGCAGGCCAGTCTCCATGCCTCTTTGGCTTCCCCACAGTATGAGGCCTCAATGTCACCCAGAGAAGAGCTAACAATTTTCTTGTACAAGGCCTCGATACTGTGGATGGAAGACAAAAAGGCAGGCAATGCGACGCTGCTTACCTTCCTGACTCCTAGGCCTCCATATCTTATGGGGAGTGATGCCTGGAGCCAGGAACGTTCTGAAATTGGACAGTTTAGAATTTGGATTAAGGCCAAATGGATCATCGAATCGATTGGTCCTAGTAGAGCCACCTGGCTAAATAGTGGGCTGCATCTGATTTTATTTTAGCCATGAGTAGCAAGATGGAACAGTAGCAAATGTATTTATGTGACTTGTTTTTCCTTTTTACCTACTTGTTTATGGTACTTGTTATGCCTTTTTTCTTGTGATGTGTTATTCTGTCCCAATAAAAGTCTTTCTTCTTCTTCTTCAAAAGAGTCCAATGACTATTAAAGGGAACTGCTTGCAAAAAGATCGGACACATCAAGACATTTCTGTTTCTGTTGGATTTATTGATAGATAAAAGAGAACACTTTATTGGAGGTACTTAAAAACTGAAAATACGCTGATATTTCTTGACATGAGAGTATACAGACCACGGCCTAATAAAAGTCATAGTTAAAACATTGCCTTATTAGCCGTAAACATCTCCCCACGATCATTTGTGGGATGGCAGGCGGGGCTTGTCAATTGTGTTACCAATCGGAGCGGGGTCAGTGTTACCCGGCAAAATATCTTTGCACCTGCCACCCTCAGACCGCTATCTTGCGACCTAAGAAACTAAGGGCCAGTTTCTGAATTGAGAATTTCGCTAAGAAAATAGTTAACTGTAGTGTTGTCTCTTTGAATTCCACAGAAAAGAGCGTGACAGGACGTTACTTAAGTATTTACTCAGTGAAATTCTCAGTTCAGAAACCGGCCCTATGTGTAATACTTTCATCTATTGTGCAATAAAGTGTTCTCTATCTATATATTTATTTATTTAACCGAGAATGATGAGTTACGTCGTTCACGCGGTAGTAGGCTTGACTGCAAACCAATTCAGGGGTCGTGGGTTCGAATCCCACTGGAAGCCGCCGGGTCCAGGAACGGACATATTAAAATTAATAGTAATTTGGATCTTAACGATAAAAAGCAGTGCAAAGCGGCGTAAGCTTATGATGAGAACTTCTTGCTTTTCGCAGTCGGTAATAAGTAATAGAAAATTAAGAAGAAATAAAAAAAAACAATGAATAGGTACATAACAATATTGTTTATTTTAATTGTTAAACTATAAACATTGCACACTACGCTTACAATACATTAGGCTTACACATTTCACTTTATATCACATTTTGATAGCAACTTAAGTCGTGTGAGCTTATATAGTACTGTCAAAGGAACTGGACAACTATTATTTCATCATCATCATCATCAGCCATTTGACGCCCACTGCAGGACATAGGCCTCCTTCGCGGTTTTCATAACCATGAGGGGTTTTGCCATAATCGCCACGCTTGGCAGACAGGTTGGCGATCGCAGTACGCGGTTGGAATGGTAATTGATGGCGGTTGGAATGGTCTCCTGGTAATTGATTTCCTTAGTCGCTTTTGACGACATCCACGGGAGGAAATTGAGTGACGCTATTCTTATTCCGGCGCCACATATTAAAAAAAAAAAAAAATTTAATAATACAGAAGTTACAAGCTCACTTACCTGCATCATACCAGTGACGACACTAAAATATTGCAATTATATTTTTTGTAGGTTTCTTCGCTTGGACGATGACAGAAGATATGGATCAAATATATCAACAAAAAGAAGAAACGCGCAATGTTCCGCGCATTTCGAAGAAAAGGACAAATACAGGAGCAAAACAGGATGAATTCTGATTGACAAAATTGAAAAAAAAATCTTAACAAGGCTTACAAAAAACTTTCGTACTTGTTGGATTAAAGTTCTTAACGTGTAGAAATTAAGAAATTAAGAAATTTATTGTGTAACGAACGTCTGTACAACAAAAAATAGAACATGTCTTGTATACATTGAGCTTAGTAAGCAGGCGTGTAATTATATTATTATGTTTTCACATCGAAAACCATACTAGGCGAGCCTGTATCATGGCTTTCGACGCCTCTTATCGAGTCTTGGATACATTGCAATGTTGGGGGTATGTCGATAAAATTAGTTGTGCCGAAACATAAATAAAGTTTATGATTATACTTGTAAGGGTTGGTTCAATACAGACCGAATCAGATCACCACACCCACAGCATACCTTTAAGAGCACTGGTAGAACAAATACTGTTTGGTTGCATGCATGCGAAATCTGCGGAGGTTTTTTATTCAATGGACTCGTTTATGTTCTGTTAGTCGGGTTTTGGGTTTTTGTTTTTTTTTTACGGGCTCCGTACCCGAAGGGTATCAAACGGGACCCTATTACTAAGACTTCACTATCCGTCCGTCTGTCTGTCACCAGGCTGTATCTCATAAATTTGAGTTTTAAGATTTACTATGACAATTATTTTAATTATTGTGTGTTTTGGTAGTAAACGATCTTTGAGAAGGCTAATCGGCTACGCAATGCACATCGAGTTATTATTACTAATTCTTTGAGGCACAAAGTAAAATGTACAAAAGGTGGACTTCGAACTGTCATAATACGAAATGTACTTACATAAAAAGCCCAGGAATTACACACATTTAAAAGTTGAAAATAACAAAGTACCAATTGACGGCCTCATTACTAAGAGTAATTTCTTCCAGACGACCGCTGACGAATATATAAAAAGAAAGAAAAAAATAAGCATTTTTACGCCTTCACACGTCCGACCGCAGGGCACAGGCCTTCTCTCAGAGAACGAGCATGGGCTCAATTACCACGCGTGTCCACCGTGGATCGATGGAGAGAAACTTAGTTATTTTTAATCCCGCACTCCTGATTCTCTTCCTCCTCTTCAACCAGGTCGACAGGTCCAGGGTCTGGAGAGGCGACGGCGCTGGCCAACTCGTCCAGGGTCAAAAGCTGGGGGGAGGTCTGCTTGTAAGGCTGGTGGAGCTCGAAGCGGGCGGGGGACTCCAAGGCGGTTCGACCGCAGACTATCACGTTCGGGTAGCCGCTCCTGGGACGAAAAAGGGACGAAATTATAGACATTATATAACCTCATAATACATGTTAGTCTTCCTAGAACTTAAAATAATAAATATGCCTCCAAGCAGCATTTGTCTTGCCCTGAACCTCTTAGGCAGTTAATTCGACTGTTAATTTTACCAGTTGGCGGCAAATGAAGATAATTTTTATATTACCCATTCTGTAATGTAATTGTATGCCGTCACATAATTAATTTCCTAGGCAGTTGGTTAATTCAACGGCTACTTTGTCCAGTTGGCGGCGACAGCCATATAATCGTATCATCATCAACCCATTATGTCCCCACCGAGGGGCACGGGTCTCTTCCCTGAGGAAGGTATAGGCCATACTCCACCACGGGGGCCAAGTCCGGATTGGTGGAGGCTTGTAGACTAGTGGCTCGTCTACTGTCAGAAGTTGTCAAGCCGCCCTAAGGCCTCTGACTTGGCTTAACGACTGCCATCTATCGACGGCAGCCGGCACCAACAGCTTAACGTGCCTTGCGAAGCACGGAACCGCTCGGAAAAATGCCACTAGCGTTAGGCATAGATGGCGACCCATCCATGCACTGAACGCGCCCTGTGTTGCTTAACCTTCGTGATCGTTTAAGATCACTCAGGCAGCCGGGGCTACGAGCGATTAAAATGGTTATATAATATTAATATAATACTTCATAATATAATATTGCAGATGGACATGAAACTAAAGGCGGTTACGGGAACGGTAAGAATAATTATTAGAAACGTATGCCGCCATCTAATTAAAGTCCTAGGCCGATAGTTAATTCCACGGCAAATTTCACCAGTTGACTGCAACAAACGCTTGGTCACACAAAAAAACTCCACTGACTTGTCAGCCTGCATAAGCCGCTTGCCTATGGTGAGGCCGTGCCGGTCGTCGGCCACGATTTCGGCCGCCAGCCCGGACTTGGCTTGGAGGTTGGCGCACAGCTCCTGCACGCGTTCCCAGCCGCCCGCCTGCCACTCCTTTGAGCCTTCCTAGAAGGTATACAATTATAATTTTACTAGATAACCGGGAAAACGTTTGAGGCAGGCGGAAGTGTGTGATGGAAGTAGTCACAGAATTCGCTAGCCAGAAAGATAGAAGGGGTAGGATGAAAGAAAACAGATTTTCACGGTAAATGCGTAGAGAAACGAATATTTAATCGAACTGACAGGCAAGAACTATCTGTCTTGTCTGACGTTAAACTTTTCATAAGTTGTTTATAGCCTTCTTTGTCCTGCAGTGGGCGTCGATGGGCTGATGCTGATGACGATGATGATGATGTGACAGAATGAAAGAAATATAAAAAAAAAGTTTACACCTTTACAACGTGATTGATCTAAACATAAACATTATAAACATAAACTCTTACATACAGGCACATACATTGCTTCTGGCCCCACACTAGGATACCCTGTGTCGTGGGAACCAGAAACAACGACATCACAAACATGTAAACGTCCAAGACCTGGGGTTTTTTTTGTGTCCCCAGCCGGGATTCGAACCCGGGACCTCCCGCACGGTATGCAGATGCACTACCGCTGCGCCACGAGGTCGTCAGCCCCTAATGATGATGACGGAAGCTAGAGTATTTCGGTAATATTATAATGAAGAAGAAGAAGAAGAAAGACATTTATTATACCAACAAGATACATCACAGAAACAAAATAAGCAGATAAGTAACATAATATGCACAACAACAGAAAGAAAACTAAATACACAACAGACAAAACGAATAAATAAAATAAATAATGCGTAACACCAAGTACGGTCTCCTTCAAGTTATCATGCACGGCAAGATCCCAGGAAGAGGGAGACCTGGGAGACCAACGGTATCATGGCCACACAACTTACAACAGTGGTTTCAACAGACTACCAGTTCCTTGTTTGTATTGGCCCCGAAAAGCAAGGTTGGTTGGGTTTGGTTTGGTTGGTTGGTTTGGTTGACGGCACTTAAAGAAGAGAAGAAGAAGAATGACGATGATGGTGATGATGATGATGATTGTGACGATGATGATGATGAAATGAAAGTAAATTAAATTAAACGAAATTAAATGAGTTTATTTGCATGAAATGTCGTACATGTGGTGGTCAGATAAGTATTTTGCTCTACACATTTCACCTTTCTAGGCACGCAAAATATGTTATATTCTTACGTTGTTTATATTACAATGTCAGATTACAACATGTCACAAGAACTTAATTTAAATTATATGTATTTACAATAAGGTTATAGAATTTAATACTGTTTACATCATTGTTTTCATTGCATGTCAATATCAATATTTTTTAAATAAAAAATTCGCCTACGCTATAGAAGCATACATCTAATAGCTCCCTGTGCAAAGAAGACTTAAAGCGAGTCAGCGGCAAACGTTTTAGTGTCTCTGGGAGCTTACGTGGCACACCCATATATGGGCTAAAAGTGCCATAGAACTTTATGTTTATACATATAAATTAGTGTGTAAGATAAGTCTGCACTTGTACCTAAACTATTGTATGTCATCAACTTTTCTATATGTATTTATTGCTTTATGTGTGTGTGTCTCCAAGCACAAATAAATGATTTATCTATCTATCTTATTATAAATGATACAGTACCTTAGGCCCAATAACCAAGACCTCGTAAGGCGCGACCCCTTCCGGCCACCGCACGCCGTCTCCACTCAGCGCGTCCACTCCGGCGGCTAGCAGGCGAGACACCCCGATCCCGTAGCAAGACATGCTCAGCGGAGCGCTAGGGCCGCTCGACGGGACCACAAGGGCTTGGAGGGGCTGCGAGTACCGGGCGCCTAGGATGAAGGTGTGGCCCACCTGGAATCACAAAGTAAATCTTCTATCTTCTATATATATACAAATGAATTGCTGTTCGTTAGTCTCACTAAAACTCGAGAACGGCTGAACGGATTTATCATATCTTAGTCTTGAAATGTTCGTGGAGGTCTAGGGAAGGTTTAAAAGCAAAAAAAAAATCGAATAATTTCCGGGAAAACCCTAAAAACAGCCCTTTTCTATTTCCCATACAAACGTTTTCTGTGGCGTTACGAAGTTCGCCGGGACAGCTAGTAAAATATAGAGATACCATGCCTGAATCACACAGAGTTAGGTATACACTGTAAAAAATGTCCTGAAATAAATGTTCTTAGGTTAGGGTGGTATCACGTGGGCTTGAAGAGGCTGGGAGTACGGGAGCCTAGGATGAAGGTGTGGCCCACCTGGAATATCACGTCTGAATCACGAAGTAACTAAAACATAGACATAGCATGCCTGAATCACACAGAGTTAAGTAGACACTGTAAAAAATGTCCTGAAATAAATGTTCTTAGGTTAGGATGAGTGGAGTGGAGACCGCGGATCGGTAAACGTACTGTAGGACGTCCTCAGACTCGGTGGAGAGATGATCTTCGCAGGCCGGCTGGCAAGAGCTGGATGAGAGTAGCCGAGGACCGCTCAGTGGTCTGCAATAGGAGAGGCCTATGTCCAGCAGTGGACAAGCATAGGCCGATGATGATGATGGTAATGATGAGGTCAGGATGGGATCACGTGGGCTTGAAGGGGCTGGGAGTTGCGGGAGCCTAGGATGAAGGTATGCCCCACCTGGAATATTATGCCTGAATCACACAAAGGTAGGTAGACACTTCGACATTCAGGGTATGTTAAATTAAGGTTAGGTTTCGCTGTTGGTTCACCAGAAAAAGCAAAAATTCAAAAACCAAAATCCGACGGCAAAACGTTCATGAATCATGAAAAAAGTATCTTGATATTATGGCTGAATGGCAAAACAGCAGATAAAACATATTTTGAAATAGGTATACGTTCTTAGATTAGGTAAACTATCTTTCACCGTTGATTCACGAGAAAAATAGAAGTGACTTCAGGCCATAATAGACCACTGCTGTACACAGGCCTCCCCCAGAAAGCCACTTCCATCCCCGGCCATCCTCGTCCAGCCGCTGCCAGCAATCTGCCTCAGATCATCGGTCCAGCGAGCTGGTGGGCGATTTCGCTGCGTTTGCCAGTCCGTGGTCTCCACCCCAGAACCTCTGCACCCCATCGACAATCGGTTCAGCATACTTCGGCATTTGACCAACCCATAGTCATATCCTAAAATAAACATTAACCTCCATAAGATCCACAGCCCAACAGGTCAAGTCGTTCGGCACTAAACTATAATCCATAAACGGAGAGGCTAGTTAGTTTGTTAGTTCATTTGCACAAGTGTTGCTATAGTTAGGCTAGTGCTGTTGTTATCGATATTTTAAAAATACGGCTTTTGTCAATGACCTAACCAAATTAATTTAAAAAGTGCCATGTAGGTATGTACCATAGTTCGGGGAGGCGTTTGGCTACTGCAGGTGAGGTCCAGAGACTTCACAGACTAGAACTGGCGAGGGAGCAGGTGAAAAACTTGGATTGACGAAACTTGCGAGAGAAACGTTTGTATGTTTTCTGAAGTCTAAAGTGGAAGTTAAGAAGCTTATAAAACTCAACTATTGTGAGGATTAATTTTATAAGATTCGCCAATTTTTACAACTAAGCAAACCACATAGTTTAGTCGATAATGATTATCGATATCGACTACGTCACTATTTATTTTGTCTAACCCTGGCAACCCTTTTTCTGTCACTTAGTTATAAAACTAGTCTCTCGGTTTATGGTTTTTTGTGTAGTCGGCTTGAATTGGAAGCTGCCGCAAACCACCGTCAGAGGTGTATGCTCCTCTAGGAGGTAAAGGACCGAAGAAGAAAGCAGAGGTCTACCGACCTCAACACTGTTAACAGTCTCGAGAACGCCGCCGCAGCCCGGGCACCGCTTGTCTTCGGCCAGGGAGGCGTTGCGACAACCGGCGCACAGTTGGAGGCTGTCTTCACCGGCCGGCGCTGGAAGTTGCCACTCGTGAGACACTGAGCCGCCCATCTCGCCGTTGGAAGCGCTCACTGGGGGCGGCAGAGACGACCGTTGATCATTAGAGCTAGCGTACCGACTAAATTTAAATATTTTTATTAAGACTGTTCTTACGTGGAGCGTGGTGTCTCGCTCGCACAATTTATTATTTTTAGTGATTGTAATAAAACGAGTAGACACTTGATGAATGCGGTCTGAGGGTTTGACGGATAATTAAATGGCGGATATTCGATGCATATTTTTTTTTATTGAGAAAATTTGATTCCAACTTTTCTTTATTAAACACTATGTATAGGGAAAGAGAAATATGTTTAAAATGTTCGTAATTTAATCATACATCAAACCGTCAGACCAAATAACAATAATAATAATAATAATAATAATAACTTCCACACAACACAATCACTTGACCTTCAAAAATTCATAAAATAATATTTAAAAATGACAAGTTGTGCGAAAGACAGTATGCTCCACGTAAGAGTAGCCTTAATATGAATGAACACAAGATTGATTACAGATGTAACGAAACTAGGATAAACATGAATTATGCTAACTTGCCAATCCGCGGTGGGCACGCATGGTGATTCATTAAGCCCATACTCTCTCCCTCTAAGAGAAAGCCTGTGCCCAACAGTGGGACGCATGTAGGCTTAGTCATACTTTAAACTCCTACCCGCGATTATTTATTAGGTAAAATTCAATTACATACCTTAAAGTCAAAAGTCAAAAGTAAAAAAAAAAATTATTCAAAGTTACACAGAAACTGTGACTTATTGAACGTTACAAGAAAAACTAGGTGTCCGTTTCAAAATCTAGATCATTTGGAGAAAAAACGGACAAAAAAAAGAGGTAACCCCATCATCATCATCAGCCATTTGACGCCCACTGCAGGACATAGGCCTCCTTCGTGGTTTTCAAAGCTTCCCGGTGTTGTGCCACCCACATCCAGCGACTCCCCGCCACCGTAACCAGGTCGTCAGACCATCTGGTGTGGGGCCTGCCGCCGTAACCAGGTCGTCAGATCGTCTGGTGGAGGCCTGCCCACGCTGCGTCGTCCGGTCCGCGGTCGCCAGGTCCGAACTTTTCCGACCCAACAGCCATCAGTTCTCCGAGCTATGTGCCCCGCCCACTGCCCTAAGGCGTATTCTACGTCTACGCACCTCTGTGCACGTCCAGCCCTAGCCGGCGGAAGAGCGCGCGGTAGGCTGCGGTGAGGCGCGCGTAGTGCGCACGCGCACAGTCGTCGTGCGCGTGCGCGCCGTACGCGTCCAGCATCACGAACTCGCGCGCGCGCAGCAGACCGTGCTTGGGGCGGCGCTCGTCGCGGTACTTGGCCGAAATCTGGGAGATAGATACATACATACATACATAGAGGACACTTTATGTCCGACGGAACGTACGGACACAGAGACATAGGCTTCAAACTTGTAACACCCCTCTTTGCGCTGCGTCGGGCGTTAAAAACATAAGGCATGCAAGCACAAACCTGATAAAGTACTATAGGCAGTTGTTTGTAGGACAGTGGGCCGACGTCGGCCAGTAGGTCGGTGATGGCTTCCTCGTGGGTCTGAAAGTATTTTACAATGAGTATCACTTGAACGGTCAGCAAAAAAAAATGTTTTTTGGTCAACTCTTTATTTATTCCTCTAAAAAACTGGCCAAGTGCGAGTCGGCCTCGCGCACGAAGGGTTCCGTACCATTATCTATACAACATTTGAATATTTCCAGCGTCTACCTGTTGCCGTTATTAATATCAAGCAAAAAACGGCAAAAAAATCACGTTTGCTGCATGTGAGCCGCCCCCCCTTAAATATTAATTTTATTCTTTTTTTTAGTATTTGTTGTTACAGCGACAACTGAAATACATCATCTGTGAAAATGTCAACTGTCTAACCATCACGGTTCACGAGATACAGCCTGGTGACAGAAGGACGGACAGCGGAGTCTCAGTGGTAGGGTCCCTTACCCTTTGGATGCGGAACCCTAAAAAGTACAAAGAAAACGGTAATATCGGTAATATCTATACATAACATAACATAAACTCACGCCTGTATCCCAGAGGGGTAGGCAGAGACCAGGGACTGCCACTTGCTACGATCCTGACAGATTACATTAACCAAAGCCATTTCGCATTTTTTGGGACCCGCAAAATCCCAAATAAATATTTTATGGTTTTATTTTCTATTTTTTTCTGAGTTTGTCTACGTTTTCTATGGTATAAAAAATAATTAAAAATAAACAAGTTCCCTATTGGTGTGAACTCACCGGAGACAGCACGTACTCTTTCTGGTGGCGGTCGGTGACCATCATAAGCTCAGGCCCGGCGCCCTGCAGCCGGCCCGTCGCCCGCCACAGCGCGCCCGTCGTCAGGGCCGGCAGGGAGACTCGCTGGGCGCCCGCCGCTTCTATGCATAGTCTGGAAGGGTTTTGGTAAAACTAGAGCAGGTCATTAACCGGTCTTACTTATAAAAAGACGATTCCCTAAGACACTCCCAAAATGCAGTTTAAAGAAAGAAAAAATACATTTATTTAACGCCGTGTCATCAACATCATCATTCAGCCATAGGCCCTCCTCCACACGCCGTGTGGCGCCGGATTAAGAATAGCGTCAGCGCGTTTCCTTCCGTGGATGTCGTAGAAGGCGACTAAGGAAATAAATTACCAGGAGACGGGCAGCAGCGTCTTCCTGAGATTCCGACCGCACACTGCGATCGCCAACCCGTCTGCCAAGCGTGGCGATTATGGCAAAACCCCTCATGGTTATGAAAACCACGAAGGAGGCCCATGTCCTGCAGTGGGCGTCAAATGGCTGATGATGATGATGATTCAACGCCGCAAAAACATACTAACACACACTTAATAACAATAAATACCTACTTTTCTATGGTAAACATACCCAGGCATATTTGTGCATACCGCTAAAATATAGCGCTGAAACGGCCTGAAGCTCAGCATTTTTCACAGCTTATAAAATAATAACCCACAAGACTGATTTTCAGCAGAGGCCTCGGTCGGTGACTCACGGAACATCAATTGAAACAAACACTGAGCTCTTACATAATGATTGTAAAAAATCTGTGATTATGTCTTTGCCTTAACCACACCGTCTTAGGGAATCGTATTTAATTTGTGGTTACGTTTTTCCCCCTACCACAGACTATTTCGTCGGCTTGCTGCAAGAAGTCATTTACTGCAAAAACTCACTAACCGCTTTTTTTTAAAGGTATGGACGTATAGATGTATTGAACAATGATACAATAGTGGTGTTTTAATATCAGGCATTATTTTAACGATGTTATAGGGAATAAGGAAGAGGAAATACAACCATTAACTAACATGAACTAAAAAGTCGTTTTTCTCTTAATAGTGAATATGTCGGTTAATGAGTTCTTGCAATAAGCCGACGATTTATACTGAATGTGAGGAGTTTTTTAAGGAACCGTGTCTTTATAACTAAGACAAGTTAGTCTTTATTTATAGACTAACAAGTCTACAATGTAACTGCAGAATACACTCGATCCTGCCACAGCGCGCCCGTCGTCAGGGCCGGCAGGGACACTCGCTGGGCGCCCGCCGCTTCTGTGCTTAGTATGGAAGAGTTATGGTGAAACTAGAGCAAAGGTTTAGTCTACAATGTAACTGCAGAATACACTCGTACAAGCTTTGAGTTTTATAGCTACTATATTATTACATTTAATGTACTATGATGTACCTTTACATGTTTTTATGTCATGTGCCCTACAATAATGGTGTTTACAATTACCTTTAATTTCTTTCAACCACTTTATTGTTGATGGCAATAATTTTTTTTTACGTTTTTTACTTTACTTTTTACAAATATCTTTTTAGTAAAAATGTGTGTGTGTGTGTGTGTGTGTGCGCGTGCGTGCGTGCGTGCGTGCGTGCGTCCGTGTGTGTGTGTGTGTGTGTGCGTGCGTGCGTGCGTGCGTGCGTGCGTGCGTCCGTGTGTGTGTGCGTGTGTGCGTGCGTGCGTGCGTGCGTGCGTGCGTGCGTGCGTGCGTGCGTGCGTGCGTGCGTGCGTGCGTGCGTGCGTGCGTGCGTGCGTGCGTACGTGCGTGCGTCCGTGTGTGTGCGTCCGTGTGAGTGTGTGTGTGTGTGTGTGTGTGTGTGTGTGTGTGTGTGTGTGTGTGTGTGTGTGTGTGTGTGTGTGTGTGTGTGTGTGTGTTGACTCGCGTGCGTGTGTGTACGTTGGGCGGCACAGACCTGACTTGCGCTTCCAGCTTGTCGAGCGCGCGGCGCGCGAGAGGCAGCAGCGCGAACAGGCCCGGCGCCGTCGGCCGAACCATACCGCACTCTAGCAACAGCTACCAAGCAATGAGCATTATCTTATAAAAGTTCGTTTTTTTTTTTTCGGGAATTCATTAACAGAGTAATATGCTTTTTCACAGATATTTTTAAGGCAAGTCGCTGGATAAGTAAGTAAATAACTCTATCTATCTATATGTATACAAATTAATTGCTGTTTAACGAACTCACTAAAACTCGAGAACGGCTGAACGGATTTATCTTATCTTAGTCTTGAAATGTCCGTAGAGGTCTAGGGAAGGTTTAAAAGGCGAGAAAAAATCGAATAATTTCCGGGAAAACCCTAAAAACAGCCCTTTTCTATTTCCCATACAAACGTTTTCTGTGGCGTTACGAAGTTCGCCGGGACAGCTAGTAGATAATAAAATTAAAATTATTTTGTTCATTTTTACTAGGTAATATAACTTAACATCATCATCAGCCATTTGACGCCCACGCGACACAGGCCTCCTTCGTGGTTTTGCCATGATCGCCACGCTTGGCAGGCGGGTTGGCGATCCCAGTATGCGGTTGGAATCTCAGGAAGACGCTACTGCCCGTCTCCTGGTAATCTATTTCCTTAGTCTGGAGTGATGCTATTCTTAATCTGGCCCCACACGGATATCCGGCGCCAGACAGATAACTTAACATATTTTATAGTTTTCTTAAATAAACTACACATTCACTCTTTTCAATACAGGGATTTAATTAACAGAGTTTTTTACTGACATACTAAGTTCTTACAATTATTCCTACGTTAAACACTACACATGATTATTCATGATTTTACACAGTGTGCTTAACACATTTTTTTAAAGATTGTTTTATAAAAAACTTTTAAAAATTTTAAACTTGGTGTGAGGAACTGGGTTTGAATTCCAGCACGTACCAATACTCACATATTCTAAGTTACATACATTCGTCAAATTGTAATAACAATACCATTCGTAAGGAAACCTTAGAGCTTGAAGAGTCCACATACTTCAGTGCTTGAAATTGCCAGTGCACTCTCTCCGAACGAACACCTGTGCTATTCAGTGAGACATATGAAT
Source organism: Yponomeuta malinellus (assembly GCA_947308005.1). Taxonomy (NCBI): domain Eukaryota; kingdom Metazoa; phylum Arthropoda; class Insecta; order Lepidoptera; family Yponomeutidae; genus Yponomeuta; species Yponomeuta malinellus. Next base: position 8,265,237 of record OX371022.1, read on the forward strand.
ACTGCATTGTTGTCTATATTTTAACATTTTTTGACTGCCTCATTGGTCCAGCGATGTCTGATTACTATGCTGTAGGTCGTGGGTTCGATACCCACTAGAGGCCGCCGTACATTTGTACAAAAGGCCTCATTTAGGGTTTATACTCATGTTTGTGATGTCCTTGCCGGGTTACCATAGCACAGGGTATCCTAGTTTGGAACCAGGACAAACGATTTTTATTTATTTATTTTATGTACGAAACGGAAAATTTTATGACTCAGATCTTAGACAAGATACAGACTGTGCCGCCAATATATACGGATTATCAGGAAGGAATAACCTGAAATCAAGATTGAAACTTACCTTTTGGCTTTTACAGGTTATCTCGGTGGATTTGATCTTAGCATTCTTCGGTATGGTTATGATCGGTTGGAATATTTGCGACATTAACTTCATAGTTGGTTTTATATCGTATTTCAACGATTTATTTAGTGTTTTTCTCAACTTTTTAGGTTATGCTTACTTTGATCAGCTGTTTTTTTTTCCTTCTATTTGAGTTTTTGACAGTTGTTAGTTGCGTTTTGTCATTGGTTATTACAAAAATTGTAAAAGCGTTCCGTTACATACTCTAAACGGATGTCGTATAAAAAAAAAGATTTTTTTTCGAGTAAATATCAGTAGATAATCCGATACTTAAACAAAAGCTTCACAGCTACATTATGCATTACATTGCCTACATTACACAATAACATATTGTAAAAAATGCGTGCTATTCAAGTGTTGAAACCAGCCTATTCAATCATTGTCCGTAACGTGTGAAAATAAATTACATACAATAAATAAACAAGCCGTATCCTCTACATACGCATTGTATTTTTCGACAATCCAATTCTATTTTGCACCAAAAATACAGTTACATAGAAAGCTAAATTATTTTACGCAAATCTCTACCTTAATATTGAACATTTTAGGTCCAAAACTAGTCAGCGACGGACAGTTGCATTATTTTGATAAAAAATAGAAAAGCCAAGTGCTAAGAACAAACTTAAACTACTTTATCCACAGTGAAATCTCAACCTTACTCCTCGAATATACAAGTTTCAAACAATGCAAGAATAAGTTGGCACGTTATACAATGTTCATTTTAGTATTCAGAACTGTGTACCTACCTATCGCGCTTTCACTAAAGTAGAAAGGAAGGTGGTTTACTTTACTTCACGAAGACTCTGATTAAAAGGGCGAGTCTGTCTCAAACAACGAGGGTTCCGTACAAGGACGTTCTTGGTTTCGTAGCACTTTTTATGGTTCCGTAGCCGAAGGGTGCCAAACGGGACCACAGGAAAGACAAGTCAATACGTGCAGATCCAACCAAACCGCAGATTTCCTCACGATGTTTCTCTTCACGGTTAGTGTGTGGTACTTATTGCTACTATAAATTCGCAGATGTACGTAACTTTGAAAATAAACAAAGTCATAGGTACCTACATGCCCGCACTGGGAATCGAACCTGGGTCTTCCGCTCCCGAGTCCATTGTTCTACCCACTGAGCTACGACCGCTTCACAAGTAGGTACCTACTTAATACCTGGATAGTGAAGACAATGAAACAGAGTCTTGGCTACCCACACGTGCGTAGTAGTTATCACCTCAATTGTCCTCAGCACCGGACGTCCAGCGTTCATTACCCGGACTCTACCTTCTTGCATCAAAAGGAAAGGTTGAATTTACTTAACAAATAAATATTGGGCGGTGGTAGCCTAGTGGGTAGAACATTGGAGTCGGAAGCGAGAGACCCAGGTTCGATTCCCAGTGCGGGCATGTACCTATGACTTTGTTTTACAATTGTGAAGTTACAGTAACTATACCGCTCGCTAACTGTGAATGAAAACATCGTGAGGAAACCTGAGTGTCTGAGCTATTCACATACCTCAGCGCTTGAAATCGCCAATCCGCGGTGGGCACGCGTGGTGATTAAGCCCATACTCTCTGGTTGAGAGAAGGCCTGTACCCTACAGTGGGACGTATAGGCTGCGTATGATTGAAATATTTTGAATTTTAAAGGTAAGAGTTTCAAAGTCCCCTTAATAACAACAAAATATGGCAAAATCCCTTTAGAAACTTTTTTACAACAAATAAAGCCCGTACTCTCTCCCTAAGAGAAGGCCAGTGCCCTACAGTAAGACGTATATAGGCTGCTTTTGTAAGTGTCTTAACGGCTAACCCAACGAGGCACTCACATGAGACACACAGCAATGCCTTATCCAGTGTGAGTACTGTGAGTGTGGCAAATTCGAAAGGGCTCTGACTCAGCATAAGCTGGAGATACAGCTGGTCTTCCTTCAGTACCCGTAAGGCGGCTTCCAGGGCTGGGAGAGATTGTACAAACGTGGTACGAACCACTTCAAAATCGTAAATAAGATTAAATAAATAAGATATGAGATAGTGAGTCAAGAACGATAGATAGATAGGAACACTTTGTTGCACAACCAGGAGAACGGATTACAAGTTAATAGTTTCTTATATCTATAAGTAGTGGTATACAATTGGCGGTCGTATCGGCTAGAGCGATCTCTTCCACACAACCTTTGGATGGAGTGGATTGCAGGAAGAATATAGTCTGTAGATGGATGTTACACTGTATACTATTTTGTGTTCTCATTCTACGAATAAAAATCCATAGAAGCATTTCTCCCTACAAAATTTACACTCAAAAACGGCCCCTGTCCTCGCGATTACTCTTTACCAATGAAATAAGCGCAAAATGTGCTGTAGAGTAAATCACTCTGTGATTGGTTCATTCTGTGCGCCATGCGTGACGACGTGAACGTTCATTGGGCGATAGTAAGTGACAGCGTAACTGATGATGGGTTGTAGTATACAAATAAGTATGTCAAGCCATTTACTTAACGGTTAAATCAATGGTTTGACGTTTTTGTATACAACCGATCATCCCAGAGGTTTCCAAACTTATTTCGTCTGACGCCCACTTTGAAAATCAGCTATTTGATAGCGCCCCTCATTTTTTTTACCTTAACAACCTCGATAACAATACGTGTCTTCGGAGGTGGAGACCTCACCTGCGACACTTGAAGACACGAGTATATTTCAGTGTTTGATACCTACCTATTACTTAATATCTTAAGATATAAATAGCGTTGTGAATAAATTAAAAATAACTAGATGACCCAGTGAACTTCGTATCACCTACATCAATCTCTTTTTTTTCTTCTCACCGTTTAAGCCTTCCCTGTACTTCCACAAATTTGAAAAAAGGAAAATTAGCCAAATCGGCCCAGCCGTTCTCGAGTTTTAGGTCGACAAACGAACAGCAATTGATTTATATATATATAGAAGATAGAAGATAAATATTTAATATATTTTTCCTTTATATTTTGACGGGTTAATTTAACCCGGTTAAGATGGCGGTCTGACGATGGCAGGTGCGTTAATATTTTGCCTGGTAATAATGAACCGCCCACAATTGAACGTGGGATCCTTTTTTAGCGCTTGTTAGACATCTAGGTGTGTTTAACGATCACTGTTCGCATTAGACAGAAACTTTCAAAAGGACAAACATTCGCAGAGATGAAAAATCTAAGTCTCCTTCGACAGGTAATTTTACAATCTAATTAATAATAAAATAAATAAGAAAATCTGAAACATAATATACCTACTAATACGATGAGTAGTATTAATAACAGCCATCGCGCGAGTCAAACTTCGGATTAACGAAGTAGACTGTTGACTGCTGAATGAATGCTAGCGGAATGTCCGTTGAGGTAATTGCATAAATTGTAAAAACTTTGTCAGGATCGTAGCAAGTAGCAAACCCTGCCTTGCCTACCGGACAACAGGCGTGAGTTTACGTATGTATGGATTGAACTGGATGGTGCACGTGTGACCCGCAATGGCTTACCGTAGTAGTCCGGTTATCGCGGTCATCTGACACGCAACCCGGCTGAATCAAACAGGTTTCAACGTCGAAGCTATGGCTAGCTTATCTTGGATTTGTAATCCAGTAGCATTGTAGCGTTTAGCGAAGTGGTGAGTGGCTTACTATAGAGAATGTTACAGAAGGTTGGCTCGGATTTATTGCTGGACAATTCTCTTCTTTGCTTCCTCCCACACAAAGCTGAAAATTGCATATTTTTAAATTTTAAGGAGAGTAATGTGTTCGGCTCGTATTCATAACTAATTGTATGTTCTCTCATAACTCCTTAATCAATCGTCAGATTTTAGAAAAAGGGTCTAAGTCGTCATAATTGCGTGGCAGACGTGTAGACTACATTAAATCAGCATTAATCCATAGGTAAAAAAACAAAACCATTATAAAATTCCCGCTATCCCAACAAGATACTAAAAGACCAAAAAAAGAAATAATAATAGAGAAACCAAGAAACCATATGTACTGCTATATTATTATGCAATACTAAGCATGGAGAACTCGCATCGAACTTAGATTGGAGTGTCACTGTTTTTACTGGTACCACAGAGAACGGAAAAATTAAAAAAAGTCTTTGCTTGCATACACTATCGGCCTAAGCGCTTGAAAGCAAAGCAACTTTACTGACAGCTTGTAAAAACCGAAAACCGGCGAATTGTGGTTTGCCCTCCGTTTCTCGTTAAAGTAACATAATACATAATATAACACAAGTAAACAACTACTACATGGTCGCAATAAAGCTATGAATTATGAATTATAATGTACGTTTATCTACACTAATGTTGTAACATTCTACTTATGTTTTCAATACTTGACTTATAATTACTACTGTTATAGCGCAGACAACAAAACACTCAATTTAAGCAATTTCACATGATGGTATAATATTCACATCGATATCGTAAAATCTCATTATAACATCAATAAAACGCGACCAACTAGATTGCAGGGCCAATCAGGTTGGTCGCGTTTTATTGAAGCGCGCAGCTGCGCTCTCATTGGTTAAATTTTAATGGCGGCAAAATCACTGTGATTATACACGTACGCGTGAATTTAATTTTTAATTGCATTAGTGAAGATAAAGTAGTGTATGCAACTGCATATAACACGGGTATTAAAACACTCGTTACTATTATGAAACTCGCTGCGCTCGTTTCATAAACTCACACTCGTGTTTTAATACCCTTCATTATATGACAGTTGCATAAACTACTATTTCTGTACGCTAACAATCGTACATTAACAGCTCCAGTTGGCCAATGTGCATGCAAAAAAAAAACAAACCAACACTGACCGCTAGTTAAAAGTAGATTAAAATATTGTTAGTATACGAGAAACCGAGACACCGGGGCTAGGTAGTATATCGGATTTTATTTACTGAAGTTTCGAGCATTTCGGTAAAAGTTTGTTTTAATAACCTATTTAGAGGCTAAAAATTCCACCCATGCCGGGACTTGAACCCGCGACCTCTGGCTCACCGTGCCAGCGCTCTCCCAACTGAGCTAATGGGCTAGTGCAAGCATCGATGAAATTTCGAGCCTCTTTACAAACTTTCTCTGTATTACGTACAGGCAGCGACATCTGGCCGAAGTGAATTACATCTCTTAAATAGGTTTTTAAAATTGTCCTCAGCACGGGTTAATGCAACAAAAAGAATACATAAAAGTTTGTTTGTTTGATTTCGGTGAAGGTTTGTCTTTTCCTTTTTTAATTTCCTTTTTTATATATAATAAAGTGTTCTCTATCTGATCTGTATCTCTCTATCGATATAATCATAATTTTGTTTTGAGGTATGTTCTTTGTGTGGGTCTTCTACTCTTTCCTATTTAGTGCCAATCTCCGTACACTGTACCAGTTTACTTATTTATTTGTGCACCGAAAGCAGTCAGTCGTTGGCTGAACGCGGTCGTGGCTAGAGCAGCAATTGTAAAAAAAACACAAATTAAAAAGAAAAGTGTCACACTTTTTCGTTACTTTTTCGCGCGTCGCTGTTTGGAGTTTCCTGCCAGCCAATTTGTTTTTTGTTTTATTGTTTTATCGGTAAGTATTTTGTAATTTTTTTAAATTTGTGTCGAGAATTTAGACTAGACATGTATTTGAGTAGAAATTTATCCAAAACACTAGGTGGTCTACTGAAAACAAAGACTTTTACTCAAATCACAGTCAACTTTACCCACCAACTCAGTAAGCTTCATTGTGTCGTGGGTCAAACAAAGCAAAACATTTACGCTCACGTACAATTTGTTTGTAAGTAACGTTTTGTAGGTAGCCGTATGGTAAATTAACTACATTTGCGCTGTACAAGGTGTATCAAAACCGCGATTCTTTCCGAAAAGGGGTTTTCTATAGTATGCACTCGTCAATACAAACAACTCTTCAACAACGTCGACAGTGCGAAAGATCTGCATCAAAATCTCTTCTACAGATTTTGGTGCCATATGCAAAACTAACTTCAAGATAGTAAGAAAAATATTCGCTGTTCCACACTAGAATGGACTGCCTCGTTGGTCTAGCGGTATAACGTCTGATTACCATGCCGTAAGTCGTGGGTTCGGTTTCCACTGGGGGCCGACGTAGATTTTTACGTAGAGTGTATTTCCATGTTTGTTCCCATTTCCTTGCCTGGTTACCATAGCACAGGGTATCCTAGTTTGAGACCAGGACAAAGTGATTGTGTTGTGTGGAACTTATTATTGCTATAATTAAAGTTAACACGTACCTACGGCATGTTCATTTAATGTTTTTTTCCCTTCTTCGACGTAGAACGCTGGCCTCATGTTCGAGAGGTCGTCGGTTTGAATCCAGGCATGTACTTTGTTTGACTACTTTGACTTTGTTTTCGAATATAAATGTAACTCGAGAATATCATTGGTGCAAGACGTTTTTGCACTTATTCACTGGTTAAAATTTACCCATGGACAAACAGGTTACGAATATTTGGTAATATTTAATAGCAATACCAGTCGCTAAGAGTACCAGAAAACATCGCGAGGAAACCCTAGTGTCTGAGGTATGTTAATACATACCGCTTGAAATTGCCAATCCGCGGTGGGCACGCGTGGTGATTAAGCCCTTACTTCTCTCTCTCTCCGAGGGAAGGCCTGTGCCCTGCAGTAGGACTTTACTGCTGTCAAAGAAAAGTTCCGTTCTCCATTTCTGAAAGCCTTCAGCAGATCTTCACCAAATTAAAATGGGATCAATAAGACCTTATATCTATGTTTGCGCCTGCCAAAATGTATGCAACCTCCTTGCTACTTCAAACTTATTCTTTTTCGGCTTTTGTTTTTGTCTTCTTGTGAAAATATTTGCGCAAGCAACATGTATAATTATACAAACATCTATTAAAGCTTTTTCTAGATTGTTTCTATACAAACGTCGTCGTATTTGTGCTGCGAGGATTTACAGATGAGATAATTAAATCTCTTCAATCTAGTCGAACAAAAAAGGATTGTCGAAATCGGTTAAGATTTGACTGAGTTATGAAGGAATATAGCTAAAAAAAAACGGCCAAATGCGAGTCGGACTCGTGCACGAACGGTTCCGTACCATTATTTATACAACATTAGACACAAAGATCTAGAAAAAACGGCAAAACATCACGTTTGTTGTATGGAAGCCCCCCTTATATATTATTATTTATTTTATTTTAATTTAATTATTTATTTTTGAAGCAAATATAGAACTAAATATTCTGTGAATATTTCAAGAGTCTAGCAGATGCCGTTATTAATATCGAGCAAAAACGGGAAAAAAATTACGTTTGTTGTATGGGAGCCCCCTTAAATATTCATTTATTCTGTTCTTAGTATTTGTTGTTATAGCGGAAACATAAATACATCATCTGTGACAAATCCAACTGCCTAGCTATCACGGTTCATGAGATACAGACTGGTGACAGACAGACAGACAGACGGACGGTGAAGTTTTAGTAATAGTGTCCCGTTTGGCACCCTTCGGGTACGGAACCCTAAAAAGAATATACACGTCGAATTGCGAACCCACTCCTTTTTGGAAGTCGGTTAAAAAGGGTAAACAGAAACTTGAAATGATGGACATGGCAGCAAACAAGTAGGTACCTTACATCCAAGTACATTACATCACTCTCTCCAATTTCACTGCGTTAATGGGTTTTATGATATTAATAATAACAACATGCGGTCAAAGGTATTCAAAACAACTGACTAAGTTAATTACAGTGTTTCTCAATATTTGCATTTATATTATGTTCTTTATTGCAACTTATAAATTACAAAAATAATTACATAGCATTGTTACAAAGTTGAACTTATCTCTAATAGATCTCTTTCAACCAACCTTAGCATAGGGTGTTTAAACTGAGATAACATTATATATCATAAAAGTTTGTTTGTTTGATTTCGGTGAAGGTTTGTCTTTTCCTTTTTTTAAATTCTTTTTTTATGTACAATAAAGTGTTCTCTATCTGATCTGTATCTCTCTATCGATATAATCGTAACTTTCTTTTGAGGTATTTTCTTTGTGTGGGTCTTCTACTCTTTCCTATTTAGTGTTGTGCCAGTCTCCGTACACTGTACCAGTTTACTTATTTATTTGTGCACCGAAAGCAGTCAGTCGTTGGCTGAACGCGGTCGTGGCTAGAGCTGCAATTGTAAAAAAAACACAAATTAAAAAGAAAAGTGTCACACTTTTTCGTTACTTTTTCGCGCGTCGCTGTTTGGAGTTTCCTGCCAGCCAATTTGTTTTTTGTTTTATTGTTTTATCGGTAAGTATTTTGTAATTTTTTTAAATTTGTGTCGAGAATTTAGACTAGACATGTATTTTATTAGAAATTTATCCAAAACACTAGGTGGTCTACTGACAACAAAGACTTTTACTCAAATCACAGTCAACTTTACCTACCCACCAACTCAGTAAGCTTCATTGTGTCGTGGGTCAAACAAAGCAAAACATTTACGCTCACGTACAATTTGTTTGTAAGTAACGTTTTGTAGGTAGCCGTATGGTAAATTAACTACATTTGCGCTATACAAGGTGTATCAACACCGCGAAACTTTCCGAAAAGGGGTTTTCTATAGTATGCACTCGTCAATACAAACAACTCTTCAACAACGTCGACAGTGCGAAAGATCTGCATCAAAATCTCTTCTACAGATTTTGGTGCCATACTCAAAACTAACTTCAAGATAGTAAGAAAAATATTCGCTGTTCCACACTAGAATGGACTGCCTCGTTGGTCTAGAGGTATAAGGTCTGATTACCATGCCGTAGGTCGTGGGTTCGGTTTCCACTGGGGGCCGACGAAGATTTTTACGTAGAGTGTATTTCCATGTTTGTTCCCATTTCCTTGCCTGGTTACTATAGCACAGGGTATCCTAGTTTGAGACCAGGACAAAGTGATTGTGTTGTGTGGAACTTATTATTGCTATAATTAAAGTTAACACGTACGGCATGTTCATTTAATGTTTTTTTCCCTTCTTCGACGTAGAACGCTGGCCTCATGTTCGAGAGGTCGTCGGTTTGAATCCAGGCATGTACTTTGTTTGACTACTTTGACTTTGTTTTCGAATATAAATGTAACTCGAGAATATCATTGGTGCAAGACGTTTTTGCACTTATTCACTGGCTAAAATTTACCCATGGACAAACAGGTTACGAATATTTGGTAATATTTAATAGCAATACCAGTCGCTAAGAGTACCAGAAAACATCGCGAGGAAACCCTAGTGTCTGAGGTATGTTAATACATACCGCTTGAAATTGCCAATCCGCGGTGGGCACGCGTGGTGATTAAGCCCTTACTTCTCTCTCTCTCCGAGGGAAGGCCTGTGCCCTGCAGTAGGACTTTACTGCTGTCAAAGAAAAGTTCCGTTCTCCATTTCTGAAAGCCTTCAGCAGATCTTCACCAAATTAAAATGGTATCAATAAGACCTTATATCTATGTTTGCGCCTGCCAAAATGTATGCAACCTCCTTGCTACTTCAAACTTATTCTTTTTCGGCTTTTGTTTTTGTCTTCTTGTGAAAATATTTGCGCAAGCAACATGTATAATTATACAAAAATCTATTAAAGCTTTTTCTAGATTGTTTCTATACAAACGTCGTCGTATTTGTGCTGCGAGGATTTACAGATGAGATAATTAAATCTCTTCAATCTAGTCGAACAAAAAAGGATTGTCGAAATCGGTTAAGATTTGACTGAGTTATGAAGGAATATAGCTAAAAAAAACGGCCAAATGCGAGTCGGACTCGTGCACGAACGGTTCCGTACCATTATTTATACAACATTAGACACAAAGATCTAGAAAAAACGGCAAAACATCACGTTTGTTGTATGGGAGCCCCCCTTATATATTATTATTTATTTTATTTTAATTTAATTATTTATTTTTGAAGCAAATATAGAACTAAATATTCTGTGAATATTTCAAGAGTCTAGCAGATGCCGTTATTAATATCGAGCAAAAACGGGAAAAAAATTACGTTTGTTGTATGGGAGCCCCCTTAAATATTCATTTATTCTGTTCTTAGTATTTGTTGTTATAGCGGAAACATAAATACATCATCTGTGAAAAATCCAACTGCCTAGCTATCACGGTTCATGAGATACAGACTGGTGACAGACAGACAGACAGACGGACAGTGAAGTTTTAGTAATAGTGTCCCGTTTGGCACCCTTCGGGTACGGAACCCTAAAAAGAATATACACGTCGAATTGCGAACCCACTCCTTTTTGGAAGTCGGTTAAAAAGGGTAAACAGAAACTTGAAATGATGGACATGGCAGCAAACAAGTAGGTACCTTACATCCAAGTACATTACATCACTCTCTCCAATTTCACTGCGTTAATGGGTTTTATGATATTAATAATAACAACATGCGGTCAAAGGTATTCAAAACAACTGACTAAGTTAATTACAGTGTTTCTCAATATTTGCATTTATATTATGTTCTTTATTGCAACTTATAAATTACAAAAATAATTACATAGCATTGTTACAAAGTTGAACTTATCTCTAATAGATCTCTTTCAACCAACCTTAGCATAGGGTGTTTAAACTGAGATAACATTATATATCATAAAAGTTTGTTTGTTTGATTTCGGTGAAGGTTTGTCTTTTCCTTTTTTTAAATTCTTTTTTTATGTACAATAAAGTGTTCTCTATCTGATCTGTATCTCTCTATCGATATAATCGTAACTTTGTTTTGAGGTATTTTCTTTGTGTGGGTCTTCTACTCTTTCCTATTTAGTGTAGTGCCAGTCTCCGTACACTGTACCAGTTTACTTATTTATTTGTGCACCGAAAGCAGTCAGTCGTTGGCTGAACGCGGTCGTGGCTAGAGCTGCAATTGTAAAAAAAACACAAATTAAAAAGAAAAGTGTCACACTTTTTCGTTACTTTTTCGCGCGTCGCTGTTTGGAGTTTCCTGCCAGCCAATTTGTTTTTTGTTTTATTGTTTTATCGGTAAGTATTTTGTAATTTTTTTAAATTTGTGTCGAGAATTTAGACTAGACATGTATTTGAGTAGAAATTTATCCAAAACACTAGGTGGTCTACTGAAAACAAAGACTTTTACTCAAATCACAGTCAACTTTACCCACCAACTCAGTAAGCTTCATTGTGTCGTGGGTCAAACAAAGCAAAACATTTACGCTCACGTACAATTTGTTTGTAAGTAACGTTTTGTAGGTAGCCGTATGGTAAATTAACTACATTTGCGCTGTACAAGGTGTATCAAAACCGCGATTCTTTCCGAAAAGGGGTTTTCTATAGTATGCACTCGTCAATACAAACAACTCTTCAACAACGTCGACAGTGCGAAAGATCTGCATCAAAATCTCTTCTACAGATTTTGGTGCCATATGCAAAACTAACTTCAAGATAGTAAGAAAAATATTCGCTGTTCCACACTAGAATGGACTGCCTCGTTGGTCTAGCGGTATAACGTCTGATTACCATGCCGTAGGTCGTGGGTTCGGTTTCCACTGGGGGCCGACGAAGATTTTTACGTAGAGTGTATTTCCATGTTTGTTCCCATTTCCTTGCCTGGTTACTATAGCACAGGGTATCCTAGTTTGAGACCAGGACAAAGTGATTGTGTTGTGTGGAACTTATTATTGCTATAATTAAAGTTAACACGTACGGCATGTTCATTTAATGTTTTTTTCCCTTCTTCGACGTAGAACGCTGGCCTCATGTTCGAGAGGTCGTCGGTTTGAATCCAGGCATGTACTTTGTTTGACTACTTTGACTTTGTTTTCGAATATAAATGTAACTCGAGAATATCATTGGTGCAAGACGTTTTTGCACTTATTCACTGGCTAAAATTTACCCATGGACAAACAGGTTACGAATATTTGGTAATATTTAATAGCAATACCAGTCGCTAAGGGTACCAGAAAACATCGCGAGGAAACCCTAGTGTCTGAGGTATGTTAATACATACCGCTTGAAATTGCCAATCCGCGGTGGACACGCGTGGTGATTAAGCCCTTACTTCTCTCTCTCTCCGAGGGAAGGCCTGTGCCCTGCAGTAGGACTTTACTGCTGTCAAAGAAAAGTTCCGTTCTCCATTTCTGAAAGCCTTCAGCAGATCTTCACCAAATTAAAATGGTATCAATAAGACCTTATATCTATGTTTGCGCCTGCCAAAATGTATGCAACCTCCTTGCTACTTCAAACTTATTCTTTTTCGGCTTTTGTTTTTGTCTTCTTGTGAAAATATTTGCGCAAGCAACATGTATAATTATACAAAAATCTATTAAAGCTTTTTCTAGATTGTTTCTATACAAACGTCGTCGTATTTGTGCTGCGAGGATTTACAGATGAGATAATTAAATCTCTTCAATCTAGTCGAACAAAAAAGGATTGTCGAAATCGGTTAAGATTTGACTGAGTTATGAAGGAATATAGCTAAAAAAAACGGCCAAATGCGAGTCGGACTCGTGCACGAACGGTTCCGTACCATTATTTATACAACATTAGACACAAAGATCTAGAAAAAACGGCAAAACATCACGTTTGTTGTATGGGAGCCCCCCTTATATATTATTATTTATTTTATTTTAATTTAATTATTTATTTTTGAAGCAAATATAGAACTAAATATTCTGTGAATATTTCAAGAGTCTAGCAGATGCCGTTATTAATATCGAGCAAAAACGGGAAAAAAATTACGTTTGTTGTATGGGAGCCCCCTTAAATATTCATTTATTCTGTTCTTAGAATTTGTTGTTATAGCGGAAACATAAATACATCATCTGTGAAAAATTCAACTGCCTAGCTATCACGGTTCATGAGATACAGACTGGTGACAGACAGACAGACAGACGGACAGTGAAGTTTTAGTAATAGTGTCCCGTTTGGCACCCTTCGGGTACGGAACCCTAAAAAGAATATACACGTCGAATTGCGAACCCACTCCTTTTTGGAAGTCGGTTAAAAAGGGTAAACAGAAACTTGAAATGATGGACATGGCAGCAAACAAGTAGGTACCTTACATCCAAGTACATTACATCACTCTCTCCAATTTCACTGCGTTAATGGGTTTTATGATATTAATAATAACAACATGCGGTCAAAGGTATTCAAAACAACTGACTAAGTTAATTACAGTGTTTCTCAATATTTGCATTTATATTATGTTCTTTATTGCAACTTATAAATTACAAAAATAATTACATAGCATTGTTACAAAGTTGAACTTATCTCTAATAGATCTCTTTCAACCAACCTTAGCATAGGGTGTTTAAACTGAGATAACGGGAAGAAGGAAGAAATATTTATAACTACATAAATAAGTAATACTAAGATAATACACTTACATATATAATATACTTATACGTACATAAACATATTATCTATGACAGGTTAGAAAGATAGGATAAGAATATTCTTTGTTGCACACAAGAAACAAGAGACATAAAATGTCAGTTTTGAAAGTTTCAATGAAAAAGTACAATACGTACTTATTGATAACAGCAACTTCTTCCAGACAACGTGCTCTTTTAATCTCTTCTTGAATGATGTTTGAGAAGGACTCTCTTAAATAAAGTTAGGAAGCTTGTTCCACAGTTGCGTAGCTCGGACGGTGAAAGAGTTAGAAAGAAACTTTGTGTTACAAGAAGGGTAGTCAAGAGTGGTGTTACAGAAGCAAGCACGCCTTGACCTTTGCACACTTTGCACACCCGAAGCACACCTTGGACGTTGGTGGAAGAAAGTTATAAAGAGTTAACAAACGCTGAATCACATTTAGTTACATTATGCACGGCCGTAATCGAATAGAGTGCACGCGTGTAAAGGTTGACGTGCTTTCCACTAAAATGTCGAGAGCACGTGACCCATTACATTTTAATAGCAAAGTCACCCCTGACGTAACTGATTAGAGTTGTAAAGGTTTACGGGCTGTCGACAGCAGCCAGCGTAGGACGCCCACCGGCTCGCTGGACCGACGATCTGAGGCAGATTGCTGACAGCAATCTGAGGATGAGGATGACCGGATGAGGATGGTTGAGGACAGAAGGAAGTGGCGCGCCTCGGGGAGGATTATGTCCAGCAGTGGACAAATGCGGGCTGATTGATTGATTGTCCAGTGTACTATGGTCACAGGCCTCAAGACATCCCCCTTTTCTGTTCTTCTGTATTCTTCTTTCTCCAATGTTTGGAACTGGTAATGGACTGTTCTCCATCCAAAGATTGTCTGGAAATTATCACTTTCATCATCATCATCATCATCATCAGCCCCTTGAAGCCCACTGCAGGACATAGGCCTTCTTCGCGGTTTTCATAACCATGAGGGGTTTTGCCATAATCGCCACGCTTGACAGGCGGGTTGGCGATCGCAGTATGCGGTTGGAATGTCAGGCAGACGCTGCTGCCCGTCTCCTGGTAATTTATTTCCTAAGTCGCCTTCTACGACATCCACGGGAGGAAATGGAGTGACGCTATTCTTAATCCGGCGCCACACGGCGTTATCACTTTACTTTATTTTATTTCTTTATTTTATTTATTTAGGACATCCAACAGGCAATACAACAAAATATTTACAGAAGAAAAGTACACACATAACATAGTAATTGCTCACCCACTAACAGGATGTCTCATCGTGCATATAAGACTTAACAAAACTGTAATACAAGTAAAGATATTAAATATATACATAGATAAAGAATCTATTTAAAAAAACAAGAATTAAAGATATTGAAACAGCTTTCTTTTGAATTTAAGTAATGTATCATTAAAATATCCAAAGGATGTATTTTTGCTGAAGAGAATTATAGAGGTTGGACATACGATGCACTTTCAGTGATAAGGCCGCTGTCTGCACTCTTAGGTTCAGTAATATCTGCGTAATTGGTTGCTTATGAACAAAAACTGTTACCATTTATTTCCCTAATTTAGTAATTCGACTCGTTGACCTCGTGAGTCTAGCGGTATTACGTCTGATTACCCCGCCGTTGGTCGTAGGTTCGATTCCCACTGGGGCCGCCGTATATGCACAAATGGCCTCAGTCTGGGTGTATTTCCATGTTTGTAATGTCCTTGTCTGGTTACCACAGTACAGGGAATCCCAGCTTGCCTAGACAAGTGATTTTGTTATGTGGAAGTTATTTATTTTTTGTTTTGTCAAAATACTTTCCCTGTGGTCTTCCGCTACTTCTAATACCTGGCTGTTCCGTACAAAATTAACGTGTCACTGGGAAATGAAATTTAAGATTCACACAACAATACATATTTACCAACCTCAACCACAAGCAAACGTTTCACTTATCGCTGACTCATGATAAACTATAAACTTTTGTGCCTTAAGATATTTTTAATCAGTGTCATTGGCGTCTCTCAGACGAGGCATCGTTGCTTCTGTATTAAAGTTATTTCTGTCTTGCTTACCTATTTGTTATTTAAGTATATTTTGATACCGTGTTATGTTAATCAAATTGACATTGAGGAGAACCTTAGCGGCTGTCAGAAACGTGAGTAGAGAACTGTATCTTGTTGCGAAGGCATTGCGTGCATGAGCATCAGTCCGGCTAATAAAGTATGTTTGACAGGCTGTACGAGGTGCGATTCGGGTCACCGTTTTATAGATGGAGCGATGGGATAGGATGCCTAAAATTCCCGATTTTTCAGTGAAGTGAAAAGCTGTAGGTAAGAAGTCCAGCCGGCGGACCTGTGTGCCAAGCTAATGCGTCAACGCATCAACCTCATTTCAACTATCATCATCACTATCACTGTATGTGCGACTTTGTTACTGATGTGTTAGTCTTATGTTATAAAGTCGACTCCACTAAATACTCTTTTAAAACGGTTTTAAGACAGGATTCAACTAAATCTAACTGATTTATAAAGTGGAGTTTTATTCCTGCTACAACCCCTTCAGAACGTAACGTAAGTTTACTCTCCGATAAGTTAATTTTTTACTTCATATCCGGGTAAATCTGGAGGCTTAGCCATCTCCTCCCGGGACAATCTCTCTAGATCTAGGTATTCTGAGTCTCCGTTCCACCTAGGCTGTGTCAAAGACCCTTCGCCCCTGAATCTTCACATTTCGGACTTTATCAAGCAGAGAAAAACCCAGCCAGATTGCGCGTCGCCAACCGAGCGATATGCCAACATTGTGACACAAATGTCGACCAGGGTCCCCGACCTGTCTTGACCTGGGCCGGAAGCGATCCGTCCCGTACTGGATGCGCCTAAATTCGACATGATTGGGATAGGGTCAGAGCTGGTCAATAAGATAATGTGGCCCTTTCGGGTCATGACACCCATAAATTAAGATCGCAACCTGACATGACAGTAATTGACGGTTGGTTGGTAATCTGGAGGTAGCTGGTGTGCTCGCTGTTTTGACCGGGTGTTGACTGGCTTTGACTGCGTCATTGGTTTAGATGTTCGTTTGCCTTGACTGCCAGGCCTTGATTCATATAATTTTGTTTACGATTGTTATTTTTTTTTTGTTGTGGTTTTTTTGTGTATTTTGTTGTTTCCTTACTTGTTTACTCTGTGTTTCTGTGGAAATCCATATCCATACTAATAATATTATAAATGCGGAAGTGTGTCTGTCTATCTGAAGAAGAAGAAGAAGAAGAAGAAAGACATTTATTATACCAACAAGATACATCACAGAAACAAAATAAGCACATAAGTAACATAATATGCGCAACACAGAAGGAAAACTAAATACACAACAGACAAAACGAATAAATAAAACAGGACTATAGACTATCTGTCTGTTACCTCTTCACGCTTACACCGCTGAACCGATTTAGATGAAATTTGGTATGGAGATAGTTTGAGTCCCGAAGAAGGACATAGGAAATTAAACAAAATAAAAAAAAATTGGTATGGAGATAGTTTGAGTCCAGGGACTTTCATCCTCAGAAAAAAAAATTGTACGTATTATAATTGGACATTGGATGAAAAAAACCTTACTATACTAAAATGTATTCATTTAAATAATACAGATGGACCAATATTCAGTTGTAGAACCAACGATCCCTAAGACACAGATTTTACCTAGTTTAGGGGTCAGAAGTTCGAAATGTATAGTGACAATGTGTACAAACAACTAGTGTATTTATGCTAAGATAAAAAAATTTAGACTGTACAAATTAATTATTATTGTAATCTTAGATGAACTGGATTAATGCATTGAAAAAAGAAGTAGAGGTAAAAATAGAGGTAAAATCAGAGCTATATGAATACTTTACCCGCACGATATTGCACAAATGGCCTCAGTCTGAGTTTCCATAACTGATGGCCTAGTTTTGGACTAGTATCTTTCTACTCTTTCATAGAACGCGTGTGCCCTTCAGAGGAACAAGCTGAGGCTGTTTCTTCCACATTTTCAACTTCCTAGACAGGTGAAACTTATGTTTGAATGCAGCATACCTAGCAAGTATGTTGCACGCAATGATTGCTATTCTAAAGTACCTATCGTCCGAGTGAAATCGCAGGAGAGAGTGAATGCTGGAAGCGAACCTTTACCACACACTTTGAAGGCATAAAAGGTGCAATTCAGGTTCATCGCCAAAATGTGATCTAGCCAGTCAGAGAAGAAACTATATACCTAATGTTGGATCCCAAATTATGCGGGTTGCATCATAAACCCCTAGTGCCTTTCTTGGAACTAAAACTATCTAAAGCAATTTATCTTAATTCCGGAATCACTTACTTGATTTTTTTGTCGGAATCACTTGAATTATTATCTTATTATCTGGCAGTAAGGCCGCTAATATCCTTGTACTCTGTATCTTCACATGTCATGTGCTCTGGTGTACAATAAAGAATACTCTGTCTATTTTGGCTGCCTCGTTGGTCTAGCCGTTAAGGCGCTTAGCTACCAAAACAGAGGTCGTGGGTTCGAT
Source organism: Yponomeuta malinellus (assembly GCA_947308005.1). Taxonomy (NCBI): domain Eukaryota; kingdom Metazoa; phylum Arthropoda; class Insecta; order Lepidoptera; family Yponomeutidae; genus Yponomeuta; species Yponomeuta malinellus. The sequence goes on from OX371022.1 coordinate 8,283,501, forward strand.
TCCCACTGGGGGCCGCCGTCCATTTGTACAAACGGCCTCAACCTGGTCGTATTTTCATGTTTGTGACGTCCTTGCCTGGTTACCATAGTACAGGGTATCCTAGTTTGGGACCAGGTCAAGTGCTTGCATTGTGTGGAAGTTGTTATTATCTTCTCCAAAAGGCGTTGGTTCTACTCACCATTTACCACCACCATTCACCATTCACCATACACCATTCACCACCACTTTGAAAATGCGAAAAAAATTACTTGTTTGTTCCGTCATATTCTGGATTTCTTACTGGTGTCGTAGGAAACCAGTAAGTTTAGGAAAAGCTGCATTAAAAATAAATTTCACCTTTAATAATAGTTATTCATAGAACCCCCATCATCTTTTGTCTTATTTTACTTTATTGGGAGGTAAAACAGGTAACAAATAACTAAGACTCCACTGTTCGTCTGTCTGTCACCAGGCTGTATCTCATGAACCGTGGCAGCTAGACAGTTAAAAATTTTCACAGATGAGGTATTTCTGTTGCCGCTATGACAACAAATACTAAAAACAGAATAAAATTAATATTAAAGGGGGGCTCCCATATAAAAAACGTGATTTTGTGCCGTTTTTTGCTCGATATTAATAACGGCAACACGTAGACGCTTGAAATATTCAAATGTTGTCTAGATAATGGCACGGAACCCTTCGTGCCCGAGTCCAACTCGCACTTGGCTGGTTATTTTTTTAATAAAAAGGTTTAATTGTTATTATTATTTTGAAAACTGAATCATTAAGATTGTTAGTACGTACTCGGCAGACACCAAACCGCACGAACCGTCTCTTCTGTGCTTCCTTATCGCATCGCCTGTAGGTAGGTACTAACTCTAGTTAATATACGGTTGTACACATCTGACCTCTTGACCTCGCTGTGTTGTGTTGGAAGTATGGTCAGCCTCTTAGCTGTCGACGTCGATATGGCCTTTTGACTGTTCAATTAATACACGAGGCAGTTGCTACACCAGTCGCTTCACATCTTGAGGTCCTATTTTTGACTCTTACTTATCATATCGATTCGTACTTTAACTAAGTTACATGTAAAGAGGCTCGAAATTTCGCTGATGCCTGCACTTGCCCATTAGCTCAGTTGGGAGAGCGCTGGCACGGTTAGCCGGTTAGCCCGGTCGCGGGTTCAAGTCCCGGCATAGGTGGAATTTCTGGCCTCTAAATACGTTTTTAAAATTGTCCTCAGCACGGGTTAGTGCAACAAAAAGAATATATAAAGTTTTTGTATTAAGATGTATTATTTAATCGTTAGGTTTTTGTCGATTTAAATAAATTGTCTGATAAGTTACATGTATTTGTGAATTTGTCTTCACAAAATCACTCGCTAGGTACCTATGCGTGTGCATTGTAGGCAGAAAAGAAAAGAGTGAGGCTGTTACGGTTTGGCAACAATTAGACGAAAGAAAAACTGTAGAAAACGCTGCTGGTTGTACAATTATATAGTGTTTATGTTATTCCCAAGTTACATGTGTTTGTACAACTGTTTGTTTTCTCTAATATATAAAAAAAATATATTCATGCATAAATCAATCATAAACTGAGTACCTAATGAAATAAAAAATAAAACCTACCTATCCATGGCAAATTAACCCGTAACATAACTCGGTGAAGTGTGCGCACGATTACATTACTTATGGTAGGAGTGCCCGCGACTAAGTTCGCATGGTAAACGGATTCGCCTATAGCCTATGTCCACCCTGAAGGTCCATTCTAAATACTGGTGAAAGATGTTTTTAAGTACTTTCGGAGACTACAACTGACAAACATATGTACACTTTTTTTGCACTAATCCGTGCTGAACAAACAAACTTACAGCTGGCTGGAGCTGGATGAGAGTAGGCGAGGACCATGTCAGTGGCGTGCTATAGGGGAAGCCTATGTCCAGCAGTGGACAAGCGTAGGCTGATGAGGATGATGAATCCGTGCTGAACAAATAAACTTACAAAGTTATATGAACTTACAAACTATTCCTATTTATAATACCTCTACGGATGGACATTTTGAGCGACAGAGGTTTTGTGGTTTGATGTACTTAGACCACAGAATAGAGAATATGTTCTGTGGTGTAGACTAAACCTTACACCTTCAAAAATATCACCTCAAAATTGCGAAATACCGCTGGCGCAGCTAATAATATCGGTGTCACACGTTTTTAGTGGCTGTTTTGCAAGCCAATGCGTCTGTGGCTTGACACCGAGATGTTGTGGACACAATATAAACCACAACAGACTACAAAAAGCAGAAAAACTTGTCAGAACTCATTTTTATGCGATTTTTTTTTTATCCTACCCAAGTACAGTACACAATCCAATCCAATACATCAGCGAATCGCTCGTAGCCCCGGCTGCCTGAGTGATCTTAAACGATCACGAAGGTTAAGCAACACAAGGCGCGTTCAGTGCATGGATGGGTCGCCGTCTATGCCTAACGCTAGTGGCATTTTTCCGAGCGGTTCCGTGCTTCGCAAGGCACGTTAAGCTGTTGGTGCCGGCTGCCGTCGATAGATGGCAGTCGTTAAGCCAAGTCAGAGGCCTTAGGGCGGCTTGACAACTTCTGACAGTAGACGAGCCACTAGTCTACAAGCCTCCACCAATCCGGACTTGGCCCCCGTGGTGGAGTATGGCCTCAGGGAAGAGACCCGTGCCCCTTGGAGGGGACATAATGGGTTGATGATGATGACATCAGTGACGGTCATCTACTGCTAGACAGAAGCCTCCCCAAAGCACTCCCTACTCTCGAGTCCAGTGATAGTAAACATAAATGTCTAACTAGCGCTAAACAATTACCCCTGCACGAATCGAAGCGATTTCAGTATTACCCGGCAAAATATCTATGCACCTGCCACCGTCAGACCGCCATTTGGCGAGGTACCTAGATATTTCGACGTTTTTTTTATAAAACGAACATTTTACCAAGATTTAACATTATTACCGGAATGTGACTACTATGCTATTATTATATTCTTTTTGTTGCACTAACCCGTGCTGAGGCCAATTCCACCCATGCCGGGACTTGAACCCGCGACCCCTGGCTAACCGTGCCAGCGCTCTCCCAACTGAGCTAATGGGCTCGGTTAGCCAGAGGTCGCGGGTTCAAGTCCCGGAATGGGTGGAATTTTTAGCCTCTAAATAGGTTTTTAATATTATGCTATTATTAACTACCTCAAATCAAACTAAATCAAATCAGAAATGATGAGATCCGTAGACGAACGAAAGTCGTCGACATAGCCCAGCGGATTAGTGAGTTGAAGTGGCAGTGGGCGGGGCACATAGCACGCAGAACTGACGGCCGATGGGGCCGAAAAGTTCTCGAATGGAGACCACATATCGGCAAGCGCAGCGTAGGACGACCAGCCACAAGATGGACAGATGACCTCATCCAAGTGGCAGGAAGGTGCTGGATGCAGGCCGCTTCCAACCGGTCTTTTTGGAAATCCATGGAGGAGGCCTATGTCCAGCAGTGGACTTCTTGTGGCTGAATGATGATGATGATGAGTAACTACCTACCAACGTTCGTTCGATCGGAGTAGGCGCGACAGGGTTGACGCGCTTGTGTTTCGATTTCGATATCGCCACATTTAAATATTGTCCAGGTATTTCGAGAGTGGTAGCCTTGTAGCTAGTTATTTATATTATGTGCTTGTTTAGTATGAAGTCTAATCAGTTGATACGAAATAATATTTCTAGTTTCTACTCACAATGTAAGAGACAGACGAAGTTTGTAATAGGTACATTCTCATGGAAAAAAGAGCAGGAAATTTAAAAAAGTTACCTCTGGTCTTGATACTGTCGAGTTTAGACATCCGTACACCGAGCAATATAGTCGACGTGACTTCGACATTTTCGTCTAGCTAGCCGATCCGACGCGTCGCCCGTCTGCACTCACGCTCGGTGAACACCGGACTGCGGTGTGACCGAACCTCACCGAGATCTCGCGTTTCGTTGTTATGTATATTGTATAGGCGCGTTTTGGACGTTAGTAGCAAGATTGGTAGCTGATTCTTATATTCTTTTTGATGCACTAATCCGTGCTGAGGACAATTTTAAAAACCTATTTAGAGGCTAAAAATTCCACCCATGCCGGGACTTGAACCCGCGACCTCTGGCTAACCGTGCCAGCGCTCTCCCAACTGAGCTAATAGGCAAGTGCATCGGCGTCGGCATCGGCGAAATTTCGAACCTGTATACAAACTTCTCTGTATTACAGGCAGCGATTCTTATTTAAACTTTGACATAAGTAAACTTTACAACGGCAATGCGACGGGCTTAATACTACAAGCATTTTCTGCCAGGCAATCGTGGAAGGTGTATGAAAAAGGTGAGGTGTAATGGTGAAGCGAAAGAGGTCTCTCAGGATCGTGGCAAGTGGCAAACCCTGGTCTTTGCCTACCCCTCCGGGATACAAGCGTGATTTTATGTATGTACGTGGTTCCGCCGTCACTGCTATCTGAGATATTTCCACATCAGTTCAACATTAGACATGGAACCTTTATGTAGAATTCGCGCCAGCGATAACAGTATCTTCAAATTCAAATTATTTATTGCCACAAAGTGTATGTAAGGCATTTAATAAATGTAATGAATTTTTAAATAAATAAAACTAATTTATGCACATAAAACGTTGGCATGAATTATTCTAATGTAATATTTGGAGAATAAAGGCTGTTTTGAATTTGAATTTTGATTACGAAGTGTATGTACCAAAGTTCTTGATAACAGGTATTGCAACATGGTAGGTAACTTATATGCTACAGCAGGAACATTTCTTTCTTTTTTTTGCAATTTAGTAACTTTAATCATGGTAACTTATATGGTAGAATAAGACTGTATGATAACTTATATATGCTAGAATAAGACTATATTTGTCATAACTAGGAATCTACTTACAATAGTTTAGGTAATTATCATCATCATCATCAACCCATAGCAGTCCACTGCAGGACATGGGTTTCTCCCTGTATAGGAGGTTTTGCCGTGATCTCCACGGCATTACGATTGGCGGAGATCGCAGTGTTTGGTGGTCTGGTGTCACAGGTCGACGCTGCTGCCCGTTCCCTGGTTTCCGTTTTTTAGTCGCCTCTTACGACACCCACGGGAAGTAATGGGTTGGCTCATTCTAGGCCGGAGCCACACGGCGCAGGTAATTATAATCTACTATAAATATGTACTCGTTGCGACGGAACGCAAGGACAGAACCTTCTACCATTCAAAAAACAAAAGAGCATAAAACTTTTTTTATTTTGTTTTGTCGACAAGTTAGTGGACTATGCCTGCCAGCATTTTCTTTTTCTCTATCCAAGGAGTTTATACATACCTCATTCTCATCACTTATTGAACACCCCTCGTATGTCAAATAAACTTGGCCGTGATGGAGCATGTTGACACCAGCCCCTAGATTCTAATAAACACATCGTAAAGTTGTTCAATAGAATGATATATGCACGACAATAACTGTTATTTGTCTCTATTTGGTAGTAGACCTAGCAATAGCAGGATATTGTTACACCAATGTTATAATCCGTCCAAATTAAATAGGCATCTCTAGCGAAGAAGATCGAATCACGCGAGTCGCCTAATTAAGTTGCACGGGTTATTACTATTGGATTACTATTGGCGTGTAGACTATGTGAATGGTGACAATGAAACAACCATTGTGTACTGATATCGCTCTATTGAACAACTATGCATTGGAGACACTCGCTCCCCAGGTTTATAAAACACTGGTGCAACTTGCATGTAGGTAAGTAACCAAATGATGGCGGTGGTAGCCCAGAGGGTAGAATATTGGACTCGGAAGCGGGAGACCCAGGTTCGATTGCCAGTGCGGGCATGTACCTATGACTTTGTTTTCTAAGTTATGTACATTTGTGAAGTAATAGTAGCAATACCACTCGCTAACGGTGTATGAAAACATCGTGAGGAAACCTGAGTGTCTGAGCTATTCACATACCTCAGCGCTTGAATTCGCCAATCCGCGGTGGGCACGCGTGGTGATTAAGCCCAACTCTCTCTCCGAGAGAAGACCTGTGCCCTACAGTGGGACGGATATAGGCTGCTTATTGTTAAATATTATTTCACTCTGACAATAGTATTTTCTTAACTGATTAGTCTATGAAGGTGATTCTCTTTCTTTTTAAAAAAATATATGTACTTACATCTCTCTCTCGCTGTGTCTGTAACCAAGTGCGTGCTAAAATAAAACTCTGCCTATAATTAATGAAAGTTTTATTGGCTATGAGGTAACCAAATAAGTGAGGTTCCTATGGTCATTGCTTTGTGCTTGTCAGATCTCAGTGGGAAATAAATAAATATTCTATTTTACATGTTAATTAAAAGCTCAATGTTATCCAAAACTGCCGTTGACAGTAGGTACATCAGATCACGATCCTTGTCGAGGTTAAGTCCCTGAGAATTGTTTTAATAAAAAATACATTGTTTGTGACAGGCACCATAGATAACGTTCATTGAATTACATCGCTGCAATGAGAATAATATCATCTGGTTTCATCTGACCATAAAGCCGTACATGCATACAAATACGAACAAGTAGAAAACGCTTACCCCCGATTTATCGTTCACTAACAAGCTGTGAATCTACTACAACAGCTGCCACTTGGTCAAAATGCAGTCAAAAAGAGAGATAGCATACGAGAAACCAGGGGTCATTTAATTTTTCTCATAGTTGAGCCACATCTACGAGATTTGGTAAATGTTTGTCGAAGGTAGATAGACTCAGCTGAGACGTGACATACTTTTGCAAACAAACAATACGGACTAGGACCAGATACCAACATAATAAAATTTTTGGCATTAAGTTCCCGGTAGAGCAAAATAAAATATCTGTACCACTCCAAATAAATGTTATTTAAATTTAGATAAGTACCAAATTACATAACAACTTCCCAAAATAAATGAATGCTTACTCTTTCCCTGAGAGAAGGCCTGTGCCCTACAGTGGGACGTATATAGGCTGCTTATGTACCGAAATAAAGCTACAAATTCTTTCTGAAATAAGTCATAAATAAATAAATAAATTAATTAAATTGTCACCATAATGGATGAATCCTTCCCAAAATTCATAAATTGTCACCATAAGTTTCAATTATTTTTAGCCACGATCTGTTTACAGCTAGTCAACGTCCATTTGACACAAAGAACATTAGGTATACAACAGGTTTACCTTGAAACATAGCCATCAGTCGCTAGGTACAACCGACACCGAGCGAACCTACTGTCCAACATTCGTTCTTATGCCAACCTAATAGAGGCTACCATGAAACCCTAGCTTTTGGCTTTCTGACACTTTTACGAACGAACGGTAGCCGTTGTCCGATCAAGGGCAACTGACAACGGTTCTACAAAAAGTATTGCCCAAGAACCTACAGTCAAATCTCACATAATTATTAAGGATAATAATATTTTTATATTTTTCTATTTCGTGTAATATATTATAAAGTTTGGTCAAGTGCTCTCTACCTGCTCCACATAGATACTAAGGTTCAAGGCACGTAGATGCAGAGTCTCTAGACCGGCTAAAAATGTTTTTGTATGTAAAAATGTATCTATTTCTATTTCTTTTCACCCTTACCCTTTTGGACTGAATAAATTAACCGACTTGGTATATTACACGGATATATTACAACTTTTTACGGTAGAAGAACTGAGTTGCGAGACTTGGTTTTTTACAAGTTATGTTTTTAATGGCACAAAATTTTGTGACATTGCCGCATTTCTAACTTACTTACTTTAAAATGTAATAATATTTATTAGGTAACATTTAATTACTATTAAATTTAAAATTAAGACTGACTTGAGGGTAGACCACCTGCCCTCACTACAATAATTGTCTGTAGTCGCCACTTCAGTCTACCCGTGACCACGGCAGCTGCAACGTCGCCAAAACGTCGGGAATCTAAGGTAATTAAATTTTACCTAATAAATAATCGCCGTTAGACCCGTTTAATATATTACAATTTATGAGCATCGCGAGTCATTAGAAATATTATCTGTTTATCCATGGGTAAGCTCTATGCAGGGAAAGTGTCTAAAAACGTCTTGCACCATGACATTTGCAGAGTTATCCGTAGACAAATTGTATGACGCTTACACTGTTAATCAGATATTTATCTGTTTGTCCCTGAATTTACTTAGGTACTTAACCACTGATTTGGCGCAAGTCACCCTTAGTCAGGTTTCCTCATAACCAGTGTTTTCTTTGACAGTCAACGAGTAAATAATTATGTCTCTATCAAGACATTTAAATGTCCATCATTATGCTAATTAGTTTCTCCATTATCAAACTACTAATGCAATGAAGTTTCTTTTCTACACATAATGGAAGGGGGCGCTAGTAGCAGCGCTCGTTCGTTACACGTTACTGATAGATGTTTATTGGTTAAATTACCACTAGCTGGTTATTAGTTATCAGTAAAAAAATAATATTAAAGTTACCGTTAGGTATGTTATTGAAATGCTCGCGTAGTAACTGAGACCATACTGTCTCTCTGAGAGAAAGCCTGTGCCCTGCAGTGGGACGTGTTAAAGCTTATGTGCCTTTTTAGTAGGTAAACATTCTAATCTAATCTAATATGCTCACGAGTTCACGACATTTCACGAAGCTGTCCAAACGAAACCTGCTATTAGCGGCAACCACGCTCCCGAAACATAGCATTGGGTTGGGTCGGTCATGTCAGCTTTAGCAACCGACTGGTCTACTAAACGCATTGTTAGCGCAGCAGCGAAACGGTCCACTGTTGGCACCCCTCTTGACCTCCCCCGCGGGCACCCGGCAGCGGGGTTCACTTTCTTACTTGTAATATCGAGACAACACGCAATTTTGCCTTCTCCTTTATCACATTGTTAATAACAATTTATTCATTAAAACTACAGTCCACAATCGAATCTTTTATTTACAACGAAACACGCATGATTGATCAATAGAACTATATTGGCACTGCAATAGCCATTTTATAGAGGCTGTTTGTGTCGTGAGTTATGTTTGTTTGTTATGTCAGGTTGAAGTCAATCGTCGAATCCAACTCGGCTGGGCAACATTCGGGAAACTTAGAAAAGTCTTTTCGTCCAATATACCTCAATCGCTCAAAACAAAATTATACAACCCACACTGGTTACTGTGGTCTCTCACTATGGGCCTCATAAGAAAGCTCAAGGTCACGCAACGAGCTATGGAAAGGGCTATGCTCGGAATTTCTCTAAGAGATCGAATCAGAAATGATGAGATCCGTAGATGAACGAAAGTCGTCGACATAGCCCAGCGGATTAGTAAGTTGAAGTGGCAGTGGGCGGGGCACATAGCACGCAGAACTGATGGCCGATGGGGCCGAAAAGTTCTCGAATGGAGACCACATATCGGCAACCACAGCGTAGGACGACCAGCCACAAGATGGACAGATGACCTCATCAAGTGGCAGGAAGACGCTGGATACAGGCCGCTTCCAACCGGTCTTTTGGGAATTCCATGGAGGAGGCCTATGTCCAGCAGTGGACTTCTTGTGGCTGAATGATGACGATGATGTGTTGTACGTCCTACGCGCCTAGTGGCTATTTAATTCGCACGGAAGTTGCAATACCTGATAATGCTCTCATCAAAACTTAGGTTAGCTGGTAGATAATGCTAAGTAGCATTAAGCTCGCCTATGTGCAAAACTTTCTGTTTTATATGCAATAAAGGATTTAATAATAATAATAATAATAATAATGATTTTGAATGACATTGTGATTGTATAATGTGATGGCTACAAAATAGTGTCATATAATAGCCACTGCCGTGCTACTATCACTCTATAGAAGGATTGCGTTTGGACTCTATAGCAACGAGATAAAGGCTGCTATTAAAATAGATAGTTTCTGTAACCGTTTTGGTTTGCTGTAGCTACTACGTTATCGGGTAATACTATTTGTTGCCCATCCCTAACACAATGGTTTTCTTCATCTAGCACATATACAGTGAGAAAGCCGTGTGACACTCCCACGAGCGAACAAAGGGGACGATTCTTTTGATTTATTCATTGAAGGCTTTTTTATTATTTCTATTGCGACAAAAGCATGCGAGGCCTGAACTTCGCTGAATTGAATGCCTAGTTGCTCTAGCGGTAACACGTTTGGTTACCAACCCCACGACTTGTGGGTTCAACTCCCGCTAGGAGCCAACGTTCCTCGATTTCCACAAAAGGCCCCAGTCTGAGCGTTTTCTCATGTCTATGAATTTTATTCTAAGTGTCAATTAGAAACTCATTAGGTACATGGTATTGCCAATCCGCGGTGTTGCTACTGGGCGCTCTATAAATCGTCTGACATGGATGTAAGGGTTGTATATATTGACACCACACTCTTTCTTGTCCTGCGCCATCCTCATATAGCCACAAATAATCCACATTCTCCGTGTACTCTCACTTTTAACCGTGGCTTCTCGGATATAGAGGCTGATGGTAGTATTGCTTGTTCCAGAACAAGATGAAGAGCATTGTGGCGCTGTGTCTCGTCGCGGTCTTCTGCGGTTCAACGTGGGCTGCGAAGAATGACAGCAAGGTATGGATGGACCTTTCATCCAATCCGGCCAAAACTGTTGCCCAGAAGCTAGGGGGGGGGATTCCATAAAGTTAGACAGTACTTCATACCAATGCAGCTTTGGGACCTGTACCAAGCACAGGTCCGGTCGTGTCGGAGTACTGTAACTACCTCTGAGATGGTCCAGCCAAGTGCCAGCTGTCGGCTTTGGACGTGATTGAGCGCCGAGCCATCATCATTGGACAAAGGCTGCAGTCTCTATATTACGCGCACGAAATCCTGTCGGAATTACTAATGAATGTGACAGGTAGATGTTAGAAATCTTTGAGAATTTGTTGCGCATGATTAGGCGCCACGCATATTAACAATAATAACCTAACCTAACCTAACTATTTTTGATATATAGTTTTTTTAAATAGAAATATTGACGATAAATGTCGAAAAATAAATCTATTGATATTTATATGTGTCGATATTTTCTTACAAGGCTTCAACGGCATCTTGTTCACCCCTACTTGAATAATAATAACTTGATTAGAAATATCGATTACTTATTTAAAAAACCATATCGATATTTTTGACAAGGAGTAATTTATACTCCTTATTCTCGACCAGCTCGCTGGACCGCCAATTTGCCCCTAAGTATATTACGCGCACCAAATCCTAAGCGATTCCAATCTTCTGTCAAATTTCATACAAATTTCTCTCGCAATCGTCAGGATTCTGTCAGGATTTGGTGTGCATAATTAGGCCGCAGAGGCAGATTGCTGGCAGCGGCTGGGTGATGAATGGTTGAGGTAGAAAAACTGGCGTGTATTGATTTAAGTATATCGATATTTTAACAAGCCTAATAAAATTCCCTTGGCCTCTACAGGTGAAGATTGCCGTATACTACGAGTCTCTGTGCCCTGACAGCAAGCAGTTTATCACGGCGCAACTGGCGCCGGTCTGGAGGGACTTCCGGGGCGCCGTCAAGGTCAAGTTGGTGCCCTACGGCAAGGGCACGGTAAGGGATTATCAGTAAACCTTTCAGCATACCTATATCGGTCCCGAAGAAGAAAGAAATCATTCACTTTCCAACACAGACAATAATTAAAATACTGACAACGGAGATAAAAAAAAATATACCTAACAATTTAATAAAACTGAATTTGAACTGACATTTACTCGTTTACTTTTCCATTGTACAATTTTTAGATGTTTCGGTACTTTTGCAAGTGCCGTGGTCTCGGTAGACTGAGGTATCCAAACAGTAGAGATCGTGGTTGAAACATAGCTACAGCATGGGAACCAGTGCATGAGACCCCCTTGCTAGAAGTGTGGGCAGATTTAATTTTAATTTCAACAACTAATAACAATATTTTTGAGTTTATATAAAATAATTGTTTTATTGTTTTGTTGATTGAATTTTAATTTTATATAAAATTATTGTAGTGCCAATTTAAATTTAAAAATTTGCCGAAATATTTTTGGAACATAACTCAATAATTTTTGCCGAGGGAAGTAAACTAACAGTTAATGGCTTTCAAAAAGTCGCCTGTCACCTCAGTCTACCGAGACCACGGCACTTACAAAAGTACCGAAACGTCGGAATTGGAAAATTATCCGTTCAAATTCAGTTTTATTATGTCTAGTGCTCGTGTTAAGCTCAGAAAGTACTATACTTAACAATTTAATTAAAACCGACTGAAAGAAAACAACGAACTACAGAAGAGTTGGATGATTTTATCGTTGATTCCATAACCAGATCTTGACCATCTTTGGGGTAAGTATCATAAAACGGGGTTATTAGAAACTAGTGTAACTATACTCCGTTCCACGAGTCGAACTCCTAGGGAACAAATTACTCGCAAATCATTGGTGAATACGCGCGGCTAGAAATAAGCGAAGGCGGTCCACTTCATAGAGTTTACTCGTACTTAACGCAGTGGCTATTGAAGGTCACGCGCATTAACCAATGAGCACACATGGACAACTTTCTTTCGGAGCTAGTTTCGTGGAATCGAGTTTAGTGTATATGAATAAAAACAAAAGGTTTTTTTGTCACCGATTTCCTGACCGAACGCAAAACTGAAACTCAAACATTTTTATTCCTCATCGCACAATACATTGTGACTTAATGAACGTCCAATCTATGTAAATTTAGTAAATTAAAGAAACAAACTACACATCTACTCTTCTCAAACCGGTACTTGTTATTAATATTACCATTAAGCTCACAACTACATCGACCTCTATCGTCAGATATGCCCACGGAACGGAACGTTTCCGGGTTCCGTAGTTCAAAAGCAAAAACGGAACACCTATAGGATCACTTGTTGTCTGTCCGTCCATCTATCTGTCAAGACGCTTTATCTCGGAAACGCGTGGAGGCATCGATTTGAAATCAAAACCATATACCCAAGTTTACAGTCGCTTTGGGAAAAAAAAAATTTTTTAAGACTTTTAAGTTAACGTAAAAAAACTTACGCTTGTTTATGCCCCAAAAAACGTATATTTCGACACTCGAGGGAATCAAAATTTATAGGGTACTTTCCGTTGACCTAGAACTATGAAATTTGGCAAGAAATACTTATACCACAAATACAGGGAAAAAATCTGAACCTTTTAATAATAGTAATCCACAAACGGGAGCCCACGATACAGGATTTGCCTAGTGTGGGGCCCACCAGAAATTACATCTGCCAGTGGTTGTTACAAATAAATAAATTTTTTACTTTTTACTTTAATTTTTTACTTTTACATTTGCTTTATACGGGATCGGGCGTTACTTTGCGGAAATCAATAATAGCATTAAAATGTGAAAATTACTTCGCTATTTCTTATGATTTAATACTTTAATCGTAAGAAATTAGAATTAAATCATAAGAAATTAGTCTTTGAAGTTCGGGAAAGCCGTGGAAAAAACTGCGAGGCTCGATACCTGAACTATTTATAATATGTAAGTACCTACCTACAAATTTGTACGGAACCCTTGGTGCGCGAGTCGCACTTGGCCGGTTTTACAATAATAGACATAGGTACGACATAAAACCGTATGGCGCCGGATTAAGAATAGCGTCACTCCATTTCCTTCCGTGGATGTCGTAGAAGGCGACTAAGGAAATCAATTACCAAGAGACGGGCAGCAGCGTCTTCCTGAGATTCCAACCGCATACTGCGATCGCCAACCCGCCGGCCAAGCGTGGCGATTATGGCAAAACCCTTCATGGTTAGGAAAACCATAAAGGAGGCCTATATCTTGCAGTGGGCGTCAAATGGCTGATGATGATGATGATGATGATGACAACATAAAACAATAGACGCGCTAATCAAAACCACCTCCTTTTTTGAAGTCGGTTAAAATTTACACAAAATCAAGAAGTAAAACGATGGATTAAAAAGACCAGTAACTAGCAGACGCAGCGCGGGATGCCCGCCGTTGCTATATGTCTCATTTTGAAAGAGCCCATCTTGCAACGAGACGCCCCCAGTTTCTCGTACATTAACACGCTGTTAATCTACTGTTAAGAGCTGTCAATTGACCAAAGTGCATACAAAAAACACCACTTACAGCTGTTAACAATAGATTAACAGCTTGTTAGTGTACGAGATGAGATCCGTAGACGAACGATAGTCGTCGACATAGCCCAGCGGATTAGTAAGTTGAAGTGGCAGTGGGCGGGGCACATAGCACGCAGAACTGACGGCCGATGGGGCCGAAAAGTTCTCGAATGGAGACCACATATCGGCAAGCGCAGCGTCGGACGACCAGCCACAAGATGGACAGATGACCTCATCCAAGTGGCAGGAAGGCGCTGGATGCAGGCCGCTTCCAACCGGTCTTTTTGGAATTCCATGGAGGAGGCCTATGTCCAGCAGTGGACTTCTTGTGGCTGAATGATGACGATGATAGTGTACGAGAAACCGGGAAGTATTCTAATAATTATATAAATATCGCGTGTCACAGTGTTTGTTATCGAACTCCTCCGAAACGGCTCCACCGATTTTTGTAATTTTTTTGTGTATATTTGGTAGGTCTCAAACAGGTCGGAGGCTAATTAATATGGCAAAACAACGTTTGTCGGGTCAGCTAGTAACAATATAAAACATACTTTATAACTTAGCAATCGTTTTGTGCGTCAGAAAATAGAAATTGTTCCTCAACAATTCAGGTTTTCTCATCGCCATATTTGCTTTGTGCAAGACCTGTACCATTAGCAATTCACTTAGCACTTGAAGACTTGGAATCACTTGTTATACCGGTCCCACGTTGACTTAACCGGACTGGCCGCCGAACAAATAGGTAATGTGTGGAGATAGTACAAATGTAGACTTGCCGGCTTGAATCAGGCTTTCGTTTCAAGTCCGGGTATATATACTCGTATCTGTAAAAGCGGCCACGTTTGCGAGTGTTTTCAAGTTTCTCTGGATTATTGATCCGCGTTGATATCTAATATGGAGGCCGTTTCATAGATAGGCTACGCGGATCGAAAGACATCAACGCGGGTCGAAAGTTCAGAGAAACTTGAAAACCCGTATATTATGTGCTCGCATATCGACGGGGAAGAAGCAAATACTTCTATCTTACACAGACCTAACTTTACAGGAGGAGGAAAAAACTGAATAAAATTTTTGTTTATAATTTTAGCGCGACCTCATGTTCTGAAGGTTGTTTTATTATTTCAATAGCCTTTTTATTAAACTAATGTTAATTTAGTAGACATAGAGGATTCAAAGTTAGTGTAAGATAGAAGCTATTGATTTCTGTGTTATGTTGAAAGTTTTGACGTTAGGCGGTATTTTAACTTGTAAATATTTCTTCTAATTCCTATTAATTGCTTTATTTCTCTTTGTAAACTATTCTCTGTAGCATCAGAAAACTATTATTAATTTAGAAAAAAACAACAAGTACTGAATAACATGATTTTGTAAGATAGTAGGTATTGCTTTAAACGAATTTTAAATTGAGTTCAAGTTAGGAGATATTATAAAGGAATGCGGCAAGATTTAGTTAGTAAAATTTTAACTGCTAATTATACAAAAAATGCAATAAATTAACAAAATATTCGTATTTTATTAAGAAAATAATGAAATTATTCAAATAAAACTACATTTTTGCATTTACAAATTCTTAATCTAACATAATAAAGTAGGTACCACCTAATTAGGTAGGTTTCAAAAAATTTACTATAAAGTAAGAATAACAAAAACAAATACTCTCCGGCTTTACTGCTGGTAGACTTACCCCCTGTTTCTAGAACAATAAAATATGTTAATCTTCTATTAACAGCTGCTGGACGATTCAAAGATTGTTCGTGTACGAGAAACCGCTAGTTAAGCTGAGAGTGTAGCGTAGGCGCTGGGAAAGCCTACCTAACGTTATGTTAAGGATAAATGATATGAAACTAACATTATGTTAAGAATAAATTATATGCTTTGAAAGCCATCTTGATTTTTAAAAGCTGGAAGTTTAAAAATCTTCTTTTTGTTGTTTATTTTTGCGATGGTGGACACATCGATTTTAGAGATTGTAAATCCAGATACATTTTGGACCGTATTTTTTTAATCTGCGTGAGTTTGTGGACAGAAAGGTGGAATACAATTGACTTGACAAATACAGAGATTAGTTTCCTTTTGTACAACATATTAGGGGTTAAAGTATGAAATTGCCGATTTGTACTGAAAATCTAAATTGTTTATTTTTTAAATTTTTAACAAATTTATTTAATCAAAATAGTTGCCATTATTATCTATACATTGCTGCCATCTAATGGGAAGGTCATTAATGCCTTTGCGATAGAACTCCGACGATCTAGACTGCACAAACTGTGTGAAAGCATTTTGTACTGCCTCCTGGGAAGAAAACTTATTGTCACGTAGATAATTGTCCAAATCACGAAAAAAATGGTAGTCCGTTGGAGCAAGGTCTGGTGAATACGGAGGATGACGAATGGTTTCTAACTGCAGTTCCTGAAGGGTCAAAATGGTTTCTCGTGCTGTGTGAGGTCTCGCGTTGTCATGGAGCAATAATGGTGAAGATCGATTCATGAGTCGGGGCTGTTTATTGATTTGACGCAAGTGAGTCAATATTGTGCGTAAGGTAACGTTAAACCATGCCGCTAATTCCTGGTTAGTTTGACTAGGGTCGGCTTCCACTATCTCTCTTAATTCATCGTTATTCACCTGTGTGGGCGGTCTTCCTCGTGGCTCGTTCTTTAAGTCGAAATTTCCATCACGAAAGCGTTTAAACCAAAATCGCACGGTGCGTTCATTAGTAGACCCCTCTCCAAACGCAGCATTGATATTGCGGGCTGTTTCTGCCGCGTTAGTTCCGCGTCGGAACTCGTATTAAAAAATCACTCGAATTTTCGCAGTATCCATCTTTGTTGTCTAAATTGAATAACAAAAACATATGAAAGTCGATATTCAATGTTTCACATTTTTTAAAAAAAGAACATCATAGAAACCATTTGAAAAAAGTTTCATTCGAAAACCTAAAACCATGAAGATTCTATGTCAATTCAAAGAACCTATTGCAATAAAACGGCAATTTCATACTTTAACCCCTATTAATATTAGCCTTGTCCTAGTAACGTTTCACTTGAATTTTTCTCTGGAGTGTTTGCTCCAGAATGCTCGAGTAAACACGCTTCATGGCGAAAATAGGAGCTATTGTCAGAAAAAAAACACGCGCGAACGAGATAGGAGTAATTTCTTTTCGTAGAAAGGAGATATTTTCATTAAAATTATTACAACATATTAAAGCTTTATTTTAAGAGCTATTTCTATACATTAAAAATCTCCCTAAAACTGGGAAATATAGATAGGAGATCTTTCCAGCTAACGTTAAATTTAATTTTGCATCCAACTACATCTAAAAGTCAATTTGCCCAAAAATGTAAGATAGAAGTATTTGCTTCTTCCCCGTCGATATGTTTTTGTGGCCTCATGGCCACTAATATACAATATACATATATGAATAAGATGTATATTGTATATACATATATGAACTGTAACAACATAAGTAGATATAAATATATAAGATAAATAGTTATTTACACGACTAGGGCTAAAATAAAGTAAAGAAAGGCCGATATCGCAGAAGTTTAGGGCCCGAGCCGCAGGCGCGGGTCATAAATATGCGATAGAGGGTTTTCTGTTTTACAGACCGTTTTGTGTACACAATTTTATGTCGTCACTTGGCCTCAAAGTGGGTTTTCCCGTACGCGTAGCGTGCGGAAAAACCCGCTTTTTGGCCAGGTTTGGCAGAAAATATATACACCACGAATTTTGGGTGGTTTGAAAGCCAAAGCAAAATTAACGTGCCTTAACAATATCTATCGAATACGTATATTTTTTTTTCAAAAGCACTCCGATTTATATCACGATTTTTCATGATTTTTTTTTGTGTAAGTACTTATATTTGGTAGGTCTGAGAATGGTTGTAGGCTGGTTATTATATAAATGGTTGTAGGCTGGTTATATATATACCAGCTGACTCGACAAACGTTGATTTGCGATAATAATTAGCCTACGACGTAGACCAGACCTACAAAATTAACATTAAAAAATCATACAATTTTATATCATAAAAAAATAAAAAGTGAAGCCGTTTCGGAGGAGTTCGATAACAAACACTGTGACACGAGATTTTTATATATTAGGTTTGTGTCCGTATGCCCGTTTGCAAATGTTTTTGATAGAGTTGCCTTCCTTAAACTAATTACGAATATATTCTATGATAGAAACGAGAAATGACTCCTGCGCCTAGTTTTTATCAAACAAAACCCTCCAAGAAAAGGGCGTGGCGGGCAAAATATTTTTTTCTGCGCACCGTGTCGCAGAAGTCGCAGCTTTTTAAGAAATTAGTAGGTATCTAATAGTAGATTGTACAACAAGTGCATAAAACGCACCATTTTACTCGAGACGTTTATCCATCCGAGCGAGCTTGCGAGCGAGGATAGATATAAAGTCGAGTGTAAAATGGGTTTTATGGACGAGTTGTACACTCTACTTTTCACTTCGATTGCGAGGAAATGAAACAGCAACATGTAAATATAGTAAATGCTAATTTAATTAAAATTGAAAGTTACATTAGAGCAATGAGAAAACATTTTCTTTTTATAACTATGATAAGTTGTTGTTATGGCTTAAATACTATACTGATCTACTAAATTGAAAAATAAACAAATATAAAAAATAATAAATGAGACGAAATACAAATTATAAGTTTATTTCATGAAGTTTTATTGTGTACTTTGGCTGTTGGTATCTTTGCCTTGGTCTTAGAATACGAACGAAACGAAATAAAATAAAGAGGTTGTTGTATGAAGTTAAAGATGTTCGTGTGGCTGTTGCAGCGATTGCCTTGGTCTTCGACGAAGATTTTACTTTATGCTCTAGAGCATAAAAAGCGACTTTATGTCGCCTACGCACGACATAAAGACGAACTTTTAGAGCATGAGAAGTGAAAAAATAATTGCTCTTTCTCACAGCACGACAAAGTCAACGGCAAGTGGCAGTTTACGTGCCACCACGGACCCGACGAGTGCTACGGTAACAAGGTAAAGTGATATTTTGAAACTAAAAAATAAATAAAAGTAAGTAAAATGCATTTATTTCAGGAAGCAAGACCCTTATTAACAAAATAAAAAGACATAATATACACAGCTCCGTGGTCCGTGTGGCGCCGGATTAAGGTCCGTGTGGCGCCGGATTAAGAATAGCGTCACTCCATTTCCTTCCGCGGATGTCGTAGAAGGCGACTACGGAGATCAATGTTACCAGGAGATGGGCAGCAGCGTCTTCCTGAGATTCCAACCGCATACTGTGATCGCCAGCGTGGCAATTATGGCAAAATCCCTCATGGTTGTGAAAACGAACGAAGGAGGCCTATGTCCTGCGGTGGCGTCAAATGGCTGATGATGATGACAGTTCGGTCATTGTAACGTTTTCCAAGTTATTCAGTAGTCTGCTGACTCCTTGCCAATAGTCACAATTTTTGTATAACAGAACAATGAACGACATCATACGTACCGAAGAGGCACACTCAGGGCCGGTTTCTGAATTGAGAAATTTACTAAGTAAATACTTAAAGTAACGTTCTGTCACGCTCTTTTTTGAGAAATCCAAAGAGACAGCACTACAGTTAACTATTTACTTAGTGAAATTCTCAATTCAGAAACTGTCCTCAGTCTCTAGCGTCTTTTCTGGTAATTGTCTAGTTCTCAAATCCATAATGCTACTCCTTATCCTTACTAATATTATAAACGCGTAAGTTTGTATAAGTATTTGGATGGGTGTTTGTAACTCTTTCACGCAAAAACGGCTGAACGGATCCGAATAAAATTTTGCACAGAGATAGATTATTGTCTGGATTAGCATATAGGTTTTTTTTATCCCGGAAAAATACACATTAAAATTACCACGCGAACGAAGTCGCGGGCAACAGCTAGTTATCACATATTATCACAGGTACCTAGGCTATCATGCGAAAGGAGGCCATCACTATAAAGTTAGGCTGTCATACGGGTATCGTCAAATAACCGTAGCTAATGGAGGTGTGATTGCTTGTTGACAGTTTGTTTTTTCGGTTGTTTAACTGCGGATTTCATGTAATTTCAATCATTGCTCATCCGTTACTCTGGGAAACACCTGATGCAAGAGATTTCCCTCGCACTGCATCGTTTTCCCGCTGCACTGCAAAGCAAAGCGTCATGGGATCCTTTCGATAGGGTATGTCTCCCGGCAGTATTTTCTGTTAATAGTGTTTTTTTTAGATTAGATTAGAACTCTTTATTGCACACACCAGAAAAGAAAATACACAAAAAGGCTTACATATCTAAGTTTTGCTACAATTGACGGTCACGCTAGTTCAAGTTTTATACGCTTGTGTTTGTAGTGCCCTTTTTTTGAGTAATCTTAACATACATTTCTTCTACCAGATGCAAGCCTGCATCCTGAAGGACAAACAGCTGGCGGACACGGACAAGATGGAGCTGGTCATCTGCCTCATGAACCAGCCCAACCCTGACAAGGCTCTTGACACGGTGAGTCACAATAGGAACCCGTCCAAAAGCGAATCTGGCGAGCACATGTCCGCGCGCGCACTACATCCTCCGACATTCCTGCATTGCGCAAGTGGTGTTTCACGGACATACGATAAATATAACGTCCGACGAGCAACAGTCGTACCAGCCATCCCCAGGCGCACTGCCTGGCAGGGAATTTCCCTTTGCAGTAGAAGAGCACGTTCGCCTGCTCTTCCCTATACGAAGATTCCGTGGGGGACTTTGGTGGATACTCGTATAATAGCAATGGGCTTTGTTCTTTAAAGGCCTTCCTTCGCAATATGTCATCATGCCTCACCGGACGACAACATTGGCAAAAGAGTCTCGAGACTGAAAACGACGGGATACGTGGCTAAGCTGGAAGACGGCAGGTGTATCAGGGCAAATCACAGACTGGTGGCCAAGAACGGGATGATGGTTAATGGACAGAGCCGCAGCTCGATAGTCGGATTTTAATAAAACGCTCATGCCTATTGTGATTTTAGAGTATTACGTGGCTATTTCTATGATTGGGATAGATCGAACACAGCGTTTATACGACCTCTAGTAGCTATCCAGCTATGGTCAATATCGTGAAATCTATTCACGTCTTCAAACTGAGCGCTTTCGTTCCAGTGCCTGGTCCAAGTGAAGAAGGAGTCTGAGTCAAGCAAGATCAAGAAGTGCGCTTCGTCCGAGCAGGGCGACAACTTGCCTGCTTCTTATGGCGACAAGGTATGTATATACATGTACCTATCTATTGTTAATACACTTGGATACAATATTTTGTACGTTGTATTTTGACTACAATACAATAGAAAACACAGTTAACACGAAAATACTACAATAAAAACATTGACATTAAACAAAACATTACATAAACTCACGCCTGTATCCCGAAGGGGTAATCAGTGATCAGGGTTTGCTAGTCGCCACGATCCTGACAAACTTTTTTCGCATCATCAACATTCTACGCACATGTTTTAGCTGTCAGCCGCTGATCTCCACGCAGTGTAGTATCATGTCTTGAACATTCAATTTCAGCCTTTTCTATAAAACATACGGAAACGTGGGTATTGTGTTAAACTTATTAAGACGCCATTTTTCCAAAATGGCGGACCGAAAGGCGTTCTCAAACTTAGAATCCTACTAAGGGCAACCAAGTATTCACGTGGTCAACTTTGAGCCCCGACCTTAGGTCGCCTAAAAGCTTTAATTGTCTAAGCTGCATCTTTTTTGCAGACCGACTCCGTTCAGAGGCCGCTGTCGTTTGTACCCACCATCGTTATCAACGAGGTAAGTCGACGTTCTGTTAATTTTGACATGAGTATTACTACTAACAGATATTATCTCAGAGATTGTCTCTGAGATAATATCTGTTAGTGCCGAATGCCCACCGCGGATCTGATAGATTCAGTAAAATGCCACAACACACAGCGATATACGAGTAACAAACATCGCACGCTTAGGTACAAAAATATTCTGGTAACAATTACAATAATTAATACAATATAATCAATCGGAACAAGGAGATTTTCCGTGTAAGGAGGTACTTGCATAGCAACAATTATTATTAGCTAGGTATTGTGTGCTATGGCATTTACAAAGGTACCAAAACTCAGCATTATGCGTCATGTATTGCAGCGCTGGTTTTCAGTCTAACAAAATAAGGAACTGATCGTTGCGGCTCTTATGGGCCCGATAAGAAAAGCAACGATCAGTCCCTATATTACGCTCACCAAATCTTGAGCGATTCCAATCGTTTAACTGTCAAATTAGTATGCAATTTGACAGTTAGACGATTGGAATCGCTCAGGATTTGGTGCGCATAATTATGCCACTGATCCTCAATTATGTACTTAGTTCAACACTTTAGTAGGTACAACTCCAAACTACGTGTTTACCGCTATTTCGAAGCTTCGGAGGATTTTGCTACGAAAATCAAATGGTACCCTACCCAGTATAATTAAACTCCTCCTTTCTATTTCAGACCTACAACGCAGATACTCAAACTGAAGCCTTCGGCAACCTCAAAGCCGTAATATGCCGCGTCGCCGAGAAGAAGCCCTCGATTTGCTGACTACCCACACTTTGGTCGTGAGCTTTACCTAACAACTTGTCTGTAAATGTGTAAAGCGCCCTTTACCTACTAATGAACGTGAGATTATATGTATTGCATAAACTCACGCCTGCAGGCAAGGGACCAGGGTTTGCCATTTGCCACGATCCTGACAGATGCACGTGATGGCGCGAAACATTAAGAAAAAAATGCCGATTAGAAATTAGCAACACATATTTTCGGTTCTCTTACTACGTAGGTAATATTAAAAATGCCCAAGTGTTTGTTTGTTTCTTCTTTCCCGTATCAACGAATCGACGACCATTTGTGTGTAAAAGCATATGAACAGTGACTAAAGTTACTTTTTATCTCACGGGAACGAAGCCGCGTTTATTAGTGAAAAAGGGGTATTTGTATTTGCATTGCAAATAAGTTGAGAGGGTATTTTATAAGTATGGCATGGTCATTGAATTCTACTTAAAATTCATGGGCATGATTACATTGCACCTCAAACCAAATTATGGGTTACATTGCACCTCAAACCAAATTATGGGTTACATTGCACCTCAAACCAAATTATGGGTTACATTGCACCTCAAACCAAATTATGGGTTACATTGCACCTCAAACCAAATTATGGGTTACATTGCACCTCAAACCAAATTATGGGTTACATTGCACCTCAAACCAAATTATGGGTTACATTGCACCTCAAACCAAATTATGGGTTACATTGCACCTCAAACCAAATTATGGGTTACATTGCACCTCAAACCAAATTATGGGTTACATTGCACCTCAAACCAAATTATGGGTTACATTGCACCTCAAACCAAATTATGGGTTACATTGCACCTCGTTTGTTGAAGGAATCTTCATGCGACAGTTCCAGAACTATTCTAGACCACTTTTGTACCTAGAAAACGGGATGGGTATTTTCATAAAATGGGCTGCTTGATGTTTCATCATCGTCATCAGCCAGCGAAGGGCTGAAGTGGGCGTCAAATGGATGATCATGATGATGATGATGACACCTACATCCCGGAGGGGTAGGCAGAGACTGGTTTGCCACTTGCCACGATCCTGACAGGCCTCTCGCTCCATCGACGTTTATTTGTCGCAGCATGACGCACGGTAACGAAGGTTTTTCGTAACGGGGATATATATTATATTATTAATTTCGGGAATTAAAAGGGAATTTTATACACACCACCAGTAAATCCAACTGCAATAGAAACGCCAATAATACCCATGCCATGCATTATAATTTGTAAAGCTGTAATTCATAAGACTCTTTTTTTGTAGAGTAAGAAGTGTTTTAAGATTTTTATTTTAAAGATAACCTGCAAGTTTATAGTCGTATTTATAAAAAAAAACACTCTTCATATGCAGTTTAACCCTTAACCAAGCATGGGTAGTAATTTTTCATGGGTTTTCGACTTTATTACAAGGTGATGTGGTTCGATTTAAAGTGGGATCTATTACACCACGATCTCTTTAAGGGTTAAGTTGGTCCACCTTTACGACAGACGATTTAAACTGCACTTGAGGAGTGTTTTATAACACCATTGATGTTTATTTATTACGATGGGCCGAAACTACTGTATCTTCTTTACTTACCTTTCGAAATTGAGTACAATGCAAACATTCCCTTGATAATCTTCAAGCTCAGCACTCCAAGAGGTAGGCAAGAAAACTAAAATGTAGGTAATTAAGTTAAGCCATGACATTAGTAGGTACGCTCTGTTCCTGTGAATGTTCCCTAGTTGAAAGCAAACATTGTTGGATAACAAAAAAAAAAACTGTAGGTCTTCTATCTTTCACAAAAATAGCCAACCCCATTTATCTTTATTGGCTTTGATCGTATTCCAATGAAATGTTTGCGTACATCTAGAGAACATTCGTTTGGTACAGGGTTTAATTTTAATGTAGGAACTCATTTTGATGAATAAAATAATTTCTTTAGTAAGTGTCGTGTTTTTTATTTGTTTTTCCTTGATAATATGATACTATTTTCAGTTAATATTGGGTAGGCAATTTTTGTTTCTTTCAAAAGATATTATGCCCATTAACAGTACCTACTCTTGAAATAGTTGTGGTGTGACAGAAAATGTCATAATATCTGAATCGTTAAAGAACGAAACGAACTATCGAAAGATAATCGAAATTTATAGTTAAGATAAAGATAAATTTATTTCCATAAACATGTGTGCATAAAATGCATTGTGCATTATTGAAGTGTTAAAGATAACATCGTCATGTTAATTTCGGTCCAACATATTTTACCGAGAGTAGGGTGCAACAGTAGATTTGCATAATTTATACTTTTGGCACCAGTTTCCCAAACATTACTTACCTATTTATTCAACTTCCGACCGATGGATATTCTCCTTTAATTGATAGCTTTTTTTCTGTAGCCTATATTCGTCTCACTGCAGGGCGTAGGCCTGCATACGAGAGAGAGAGAGAGAGAGAGAGAGAGAGAGTATGGGCTTAATTGATAGTATTCGCTGATTAAAATGTGCTCCTTTCCCCACAACTATGATAGGACCATCTATCCGGTCAAATAATGAATACACTCCACGTTTTCAACTGTCAAAAAACTCCACGAAAACAATAAAATACAAAACAGTAAAATACAGATTAGCAATTCACAGTTTATTTACATCATACATGAATGATCATCTTCGATTTATTAACATTTTACAGTCTACAACAGACGCTGGTAACCCCGGTAGCTCTTACTCCTTAGGACGTAACAGTGTGTTTAGAACAAACAGGATTATCCGCATGACGTCAACTGTACTTAAAGGTTATTTAAAATTTACACGGAATATGAAGAACTGTAAGGAATGAATGTTTTTTTTTTAAATGTCAGTTGACAAAAGTAGTTATAATTCAGCTACACCTAGGAATTCTAATTCATATGTGCAGGTGAATCCTTAGGGCCACCTCACACTGGCTGGCGGACTCGTCGTGGAATGTCTGGCTCACAAAACGTCCCGTGTACTTAACGACCCGCGTGCTTAAAACGTCCCGCGTGCTCAAAACTTCCCGCGTACTTAAACGTCCCGCGTGCTTATAACGTCCCGCGTGCTCAAACTTCCTGCATGTTTAAGACGTCCCGCGTGCTCAAAACTTACCACGTGCTTGAAACGTCCCGCGTGCTTAAAAGTTCCCGCCTGCTCAAAACTTCCCACTTCCTCAAAACTTCCACGTGCTCATATTATTATGCACCGTGAGGTCATTATGTCCCGTCTAAGCAAGTAAAGGGAAGTTTATATGACTGGCGCAGAGTCAAATTCGCACAATGAAAGCGAAGCTGCTCAAATGCGGGCGTATACTCACGGATTCGCGCGTGAAGATTGAAGTGAAGAGTGAAGACTCGTATTCATGACGATAGCGCAACACTATGGCCCCACTGACGGACGCTCACGGATATTTTTCATTTATTTATTAGACAGGTGGCACGATTTTATTCTGGGAGGAGCAGACGAGGCAACATTACCTAATGATGTACAATCTAATACGGCACTGAAACGTGGTCTCTCACTATGGGCCTCATAAGAAAGCTCAAGGTCACGCAACGAGCTATGGAAAGGGCTATGCTCGGAATTTCTCTAAGAGATCGAATCAGAAATGTTGAGATCCGTAGACGAACGAAAGTCGTCGACATAGCCCAGCGGATTAGTAAGTTGAAGTGGCAGTGGGCGGGGCACATAGCACGCAGAACTGATGGCCGATGGGGCCGAGAAGATCTCGAATGGAGACCACATATCGGCAAGCGCAGCGTAGGACGACCAGCCACAAGATGGACAGATGACCTCATCCAAGTGGCAGGAAGACGCTGGATGCAGGCCGCTTCCAACCGGTCTTTTTGGAAATCAATGGAGGAGGCCTATGTCCAGCAGTGGACTTCTTGTGGCTGACTGATGATGATTAATGATGATGTACAATCTAACAGATGCCCGAAGTAATTTTTCGCACAGAAACTCCCCCTTTTATCCTGACTTATAAGAAAAACCCGACAGCGCGCACAGCGCGTCCGAGAATGTACAGTATTTGGCCGCTTGGACCACATAACATTTCAATCTTAGACTTTGTTACCCGGGAATTCACAAAGTATTTTCGATATTTTAGCTGCGTTAAAAAGCTTAGATCTACGGCTAGGACAGGGTGATTTTTTTCTCGGGCAAGGTCAGACTGCCCTGGCTACGGTCCTAGCCTAACTGTACGTTGAAATAAATTCCTAAAATCTGATATCTATTGCAACTGTCAAATCGAAACTCCCATACTAGACAGAATATGTTTGCCACAATGACATAGGTACTAGAGTTCACCAGCCAAAATGGTGATTATTCAATTATAAATCACAATAGATTGTTAAGATGAAACGATAGTAGTGTGACAGGAATTTTAAATTAGTCATGGTTTTCAGGGTTCCGTACCCAAAGGGTAAGGGACCCTATTACTGAGACTCCACTGTCCGTCTGTCTCTGTATCTGTCACCAGGCTGTATCTCATGAACCGTGATAGCTAGGCAGTTGAAATATTCACAGATGATGCATTTCTGTTGCCGCTATAACAACAAATACTAAAAACAGAATAAAATAAATATTTAAGGTACATACAACATAAGTAATTTTTTTTGTTCGATATTAATAACGGCAACAGGTAGACGCTTGAAATATTCAAATGTTGTATATATGGTACGGAACCCTTCGTGCGCAAGTCCGACTCGCACTTGGCTTGTTTTTTAATGTGGGAAATTACCGCCATATTAGTCGGTTAAACTATTCCCGTCAACAAATCAGCATTTTCTTGGTTATTCTAAGCAAATGAACGACAATTCGGTTGATTTTGTGCTGTGGGCCAAAAACTAATGGTACCTCTATAGGTATAGGACTATTCCAACAACCACTTGTCCTGTTACAGCAGCTGAATAATACTTAAAAATAAAGAAAATACGCTGCTTTGAATAAAAACATTTAAACTTTGAAAAAACCGCGAATCATTTTAATTCCCTGTCACACTACTAAGCGAACGCAACGAAAGTACATGATTTGATAATTTACATAACTTTTTACATAATATAAGAGCGCAAAACATATTCTTATTTTACGACCAGTTACTGAACCAAGGCTGAAGAAAACCGTAACTTGATTATGTACAATTTTACACACGATTATATCTGAATGTTCCTTATGTAACCAATACAGGATGTGTAAGAGTCCCTTGCGTTTTTCAAAACGGAGGAGGTTCTAGTCGTACAATTTTCACAATTACATTGAACAAACTCACGCCTGTATCCCGGCGGGGTAGGTGGAGACCAGGTCACGCCACTTGCCACGATCCTGACAGACCACTTTCGGCTCATCAACATTCAACAGTCGTCGCATGCGCGCACGCCGGTTACGGGTACTTTTAACAATAATTTCGGGTATTTGTACAATACGAACTAATGATCATCGCGAACAATTTTTACAATGGGGACAACTTCCGAATCGCGAAAAAAATTGCAGCCATTCCATCGTTGGACTTTTTCGTATCGTTAATATATAAAAATTAATTGCTGTCCGTTAGTCTCGCTAAAAGTCGAAGACGGCTGGACCGATTTGGGAATTAAAAAAATATATATATTTTATTCCCAAATCGATATATATATATATATATCAGACCACGTTTACAAAAAGTGTACTCATATTATTACAATATAAAAAAAAAATTAAATGTGCGAGCGAGCCAGCATTCTCCACGTAAGAACAGCCTTAAACTTTCCCTGGACTTCCATATATACGTAATCTATATATATCTAAATATATATATAGATATCGTAATCTAAATATATATATAGATTACGTATATATGGAAGTCCAGGGAAAGTTTAAGGCTGTTCTTACGTGGAGAATGCTGGCTCGCTCGCACATTTAATTTTTTTTTATATTGTAATAATATGAGTACACTTTTTGTAAACGTGGTCTGATATATTATAATTAAATTACGGACATGTGAAAAATATTTCGTTTTCCTATACTTATTTTAAATAAAGAAGTTGTTTCAAAAATTGGATTCAAATTTACTCAATCAAAAAAAGAAACGTATGCCTTGAATGTACGCAATTTTACTGTCTATCAAACCTTTTGATTCAATTCAATTCAAACATTTTTATTCATTGTAAAAACAGAATGTTTACTTAATGAACGTCAAAGTTGTTACTCCTACTCATCAAAAGTATACTCATTTTTATTACATAGTATTACAATCAGTAAAATTATTAAATTGTGCGAGCGAGACAGCACGCGCCGCGTAAGAACAGCCTTAAATGGCGAGAAAAAAAAATAATACAGATGCAGGTGATACGAAGTACACGGGGTCACCTAGCCGTTGATATTTTTTCCGCGATTTAGAATTTGTCTGGGAATTTCGTACACCCTGTATATTCACTGGGGGAGGGGGGGCACTATTCTATCTCCAGCCCAAGTAAACATAGCAATTATCAACATACTTACATCGTTACCAAGTTAAAACCTAGCGTTAAACTATTCCACGAGTCTTTTTATCACTAAAGTATTTACAGTATTTTTGTTTCAATGTCTCGCAGACCTTATATATATGCTGAGTGGTCAAAAACCCGCCACTATGCTGCGCTGTGCTGTGAAAATCATCAACGGTATACAGGGCTCCACCAATCCGGACTTGGCCCCCGTGGTGGAGTATGGCCTATACCTTCCTCAGGGAAGAGACCCGTGCCCCTCGGTGGGGCCATAATGGGTTGATGATGAATACAGGGTTACTTCTGAAACACTCCAATTAGAGTTTGTCTATTACAACTTTTGTTCTAGTTTTTTCTTAACTTTTCGAAATATCAAGGTTTTCTTTTTATAGAGAGAGTATGGGCTTAATCTGTTTTTATATCAAATGTAACGTATCTTTTTCATAACTGTTTTCCTATTACGATAAAAGTGCGAGTCAGACTCGCGCACCGAGGGTTCCGTACTCGCGCTTGGCCGTTTTTTATTATTTATCGTTAGAATATATAATCATCATCATCATCAGCCATTTGACGCCCGCTGCAGGATATAGGCCTCCTTCGTGGTTTTCATAACCATGAGGGGTTTTGCCATAATCGCCACGCTTGGCAGGCGGGTTGGCGATCGCAGTATGCGGTTAGAATCTCAGGAAGACGCTGCTGCCCGTCTCCCGGTAATGTATTTCCTTAGTCGCCTTCTACGACATCCACGGAAGGCAATGGAGTGACGCTATTCTTAATCCGGCGCCACACGGAAAGGCTAATACATTAAATAAAATCTGAAAAAAAAAACTGATATAAAAAATAACCAGCAGCCTTATTTTTACACAAAAAAAAATCAACGGCCGTAGAACAAGAGTTGTTGTAACTGGACGGACTCTAACGGACATGTTTCAGCCCCAAATGCCAACATATGTGCGGGGATCAGTGACTTCCTCACGATGCTAAGCCGGTAAAATACCCCAACAAAACCTCACAGGAATATCAATCGGCCTATTCGTCCTTTCGAGCCCTAGGGGTCTGTTTCTTGCTTCTAGCCTTGCTGCCGCTTCGCCGGGTTACTCCACGATGTTAAACCTCTAAGATGTCCCGAATAACATAACTTAATATAAGCTCACGCCCGTTTCCCGGAGGGCTAGGCGGAGACTAGGGTCTGCTCTGCCACTTGCCACGATCCTGACAGATCTCTTTCGCTTCATCTACATTCATCATCACGCCGATTTCGGGTACTTTTTATCTTGCCTTTGCTAATACATCCCCTATTTAGTCGAAGTATGTCCGCCTGGGACGTCCTTTACCGGCCATTCCATCCATATATGTATATGGATATATGATATATTTCTTTCGTTAATCTTACTTCCTTTATTCTTCCTTCAGTCTTCCCCGGGCACATAATAATTTTCGTCCCTTCTGCTCCCCCTAGGGGTCTGCTTCTTGCTTCCAGTGTTGCTGCCGCGACGCGCCGGGTTTCCCTACAATTTTGAACCAGTCAAATGTCCCGAAAAACTTCTCTAAATGTCCGCCCATACGTGCGAAGCTAGTTGTGGGTCTCTCCACGATGTTAAACCGGTAAAAAAATCCCCAACGAACCTCCCCAAACGTCCGCTCGAGGCACATAATCACCGTCGCCCTTTCTACACCCCCTAGGGGTCCTTTCCGTCCGCCGTCTCGGTTGCCCGGGACAAAGGGTCCCTAAACGTCCGCCCCAGGTACATAAACACCGTCGCCCTTTCTACACCCCCTAGGGGTTCTTTCCGTCCACAGTCTCCCTGATAAAGGGAGACCCGCAGATAAAGGGATCCTAAACGTCCGCCCCAGGCACATAATCATCGTCGTCCTTCTTAGCCCTCCTAGGGGTACGTTTCTTGCTCCGCGACTTGCTGGATCGTCGGGACACATCAGGGGTTTCTGGGTCAGGGTCCACATCCATTGCGCTGAGGTGCGTCGCCTTCACGTGGTAAACTAGGGACATCTTGTGGCGAGCCCTGGGGTCACGGGAAAAACTACTATTAGAAAACACTAACGTAAATACAAAATTACATACATTACATTTATTTGTTTAACCCTAGACACCTAATAGCCCAGCGGATTAGTTAGTTGAAGGGGCAGTGGGCGGGGCACATAGCACGCAGAACTGATGGCCGATGGGGCCGAGAAGATCTCGAATGGAGACCACATATCGGCAAGCGCAGCGTAGGACGACCAGCCACAAGATGGACAGATGACCTCATCCAAGTGGCAGGGAGACGCTGGATGCAGGCCGCTTCCAACCGGTCTTTTTGGAAATCCATGGAGGAGGCCTATGTCCAGCGGTGGACTTCTTGTGGCTGAATGATGATGTTGATGAGAATTCGTTGCCTCTCGCCAAGTCGAGACGAACACGGAGTTGACAAGAGACACCACGGCTATCCGCACATGAACCAAAAAGATACAACAATTTTTCTGTCGCGTATTCGTCGAAACGACGAAGATTAGGTGTCTAAGGTTAATACGTAAACATGTCAATTATTTTAAAAACCTATTTAGAGGCTTAAAATTCCACCCATGCCGGGACTTGAAGACGCGACCTCTGGCTAACCGTGCCAGCGCTCTCCCAACTGAGCTAATGGTGAGTCGAGCCGATGTAAAAACCTAACTGCAAAGTGAGTTACTCGGGGCTGCAAGTGATGTAAATTGCTTCGGCCAGATGTCGCTGCCTGTACGTAATACAGAGAAGTTTGTAGAGAAGTTCGAAATTTCGCCTATGCCTGCACTTGCCCATTAGCTCAGTCGGAAGAGCGCTGGCACGGTTAGCCAGAGGTCGCGGGTTCAAGTCCCGGCATAGGTGGAATATTTAGCCTCTAAATAGGTTTTTAAAATTGTCCTCAGCCCGGGTGAGTGCAGCAAAAACAATATGCCAATTATTCTAAAGAATTTTCCTTTCTTATTTACAACAACGTGTTCTCTATATATCTATCTTAGATGATAAAAATGGTACTAGGCATGCATTCAAAAATATACCTCACTAAGTACTTCATTATGAGTAAGTTAAAGGTGAGGGCGGGCATTGTGTAATTCACGTCGGTGTCCCGAAATGTTAGGCAGAGACCAGGGTTTGCCACATGCCACCTGACACATCGCTTTCGCTTCATCAACAAGTCGTTGCATGCACGTACGCCGGTTTCAGGTAATTTTTATCCTGCCCTTTGCTAACACATCTCCTATTTGGTCGAAGTATGTACACCTAGGACGTCACTTACCTTAAATACAA
Organism: Yponomeuta malinellus; assembly: GCA_947308005.1. NCBI lineage: Eukaryota > Metazoa > Arthropoda > Insecta > Lepidoptera > Yponomeutidae > Yponomeuta > Yponomeuta malinellus. The sequence goes on from OX371022.1 coordinate 8,315,932, forward strand.
AAAAACCGGCCAAGTGCGAGTCGGACTCGCGCACGAAGGGTTACGTACCATTATCTATACAACATTAGGCAAAGATCAAATTTGAGAACAGCGCCTTCTATAGAAACCAACAAGAAGCGTTTAACATTGATATTTAACGACATGACATCGGCGCTGTGAAGGTTACATAGATGGCCGCTAGATGGCGAGCGCTGTCTTTAGACAACGTTTGTTGTACGGGTGCCATTGGAACTTTCCGCATGTATCACTGGAACTTTCCGCCTTACCTGTAGTCGCACATGTGACACTGGAACTTTTTGTCCTCTCTGTGTTTCCGCTTGTGACGCACGAATTGACTCTTACTGGGGGTCTGAAAAAGTGTATTAAATCATTAGATATAATTAAATTACACATATTTTGAAAATGCTTATTTCCTTCAAAAATTATTGATTTGATTTGATTGATTAAGACACGTCGGTTACTTAGATTTTCTTCGAGGACAATTTAAACAATGCCTAATCCGGAGGGGTAGGCAGAGGCCACTTGCTACGCTCCTAACAAACCTCCTGCGCTTCATCAATGTGCAGCCCTTCATCATCAGCCATTTGACGCCCACTGCAGGACACAGGCCTCGTTCGTGGCTTTCACAACCACGAGGGGTTTTACCATAATCGCCACGCTCGGCAGGCGGGTTGGCGATCGCAGTATGCTGTTGGAATCTCAGGAAGACGCTGCTGCCCGTCTCCCGGTAATTGATTTCCTTAGTCGCCTTCTACGACATCCAAGGAACGAAATGGAGCGACGCTATTCTTAATCCGGCGCCGCACGGAATAAAATGTGCAGTCCTTACGAAAGTTTAAATTAAGTTGTTAACGAGCACAGGCAAATTATTAGCGAGCATAAACCGAGCGCTATCAATTTAGTTCTCACGGTCTTAACAAACATTGATGGCCACAGGGACCACCCCGGCGTAAAGGCAATTGTTTTTAATGGCAGTAACGGTGTTTAGAGTTCTTTACAAAGCGCTTTCTTGTTTATGCCACAAAGGCCGTCCATTCTCACTAATCCATTGATGTTTTAAGCCCATGCAACGATTTATCGCCGCCCTGGCTGTGATCTATTGTCCGTAGACTTTGTTTCGCACTATCTTATCGGTTTATGGCCGCTTTCCCACGATGAACCTATTCGCTCGTCTTCAGCCAGCTGCATGGGAGGCACACTAAACCCACCACGTCGATTTCATTTCATGTGACAAAAATTAATTAAATTTATCCGAACGTACGTGACATTAAACAACAATGTAACATTAGATAACTCTGTTAAACTATGCCATTGCGTAGGAAATTCTTTATTTTACCTGTTTACTTTAAATTGTAATTAGTAATTTAAACGATATAACTTTAAGATAACATTCCGTTTTTCTGTTTCTCTATTTTTCTGAATCGCATGCTAGTTTAATAAATTTTATAATGTACCTAATACGGCATTTAACACGATCAACAATAAATTATTTCATTTGCTACAAAAATTACAATCTCCGAAAATGTATCTCTTTTAGTCATCATCATCATCATCAGCCATTTAACGCCCACTGCAGGACATAGGCCTCCTTCGTGGTTTTCATAACCACGAGGGGTTTTGCCATAATCGCCACGTTCGGCAGGCGAGTTGGCGATCGCAGTATGCGGCTGGAATCTCAGGAAGACGCTGCTGCCCGTCTCCTGGTAATTTATTTCCTTTGTCGCCTTCTACGACATCCACAGAAGGAAATAGAGTGACGCTATTCTTAATCCGGCGCCACACGGATTTAGTCAATTACTAGTTATTACTAGTTTTAAATAGATTAAACATAAAAAGAGTGCTCTGAAATGCGACGTCATAAGCAAGTATTTTCATACAAAATTCCGTTTTAAAAGTAACTCATTTGATATTTTGTCAAATACCCAATTGTTTCTCACTAGATTTAAAATTACCATGCCGCTCAGGTAGGTACTCCAGTGATGTAGGAAAGGGCCACCCATTGTACGGCCGCGCATTCATGGTAGGGCACACCGCTGCCCTACTGGTAATATAACAATACCCCTATACAAACATTGTTCCTGACATTCGCTTCGAGTTCATCCATCACCACCTTCAAGAGAATAGCCTACCTTCAAGTGCAGCGTGGCTAGTAGGCAACTCAGAAAATCAAGGCCCCAGTTCCTAACAGCCTTTGAACCGGATAATAATAGGGGTTAAAGTATGAAATTGCCGTTTTATTGCAATAGGTTCTTTGAATTGACATAGAATCTTCATGGTTTGAGGTTTTCGAATGAAACTTTTTTCAAATGGTTTCTATGATGTTCTTTTTTTAAAAAATGTGAAACATTTGAATATCGACTTTCAATTGTTTTTGTTATTCAATTTAGACAAGAAAGATGGATACTGCGAAAATTCGAGTGATTATGAGGCACCCATTTTTCGTATTTTTTTATTTTATTGATTTGACGCAAGTGAGTCAATATTGTGGGTAAGGTAACGTTAAACCATGCCGCTAATTCCTGGGTAGTTTGACTAGGGTCGGCTTCCACTATCTCTCTTAATTCATCGTTATTCACCTGTGTGGGCGGTCTTCCTCGTGGCTCGTTGTTTAAGTCGAAATTTCCATCACGAAAGCGTTTAAACCAAAATCGCACGGTGCGTTCATTAGTAGACCCCTCTCCAAACGCAGCATTGATATTGCGGGCTGTTTCTCCCGCGTTAGTTCCGCGTCGGAACTCGTATTCAAAAATCACTCGAATTTTCGCAGTATCCATCTTTCTTGTCTAAATTGAATAACAAAAACAATTGAAAGTGGATATTCAAATGTTTCACATTTTTTAAAAAAGAACATCATAGAAACCATTTGAAAAAAGTTTCATTCGAAAACCTCAAACCATGAAGATTCTATGTCAATTCAAAGAACCTATTGCAATAAAACGGCAATTTCATACTTTAACCCCTATTAATAATGATTATTATTGTACATTTTGTAAACGAGGGGGTTTACAATGTTAGATTATATTAATACTCTTTATTGCACACCACACATTACAAAGATACATGAAATAGTAGTTTATGCAACTGTCATATAATGAAGGGTATTAAAACACGAGTGTGAGTTTATGTAACATAATAGTAACGAGTGTTTTAATACCCGTGTTATATGCAGTTGCATACACTACATTATCTTCACTAATGCAATTAATCAAACAACAAGAGTAAATTCACGCGTACGTGTATAATCAGATCACAGTGATTTTGCCGGCATTAAAATTTAACCAATGAGAGCGCAGCTGCGCGCTTCAATAAAACGCGACCAACCTGATTGGCCCTGCAATCAAGTTGGTCGCGTTTTATTGATGTTATAATGAGATTTTACGATATCGATGTGAATATTATACCATCATGTGAAATTGCTTAAATTGAGTGTTTTGTTGTCTGCGCTATAACAGTAGTAATTATAAGTCAAGTATTGAAAACATAAGTAGAATGTTACAACATTAGTGTAGATAAAAAAACTTAAATATCTAAGTTACATGTTCGTATTACCACATCAAGGGTTGGCTGGAAGAGACTTCTCCTGCAATAAGCTCGGCATGTACCCTTTTTTATTTTTTTTTAATTTGTGTTTTCTGCATGTATTTTATGTGCGTACTACAAATTCGCAGATGTACGTAACTTTGAAAATAAACAAAGTCATAGGTGCAGTGGTCAGGTACATAGGTAGCCCGCACTGGGAATCGAACCAGGATCTTCCGCTTCGGAGTCCATTTTTTTTATGTGTGCAATATTTATTTATTTAAGTTCACATACTATAGGTACATAAGAGAGAAAGAAAGAGAGAAAGAGAGAGAGAGAGAGAGAGAGAGAGGAAAGAAAGAAAGAAAGAAAGACATTTATTGGGACTAATTAACACATCACAAGAAAAAAGGCGTAACAAGCAGGTTAAATGGATTTAAATAAAGTAAAGTATAGTATAGCACGCAACCCTAATCAACATACGGGCTGCAACAAAGCATTCAGTGTCTCTCTTTTTGGCGGTAACGTGAACACAGCGATGTGCAAACGATCTGTGACTATGTTCACGTTACCGCCAAACGCCAAATTTGCTCGGACTATGCGGACCCTTGTCGGCCGAACTAAGGATAATGTACCTACGTAATACGGATAAGTTTGTAAAGAGGCTCGAAATTTCATCGATGCTAGCACTTGCCCATTAGCTCAGTTGGGAGAGCGCCGGCACGGTGAGCCAGAGGTCGCGGGTTCAAGTCCCGGCACGGGTGGAATTTTTAGCCTCTAAATAGGCTTTTAAGGATAACATGTCCAGGTGGGGAACTGTCTCTGCGTTACTCCTGGTAATTGATTTAATAAAGTTCGTTCGCCATCGACACGCTAAGAAGACCCGTACCTGGAATGAGCAGACGTTGCAAACGTTGAAGGAGAGCGAGGGAGGCTTCTGTCCCGGGGCCGTGTGCTTCCGAGCATGGGTTGCCAGGGAAGACTTGCTTTTGGTGCTAAACGAGCACATGTAGCAGTAGAACTCGTTGCCTGGGAAGGAAATGTTAGTTTATTTATTTATTTACACATACATATACGTATCTTTGACGACCAAAAAAAAAAAAAAAAAAAAAACATAAACTCACGCCCGTATCCCAGCGGGGTAGGCAGGGCAGTGGCTGCCACTTGCCACAACCCTGACAGATCACTTTCGCTTCCTCAACATTCAGTAGTCGTTGCATGCGCGCACGCACGCCGGTTAGTTTATTTATCTATTTATGTCATACAAAATCTTGTACATTATTACAGACGGTCGCCCTGAGTAAAAAACCGGCCAGGTGCGTTTCGGGCCTCGCGCCGTGTAGGGTTCCGTAGAGGGAGGGGTTTTGACCAGCTTTACAGAGCTAACAACTTCATCGAAGTAATTTTCAATGCAAAGTTTTCCTTTTATAAGTTGGCCGCCTATTGACATTCCAGCTATTTTTAAATAATTTAATTTTTTATTTTTAATCTATTTGACTTAATTTTATTAATTAAATGCAACTGACATTTCAATTACTGTATTGACCTGGACATTGTATTATATTAACATTTGTTGATTTAGCACCTGACATAAAAACTTATTTGACATTTGTAATTCATTAATTTCATTATGGTATTTTGACATTTCAATAACAATAATCTACAATTAAATATTAGGGGTTAAAGTATGAAATTGCCGTTTTATTGCAATAGGTTCTTTGAATTGACATAGAATCTTCATGCATTAAACGCTTTCGTGATGGGAATATCGACTTAAAGAACGAGCCACGAGGAAGACCGCCCACACAGGTGAATAACGATGAATTAAGAGAGATAGTGGAAGCCGACCCTAGTCAAACTACCCAGGAATTAGCGGCATGGTTTAACGTTACCTTACCCACAATATTGACTCACTTGCGTCAAATCAATAAAAAAAAAATACGAAAAATGGGTGCCTCATAATCACTCGAATTTTCGCAGTATCCATCTTTCTTGTCTAAATTGAATAACAAAAACAATTGAAAGTCGGTATTCAAATGTTTCACATTTTTTAAAAAAAGAACATCATAGAAACCATTTGAAAAAAGTTTCATTCGAAAACCTCAAACCATGAAGATTCTATGTCAATTCAAAGAACCTATTGCAATAAAACGGCAATTTCATACTTTAACCCCTAATATTTGCATGTTAGAACATATCTAACAGAATGTGAGCTCATATATAATATCATGCCATCCTTATGTACCACGTTCTAAGCAAATAAAATTATTTTATTTTATTTATTACTCGTTAAAATGTAAAGCCTGCTTAGCCGTGATAGTTTTCCTGTTTAAGTTCGTGCGATTTGTTTCTTTGGACTTTTTTTAAGCTCGCAGGTCTATGAGAATAATTACGTGGACATCGACTAGGATTTGACTCAGCTATAATGAACCATCTAAATTCTATAGAAAACATTGCGCAAACATTGAAGTTATGGTAGAAATACCACTCGCTAACTGTTAAGGAAAACCTTGTGCGGAAACCTGAGTGTCAGCGCTATTCACATACCTCAGCGCTTAAAACCGCCAATCCGCGAGGGGCACGCGTGGTGATTAAGCCCATACTCTCTCCCTGAGAGAAGACCTGTGCCCTACAATAGCTCAGACACTCAGGTTTCCTCACGATGTTTTCCTTCACCGTTAGCGAGTGGTATTGCTACTATATCTTCTGAACTACTATAACAGATAGAGCCACATCTTTGTCAAAATGTCATCGAAAATTTGGTGAAAAAAGCAAGAGCCTATGTCTAGAGCCGCGGGGCCATATGCCGGATTTTTTACTTCATACATAATCGGATTGTCCGTGTGGCGCCGGATTAAGAATAGCGTCACACCATTTCCTTCTGTGGATGTCGTAGAAGGCGACAAAGGAAATAAATTACCAGAAGACGGGCAGCAGAGGTTTCCTGAGATTTCAACCGCATACTGCGATCGCCAACCCGCCTGCCAAGCGTGGCGATTATGGCAAAACCCTTCATGGTTATGAAAACCACGAAGGAAGCCCATGTCCTGCAGTGGTCGTCAAATGGCCGATGATGATGATGATCGGAACATGTCTCATTTATAATGCAATAAAAATATGATCAATCGCTCAAAAAAAAATACGCTTCTCTTTTAAATTAAAGTGTGTACTCTTATTGGGACACCCTATAGAAGTAAAAGTTGAAAACGAAAAAAAAAACACTCACTCTTCCCCCAAAAGATATCATTCAGCCGCCTCTCCAGTATATCTGTGACCTTCTTGACCTGCGCCTTCTTCTTCCGCGCGTCTCTAAGTAGCCTGGTCAGGGGCTGGTCATCCTCGTCGGTCTCGTCGGAGACGGAGACGCAGTCGATGTGGGGCTCCTGGAGGATCACGTCATCTTCGTCGCTGGAAGTCAGGAGGCTGACCGGGTCTTCGGGCCTGAGGGGGGACACCAGGCGTTTATTTCGGAGAACCTAAGTCGAGAACAGTCTTCAGGAGATTAATACAAAACACACTTCTTAAAGCGCCTTACCATCACTGGAGGTTGGCAGTTGGGAGTTGGTTTACAACCCTGTTCAGTGTGTCAGGCGACCCCTTGCCTCTGGCTATCTCTCCGAGATGCAGGCGTGAGTTCCTGCGTGCGTGCGTGCGTGTGTGTGTATGTGATGTGTGTGTGATTGTGTGTATGTGATGTGTGTGTGTGTGTGTGTGTGTGTGTGTGCGTGCGTGCGTGCGTGCGTGCGTGCGTGCGTGCGTGCGTGCGTGCGTGCGTGCGTGCGTGCGTGTGTGTGTGTGTGTGTGTGCGTGTACCCTCTAAAAGTGAAGCTTAGCCCCCAACACACCATACACTTCTTTCTTCAAAAGGAATCCCAATTTCACTTACTTCTTCTCCAGAACCTGCACGTCATCGTCATCGTCATCCTCGACGGTGGCCGGCCGGCCATCGCCGCCATCGTCGTCCATCATCAGCAGGGCAGCGGGGTCGATGTCCACTTGCACATTCTCGACTATCATCATACAGTCCGTTGGGCTCTCCGGGGGGGAAGGGGTGCCTGCGGATTTCGTTAGCTTGTATTACAAGAACATATGAAAATATGTGGCGCCGGATTAAGAATAGCGTTACTCTATTTCCTCCCGTGGATGTCGTAGAAGGCGACTAAGGAAATAAATTACCAGGAGACGGGCAGCAGCGTCTTCCTGACATTCCAATTGCATACTGCGATCGCCAACCCGCCTGCCAAGCGTGCCGATTATGGCAAAACCCCTCATGGTTATGAAAACCATGAGGGAGGCCTATGTCCTGCAGTGGGCGTCAAGGGGCTGATGATGATGATGATGAATACGGGCTCTGATTGCGTTCACCAAAAAAGTGCTAATCCATACCGAAACGGTTAAAATGCGATTCTGAAGTTTTCGTTAAATAAAAAATTGTTCGTAGTGACGAATTATTTTGTGATACCCATTTGAAGCAGAATTTTTATTGACTCGCGATTTCTAGGGTTCCGTACCCAAAGGGGACGGTCTCCGCTGTCCGTGCGTCCATCCGTCCGTCTGTCACCAGGCTGTATCTCTTGAACCGTGATAGTTAGACAGTTGAAATTTTCACAGAAGACGTATTACTGTTGCCGCTATAACAACAAATACTAAAAACACAATAAAATAAATATTTAAGGGGGGGCCTCTTATGCTGGATTTTAATAACGGCAACAGGTAGACGCTTGAAATATTCAAATTTTGCATAGATAATTGCCATTATCTATGCGTGCCATTATCTATGGCGCGAAAATTAAAGCCTGTTCAATGCATGAGTTCTAGGTTTTAGAATAATTATGTAAACTCTGTTAATTAAGGACTTTGAAAAGACTAAGTTTGGAGTTTTTTTGTCCATTTTTTCTCCAAAATGATCTATATTTTGAAATGGACACCTAGTTTAACTTGTAACGTTCATTAAGTCGCAGTTTCTGCGCTGCTTGTTAACAGCTAGACGCTTCAAATTCTATTAAACTACTTTTAATAGAATTTGAGGCGTCTAACTGTCAAATTCCATACCAATTTGACAGTAACCCCCAATTTCTCGTACACTAACACGCTGTTAATCTACCATTAACAGCTGTCAATAGACCAAAGTGCATACAAAAAAACCACTTGTTAACAGTAGATTAACAGCTTGTTAGTGTACGAGAAACCGGGGTAAGACGATTGGAATCGTTCAGGATTTGGTCCGCGTAACATAGGGGGCAGATCGGTGGCCCGAGAAAACAACGGCCTGTGATTGGTTGGACGGCCGGCCCGATCTGCATATAAGCCGGAACATTTTTGTATTTATAGATATATAGATAGATAAAAAAATATTTAGATCTGCACACACACATGTACAGGAACAACCTAAAAGATAAGCACAATGTACCTACATACAGCATACGAAGAATATATATATAAAACTAATAAAATATAGTCCGCACGTGGTCCGCACAAATCTCTTCGGCGGTAACGTGAAGATAATCACAGATCATTTGCACATCGCTCACTGTCTTTACAGTGTATGTGTGAGTAATTGAGGTAGTGTGATGCGTAGTAAATTCCTATTAGTCAATTACAAAATTAGTCAATTACTCACACATGTACTGTTAAGACAGTGAGCGACGTGCAAACCATCTGTGACTACGTTCACGTTACCGCCAAAGAGATCTGTGCGGACTATAAAACAATGCGCAGAAAGAAAGAAAGAAAGAAAGAAAGAAAAAATGGTGTTTATTGCCAGACATAAAACAACATAAGAAAATTAAAACTAATGTGTGTATCTAGGTGTACTTGAATTGAGTAACATAAACTTCTCGGAGCAACACAGCTTAAAATTAAAGGTTCTGGCAAAAGGTACCTCGCTCAGCGTAATGCCTCTTGAATGTTATTATGCATTCAAAAGGCGCTGATTTTCAGCGAGGCCCTTGTAATTTGAAAAACTAAACTAGAAATTTAAATAAATAAACTGAAATATAGATATTAAAATGTAAACAGGTAAATATAATGCATGCATATAATTATAATTAAAAATATACATAAATGATTTTAAACAAAACATAGGTACATAGATATTTTTAAATACATACTATTTATTTAACTCATGTTATAGAACGTGACGTGGTGTAGAAAGAACAATATAAGTAACTACACATAAAACAGTAGCCTACATGAAAACAACAGAGTATTGTGGGTGCGGCAAACGTGAAAAGGTTCTGACTCAGCAAGTGCTGGAGCGGGCGACCACCTCGGCGCTGTTGTTATGTCAGTATCCGATGGTAAGACAGTGGCGTGCAGGGCCCGGAGAAAAGAAATAATATATAAAATTAGGCGAAATAGGTTTGGCTTTCGCCGATGCCTGCACTTGCCCGTTAGCTCAGTTGGGAGAGCGCTGGCACGGTTAGCCAGAGGTCGCGGGTTCAAGTCCCGGCATGGGTGGATTTTTTAGCCTCTAAATAGGTTTTTAAAATTGTCCTCATCACGGGTTAGTGCAACAAAAAGAATATCACGGTACAATAAGTTCTAAAATTATTACAATTCACTGGTTCATACATGTCTGTGCCAATAGGTGTTTAAAAATTAAATCTTACCAATATTGCTAGGATCCACCGAGATCTCAACGAAGACCGGCTCGGCCAGCCGCAGCCCTTCCTCCGTGGACTCTCCCAGCGACTCACAAGAGTCCTGAATGGACTCTATCGAGTCCCTCCTGTCCGACCTCATCAGGCCCGTCTTTGGGTCCAACACGGTACGTTCCGGCTCCAATATCTTCGCTACATCTGCTGTAGGATTCTCAATTACTGCAGGCGGATTTTCGCTGTCTAATAGTTTTTCAATGTCTGTCAGAATTTTATCCGGATCTAAAATCGGTTTTTCTGAGTCCGGGGGTGTTCTTTCAGGGTCTATGGTCGGTTTTTCCGAGCCCGGGGTCCGTTTGTGGGCATCGGGCGTGGGATCTGAGGGTGTGGGAGCGTTGCTGGATTCCAGATCGCCGTTTAGACAGGACAGAGGGTCCGTGGATGGGTCGCAGCCGTTGGTATCCGCTTGGGTTGGGTCGCTTAGAAGAAATTGAGTGGTTAGCACATACATGAAAGATGATTCAAAAACATTCACACATTCAACACGCACGGACGCACGCACGCACGCACGGACGCACGCACGCACGCACGGACGCACGCACGCACGCACGGACGCACGCACGCACGCACGGACGCACGCACGCACGCACGGACACACGCACGCACGCACCGTTCCGTTTTTCCTTTTGAGGTACGAACTCCTAAAAACATTTCATGGTGCCGTTTTTTAATTTTTTTTTTAAGATTTTGTATTTTGCTACAAATGTACATTACTTGTTGCAAAAAATTTGTAACAAGACAAGGCTTGAACAACGGTCGAATAAGTCAGTGAATGAAGTCTTGAACTTCAAATGGATTAAGAAATCGGGGTTTAATTTATTTTTTTTTGCTGCAAAAAGAAGAAAACAGCGTAACAAATATTATTAATATTGGGTGGGTTCGATTCCCATCTGGGCCGCCGTGCATTTGTACAAATGGTCTCAGTCTGGGTGTATTTCCATGTTTGTGATGTCGTTGCCCGGTTACCATAGCACAGTGTATCCTAGTTTGGGACCAGGTCAAGTGATTGTGTTGTGTGGAAGTTATTTTATTAAAATAATAATAATGCGCAGGCTATATACGTCCCACAGTAGGGCACAGGCCTTCTCTCAGAGAGAGAATAAGGGCTTAATTACCACGCGTGCCCACCGCGGATCGGCAATTTTAAGCGCCGAGGTATGTGAACACCTCAGAAAATCAGGTTTCCTCACGATGTTTTCTTTCACAGTTAGCGAGTGGTATTGCGACTAAAACTTCACAAATGCACGCAACTTACGGAACAAAGTCATTATCGACGTCGTAAGTCGTCATACATGCCGGGATTCGAAACTACGACCTCCCGAATGAGAAGCTGGCGTTCTACAGCTCCGCTACCACCGCTTGGTACATGTGAATAAATCATAAATTTATTTTAACGTAGACAATTTACATTGTCTTTGTTGAATGTCAATGTAAAATCTTAGCCGCTGCCTTGGGGTAGAATTTGTAATGGAGACAAAGGCAGCGGAAAAAGAAACTCTAAAATTAATATTATTAAAAAATATCATTATAAAATATTATTTTTATCACACCTGCTCTGAAAATACATACTAATTATACCAATTAGAGGGAAGAAACGCCTTTATCCCGCCCTTCAAATCCTTTCATCCCAAGGTATGGAAGTTTGTATGAAAATCCTTCCGACCCAAGGGTGGGAAGTATGTATGAAACTCCATTACATACCCGGTTTTTTTTTTTATTTGTCAGCAGTCATACTGCAAAGAGACTTTAACTGTCTACTAATTTAATTTCAAGTAAATTGTTACTGGCCACATACAGTTTTTTTTTTACCAGATACCAACCTCCTTGGTGCATACAGAAAATAAAAAACGAAATTATTTTTGTATATAAAACGCGCGGAATCACGGAAGAAGTGGCTGCATGACCTTATGATCTTAGCCTACTCCAGAAACGGGCGAATAAAAAAAGGAAAAGCCCGCGCATTTTCGCAAAAACTTCGATTGATTTAGCATTTATCTTTGTGTTTTTTGTAAAATATGGATAATTTTTATGTCTATAATTTTCCTCGTAGGTGTAATAAAAAGCACTATACATACCTCAGGATAAAGTACAGTTCCATACCTCAAATGGTTTGCGCCCCTCGCAAGCTCGTGGCGCAAATGCCATAATCTCGGTATGGAACTGTCACTTTCTTCCCTCTGAAGTAATGTACTATTCCTCTTTACCAGGGATGGAAAGTGTGAGGGTGATATAGAAAGAAGAGTAAACGCGGGAAATAATGTAAACGGTGCATTGCTCTTCTTTGTGAGTGACCAAAACATCTCCAAAAGAGCTAGATTGGCTATCGATAATGCAGTGCTGGTCCCAACACTTATTGTATGCTAGCGAGACTTGGATATGGCAGACGAAGCAAGAAAGTAGCATTAATGCAGTAGAAATGAGGTCCTTGAGAAGTATGTCTGGTGTTACTTTGAATGACAGGATACGCAATAGTTTGATTAGAGAACGTTGTGGACTGAAAGAGGATGTAGTGACTAGAATTGAGAAAGGAATGTTGCGTTGGTTTGGACATGTGGAGAGGATGAAGGAAGAAAGATTCACGAAACCAAAAATCGAGCGAATGTGGGTGGAAGGGCCGGTATGGGACGACCCAGGCGGACATACTTCGACCAAGTAGAGGATGTATTAGCAAAGGACAACATAAAAAGTACCCGTAACCGGCGCGCGTGCATGCAACGATCAATGAATGTTGAGTAGGCGAAAGTGATTTGTCAGGATCGTGGCAAGTGGCAGTCTCTGGTCTACCCCTCTGGGATACAGGCGTGAGCGTGTATATATAAATGCATGTATTATTATTTAACCGGACGGGTCGGTGGGGAGAACGACAGGCCGACGGTCGGACGATGTGATCAAGTCGTCAAAGGGCCCGTGGATGCGAATGGCGAGAGACCGCGTAAGATGGCGTGATGGGGAAAAGGCCTATACCCAGCAGTGGACAGAGGTGGACTGACGACCATGATGATTATTCATGACTCACCTTACACTATTTCTTCTCGAAGCACCATCTTTTTCATTTGTTAAACCATTATCTTCCACCGTGACTTTCGCTAAGTTATTAGAGACAACACTTTCACATCTGTCCAGGCTATCTTTTGCATTATTCCTACCAATATCACTGGAAAATTCCTTCATGAGTACATCACTGATGATTGTATCAATTTTCTCGCAGGCCCTTATGGTATCATTTTGTTCGCTAGCTAAATCACTGTCGGTGCTGATTAATATTTCCATCAGACCCTTATTATTGGCGATGGCAACTTCTGTGTCGTTTGGCATTCTTGGAGTGTCCTTGCCGCTGTTTGATTCATCAGAATCCGATTCCTCTTCGTGTTTTGAGTCTGCGCGCTTGGAGTTGGTGTCGTTGGGCTTTGGCTGGAAGTGAAGTACGCAACATAGAAAGTATCCGAGACCGGCGCCCGCGCATGGAACGACAAGAATGTTGATCAAGCGATAGACGTTTCTCTGTCCTGATTTTCTTATAGAAATTTGTCATCTTTAGAAGTTTGTGTTCAGGCTTACATTTATAAATAAATAATAGTCAGTTGAGTTAGGCCCGCTCCCTTCACCCGTCTAGTGTGAGTGAAGGTGCCAATGGACGCTATATAAATCATCACATTACGCAGATGCAATGGGCAAAGTTTAGTCAGTTGAATATACAACCCCTTAAGTGTGAAAAAACCTGATAATTTAGGAAATTTACCATTACTCTATGAACTTGCCTATGTTACTAAAGTAAGTTTGAAATAAATATATTCAATTTAAATTACTTATGTGCCGATTCAAAAACTCAAAATGCATGATTTTGTTCTCTTTTAGAAAATTTGTATTTACGCATGCCGTGTCCATCTGTAATTATTGGAGGCACATTAAGCAGCGATTTAAAAAATAACCCCCCCCACCCCCCCCCAACCCTCTTTCGAGCCTCACGTGACTAAAGGACGGACCCCTAGAAGCTTTGCCAGCAACTTAAATTACGTTTATTGTATTTTTGTATTTTAGCTTGTATCTCTCCAACGCACGAACTTACATCCCCATTATCGATGGACAGCGATGGCACAGAAGTTTTCTTCAGCGTCCTGCGACCGTTCACGGTGGTGTAGTCGCTTTCTTGGAAGTGCGAGCTGCAAACTAGAGTGTTGCTCGTCAGTTTGACGCCGGACTTGACCACCTTCAGCCACGCCTTTCGGACTGTCTTGCTTTTGGGGAATCTGTTGAAGAAAAACCATTTGAAAATGAAGTACTTTTTAAGTGCGTTAATGAAGACTTTTAAGGCCTACTTAATCTGTTTTAACGGCTATTTAACGACACTTATTTCGGTTTCACCAACGTCCATCCATAGCTCCTGATGGACGTACTTACGGCACTAGCGCATTGTAGCCAAAAACGGCCGGCATGCGTAAATCGATAAAGTTCTATTTGTAAAAACACGATTCTTCTCTTTACGCCAGTCTATTTAAACTGCATTTGAGGAGAAATTGTATCATAAATGAGACTTTCTCGGCCCCTAGGCTATAAGTGTTATTGAATTTTCGTTTGGTCACGTTTCGAATTGTAAAAGAAGACAAATCTTTCCAAACATAAAAAACTTTGGCCTTGCACCTACGTAATGAGGTGATTTATACAGCGTCCAGTGGCACCTTCACAAACACTAGATGGGTGAAGGGGCCACTCGGACGATGCAGTGCCTGGGACATTGGTTTTCAGATAGTGTATTATTTTTTTAAACATAACAAGTCGATAAATGTTAACACTAGGTGGCGCTGGCGGTATTCAGTATCGCGCCATAGTTGTGTCTAGAACGCCGTGAAGATATCTGTATAAATTGAAGAGTCTGATGATTTTCTCACAGATTCCGTCAACAGATCGTGACTAAATTTATATGTGACCACCTCGTAGGCACCCCATTTCTAAAAAGAAGCATGAACGAAATCGGACATCATGCTAAGAAATTATCGCTGAACATAAATAAAAAATATACAGATAGATAGATAAAATATTTATTTAACAACACAATATTATAAACACAACATAAACATTGAGATACAAGATACAAAAAAGGAACAAAACACTTAGGCATAAATACAAATATTAACTTTACATACATTTTAAAGCAAAAAAGAGCATCATAATTTTATTTTCACCTCACTAGCTCGTAAAAGCTCATTCGAAATCTGCGTGGAAAATCGCACTTTATCCGCTAGCGTGGAAAGTGTTTTTAAAATTCGAATATTTTTATTCAATAAAGGTTTCGTACAATAAATTACATATATATAGAACCTCATTGGTTTCGTAATAGTTTATATTCTCTGCAGACAGTCCATTGATGATTGAAATGCAAATACTTATTTCATGTCATGCGCCAGCCCCATTTAAAGAATCGCACTGGCCGGCAAGAAAATTTGATTTAAAAAAAAAACTTTAAAATTTTCTTCTCTTTATTGAATTCACTTTCCTTCCATTATTTTGGTTTGTTTTTTGATAAAATCGAAAGAAATCATAAAATATGAGCGAAGCTAGCAGCGACGAATTTAATATTTATTAAAACTGTTTTTCTTGCACCTAACATTTTCCTCGCTTTAGTGAGGTGAAAAGTTGTGTGTTGCGCTCGGCAGCAAAGTTATTTAGCGTCTCGTACCTTTGAAACCCTCGCTACGCTCAGGATTCTATATTTGAACCACTCGCTTCGCTCGTGGCTCAATCCTAGAATCCTTCGCTTGCTCAGGTTTCAATACAAGGTACTCGCGCCAAAAATTAACTTTGCAGCCTTGCATAACAAATAACTATTTTTACATGTTCACGCCTGGGTTTGACATATTGAGCCGCTAAAATGGTCCCGACTCAGCATATGTCGTAGGTGCACCAAGGTGCCCCCACAACGCTGATATTCTGTCGCGGCCACACTGTGGGTTGTCGCGTTTGTTGAGATAAGAAAAAAGTACATAATGGAATTGTGCCTCTTACTATTCGGTGAATGGATCACCGAATAGTAAGAGGCACATTGAATATCAATGTCAAACTTGAGAGGTCTCGTCTCATGAAGTCCACGCTCCGACCTACTCGTGCCCATATCCAGAACCCCGAGAACTTTCAACTCGAATTGTCAAATCGCTTTGAGTGCCTGGAGAGCGCCGCATCGGTGGACGAGATCAATAACAGGTTTGTAGAAACTGCCCGTTCAGTGGGCTCGAGGTTCTATAGACCCAACCGTACGAGTAGACCACAAAAGCTCTCAAACTATACTCTCGACCTCATGGCTAAACGTCGCGCGTTGCAACTGCAGTCCTCCGAGGATGCTGAGTCATATAGGCAGCTCAATAGACACATCTCAAAGTCTATGCGGCACGATATTCGGTCCTTTAATACAGAACGTAATTAAGAGACTATAGAGCGGAACAAGGGCTCCAAAGTGTTCGCAAAAGACTTGTCTATTGGGCAAAGCCAGCTGACGAAGCTGAAGAGAGAGGACGGCAGTATAGCGTCGACCAAATCAGAGGTGCTGAAGGAGATTGAGAGCTTCTACGGACAGCTATACACCTCAGTCGCAAAACCTGTTAGCAGTTTGAACAAAGATCCGAGAGCCAAACTGACCCGACATTATACCGAAGATATCCCGGACATCAGCCTGTATGAGATTAGGATGGCCCTGAAACAGCTCAAGAATAATAAGGCACCAGGAGAGGACGGAATCACATCAGAGCTCCTGAAAGCGGGTGGAACACCAGTACTTAAAGTCCTTCAGAAGCCTTTCAATTCCGTCGTGCTCGAAGGAAAAACGCCAGAAGCATGGAACAGAGACGTGGTGACGCTGTTCTTCAAGAAAAGGGATAACTCTCTATTGAAGAACTAACGATCTCGCTTCTGAGCCATGTTTATAAGCTGTTTTCGAGGGTCCTCACGAATCGTCTCGAACGCAGGTTTGATGACTTCCAGCCTCCCGAACAAGCCGGTTTCCGAAAGGGCTTTAGTACCATAGACGACATTCACACGCTGCGGCAAATTATACAGAAGACTGAGGAGTATAATTAGCCATTCTGCTTAGCGTTTGTGGACTATGAGAAAGCCATCGATTCGATTGAGACATGGGCAGTGCTCGAGTCTCTTCAGCGTTGCCGTATTGACTATCGGTATCGAGGTGCTGAAGTGCTTGTACAACAACGCCACCATGTCGGTCTGAGTACAGGAGCTGAATTCGGAGGCAATTCCATTAAGAAGAGGCGTGAGACAGGGAGACGTTATCTCTCCGAAACTGTTCACGAACGCACTGGAAGATGCCTTCAAGCTTCTGGAATGGCAGGGACGCGACATCAATGGCGAGTACATCACGCACCTTCGATTTGCCGACGATATAGTAGTCATGGCAGAAACGATGGAAGACCTCGGCATAATGCTCGAAGACCTCAGTCGAGTTTCCCAACGTGTGGGCCTTAAAATGAACATGGACAAAACGAAGGTCATATCGAATGCCCGTGTTGTGCCCACCCCAATAACATTGGGGAACTCGACTCTCGAAGTTGTAGACGAATACGTCTACTTAGGACAAACAGTCCAACTAGGCCGGTCCAACTTCGTGAAAGAGGTCAATCGTCGAATCCAACTCGGCTGGGCAGCATTCGGGAAACTTAGAAAAGTCTTTTCGTCTAATATACCTCAATCGCTCAAGACAAAATTATACAACCAGTGTGTGTTACCAGTGATGACTTATGGCACTGAAACGTGGTCTCTCTCACTATGGGCCTCATAAGAAGGCTCAAGGTCACGCAACGAGCTATGGAAAGGGCTATGCTCGGAATTTCTCTACGAGATCGAATCAGAAATGATGAGATCCGTAAACGAACGAAAGTCGTCGACATAGCCCAGCGGATTAGTAAGTTGAAGTGGCAGTGGGCGGGGCACATAGCACGCAAAACTCATGGCCAATGGGGCCGAAAAGTTCTCGAATGGAGACCACATATCGGCAAGCGCAGCGTAGGACGACCAGCCACAAGATGGACAGATGACCTCATCCAAGTGGCAGGCAGGCGCTGGATGCAGGCCGCTTCGAACCGGTCTTTTTGGAAATCCATGGAGGAGGCTTATGTCCAGCAGTGGACCTCTTGTGGCTGAATGATGAATGATGAATTTATAGTAGGTAAATATATGAAAGTGAAGTTGTTTTGCGGAACCTAATAAATATTAAAAGTATTAGGTTCCCTTACAAAACCTTTTGCGTTAGTTTTATTGAAAAAAGGCCTTGCACCAATGCCAATGGTCTGACGACCTGGTTACGGTAGCGGGGAGTCGCTTGCGGGCGGCACATGACCGGGAAGCTTGGGAAACCATGAGGCAGGCCTGTGTCCTGCAGTGGGCGTCAAATGGCTGATGATGATGATGATCAATACCTGACAACACCTTAAGCTACTTACTTGAAATATTTGAGCTCCACTCCACACTTCCTGCTGGCCGAACAGCCGTCGACACAGCACACCCGCATTGTTTGGCTGTTTACTGACGCGGTTCACATCTCCTGATAAAGATATTGTAAGTTATGAACTTTTGTTGCTAAAACATTGTGAACATTGTTTGTCATCAAGCCGGGTCTCCTGCTCGTGTTTATCTTGAAACATTACATAAAACAATCGGTTTTCAATGCTCCAAATTAACTTTTTATTTTGCTTCCCCTAGCAACGAAAATATTTTGCGCAAAGAAAACGGAATGTTATATGTAATGTTTTTAGCAGGAGACACGCCTTTAAGGCGTGTCTCCTGCTCGTGTTTTATCATGAAACATTACACAGGACATTTTGTTTTCCTTGCGCAAAACATTTTCGTTGCTAGGGGAAGCAAAATAAAAAGCTCATTTGGAGCACTGAAAACCGATTGTTTTATGTAAAGTTTCATAATAAAACACGAGCAGGAGACCCGGCTTTAGACAAACCTCCACACAACACAACCATATATTGTGGGGGTAGGCCCTTTCAGGTCTCTGAAGAGCGGAGTTGTTCAATACTACTGATAGGGTCTTGTGCAAACCACATTAGTTCAAGTTTGTTATAGTGAAGAAGTCCTGTCTACTAGCTATGATATAATCACTGTAAAAGTTACGACTCTCTTGAAATAAGAAGATCTTTAAGCCTAATAAAGTTTGTGTTGGGCATAGTGCACAATAGAATTGACTGTGTTAGTCTAGTGGGCGAGGCAGTGCAACTGTGGGTGCCGGAGGCGCGCGGACGGTTGTGCGCGCCGCGCCCGCTGCACGTGCCGGCGGCGCGCACGGCTGGCCAGCGGCGGGCCGGCGGCGGGCGCCCGTGCCGCGCGCTCTCGCACTACTCAACTCCCTGCTCAGTGCGGCGCCGCAGTGTGATATGTTTACCACAGGAATCGGGAGAATGATTGAAGTATGCAAGGGAATGCTTGAAGAAGGATGATTCCGTTTTTGTTTTTCGTAGTTTAGTGTAATGATTAATGCAATGTTATTTATATTGTTTGTTGCGATGTTCAACTTTTTTCCTTGGTTCCGCGAATGTTGTTTCCCGTGTTCCCTTGTGATTTCGACAATTTTGGCTAGTTTTTCGAGTCCACATGAACAGATCCAACATGTGAAAGATATTTCTGTTGTCTAAATAAAATATCTTTTTACTTTTGTTTTCATTATAGAGTTTTTTATTGGCATATATTTGATTGGAAACGACAAAGGCAATATTATCCCTCTGTGAATTCATGTATACACACATTATAAATCATAATTATATCATAATCATGACACATAACGCAAAATATCGCGATGAAGTTCATGACCGTCTGTGGCTCTCCGTCAGAGACAAACTTATGTTTTGATTAGAACTAAAGTATGTCACACATGAAGTATAGTCAGGAACTAACTATGTAACGTTTACTGATAGAGATATCAACCAGACGGATACATTTATGTAGCCCATATACTGCATTTAATCCACAGAACTCTGATGTTAATCAAGTTTTTTTACCAAAAACCTTTCCGCTCGCGTCTAGCTTATGTGCCTACTGTATGTAATTATTTGTAATGTTGTCAAAGAAAGTTTATTCTTATTCTTCTTCTTATTCTTAGCATATTATCAACTCTCAGTAGTAAAGTGAAGTGATAAAAACTAGTGATTCCCCCCGCCCACCAACGGTTAAACATTGATTAACAAAAATCACCTCTTAATGTTTGTTATCTTTAAGCCGTTGATTTTTGGCATTATCCTCGGTTAGTAACATAACTTTATAACTTCCTTATTACACCTGCTCCTATGATATCAGTACAATGAAAATCAATTTAGCAACTGTCTCCCCGACTACCACGATTCAGGCTCGATCTTGTGTGGTAGTCACTGTGTAAACATAACTATTGTAATAACTATCTTCTGGCAATAAATGTATTTTTATTTTTTATTTACAAAAAGATAAAAAAAAGTGCCTTCAAATCACTGTATAAATAGGTATGTTAAAATCACTGTAACCAGTGAATAGTGAGATTGGTGAAGTTAATAATGAAACACTCCTAATTAAAGATATGTCTCTAAGGTTGTGTAACCCGGCATTAAAAGCACAAAGAAGAAATCAGTAGTAAAGAGATATCCACACAGTCAGCTTTCAAAATATAGATCTATTCCATCTATTGTTGCTTACGATTATGTTTATCTGTCTATCTTGCTATTCTGAATTTGTAAGTGGAGACTTGTAATTGGCCTTCTGTTTCCTATGTTGGTGTTGTTCTGTTATATTTTGCTGTTAGTCTTCTTTAAAACAAAATAAATAAATAAACTTTGGCCTCCGCATCCATGTAATGAGATGATTTATACAGCGTCCAGTGGCACTTTCATTCACACTAGATGGATGAAGATGCTGCAGTAACGGGGACATTGTTTTTTAGATGGAGTAGGCTTGCCCAGCACCTACACCATCCTGACAGCTTAGCGGGTCTAGGCCACAGGAAAATAAAAATGTGCGGATCCAACCAATTCACAGGTTTCCTCACAATTTTTTCCTTCACCATTAGCATGTGGTATTGCCCACACTAGGAGTTGAACCTGGATCTCTCACTCCCGAGTCCATTGTTCTACCCACACCACCACTTTCATATCACTCATAAATTAGTTATTTTATACTGAAATTGAGAAGACATTTAGATCCAGCGCAAGCGAAATAGTTAAGATACTTAAGATAACTTTTGGAAAAGTTTAAGACCCAATATATGTGTAACTAACCTTACAGCTCACTTATTAAAAGCTATGCATAAAAGCTCAAACCTTCGATGAATTATGTAAACAATAACAAAAAACAACAAGGCAAGTAATATTTTCGTAATTATAACTTATTTTGTGCAGAAAAGAATGGGTTATTACATGAATTCTTCCCAACAAAATAAGCGAGACAAAAGAGAAACACCGAATGAACCTTACTGCTATAGAGATAGAGTTCAAAACCGATTACCAACTGACTACCCAATACAAGTCAATCAATTATGCATATTTATCGACAAAAATTTATATCAGTTTCAGTAGAAATCTATTTGCAGGCGGTTTTAGTAACAAAAAAGCCGGTTTGATACTCTGTTTACTAGCAAAATGTACTGAAAATAAGGTTATTTACGTGCATAAAAGAATCACATTTTTCGCTCTATTTTCAAAAGAATTAGTTGACATGAAGATTCTAACGTGTAAAGTAACAATGGATCTTCGTGTACTTACCAAAAATTCTCCTTTTTTCCGACTAAATCAAGTGGAAATAAATGAAAACTGTTTACCCACAAACGCGCTTGTATTTTTTGTTTGACGTTACTAGTGATGTGCTAAAACGCATTCATCTCGATTTTAATCGATCGATTGTTTAGTGCTGTGAGTATTGGAATATTTAACGGTTACTAGTTGTACCTGCGACTTCGTTTCCGTGAAATTCAGATTAAAAAATAGGTATATGGTCTATAAATAACCAGTTCAGAGATTGTACAGACACTTTTTGCAAATACGATCTGTAAGTTTTTTTTTTATTTGTGACGTGTAACCATCTAGTAACCACTTTTATGTTTTTCGATTATAAGCAGAATCAATTCGATATTGTGCAACACCAGGCCTTGACCGTGTTTCTTTTGATTGATTGATTGGAGTAAACAGAGGCATCACATTGGTTTATCAACCAAAGAAAACACAACATTAAAAGTTTCTCTAAAGAACAGCATTTATTATCTTATATTTGTTACACAACTACCTATCTAATATAATATTTACACAACTAATAGCATACGTATAAACACGACGCGACGTCGTATCGCGTTTATGTGTAAGAGCCCTATGAATCCATACAGTGACCTTACACCTTTTTATATATTCTTTTTTTTATTTGTTAATAAATACAAATAAAAAAAAGAATATATAAAAAAGAACATGTTACATTTGTTATGTAGTGCAAGAGCCCTATGAATCCATACAGTGATCTTACACCATTCACTTTTTTTTATCGTATTTATTAATATAAAAAAGAACATGTTACATATGTTACAATAAGGCCCTGACTGTGGGAGCAGTCTCGTTTACAATAGGTTTACCACAGATTTACATAGCACTTTTACATAAGAATTACACACTAGCATTTTCTGTCAATAAAGATAACTTAACTAAATTCTTGACTTTTTCACAGTTCCAAGATTTATTTAGTAAACAAAAGTAGTTGCTTGATACATTCCGAAACGCCTAAAGACGTTTTAGACTGCATCAAACAAATACCTTTGAATACATAGTAGTCATAGTGGAAAATGTCGCCGATAGTTGCTATTGCAGACGACTTATTATACCGGGTGTACCAAAAAAGGGCAGGTTCTACTCGACAATAGGGTGTGTTTCCATATTTGTGATGTCCTCGCCTGGTTACCATAGCACAGAGTAATCTCACAGGGTTCCTAATTTGGGACCGGCCCCTATATTACGCGCACCACATCCTGAGCGATTTCAATCGTCTAACTGTCAAATTAATATGGAATTTGACAGTAAGACGATTGGAATCGCTCAGGATTTTGTGCGCATAATTAGGCCCCTGGACAAGTAACTGTGTTGTATGGAAGTTATTATTATTATTATAGGAGGAACTTTTACTGTGGTGACAACTTCAAAATGGCAATTACAAATAATAATTAATTAAGACAATCGAGAAAAAAATATTCAGCTGTTCCATACATTTTAATAGGCGATAACTTTAGTCTTATTTTTCGGTCAGTTTGAAGTCAACGTTGTTTCTATTGACCAGTACAACCCGCCTTTTTTCGAATGGATGTGAAAATGTAACACCCTGCGTACGTTCTTTAAATAATTCAATAACAAAAACATCACAAATTTTCACATCTCAAAGGCAGTACAGTTTTTTAGTATTCATAAAATTTGTGTCATACAAAAGTTCATAAGAAAATAAATATCAAAATTCTACAGTACAGATAAAAACTCAAATTCAACGATATTTTTAACTTTTTTATTATTCGTTAGGAAATCCGCCATAACACATACTCAGTAACAAAAAATCCACATACTACCTGCAACTTTTCATTCCATTAAATACAGATTAGACAGACGGACGGACAGACACGTAGGCTTAGAAACAGGGTCCCGTACGCAACCCTGCCTGCTGGACTGTCCAGAATACTTGAACTGTTCGAAAAGGGGATCTAGACTGCCTGGGCTAACTAAAAGAGCGTGAACATAATATGTGTAAAAGGTCTTTCTAAAAGGCCTGTTGGGCTGTCTAGATTGCTTGGAATATTTGAGAACTGGTCTTGAATGCCTGGATTCCCTAGAAAAGCAAGACAGATGGCTTGGACTAACAAAAAGGACTGCTGAACTGGCTAGAATGCCTGAACGTTCTTAAAAAGCTATCTAGAATGCCGGGATTCGCCATAAGAGCTACAGGCGTCTTAAATGAGAGCTTGGGCTTGGAGTATCTAAGACAGCTTCCTTGGTGCAATCTAAATGACCTGGACAGTGTCAAAATGCAAGGACTGCTTAAAAAAATAATTTAGAACGCCTAGACTGCTTTTTAAAAAGCAAACCAGAAGGCTTGGACTGACTAGACTTGAAAACGCTTGGATCGTCCAAAAGAGCTTTCTAGACGTCAGGAACTATTTAAAACACCCGATCCTGGTACCCGGAGTCCTGGACCGACTGCGTTGGCTTGGCCTGGCCGGCAACGTGATGGTTGTGCCTCATGTGACCAGGCCGGCGTGGTGGGGCCAAGTATTCGAACATGCTCTGCGTGTGTTGGGCCAACATGTTGGCGAGCTCGCACGGCATCGGGTCCGTCCAGAAGAAGTCGTGGTTGAGGGCCGTGTCCGCATCGTAGCTGGAGAGTGTTGGGGATGAATTGAGACTTTGAGTAAGTTGGTAAATCTTCTAGCATATATGGACTGTCAGAGCGGTAAATCTTCCAGCATATATGGATTGTCTGTCAGAGCGGTAAATCTTCTAGCATATATTATGGACTGTCAGAGCGGTAAATCTTCTAGCATATATAGATTTTCTGTGTCAGTGCGTAACTTGTAAAGATTTTTTGGGAGCGTCTGGGCCGGGCAGAGCGCATAACTATTAGAACAAGTCTATGTTGGTTTATGCCTAGATTCGTAAGTTTAGCTAAATATTTTATAACAAAATCTGTCATTTGAACGCTTCTCAAGACCAGCGAGCTGGTGGACGTTTGCCAATTCGTGGTCGCCACTCGAGAACCTTCGCACCTTATCATCAAAAGTAAATAAATGGAACTTACCGCTTAGCGGGATCGAGTTGCAGTAGTTTGTCCAGCAGATCGCAGCCGTACGGGTCCTTAACGTATGGCTTCAGGCGCTCCTGTAAATGAATGGAGAATTAGCGGGGTGTCGCATCATCTTGCGCGCGCGTGGTGATTAACCTCATACTCTCTCTCTCTGAGAGAAGGCCTGTGCCTTACAGTGGGACGTACATAGGCTGCTTATGATATGTACTAGCGTCTCTGTTGAAAGTCAAACTGAAGGTGTTTTATATTCCGGGTCGCTACAACACGATTGCAGATCGTCTCTCACGGGGAGCAGCCTTGCCAGACTGGCATCTGAAGGAGACGGCATTGGCGAAAGTACTTCAGAAGTGGGGAGTGCCACAAATAGACTTGTTTGCCTCGGGTTGTTCGAAAATGGTGCCCCAGTATGTTTCGATAGATGCTCGGGATGCTCAGGCGGTGTTCATCAATGCTTTCAGTCAACATTGGAATTTCCATCTAGCGTGGGTGTATACCTGAACCACCAATTCCCATACCTTGACCTTCCTCTTCTGCCCCTTTGGCAGTTCCATCTTGTTGTAAAGGTCCAGGGTCTCGACTCCGGGCCACACGTCCGGAGTGCACGAGCCGCAGAGCTGCGATATCAGCAACAGCTGCTGCTGCTCGGTGGAGCCCTGCATGATCGGCGACCGCGTCCACATCTCGGCCATGATGCAGCCCGCGCCCCACATGTCTACGGGCGGCCCGTAGTTGCGGTCACCTGGGGGATTCCGATGGGTTTTTTATTGCTGCGGTCATCAATTAGTCAATCATTGACCACCGCGGGGGTAGCCTAGTGGGTAGAACATTGGACTCGGAAGCGGGAGACCCAGGTTCGATTCCCAGTGCGGGCATGTACCTATGACTTTGTTTCCTAAGTTATGTACATTTGTGAAGTAATAGTAGCAATACCACTCGCTAACGGTGAAGGAAAACATCGTGAGGAAACCTGAGTGTCTGAGCTATTCACATACCTCAGCGCCTAAAATCGTCAATCCGCGGTGGGCACGCGTGGTGATTAAGCCCAACTCTCTCTCTAAGAGAAGGCCTGTGCCCTACAGTGGGACGTATATAGGGTGCTTATGAATATTTGAGCATCGCGAGTCATTAAAAAACCGGCCAAATGCAAGTCGGACTCACGCACAAAGGGTTCTGTACCATTATCTATACAACATTAGACAAAGATCGAATTTGAGAACAGCGCCATCTATAGAAACCAATAAGAAGCGTATAACATGGACATTTAACGAAATGACATCGGCGCTGTGAAGGTTACATAGATGGCCGCTAGGTGGCGAGCGCTGTCTTTAGACAACGTTTGTTGTACCGGAGCCCCACTTAAATATTTATTTTATTCTGTTTTTAGTATTTTACGTGATAGAGGCAACAGAACTACAACATCTGTCAAAATTTCCAACTGCCTAGCTATCACGGTTCATGAGATGCAGCCTGGTGACAGACCCACAGACAGACAGACGGACACAGAGACAGACAGAAGGACCGTGAAGTCGTTTGGCACCCTTCGGGTATGGAACCTTAAAAAATTGATTCGATAGGAAAAAGAAATTTTAGTAAAAAATGCATCAAACCAACTATGCCTGAATCAACTTCCACACTGATTAACTGGTTGATCAGCTGATTAACTGATTACATGAGAATGGATTGCTAATTATTATGAGATTGGTAATTAGCTAACTTAAGTGGGTAATTAGCTAGCTTGAAAAACTAAAAACCACACTTTTGTTGGAAACACACTAAAAGATAAAAAAATAATTTGATAGTTTCGAAATTATTAGCGGATAATTAAAAAAGCAAGATGAGGCCGAATTGCACCACATCTTAAACGTCACTCTGTAGAATTCTATTTCCCCATCGGATCACCATAAAAATGGTTTTTAATTGTTCTTTTCAAGGTCATAATCATACATACATAAACTCACATAAACTATCCCAGAGGGGTAGGCAGAGACCTGGGATTGCCACTTCCTAATGCCAATCTACGCTAATGCCAATCTACGGTCAATGTGCCGATGGATACGTGGCTAGGGGCGAGCCTAGTCTAAAGTGTATGTCCTGGAGTTAGGCGCTCTTCAGGCACTAAAAGCCTTGTCTCAGCATACGGGGCTCTGCTAGAATGGATAGTCTTTCCCTACTACTAGTGGAAACAAGATGAAGTTTTTAAAAAAACGTATCGCGGTGGTGGCGAGGTTGGTCGCCGCGCCTCACGCCGGATCACACGAACATAATCTAACAGGTTAAAAGAATCCACCTGTTGCCGTTGTTAATATCAAGCAAAACATGGCCAAAAATTACGTTTGTTGCATAGGAGCCCCCTTAAATATTTATTTTATTCTGTTTTTAGTATTTGTTGTTGGCAACAGAAATACATCTTTTTTTTTTTTTCGGTATGCTGACATGCAATCGGTCATCAGACCATAAGCAGTCCTTATGAATGAAGGTTTTGGCGATTCCAAAATGGTGTCCTAAAAACCATAGCAAATGCGCCGTGGTTCACAAGAATGAAGGCCACAATTACCTTAAAATTCCCACTGTACATGAGGAGGTACAAAACACGACCAAAACTTACAAAGAACGCATAATGAATCACCAAAATAAGCTTGCAATCCCCCTTAATGACCAACTCCAAACAAGACGTCTGAAACGACGACACATATGGGACAACCTGTGAAGTATAATAAATAAAGGCTACCCAACTCTGGAAGGGCAAGCCTAACACACAGAAACCTTCAATACATCATCTGTGAAAATTTCAACTGCCTAGCTATCACGGTTCATGAGACACAGCCTGGTGTCAGACAGCCTGACAGTGAAGTCTTAGTATTAGGGTCCCGTTTCGCACCCTTCAGATACGGAACCCTAAAAAGTTAATTCCTAGATTTGTAACAGAAATAAATAACCTCCACACAACATAATCACATGTCCTGGTCCCAAATTAGGATACCCTGTGTTATGGATAACCAGGCAAGGACACCCAGACTAAAGCCATTCATACAAATCAGATATGGTGGCCTCCTGTGGGAATCGAATGCACAACCTCTATTATAGTATTTTTTAATGAGTCACGATGCTCATACATACTAATATATTAAACGGGTCTAACCATGATTATTTATTAGGTCAAATTTAATTGCCTTTGAATCTGTTATGGTAGTTAAGACGGTACGCGCTAGACCAAAGAGGCAGACAATGATAGATCATTATGTCAGTTGCATACAAGTGAAGAAATAAAAGCATAATTAAAACCAACAAGGAATACCAACCTAACAGCAGTTCTGGAGGCCGATACCACAATGTCACCACCCTGTTCGTGTACTTGTTGACCTGCCCAGCCTTGGCCACACTGAACGCTCTCGCCAGACCAAAGTCAGCCAGTTTTAATATCCCATTCTTTGTTATCAGCACATTGGCTGCCTTCATGTCTCTGTGCAGAATCTTATTGCTGTGAATGTAGTATAGACCATTCAGAAGCTGCTGCATGACCTTCTTAATCTCTCCGAGAGAGAATTTCACGTTCACGTTGGATAGGAGACCAGCCAAATCGTGCTCGCAGAAGTCGAAGACAAGGTAGAAAGTTGACCTGTATTTGTTGTGTGAAGTGGCCTTCGTACGGCATATCTCGATGAGATTCACGACGTTTTCGTGCTTCAGGAGCTGAAGGATTTTGATTTCACGCAGCGCGGTGATAGGGAAGCCTTCCTTTTCGTTGTCCATGAGCACTTTTTTCATGGCAACGAATTTTTTTGTGCTATTCCGAGCGCGGGCTTTGAAAACCTCCCCGAAGGTCCCCTGCCCGATTTTGGCGACTTTCTCATACTTGGAAGACTCGTCGCAGAAGGGGAAATCGAAATCTTCTATGTATTTCTCTTTTTCCCTCATATTTAGGATGGTAGACGTGGTACTGAGGACCTGAGGCGCGGGCTCCCGTGGAGCGCTCGCGCTCTGCATCTTGGACGCTATTTTGACGGTTTAATCGCACCCACGGCCGCGAAGGAAGTTTTGCTTGGACTTGTTTGTCGTAATAACCACATTTGCTTCACTAGTTCGCTAGAAACCGTGTGAATTCGCGAAAAATGCACAAGAACACAATGTTAACGTTTCACTTGCCAGCTGGTGACTGACTGACTGGTAGCATTTGTTGTAGGGATGTATGTACATAACTTTGTCTTTTTAATCTGTGTTCTGAACGAAATCACTATGCCACTCATTCAATCGCACGGTTGAATGTTGTCGGACGGCAACACTTACTGTTCCATTTCAAGCACACTTGAATCAACAAAAATATTTATGACAAGTACGCAAAAACACTTCTGCGTAGCGGAACGTACCTAATCTGTCATTTCTGTCAAGTAGTTGGTTGACGCTCGTTCGCAAAAGATTTATGGAGTCATATCAAAATTCTTATTTTTCCTCTAATTACGTCGGGTTTTAATTAGATTAGTGCCGTAAGCCAATGCGGCTTCTTCATATTTTCTTTCAAGACCCAACGGGTAAGTGTTTCTTTGCCAAATTGTGTTTATCGATCCGTGAACTTGTATGTGGGGCAAATAGACTCAAAAATGTACGTTCCCAAATATTATTTGCACTTAGATAGCATTTTTCGCATTCATAATGAGCAGGCGCCAGCGGCTGTATTTATGTCAGCCCTCGTGACGCCCACTTTTTCGATTGAAACACGGTTTGTATGTGCAAAGTCTGCATTATTACATTCTATTGTGTTCTGTTTTGCTGTATTACTTTGGAGAGAGGTAAACAATTTTGTATGCATGGCACTGTTTGCGCTGTGTTACTTTTTCTCGCCCCATAAAGTCAACTTTGTTTTCGTGTATATTAGTCCCAGTGGTTTTTTATTGGCAGTTTTTTGACTTCGGACATTTTGTAAAAATATTTTTAATAGATTTTAATTTCTGATATTAGGCTAAAGGTTCTTATAATTGGCTATTTCTTGCCGTATACGTGACATTGGCGAAATTGTACTGGATAATCAGTGCAGTGAGTCCATAAAGCAGAATTGAATTGAATTAGTCCCAGTGGAGTTGTCCCATTATGACTACTGGATTATTTTTCTCGGCGGTTCCATGAACTGGACTAGTGGCAATTTGAATCTCAAAGGTTCCACTATAGGTATTATATTACATTATATTCTATACTCCACTACTATTCCACTAATAGGTACCTGTGTGTTTCATTTCATAGGCCGTAGATATAAACCCTTTTTTAAAAAACATCCTCATAAAACAAACAAAGCTGCGTCGACAATGTAGGCCAAATTGTTCCTAAACCTCTGGGGGAAAAAAATACTAGTAGTTCCATCATGGGACTACTCCACTGGGACTACTGGGAATACGTGTTAATTTTCGTTTTAACATTATTTTTTTTTCAAAATTATTTTTTTATTCATCCTACCAATTGTATTGCTAAGATACACTTTTGCCTGGGACAGGGAAAACCGCTCTTCCATAACTTATAAAGGTTGAACACCTAAACTCATATAAACAAACACCACTCAACTCACTGAACCTTCCCCAAGATTGAAGTTTCATCTGCAGCACTCATTATTTGTCCATTTTAGTTTCTCAGAATAGTCAGAATTGAGGATTCTTTGTATGATGAGTAACTGACTTTATCATTAGTGCTGACTCAGTGACCTGTTTTAAAAATAGACAACAATTATATAAACATAAAAAAGAATTGAGTACAATGATAAGATATAATACATATCAGCTCTAAGCTGCTTGTGTTTCGAACAATTATAATGATAGTATTTTGCTGAATAGATTTTTGTTTGCAGAAGTAAGTGCTAGTGCCAGCTTCTTCCTTGGTCCTGCAAAGGAATACAAACAATTTATAATTACATTAAACTACTAGTTCTAGGAAATCAATTACCATGAGACGAGCAGCAGCGTCTTCTGGAGATTCCAATTGCATACTGCGATCGCCAACCCACCTGCCAAGCGTGGCGATTATGGCAAAACCCCTCATGGTTATGACAACCACGAAGGAGGCCTATGTCCTGCAGTGGGCGTCAAATGGCTGATGATGTGGATGACTAGTTCTAGTTCCAGTTAGACCTGGGATTTCCGCACTTAGCCTCATCGTTATAGTTCTAGTTCGATCTGAGATTTCCGCACTTAGCCTCATAGTTGGGCCATTGTACGTAGCAAGCGCTAAGGTATGTAAATACCTCTGGCACTTAGGTTTCCTTACGATGTTTTCCTTCACCGTTAGCAAGACGTATTGCTACTATAACTTCACAAATGTACGTAACTTAGAAAACAAAGTCATTGGTACATGCAGGGATTTGAACCCACGACCTCCTGAATGAGAAGCCGGCGTTCTACCTCTACGCTACTACCGCTTTTTAGGGTTCCGTAGTCCGGAAGGTACCCTTAGAGTTTCGCCATGTCTGTCCGTCTGTCCGCGGCCTAGCGCAAAGACCGGTGGTCTTTAGTTGTAATTTGGTGTGTGTATACATATTTATCACGCCGACAAAGTTAAACAATAAAATGTTGGAATATTTTTTTACTGTATCGGAAAGGTGAGGTGTCTCGTGTTCTTGTCTACCCCATCATGTGGTGGGATCTATCGTTGGATTGAGCATTGAAAAATGTTGTGAGTGTACGAAGACCATTTCTCGATTTAAACGGAACCCGTTTTGCGAAATATTAAGCTTTAAATCGCAAATTTTTGTCCGTATCCCTCCCCTTGCTAAACAGTTGATTGTAGAAACGTGAAAAAATTCAGGGTATCACATATAATGAACTTGAAAGGAAAAGTATTGAAATGAAAGCACGTCTGTTCCGTAGCAATCTTTATTTTCTGACACGCATCGCAGTTACCCACATTCACGCTATCGATGCTTAATTACGAGATACCCCACATACACCACAAGTATCACGGTTAAGTAGGCTTTACTAGTTAACGAGTAATAGGCAACCAACTTATAAAAGTAAAATTTCGTACAAAATCCATTGAAAATGACTTCGATGAAGTTGTTAGTTCTGTAAAGCAGAAAAAAAATCTCTTTCTACGGAACCCTACATTGCGCGTGGTCCGACTCGCACTTGGCCGGTTTTTTACATTGAACTACAAACTTTCATAAACACAAACTCACGCCTGTGGCAGAGGCAGGGTTTGCCAATCTCCACACTCCATAGTACATTATTTTTTCTAAAGAATTTTTTTTTCCTCTAACCCCCAGTTTCTCGTAGACTAACAGTCTGTTAATTTACTTTTAGCAGCCATCAGTTGTGTTTTTGTATGTTAATCTACCAACCTTGATAACAATTA
The DNA here is from genome assembly GCA_947308005.1 of Yponomeuta malinellus. Lineage (NCBI taxonomy): Eukaryota > Metazoa > Arthropoda > Insecta > Lepidoptera > Yponomeutidae > Yponomeuta > Yponomeuta malinellus. The sequence continues at coordinate 8,348,220 of OX371022.1, forward strand.
ATTACTGATTAATGTTGAACGTTGAGGAAGCGAAAGTGATCTGTCGGGATCGTGGCATGTGGCAGTGCCTACCCCTCTGGGATACACGCTTGAATTTATTTATTTACTAATTAGTAGTGATCTGCAAAATAAACATGTGTGCAACAAATGTGAATAATTATTAATGTTAATAATTATTAATCCACATGCATGCAACATAATTCATTGGGTTATAAATATTGTTTACTTTTACTTACTCTACAATTGTTTAATTTTTTTTAAACGATCTGCAAATATGTTGAGTTCTATTAATGAAAATAATTTTATTATTATGAAAAGAATCAAATAACTTTCATTAGAATATAAAATAAAAATAAATATCCAGCTACTGTGTTGCTCACCACAGTTACGCCAAATAAACATACATAAGTACATACATAAACTCATACCTGCAGAGGGGTAGGCAGATACCAGGGTCTGCCACTTGCCCTGCCAGAGGTCTCATTCGCTTCAGCGACGTTTATAAGTTGTTGCATGCACCCACGCCGATTTTGGGTACCTCTTATCCTTGCCCTTTGCTAAAACAGCACAAACAAAACACCAAATAAAATTAAAATAATCCTGTTTTTGGATATTTTATATCAATAAAACCACAGAGTAACCCTTATTACTTTTAAATCGAGACACAGACTGAAACAAACACTACGCACAAAATACGCCACAAAAATATAAACCAAATATACTTAGCAGTTCCGTGTGGCGTCGGATTAAGAATAGCGCCACTCCGTTTCCTTCCGTGGACGTCGTAGAAGGCGACTAAGGAAATCAATTACCAGGAGACGGGCAGCAGCGTCTTCCTGAGATTCGAACCGCATACTGCGATCGCCAACCCGCCTGCCGAGCGTGGCGATTATGGCAAAACCCCTCGTGGTTATGAAAACCACGAAGGAGGCCTATGTCCTGCAGTGAGCGTCAAATGGCTGATGATGATGATGATGATACTTAGCAAATTAATTCATTTTGTAATAGTTATTTGGTCAGCAAAATAAATAAACCGGACTGCAAAATTGTAGTGTGTTTCCTGAATGAATGAATGAATGAACTAATTAATTTATTGTGCTAAAAACATAGTTTGCATTTACCGGTTGCAGTTGCTTACATAAAGATCTCCATGTTCTACCTTTTCAGTTGTAAACACATATTTTGGTGTTTATAATTAGCATGCATAGCGATTAATTATTGACTATTCGTAATTACAGTTAATCTTAAATTTATTATCACAAGTGTTTAGGAGCTTATTCCTTGAAGTCTTAATATTCTTTAACCACTCGTCGTTCCATTCGGCGAGGGCAGTTGAGGGGTTAATGGAATAGGAAAATTTTTCTATAATATATTTAAAGATACGAGTCTTAAAATTATTGGGGTATTTTCTCTATCTACACGAGGCAACTTATTATATCTACTAATTTATCGTTACTTTGTGTCAATCGACCACCGGAACCTGAGGGTGCCTCGTGTTAGAGGTGAAACGCGTCGCAACGCATTTTTCACACAAGTATTGGTGTCGGTGGTGGTGTGTTTGTGTCTTGCTTCTGCTTGAAAAAGTGGGAGGGAGGACGGTGCATTAAGTACCCTGCGTGCTTGCGGGATTTTGGCGGAATTTAGCAAAGTAATTTTCAAATCCTTACTAATATGTATGGATGGATATTTGTTACTCTGCTGAGCGGATCCGGATAGAATTTTGCACAGAGATAGATTATAGTCTGGATTAGCGCATAGGCTATTTTTTATCCCGGAAAAACGCACATCAAAATTACCACGCGAACGAAGTCGCGGGCAACAGCTAGTTTTAGTGATATAAGACTAAAATTACATTGTATTCACAGCAAACCCATGGCCAGCGAGGGCAACTCAGCAGTACTGGACCTGAAGGATGACCCGGAGGATGCGGACGGAGCCCCGGGGCTCGCTGAGGTGGAGGGGAACTCCGCACCGCTCATCATGGAGCACGGATACGACATTGCTGTGAAGGTTTGTGGCTTGGTTTATGTAGTAGAAGTTGGAAGAAGGTTGGAAGGCTTAAGACAAAGATGTCTGAAATTAATGCCAGTTCAATGCATTATATGAACTCGAGAACTTTAAAAACTTTAAAAAAATAAAAGAAAATTTATTTGTAGGCAAACATGGTACAATAATTTTAAAAACCTATTTAGAGGCTAAAAATTCCACCCATGCCGGGACTAACTGCAAAGTAGGTTACTCGGGGCTGCAAGTGATGTCAATTACTTCAGCCAGATGTCGCTGCCTGTACGTAATACGGAGAAGTTTGTAAAGAGTCATTCCTGCACTTGCCCGAACTTGAGCGCTGGCACGGTTAGCCAGAGGTCGCGGGTTCAAGTCCCGGCGTGGGTGGAATTTTTAGCCTCTAAATAGGTTTTCAAAATTGTCCTCAGCACGGGTTAGTGCAACAAAAAGAGTATCATGGTACAATAAGTTCTTAAATTATTGCAATTCAGTTTTTCACACATGTCTGCTCCAGACTCTCGCATACAAATGTCGGTAGATGGCGCATCAATAATTACATTATATACATGTCATGTCAATTTAAATAAAATTACATAATTAATGAAATAAAAAAATTAAAGAAATTTATATGATATGATGTCCTCCACAACGAGTCCGTTGACGGCGACACCCCGACAAGGACCCATCTTAGACCCGAGCGTGCGCTCGGGTGTGTGATGCAAAACCGAATATGCTCTTAAACACGCGGTAACAGCTGCCATTAATGCCATGTCAAATAATAACCTTAAGCAAACCTGTTTTGAAAAGAATAAATGTGGAGTTTCTTTGTTAGCTTCTTCTCCGCATAATCTATTAATTGTGAAACTAACAGCTTTGACGTTCATTAAGTAAACATTTTGTTTTTATAGTGATTAAAATTTTTTGACTTTGACATTGACTTTTAAGTCAACAAAATCAAATGTCAAAATTTCATAATGTCATGAAATTAAAAACACTTAGGTATATTTTTGCGTCAGTTAAATTCAGTTCAATTAAAATATCAATGTCAAACAAATGCACAATTAATTACAATTTAATAAATTCATAAATTCTATACATACAATAAAATATTTGGACTCTTTATGTACATTTTTTCTCCAAAAATTATCAAGATTTTGAAATGGGCACCCAGTTTATCTTGTAACGTTCATTAAAACACAGTTTCTGTGTTATTATGAATAAAAATACTTTGATTTGATTTGAAGTGCTTCTTTAATGTAGTAAGATAAGATGTACAATATATCTATCAGGTGGACGCCCCAATGAAGCAGCTGTCGACTCTGGAGACGTTCGTGACGTACCGCGTGCGCTGCGCCTGCGCACGATGGCCGCCCGCGCCGCCCGTGCGCCGACGGTACAACCACTTCAAGGTAGGGCAGTTGACGAACAATATATTTTACTATCATTCATCTCATTCAAAGGTGTCACTAATAAAGTTTTATTTTATTATATTCTACAACTAATTGATCTTGACGCTTTCCTAATACACGCTGAAATCTGGGTGGTTTGAGAGCCGCGGTTATGTCGTTACATACATACATAAACTCATGCCCGTATCCCAGAGGGGTTGGCAGAGACCAGGGAATGCCACTTGCCACGATTCTGACATATCACTTTCGCTTCCTCAACATTCGTTAGTCGTTGCATACACGCACGCCGGCTTCGGGTACTTTTTATCTTGCCCTTTGCTATTTGACGTTGTATGGGAGCCCCCCTTAAATATTTATTTTATTCTGTTTTTAGTATTTGTTGTGATAGCGGCAATAGAAATACATCATCTGTGAAAATTTCAGCTGTCTAACTATCACGGTTCATGAGGTACAGCCTAGTGACAGACGGACGGACGGACGGATGGACAGCGGAGTTTTAGTAATAGAGTCCCTTTGGGTATGTACGGTACTTTAAAAATGCTTCTATGGTAAAAAAAAAACCCGACCTTTTTGCGCATGCCTGGCATTCCAATCTAAGTTTGACACTCACTCAAAACTCAAACTCAAAAAATCTTTATTGTAATCATTAAAAACTACGATGCCTTGCGCTGGGTGGTCGTATTTGCATATATGTGGAATGGAAGTGTTTTGGTTCTAGCGAGCTGTCATCACACGTTAAAGTTTACGTAACTAGATTATAAGCCTTCACCATGATATTATAACATGCAATGTTGCTTATCTGTGGAGAAATGCAATAAATAATAAAATAAAATGAATGTAGGTACGGTTTTAGGCGGTAGAAATAAATGATACGAAATTGTAAGATAAAAATTACTAAGTTTATTGTAGTAAACTTATAAATTAAAATACAACTCGATCTAATTATGGATGGATGAGTACACGCGCATTGATAGCTTGTTGAATAAGTACTGAGGTGATTTTAGTGATACATCGTAAATGCGGAACTGTGTTGGTGTCAATGCTGAAGTGACAAATTAATTATGTGCGTACTTTGCCCGTACAAGGAATGAAGTTACACAAAGCCCTGACTCTTAAACTAGGAAACCTGTATCTTAAAAGCCAGTGAACACGCAAGTAATCTCAATAATATTTCAAGAATAATAATAAAGTGTTTATTTTTATTAATATACCTTAACATATTTACAGAAACATATTTCCGTGTGGCGCCGGATTAAGAATAGCGTCACTCCATTTCCTTCCGTGTATGTCGCAGAAGGCGACTAAGGAAATCAATTACCAGGAGACGGGCAGCAGCGTCTTCCTGAGATTCCAACCGCATACTGCGATCGCCAACCCGCCTGCCAAGCGTGGCGATCATGGCAAAACCCTTCATGGTTAGGAAAATCATGAGGGAGGCCTATGCCTTGCAGTGGGCGTCAAATGGCTGATGATGATCAAATAATTTAATTTCAGTAATGTCCCCATTCTGCACTACTGGGGAGTTGCTCTATTAATTGTTTTTTTTTTGTATTTACTAATAATACACTTTGTCTGCGTGTAGAAAAGTATAGAAAAGGCCCTTGCTGAAAATCAGTGCTGTGTTCAACAAACCTGCAGCAACTTCTGAGCCTGAGTCCGTTTTACCGCCGCATGGACACAGCTCGTGTCTTCATTGTTGTTGGGTTCTGATAAAGATAAAGATAAAATTTGCATAAACATGTGTCAATGGTAGTACAATAACATGCATTATTAGGGTGTTAAATATAACATTGTCGTGTTAATTTCCATCCAACATGTTTTACCAAGAGTACGTAGCGTGCAAATGTTTTTTTTTGATGATGTGTTTTTTCTTTACTTTTTTTTCTTTCTGTTTTATTATGTCTTTGTGGCGTTAAATAAATGTATTTCTTCTTTAATTCTGAAGCGTAATCCTCACGTCCGCAGGTGCTCCACGCGCGTCTGGCAGCCGCCAACCAGTGGCTGGCGCCGCCGCCGCTTCCCCCGCTGCACTCGGCGCGGCAACAGCTGGACCGGTACTCGCCCTCCTTCGTGGCGCTGCGAGCGTTGGCTCTCGACGCTTTTCTCAGTAAGTGGTTGAATTTGGCTCTCGACGCTTTTCTCAGTAAGTGGTTGAATTTGGCTCTCGACGCTTTTCTCAGTAAGTGGTTGAATTTGGCTCTCGACGCTTTTCTCAGTAAGTGGTTGAATTTGGCTCTCGACGCTTTTCTCAGTAAGTGGTTGAATTTGGCTCTACGATTTTCTCAGTAAGTGGTTGAATTGGGCTCTCGATGCTTTTCTCAGTAAGTGGTTGAATTTGGCTCTCGACGCTTTTCTCAGTAAGTGGTTGAATTGAGCTCTCGATGCTTTTCTCAGTAAATGGTTGAATTTAGCTCTACGCTTTTCTCAGTAAGTGGTTGAATTTGGCTCTCGGTGCCTTTCTCAGTAAGTGGTTAAATTGGGCTCTCGACGCTTTTCTCAGTAAATGATTGTATTTGACTCTGGACGCTTTTCTCAGCAAGTGGTTGAATGTGGCTCCTGACGCTTTTCTCAGTAAGTGGTTGAATCCTGGCAGTGTATAAGTAATTACGCGGCTTCCTCACAATGTTTTCCTTCAGCGTTATGGAGCGGTATTTCCTGACGCTTCAATCGTGACCGCAACAGCCAGACCGTTATTCGCCATCCTTCGTGGCGCTGCGAACCTTAGCCCTTGATGCTTTTCTCAGTAATTGGTGGAACCCTTTGTGAGTCTGTGACGTATAATTTGACATTAATTCAACTTGATTGCTTTATCCGTTCGTAGGAAAAGTGGTCTGGCTTGACAGACGCACGGACAGACTGTAAGGTCTTCGTTTTTTATTTTTCTCTATGGTATATCTACAAAACTGAATGTTGCAACTTAAAATTGCATAAAAGTTTGGTAAATATTAAAGCTAGCGGTGATTTCAATTCTACTACCTACATGCAAATTAGGCGCAAAATAACATACCTATGCTGAGTCAAGAACCTTTTCTTGTACCATGGCACACAGCGTCTCCACCATATCACTTCATCACTACTGTGTGATTGTTCAGAATACGGTATTTGACACGATCAACAATAAATTATTTCATATGCAAAAATTACAAAATATCTCGGAAAATGTATCTCTTTTAGTCAATTACTAGTTATTGCAATTTTTAAATAGATTAAACATAAAAAGAGTGCTCTCTGAAATGTGACGTCATAAGCAAGTATTTTCATACAAAATTCCGTTTTAAAAGTAACTCATTTGATATTTTGTCAAATACCCAATTAGATGATTTATCATTACTTTTTACTTTAAGCTTTTTTAACTGGTTTCGCGTTTTATTATTTGTAAGATCTTATGTGTGTAGTGGTATCTGAATAAACGTTTTTTTTCAATTTCAATTTAAAAAATGCGATAAAATTGCTTCCTTTTTGGTAACTATTTTTTGGTAATTATTTCATATTTCCAACAGACCGCGTGGCGAAGCATCCCATACTGACGCATAACGAAGACTTCCGCACATTCCTCACGACGCCTGACGACGAGATTGACAAGGTAAACCAGCATTTTACGCGTCTATGAAAATATTATGTATGTTAGGAAAAATATCAGTGACTTTAAAACTGTAGGTAGCCAACACAATGTAAATACTAGAAATAGACATAAACTTTCGTTCCCAAAATTTAGGCTGGCAAAGGTTAATACATCCTTTATGGGGCATTGTATACGTTTCTACAATAAGATCCCTGAGGATATAATAAGCTTGCCAGAAACGCGGTTCAAAAAATGTGTCAAGCACACTTTGTGCCAAAAAAGCTACTATAACATTAAAGATTATTTAGATGACAATGATGTCTGGAATTAAAGCCAGTTCAATGCATGAGTTTTAGAACATTTATATAAATCCTGTAAATTAAGGACTTGATAAGACTAAGTTTGGAGTTTTTTTGTCCATTTTTTCTCCAAAATTATCTAGATTTTGAAATGGACACCTAGTTTAACTTGTAACGTTCATTAAGTCGCAGTTTCTGTGCTACTTTGAATAAAAAAAAATTGATTTTGATTTTGAAAACTACTGAAGTACCATCCCTTATCCCTAAAATTTACTTTATTCAGATACTCAAATTCACATGTGGCAATGTTGTGTGTGCATGCTTTAGACCACAACTTAGTACTCATGTCATATTGTACTATATTTCAGTCTACCTAAGTACATATGTTATCTCTTGAGGTAGGGAGGTAATTAAAAGGCTGGTTCTTGATCGTAGAGAAGATACGAGTAGTCGTTTATTTCGGAAAAATGCACGAAATATATTGTCAAATTAGGTTCGCACTTAGTTGCGTGTGAAGCACGCGATTAGTTTGGGGGCGTGCCCGCAAAAATGGACCAATGAATACAAAGCAAAGACTTACACTAGGCACCTTACGTATTAACATTGTACAAAGTGATCTTAACACTAACAAATCAACTTATAACTTTAAAGGGGTACATGTTAAAGTTTTTCTATTACAATATTAACTTATATTAAACTTATTCTAACAATTATATGTACTACCCGGTACAAGATTAACTTATAAGTATTAACTTATTCTAACAGTTCTGTAAATAATAATAAACAGTAATAATACCTATGTGTTCTGCCCGGTACATATATTATTACTTTTATATCGTGTAATGGTTGTGATCTGTTTTGTACACCAAATAAAATAAATCCCCGAGAATATTGGAAACATTCCCGAAGAGGATGTAGTTACAACAATTGAGAAATAAATGTTGCGTTGGTTTGGACATGTGGAAAGGATGAAGGAAGAAAGATTGACGAAACATATATATCGAGCGAATGTGGGAGGAAGGGTCGGTAAGCGACGTCCCAGGCGGACGTATTTCGATCAAATGGGGATGTATTAGCAAAGGGCAAGATAAATAGTACCCGAAACCGGCGTGCGTGCATCCAACGACTGATGTATGTCGAGGAAGCGAAAGTGATCTGTCAGGATCGTGGCAAGTGGCAGTCCCTGATCTCTGCCTACCCCTCTGGGATACAGGCGTGAGTTTATGTATGTCCCAATGTGCCCGAAATTCCTGTCTACTGCTGGACATAAGCCTCCTCAAGCACGTCTTTCTATCCTCGGCCATCCTCATCCAGCCGCTGCCAGCAAACTGGCTGAAATCGTCGGTCCAGCGAGCTGGTGGGAGTCCGTAGCTGCGTTCTGCACTTACGTAAGCGGCCTATATACGTCCCACTGTATGGCACAGGCCTTCTCTCAGAGAGAGAGAGAGAGTATGGGCTTAATCACCCCGCGTGCCCACCGCGGATTGGCGATTTCAAGCGCTGAGGTATGTGAATAGCCCAGACACTCAGGTTTCCTCACGGTGTTCTCCTTCACCGTTAGCGAGTGGTATTGCTGCTATAACTTCACAAATGTACATGACATGGTAGCCTAGTGGGTAGAACATTGGACTCGGAAGCGGGAGACCCAGGTTCGATTCCCAGTGCGGACAAGTACCTATGACTTTGTTTTCTAAGTTATGTACATTTGTGAAGTTATAGTAACAATACCACTCGCTAACGGTGAAGGAAAACATCGTGAGGAAACCTGAGTGTCTGAGCTATTTAAATACCGCAGCGCTTGAAATCGCCAATCCGCGGTGGGCACGCGTGGTGATTAAGCCCATACTCTCTTTCTCTGAGAGAAGGTTTGTGCCCTGCGGGGCGTGTACTACAGGCTGCTTATGTAAGGGACTGCTTATAAATCTGGGTTTTTGATGTTGCAGGTGTTCAAAAGCGAGAACAGCGCTCTGAACCTGTGGGGCCTTAGCAGCGCCCTCTACGGGACCAATGAGACCAAACCGGTTAACGGGGCCAGGTGACTATAACCTCCAAGTCCTTCTTAAACTTATTATTCCAGCCAACCATCCACGTCCTTCCTAAACGTATTATTCCAGTCAACCATCCACTTCTCTCTTAAACTTATTATTCCAGCGAACCATCCACTTCCATCTTAAACTTATTATTCCAGCCAACCATCCACTTCCTTCTTAAACTTATTATTCCAGCCAACCATCCACTTGCTTCTTAAACTTATCACTCCAGCCAACCATCCACTTCCTTCTTAAACTTATCACTCCAGCCAACCATCCACTTCCTTCTTAAACTTATTACTCCAGCCAACCATCCACTTCCTTCTTAAACTTATTATTCCAGCCAACCATCCACGTCCTTCTTAAACTTATTATTCCAGCCAACCATCCACGTCCTTCTTAAACTTATTATTCCAGCCAACCATCCACTTCCTACTTAAACTTATTACTCCAGCCAACCATCCACGTCCTTCTTAAACTTATTACTCCAGCCAACCATCCACTTCCTTCTTAAACTTATTATTCCAGTCAACCATCTACTTTCTTCTCAAACTTATCACTCCAGCCATCCATAGACATAATTTATTGAAGTGTTTTTCAATCTTTTTAAGGACACGCATATGCAGTGAAAGTAATTAAGGAACTCATTGAAGTTGCAATTGCGAGGCTTGTTTATTTTAGTTACTTCCATAGTATTATGTCCTACGGTATACTACTATGGGGCCGGGCAGCAGACATTGAGACTATCATCTTGCAGATATAACGGTTGGACATTTTTTTTAGATAATTATGTTAAGATAATTTTTAGGAGTTTAATTATTAATTTCAGTACCGATATAATATCAAGGATGGTTTTTTAAAGGTATCTTCAGCGAATGATTTTTCTAACAACTGGTACTTTTTCTTAGTAGAAATATGTGGATGTAAAATATCATTGTACTGTAGCTAGTAGCTAAATGTGGACAAGAAGGGCTATGTGGAACAGGGGCAATATATAGTTATAATATAGACAAAATGCGTTTTTAAATTAAAAAAAAAATGACAGCTAGAATATATCTAGATCAATTATTATATTGTTTTAAGTCCTCATAAGACGATTAATTAAGCAATTTTGCCCATGATTTGTTTTGTGCGATTCTGTTTGAAAGTTCGTTTGTATTCTGGTCATCATGTCTGCCAGGGTGCGCTTCTTTTCCATTGAAGCAACTTTAAAATGTCCCAGATTTTGCTCATAATTGTGGTCAGAGACTAGTAGCGAAAGGTTTTACTCAGATTCCAGGTCTAGATTTTGTAGACACGTTTTCGCCTGTCGTGAGGCATTCCACATTACGGATGCTTTTTGCCATAAGTGCGCAGCTAGGTCTGGACATCACTCACTTAGATGTGACAACAGCTTTTTTGAACGGATACTTGAAAGAAAATGTCTACATGACAATCCCAGATGGTATGGTAAATAGTGGTAAGGTTTTAAAACTCAAAAGGGCCATTTATGGTTTAAAACAATCAGCATTGATGTGGTATGGAAGGGTTAAGGATTTATTATGTAGATTGGGTTTTAAGAATAGTAAACTGGAACCATGTCTATTTACAAAAATGACAAAAGATGTTAAGTTAATAGTAACAGTGTATGTTGATGATTTTTTGATTTTCTCAGACACTGCTGAACAAACGCAAAAACTGAAAGACGCATTGGGATCTGAATTTAAATGAAAGATCTAGGTCCAGTAAGGCGATATTTGGGCATGAGAGTAAATGTGAATAAAGATTGTAATACCGTAACTGTTGATCAACAACAATACATAGAGCAATTATTGTCTAGGTTTGACATGACTGATTGCAGATCTGTGGATACGCCTGTTGAATGTAAACTTAACATTGATAAATCTGAAAAATGTGCAACTGATATTCCTTACCAAAGGCTTATTGGAAGCTTGATGTACTTAGCAGTGTTAACTCGACCTGATATTGCTTACAGTGTAAGTTACTTAAGCCAGTTTAATAATTGTTATAATGAGACTCATTATAAATATGCCAAACGTATACTAAAGTACTTGAAGAAGACCAAAACTTATTGTCTTAAGTTTAGCAAGGGTAATGTCGAGTTGGAAGGTTTTGTCGATGCCGACTGGGCAAGTGATAGTTTGGACCGTAAATCCTATACTGGTCACTGCTTCACCATGTCTGGTTCTGTAATTTCATGGCTAAGAACGAAGCAAAAAACCGTAGCGTTATCTAGCTCTGAAGCAGAATATGTAGCTCTTTCAGAAGCTTGCAGAGAAGCTGTGTATTTAAGGAATTTATTATATGAAATTACAGGAAAGTACTCTATGATTACTGTACATAGTGATAACCAAACAGCTTTAAAGTTGGCAGTGAATCAGTTCCATAAGAAGACGAAACATATAGATGTAAAGTTTCATTATGTGAAAGACGTTGCTGACGGAAGGCTTGTAGAATTGAAATAGATTTGCTAACTAAAGGTTTACCGCCTGTAAAGCATTATAAATTCATGAATATGTTGGGGGTCATACCTATTGTTTAGTTAGTTATTAGAAAGCTTTAAGATATTTATGTTTTGATAAGTGGGGGTGTTATAGTATACCAAAACAGGTCGAAATGCTGTCTGAAGTTGTTTATGGTTTTAATAAAAAACGTATCTGTCTTTAACGGTCAACCAACGTGTTTTAATACATTCATCATCAGCTCATCATCATCATCAGCCATTTGACGCCCACCGCAGGACATAGGCCTCCTTCGTGGATTTCATAACCACGAGGGGTTTTGCCATAATCGCCACGCTTGGCAGGCGGGTTGGCGATCGCAGTATGCGGTTGGAATCTCAGGATGACGCTGCTGCCCGTCTCCTGGCAATTGATATCCTTAGTCGCATTCTACGACATTCACGGAAGGAAATGGAGTGACGCTATTCTTCAGCACGCTCGCACAATGTAACACGCTCCACGTAAGAACAGTAAGACTGTACTTCTCTCTCTCTCCCGCAGAGTGAAGGACCCGGAGTTCTCGGCGGCGGCGGACTACCTGCAGTCGCTGCAGCAGAAGCTGACCACACTCTGTGCGCTCAGCACCAAGCTGTGCAAGGGCTCCGCGGCCCTCGGCGCCGAGTACAAGGGGTGAGTGCGGCGTCCTGTTGCGGGGCGGGTCAGGAGAGTCTTTTTAAAAAATATATTTTTCTTAACACATTTATTGAAATAATGAAATTGGACAATGGAAATAGAAGAACAGAGACGACCGTCTTTCACGAGGCCGGATATTGAATTAAGAAAAGGAGTGACTGGTCTTGCGTCATGCCATGGGAAAAAGCTACACGTGTCGATTGCACCTACTGACACGTCAGCACTCTCCCATGCATACAGTCTCTAGGGAAAGGTGATTATAACAGTCCCCTGATGTAAAGGATAAAACACACCGACGCGGTGGCGGTGGGGGTGGCGGTCCGTACAAAATACTGCCGCCGTAAATGATTTGTGTGAATGAAAGGGCTTTGCAATATTTATTTGCGCGGGAGAATGTTTTCAATTCAATTCTTAATTATGTCTACCCTAAGGATTCTGCCAATGTCGAGTTTTGGAGATAGATAGTTTTTTTTTTTGTTGTTTTTTTTTCATATTTAACAAAACCCCGTAGGTTAGTTGTGGTGATATAGTAATAACAAAATACATAAAATACATAAAAAACCAGATACATTAGTAATAGACAGACAATCACAATCGAATTTTGTTACTTTTTATAAAATTACATAGATCTTTAATAAATGGAGAGAATTGGTTTTCGGCTGGCAACCCCAGACCGAACAGCTGACTTCAAAAGCAGCTCAGTAGTTTTTATTTATTATAATTGATATTTTTAGTGTATTTCGAGTCCAGTTGAACGTAAATTCATTTAGCAATACATAGTAGTGAAGTGTGAATCAAAGTTCCTAGCGAAAATCAAAATAATACCAGAAAAACGTACTATAATTGTACCGAGCGGCCGAACTGTCAAACGGTTCGAATTGCAACGACTAAATCGGGGAAGTATTGTTTTAATACTGTATTTTACGCCTCATACTACACTTAATACTGCTTAAACAAACTGTAAATAACCTCACGTACGTGAGACACGTCCCATACAAACACTTCGGCTCGGTTTTGGCTCTCTTTACTTGACGAAAAGTGGAAGCGAAGTTGAGACAAAACAACTAGCCTCAGCCATCACAAACATACACTCAACACCTATAAACGTGCCATCAAATCGTCATCAGTCAATATCATCTTACACGGTCAGATACTGACACCGATTCCCGGTTTTTTTCAGGTAACAGTAGCATGCTGACCCGAAGCAAGATGACTGCACGCGATATGGAGCTGAGGCTAAAGGCGACCCTGCTCGAGCTCAAAAAGAGCAAGGAGCTGTGTGACTCGCTTCTTCAAGAACGAGAGGAAAGTGAAGAGGAGATCCATAAACAAAATAAAACCAACTCAGCACTGAAAGAAGAGCTCAATGAATTGGACATCCAGTGCCAGGACTTAATTGCCCAGCGGGATGAGTTGCAACATCAAGTGAAATCATTTAACAAATGCCATGATGTCCACGATGTAGCGCTACAGCGCATACGCTCGCTTGAACACCAGCTTGCTGAGGCACATCACGAGCTTCAGCAAATAAGTGAGCAGGAACAACACAAAGAGAGCGCTAGAACTATGGCTCTATATAATGAAGTTATGAGTGACACAGGGATACCAACTGTCGACCTTACCACAGCCAGTGATAAGTCTTGCACTATGCAGAATAGCAGTAGCATGAAAATGAACAGTGTAAACAAAATCAAGAAGTATATTAAAACAAAAAAGTACATTCAGAAGGTACAGAAACTAATTAAACGAAGCCGAAGGAGTTTAGAAAGTGTACCAATTCACCGTCAAAAACTACAGTTAGAAACGGAAATGGCTGAATGTCAGAAGGAGTTATTCACCAGCAACGTGGACCACGAGCTAGCGATGGCTGAACTACAACTACAAGTCGAAGATCTGCAGTATCAATTACTGGACATCACCTGCAAGTACTCGGCTACGCAAACTCAGTATAATGACAGCATTTCAGCGATGAATGGGTTGATTGCACTCAGCAAAAGCAATCTGGAACGTGTCGAGTCCAACTCTATCCAGGATTTGGAAGACTCAGAAGACAGACCAAGTTTGTTACCACTGCCACTAACATCGAATGTGCTTACACACTCAGCCCCTATACAGCTGAGCTCCATGCAGCCTCGGAGCAATGGAACGGGCAGTCAGAAGCCATGCTTGTCTCCACTATGCCCAGTGCCCGACACACTGGCCCCTTTACTGCTGGATCTGGCACAACAGCATGGAGGTGAGCAAAATGGACCGCCTGCACCAACAAATGCGACAGTGGAGACCAATGTGCCATCAACCTGTGATGCAAAACTTGATGGACAAGCCACGACTAGATTGACCAGCAGTGATGATGCCTCTTACAAGACGATAATTTTTTCAGATAAGATAGGTGTAGGTTTAGGTAGCAGGCTGCAGTTCAATTTAAAGCAGCATGTAGAAAACATATGTATGCCTAATGCCTCTTATATGCAATTAGTCAACGCTTTGCTCAGCAAACAATATGATAGAAATACTACTATTGTATTATTAATGGGGAACAGCACAGGGATTCAAGAAAGTGACTTGATAAATTACTTTGAGTCCATATTAGTTTTGAATGTAAGGAAAATCATTATCTGTGCTTTTCCCTATTCAAAAACGTTGTCTGAGACACAGAATGGCCGGATAGGTAAACTTAACCGGCTATTGTATAACATGACCTTTGGTCATAGAGACCAAGTACTTTATTTTGATACGAATAACTTTATTCGAAATTTTATATTGACTAGGGACACAATGCATGTGCCCCTTTCTTCAAAGAGACAGATTGCCAAATTGTTGGCATTCAATATTTACGACCCAATTATTGTTAAGACAATAAAACAGGTACCTGTAGTCAATACAAACTGTAGAAAAAGTTCTACTAGTAAACCTCTGTATTCGGAGGCTTTAAAAAAACATAGCATAAATAAGTTAAGCTTGACTGCTGATTTAAACTGTCAGCGCAGACCACAGAAAAGCCCCCCCTAAAGAAATTAATTTTAGCTAATCAGAACATACAGGGTGGCTTTTCTGGAAAGTTACTAGAGTTAGAATTATTTTTAGAACAACATGAAGTTGACATACTTTGTGTCACAGAGCACTGGCTACTAGAGACTCAAATGAATTTTACTGTACATAACTATCAAATAGCCAGTTGCTACAATAGAAAGTCTTTACTGCATGGGGGATCTTTAATACTAGTAAAAGATAGTTTAAAATTTAAACAAAGGAAAGACATTTGTAGGCTTTCTGTTGAAAAAGTAATTGAGCTGTCATGTGTTGAATTGTCTAAACACATTGTAGTAAGCTTATACAGGCCCCCTACCAGCGATTACAGTATATTCGAATCGGTATTAGAGGATGTATTAAAAGTAGCTTCCAGTAGTAATAAGAAAGTTATAGTGTGTGGTGATTTTAACATCGACCTGCTAATAGATTCCCCTTTGACAACTAAATTACAAATTATTTTTAAATCATTCAATTTAGTCCATATTTTTTTAGAGCCCACCAGGATTACTGAAACTACTGCTACTTGTCTCGATAACGTCTATTGCGATTGCAATTTTTTTGATTACTCCACAGTGAATTGCTTAAAGTCAGATCACAGTGGTCAAATTGTAAATTTTGAAATAGATTCAGAAAAATCTAAGCAAGTTATTCTATGCAGGCCCATTACAAGTAAAAAACTAGAATCATTTAAATTACATCTTCAAGGTAGCTTAACTGCTCATAAAGGTAAAACCCTAAATGCTAACGCCCATTACGAAGACTTCTTTAGAGTCGTTTCAGTTCATTTTGAAAATGTTTTTAAATTAAGAGAATTACCTAGCAATGAAAATAAAGTAGGGTTTAATGAATGGGCCACTGCGGGCATCCGAAAAAGTAGAAACACACTGTATGCATTGTATGAGAAAAAAACATACACATATGACCACAGTTTTATAGAGTATGTTAAACTATATTCTAAATTATTCAGGGCCGTCTGCCACAAAGCTAAATGCGAACATATAAAGAAACAAATCCTCCAGTCTTCAAATAAATCTAAAACAATCTGGACTATTATAAATAGGGAAACTGGTAAAGCCAAATCAGGAGATCGCGAATTTTCTCTAAAGATAGATGATAAAGTAATAACATCAAATGAGGACATTGCTGCGGCCTTTGAACAATTCTTTACAAATGTTCCAATTGAAACTACGGCTCCTTTAGATTCGTCTCCTGATCTTGCTGCAAGTTTATTAAAAGACAATGTCCCCTCGTGCGGTTACGAGTTTTCGTTCGACTTCATTAATCCCCATAGCGTAATTAAAGCGTTTAAACTATTAAATCTTAAAAAAACGGAAGATTTGTGGGGAATGTCAGTAATCATAGTTAGTTCAGTAATAGATGTCCTCGCTTCTCATTTAGCAAAAATTTTTAACAAATGTGTAGGTGAGGGTTCATTCCCTGACCTAATGAAATACAGTAGGCTCGTTCCGTTGTTTAAAAGTGGCGATAGGCATGATCCCACAAATTTCAGACCAGTCTCGATCCTACCCGTATTGAGCAAAATATTCGAAAAGATTGTTTTAGTTCAACTACTTACGCACTTTAATAATTATCAACTTCTCCATAACCAGCAGTTCGGCTTCACGCAGGGACGGTCGACGACGGACGCTGGTGTCTTGCTAGTTAAACATATTTATAGTGCATGGGAGGATCGTAGGGATGCTATAGGTGTTTTTTGTGACTTGTCAAAGGCATTTGATTGCGTGGACCACGAGACACTTTTGGTAAAACTAGAGCATTACGGAGTAAAGGGGAAAGGTTTAGAACTGATGAGATCTTATCTAAAAGGAAGGGTTCAAAAAGCGGACATAAATCGTATAAAATCCACAGGTTCACAAATAAAAATGGGAGTACCACAGGGATCAATTTTGGGGCCGTTCCTTTTCCTTGTATACGTAAATGATTTGCCGTTTATGGTACAAAACATGTCCGAGATAGTATTATTTGCAGATGACACGTCACTTATTTTTAAAATTAAGAGACAAGAAAATAATCTTGACGATGCAAATGATGCTCTCTCGCGTGTGTTGGATTGGTTCACGGCAAATAATCTGCTTCTAAATTCCAAAAAGACAAAATGTATAAAGTTTACCTTACCAAACGTAAGATTAGTTGAAAACAACATTGTACTCGGAAAAGAAAAACTAGAATTTGTAGAAGATACCGTTTTTCTAGGCATCACAATCGATTCAAAATTGCAATGGGGTCCTCATATTGTAAAACTAGCACACAGGCTTAGTTCTGCAGCATATGCAGTAAAAAGAATTAGAGAGCTCACTGACGTTGCAACTGCTAGGCTTGTTTATTTTAGTTACTTCCACAGTATTATGTCCTACGGCATACTACTGTGGGGTCGGGCAGCAGACATTGAGACGATCTTCATCTTACAGAAGAGAGCCATCCGATTTATTTACAAGTTAGGTAGTAGGGATTCGCTAAGAGATTTCTTCAAAGAAACCAACATCTTAACAGTTGCATGTCAATACATTTATGAAAATATTATGTACATTAGAAAAAAT
Organism: Yponomeuta malinellus; assembly: GCA_947308005.1. Lineage (NCBI taxonomy): Eukaryota > Metazoa > Arthropoda > Insecta > Lepidoptera > Yponomeutidae > Yponomeuta > Yponomeuta malinellus. Next base: position 8,366,246 of record OX371022.1, read on the forward strand.
ATCAAAGACTTCGAAAATGTTGGTGGCCACCATAATTTTAATACTAGAAATAAACATAAATTGTCATTTCCACTATTTAGACTTGCAAAAGTTAACACATCCTTTATGGGGCACTGTATAAGGTTCTACAACAAAATTCCTCAAGATATATTAGAGTTACCTCCAACGCGATTTAAAAAATGTGTTAAGCACATTCTGTGCAAAAAGGCTTACTATAACATCAAGGATTACTTAGAAGACAAAGATGTTTGGCATTAAACAGTAGATTAATATTATTTAAAGGACGATTGTGACTAGTGTTCAACACATTCATGACTAATATTTTAAGTTGAAAACTCTGTTAATTAAGTTAAAACGTGTTTTGAAAAGAATAAATGTGGAGTTTCTTTGTTAGTTTCTTCTCCACATAATCCATTAATTGTGAAACTAACAACTTTGACGTTCATTAAGTAAACATTCTGTTTTTACAATGAATAAAAATATTTGAAAAAAAAAAAATACCAATTGTAACAGAGAACGAAAATTTGTGGGAAGAGGGAGATTGGAAGGAAGATAATTATATAGGGAAGAAGATAATTATTTTGAGCAGTAATGTTTTAAGCGGTGGACGTGATTGTGGTTCACAGGTGACGGAGGTTTGGGGAGCGTTGTCTCTGATTAGTTGGACTTTTCGCTTGCGTTCCGTTTTGTCATTTTATTTTTATTTTATTTATTTAGGAGCACCAACAGAAAGCATATTGTACGCCTTTTACAATAACACTGTAGGTCGTAGGGGTGCATTATTATCTATACCTTTAATAGGCGCCCACAACATTTCATCAACATCGTCGGCCATTTGACGCCCACTGCAGGACATAGGTCTCCCTCATGGTTCTCCAAGCTTCCCGGTGTTGTGCCGCCCGCATCCTGCGACTCCCCGCCATCGTAACCAGGTCGTCAGACCATCTGGTGGGGGGCCTGTTACCGTAACCAGGTCGCCAGACCATGTGGTGGGGGGCCTACCACCGTAACCAGGTCGCCAGACCATCTGGTGGGGGGCCTGCCACCGTAACCAGGTCGCCAGACCATCTGGTGGGGGGCCTGCCACCGTAACCAGGTCGTCAGACCATCTGGTGGGGGGCCTGCCACCGTAACCAGGTCGTCAGACCATCTGGTGGGGGGCCTGCCACCGTAACCAGGTCGTCAGACCATCTGGTGGGAGGTCTGCCCACGCTGCGTCGTCCGGTCCGCGGTCGCCACAACATTTACCTTCTTATTAATCTTAACTAAAGTCAGATCTTATCAAAGCTTATAAATGTAATAAAATTATGTAACTATTACAGCAAAAAAAAAACCACGAAGGAGGCCTATGTCCTGCAGTGGGCGTCGAATGGCTGATGATGATGATGACAGCAAAAAAAATCAAGAATTTAAAATAGGCATTATAATTTTAGTTTTAAGGATACATTTCAGGATTTTATCTTTTATACATACACATACATACATACATAAACTCACGTCTGTATCCCAGAGGGTTAGGCAGAGACCAGGGACTGCCACTTGCTACGATCCTGACAGATCACTTTCGCTCCCTCAACATTCATTAATCGTTGCATGCACGCACGCCGGTTTCGGGTACTCTCTAACTTTTATAATGGGCAGTTTCTCATTCATCATCATCATTATCAGTCATTCGACGCCCACTGCAGGACATAGGCCTCCTTCATGGTTTTCCTAACCATGAAGGGTTTTGCCGTAATCGCGACGCTCGGCAGGCGGGTTGGCGATCGCAGTATGCTGTTGAAATCTCAGGAAGACGCTGCTGCCCGTCTCCTGGTAATTTATTTCCTTAGTCGCCTTCTACGACATCCACGGAAGGAAATGGAGTGACGCTATTCTTAATCCGGCGCCACACGGAATATCCGGCGCCACGAGAGATGAGTTTCTCATTAAATATATTAAAATTACTAGACTTGGCGTTGAACGAATTGTATCCCTCGCACAGTCATGGCAGTCGTCTCACACTGTCTATCTGAAATAAACAATTAAATAATTAATTAGCAAGTATATTGTTTCTTTGTTTTTCCCGTGTCATACTGTATGCAGCCTGTTTTGTGCGACAAATAAATAAAATAAAAATGTAATGTTCCATTCCAGCATGACGACGGCGTGCTCGACTTGGTCGGGCGCGGAGCGGGGGGCGCTGTCGCGGGCGCTGGCGGGGGCGGCGCGGGGCGCGGGCGGGGCGGGGCGCGCGCGGGGCCGCCGCGGGGCGGGGGCGGGCGCGGGGGCGGGGGCGGGTGTGGGGGCGGGCGCGGGGCGGGGCCGCGCGCTGCTCCCCCTACTCGCGGAGTATGCGCGCGCGCACGGGGAGAAGATCAAGATGAGGGATAATACGCACGGTGAGATAAGTACAAATCTTAATAGTGCAGCCCATGTAATTATGTCCCGTAAAGCGGTGGTAGCCTAGTGAGTAGGACATTGGACTCGGAAGCGAGAGACCCAGGTTCGATTCCCAGTGCGGGCATGTACCTATGACTTTGTTCTCTAAGTTATGTACATTTGTGAAGTTATAGTAGCAATACCACTCGCTAACGGTGAAGGAAAACATCGTGAGGAAACCCGAGTGTCTGAGCTGTTCACATACCTTGAGCGCTTGAAATCGCCAATCCGCGGTGGGCACGCGTAGTGATTACGCCCATACTCTCTCCCTGAGAGAAGGCCTGTGCCCTACTGTGGGATGTATATAGGCTGTTTAGGTGCTACGTCCCACTGCAGGGCACAGGCCTCTTAGAGAGAGTATTTGTCTTCACACGTTGTCCATATTGACAGGGTCCCATTGGCATCCTTCGGCTGCGGCTGCGTCTATCGTGCGATCTATTTTAAATTTTAAAAACTTATACTTTTTTTTCTATTTCAGCGGCATACATTGCTGGCAACAATGGTTCAGATGAACTGCACAACAGGTGAATTAAAAAAAAAATATTAAGCCATATTTTTTCCGGGGAGCTTGGAAAACAACCATGAGGGAGGCCTATGTCCTTCAACGTCCCTCAGCGTCAAGTGGCTGATGATGATGATGATGATATTTTTCTATAAATTCTCTTGCCCAGACTTCTATAATAAGCTAATACGTCGTCTAATATAAGCAAATTGAAGTGGCAGTAGGCTGGTAGTTCGGTCTCTAAACACTGCCCGAAGGGGCTTGTTTCATAAAACTACAATTCATAGTTCACTATTACAATTCGATAAAAAAAAATGTGTTGAGCACATTCTGTGCAAAAAGGCTTACTATAACATCAAGGATTATTTAGAAGACAAAGATGTTTGGCATTAAACAGTAGATTAATATTATTTAAAGGACGATTGTGACTAGTGTTCAACACATTCATGACTAATATTTTAAGTTGAAAACTCTGTTAATTAAGTTAAAACGTGTTTTGAAAAGAATAAATGTGGAGTTTCTTTGTTAGCTTCTTCTCCACATAATCCATTAATTGTGAAACTAACAACTTTGACGTTCATTAAGTAAACATTCTGTTTTTACAATGAATAAAAATATTTGAATTGAATTGAATTGAATCGATGTACATTGCAAAGTCGATTAACCCACAGATTAACAAAACAACTGTGCTACGCAATGTACCCCGAATCGACAGCTTTATGAAACACGGCTCAGACGTTGTAAGTCATCTATCACAATTCACACATGTAAAAAGTGTAATCAAAAATCCTCCCCACAGACTGGAGCAGGCCTCTGAGGCGCTCCGCTCCGAGCTATCCGACTGGGGCGGCAAAACGCGCGCCGACATCAAGGCGATACTCCTAGAGCAAGCCAACAAGCAGGTCATGATCCATCAGCAGACCCTCTCCGGCTGGGAGCAAGCCCTGGCCATGTCCCACGACGCTGACCCGAGCGAACTCTTCAAGACCGTCTCGAAAACCGCCGTCCAGAACCTCTCGCCGTCTAAATCCAGACAGGACATGCCTCAGGACGAGCCGGAGACTGAAAGAGACTTGGACGACTTAGACATAGAGACGTACAGCAATGAGGGGTCCGACTTTCAGGAGTTCAGCTCCAGAATCCACGACCCCGCAGAGACTTCGCAGGACCACTTCACGGAAAGAAATGACAGCGGCTCGAAGGCTGACGCGTCGTGCGTTGACAGCGAGCTGCTTGACAGTGACAGGCCTGTCACGCCTGTCACGGGCGCGCCTGTCACGTCGGACCCGCTGCAGGACTTCGCCGAGGTGGATCTGTCGTCGTGATTCGTGGACACGCTCTTCTATTGTGTTCTGAATGAGTTTTGAGCGGTTGTGTACGAAGTTAAACACGGGTTTATGGCCTGTGACGCGTGGTGATAATGTCTAAAGCTGCATTCAGATAACCCCTATCCTGACCCCTTGGGTATTTGTCGACATCTTCACACGAATTCATTTGGGAACTAAATCAGTGGTTCGTAAACCTCTGAGTTCCGCACTGCCCCATATTTCGGCCATTGTACGTAACAGGAACGTGAGATCACTCCAGTTAGTCTATCACTTTTCAAAAACGCCAGCAATGCTCTAATGTCCCTACTGGCCTCCTGATGAGGTCCCAGCTCCCCAATGATGGTGATTCGTTGCTTTTCCACGCTCTTACAGCGAATGGTCACGTGGACTGGTGTTTAACGTGTTTCCCCAAATAATCGCAATAACAATTTGTTGTTAAAATATATTACAAGCCATTTGAAATTATCGTTCATTGCATTTAAAAATGTGTGCGGAGAAGAACCCGGCCTCTGCCTACCCCTCTGGAATACAGGCGTGAGTTTTAGTGACGGAAAACCAATAATTTTCTTTTTCGCCGATTTTCATGTTCTTGTTTCTGACTTGTTATAATCTGTGTTTCACAAGCAGTGAATTTGAATCTATTGTAGTAAATATTTTATTTTGCAGAGAGACGTTTTCTTATCTCTTTAAGTATCAGTGCGTCTCTTAAAATTTCTCCTAAAAGAACGAGACAAAACAATACTTAATTTTATACTTAGTAAAATTCTAAATTCAGAAACCGGATTAGTTCAGATTTTTAATCGGAAACCAGTGAAATTCTCAATTCGGACACCGATGGATAACTTCAGATTTTTTTGAGAATCGAGTGATATTCTCAATTCAGAAATCGACGGGTATTCACATTTTCTATCGGAAACCGGGAGAAATCTCGTGACATAGTGCAATTCTCAAAACAGAAACTGGGTGTACGAAGGAATTAAAATGCATCCTTTCAGGTGTTGATGTTTAAAATTTTTCCGCGCAATGGAAAATAAAATAACTCGACATTGCTGGCCCAGTGGTTGGCAATTGGCTCACATTCGAGAGTCACCGGTTCTATGCTCGGCGATACCGTTTGTATTATTGTCATGTACTTATCCTATCGCGAAGCAATGTTATAGCTTTACACCACACCGCACCGCATACCGTTTCCCTGGATGTAAACTATACTTATAAATACTTTAGAATTCAAGCAATAGAAAATGTATTTCTTGAATCAATCCAACAAATAACTATAGGGCCAGTTTCTGAATTGAGACTTTCGCTAAGGTTTCGCTGGGTTACGAAGTAATAGTTAACTGTAGTGCTCTCTTCGAATTTCTCAGAAAAGAGCGTGACAGAACGTTACTTTAGTATTTACTTAGCAAAATTCTCAATTCAGAAACCGGGCCTAAGAGTGAAATCGAATTCCTTAGTAAAATTTAACTTTAACTTTATAAAAAAAATTAAAATTTAACTTAATAAAAACTTGTAAAAACACGATTCCTTAAAACAGTCCTAAGAAGCAGTTTCAGTGGAATCATCTTTTTATAAACAAGAGAAATATTGTTTATAATGAGAATAACACGCCCTCAAAAGATTGCTAGAGAAAACTGAATTTGCACGGATATTTACTCGTTTATTTTTTCATTTTACAATTTTCCGACTTTTCGGTACTTTTGCGAGTGCCGTGGTCTTGGTAGAAAACGTCAGAAAAAAAAATGAAAAAATTAACGGGTAAATATCCGTGCAAAATTCCGTTTTTTATTATTTCCAGTCCTTAGAAAATTTGCTAACGCTTTCAAGAAGAAACTCTAAATTTCCCCGATGCCTGCACTTGCCCGATCGCTGGCACGGTGAGCCAGAGGTCGCGGCATGGGTTAAATTTTTAGCCTCTAAATAGGTTTTTAAGATTTCAAATTCACTTTTTTTTTTTCGTTTTTTTACGATTTTTCTCAAGTGTGTCAAATGCAAACGCATCCAGGAGCAGTGTATTTGGCGCGGAGTTACTTACCTAAGGTAGTTCTTAAATTTAAAAATGTAGATACCTACCATATCAAAAAGACAATCTATCTAGTATATATTCTAAAGCTTAACGTTTGCAATAAATAATTATGCAAGGCTTGGCATGACTCGTTGACTGATATTATTTGTAAATAAAGAAAATATTGTATACCTAATAATAATAGAACCGTCAGAACGTCGGTAACTTGTACCTACCTAATTATTAAAGGCAATGAAAAAATCTTTTACAGATTATTTCTGCAAAGTCCTCTACAACACTGCTCAAATACATTTTAAAGGAAAATGCCAACTTAAATCTGGAGTGTCTTTGTTAGCATTGTCGCCGCATAATCTATTAATTGTGAAACTAACAGCTTTGACGTTCATTAAGTAAACATTTTGTTTTTATAGTGCATAAAATTTTTGACTTTGACTTTAAACGGCATTTGAAGAGTGTTTTAAGGAGTTTTCAATAAGACTGTACGTTAATACCATTTCTGGACTACATTAACAGAATTTTCGAATAAGCACTACACATTATTAACATAACACCGGTCAAAGCGGCGGGCGTGCGCGGGACCGCACCACATACCTCAGCCCGCAGTCAGATACGAGCAACCGACGACGCGAGCTCCGTCTCTACTCACCATGATTAAGCTCTGCTAATCGGAGCGAGAGATGAGAGTAGCCAAGGAACGTGCTCAGTGGCGTGCTATAGGAGAGGCCTATGTCCAGCAGTGGACAAGCATAGGCTGATGATGATGATGATGAATCGGAGCGAAACCTGGTCGGACTCTTCCGAAAAAAAACCAAGTAAGTTTACCCGATGTTAAGTTAATAATTCAGTATTCTTTGCGGTTTTGCAAACGCATTGCAAGTATAGAATAGCATTTTTTTGTGGACCATGCCAAGCCTGAGAAAACATAATAAAGTAGAGATTTTTAAACATAGTCTACTGTATGTATTTAAATGCAATAAATTGTCATACCTGTTGTATATAGATTTATTTATTTCTAACTTAATAAAACGTTTTTCAATAATAAATCTCTGAGTATTTCCTTTTTAGGGTTCCGTACCCAAAGGGTAAAAACGGGACCCTATTACTAAGACTTCGCTGTCTGTCTGTCTGTCACCAGGCTGTATTTCAAGAACCGTGATAGCTAGAGAGTTGAAATTTTCACAGATTATGTATTTCTTTTGCCGCTATAACAACAAATACTAAAAACAAAATGAAGTAATTATTTAAGGGGGACTCCCATACAACAAACGTCATTTTTTTGCTGTTTTTTTTTATCTTTGTCTAATGTTGTATAGATAATGGTACGGAACCCTTCGTGCGCGAGTCCGACTCGCACTTGGCCTGTTTTACCAGTATATATGTGAGTTTGTTTCACAAATGATTCCACGATCATATTTAATCTAGATATAGATTTGACCTAGTGCCTGGTTCTAAATTAGGAAACCCCCTGTGCTCTGGCATTGATTTTTTTTTAATTCAGCCGCTAGGCTATAACTGATGACTTTACATTTTAGTACCAAAACTGCCCTTAACGTAACCGATTAGCGTGCATGTATGTAATGGGTTCGACTGTATTTGTTTAAGTATTCGAAATTTGTCTGTGACATAGGGGCAAACATTAAAATGTAACAAGCAATAAAAAAACGCCAAATGTAAAACAATAATTATTTATTCATATCAACAATCTACCACAATTTCAGTACAATCATCTACGTAGCTCTCAACCAGAAATAATATAGACTTTCGGTCTCAAGCTGGGTTTTGACGGTCTGAGTGCGCTCGGACCGAGTGCGTCGTCATAATCAACTAACACTGTACGCACACGGTCCGAGCGTACTCAGACCGTCAAAACCCGGCCTTATTCAACCGACAGATTGAATAAGACCGAAAGTCAAGATTCCTTAAAACGCCGTTTAAAATAGTCTGTGGTGGAGATTTTACAAGGGAAAGTCTTAACCACAGATTAAAGAAACGGACTCTTAGGAGTGCTTTACAGGAATCGTGTTTTCATAAATACGACCGCTAACCTATAAAATTGTCCCCGCAATTATGACAAAAGGAACCAGCAGAATTAGTGGTACCAAAATAAATGTAGAATTTAATGTTGAAAACGGCGTTCAAATATCAACTCTATTTCCATTAAAGTACCACCCATTTTATTGCTATACTGGTAACACTAAAACAGTTGCTCCGATTGGCCAATTGATCCGCCATCTTGTTTAAACCTGTCTCTGATTGGCGAGCCAATCATCAATATATAGTGTTATCAAAAACGTCTCATGAGCTTCATTCTTTTGTGAACAAACACCCTACGCTTTACGTAGACAACAATCAATCGGGTACTCGTCTACTGCTGGAGATAGGCCTCACTGCGGCACGCCACGTCTTTCTGTCCTCGTCCATTCTCATCCAGCCGCTGCCAGCAATCTGCCTCAGATCGTCGGTCCAGCGAGCTGGTGGACGTCTTATGCTGCGTTTCCCCGTTCCACAGAACGGGCAAACGCGGCATCGCCACTCGAGATCCTTTGTACCCAATCGGCTGTCGATTCATAGGGAGATGTGACCAGCCCACTGCCACTTCAACTTGCTCAGCTTATAGGCAATGTCAATCACCTTAGTTCTTTAGCGAATTGTCACATTTCTAACGTAAACGCCAGTAAACTAAAGAGCTTACAGTAATCCTCTTACATACAAATCATACAACTCACACACACTTGTATGAAAAGTACTAAGTTTTAATCTTAAAAAAATCTGTGGCCGCAACAGGTACGAGCAAATATACAAGGTGTTCAAAGACCAACCACCGCGTATACAGGGTGTATTAAGATTCCTCTAGTCTTCGGGAAAAGCGGAGAGTCTAGGTACTAGTAAATCCTAACAACTTTAACTATGGGACACACTTGGAAATCGAGAAAAAATCATTAGCTGTTTCTCGCATTGTTCTTTAGCACCCTGTATATAACTTTTGTGGACGGTTGTGACCATTATAACCCTTGGGAACTGTAGCATAGCACATTAGTTTGTCGATAGTTGTAACAAATATTGAAATGTACAAATAACATGAAATTACATATTTGAGCTCTTGTGGGAAATAAACATAAAAACAATTGTGAGTAAATGCAAAACAAGTGCTAGTTTTGACCGAGCCCGTCTACTTAAAATTACAACTAGGCAAGGGCCAAAACCTACACACCACCAGTCTGTTTTTTAATTCGATGAAAAAAAAATACTGTCACTTTGACATGTGACGGGGTTGTTAACCATCACATTTGTTGCCGTACTCTATGTGGACATCAATAAAAGTTTATTTTTTAAGGTCGTGATAGGCGACGGCTATAAATTATATTAATATATCGCGCGATGTCTTGTTCCATACTAAATACGACCGCATGTCGAGTTGCATGTTGGATATTGTGTCGAAAAAATATCGCATATATTAACGCCGTCGTATTTGACGGCCATATATTTAAGGTTCCAATGAAATGTATGCCAATAAAAAACTCGATTATCAAAAGAAAAGTAAAAAGAAATTTTATTTATGCAACAGAAACCTCTTTCACATGTTGCATTACTCATGTGGACTCGAAAAACTAGCCAAACTTGTCGAAATCACAAGAAAACACGGGAAACAACATTCGCGTAACAAAGAAAAAAAAACAGAATGTTTCAAAATAAATTAAGTCTTCATGAATGTGTCAAACCTCAAACCCAAGGTTACCAACATTCAAGTGTTGCCAATACGTAAAAAACTAATAATCCCATTTTACTTCCAAATAAAATTTGTGTGAGCTACTTTAGTGTTTTTTTAAATACTTTACTTTTATGGGTTACTAAATATTAATTAATGTCTTTGACGCAATTAGGATTTTGCTCACACGAGTACTTTTTTTTAAAGTAAAACCAAAATGTACCAAATATAACGATATATTTTACAATGGTAACACTGCTCCATTTTTTTTTGCATCGAATTAAAAAGCAGACTATGTGTTTACCATACAAATAAATAAAACGTACATTAATATTTTTTACAGAAAAATATAATTTCTCGACGTCACGTCACGTTTGTTCGTAACATTTTCTCAAAACGTGTCTTCTCTTTGGTTTATAATATGTATTGAGTGACGTCGTCAGGAAGTAACAAAATCCGCGCATGTATCCGTGTATGTCCAAAAGTATGATTAAATTATTAACCTATCTATCTGAAAAGGGGAGGTCCAACTATACAGACAATTTTCAATTACAAACTGTAAAATAGCAATAATATCATCTGTTCCATACTAAAGCCACTTAGCAAAGGGCAAAATAAAAAGTGCCCGATACCGGCGTGCGCGCACGCAACGAATAATGAATGTTGATGAAGCGAAAGAGATCTGTCAGGATCGTGGCAAGCGGCAGATCCTGGTGTCTGCCTACCCCTCCGGGTTATAGGCGTGAGTTTATGTTATCATGTTTTTTAGGGTTCCGTACCTCAAAAGGAAAAAACGGAACCCTTATAGGATCACTTTGTTGTCCATCTGTCCGTCCGTCCGTCCGTCTGTCAAGACCCTTTTTCTCAGGAACGCGTGGAGGTATGAAGCTGAAATTTATATCAATTACTCAGGTCTACTGTCCCTTGAAGCTGTGAAAAAATCAAACTTCTAAGCCAACGCAATCAAAAGATACAGCCGTTTATGCCGCAAATTTTCGACACTTGCAAGGGAATCAAAACCTACAGGGTGCTTCCCGTAAACTCAGAATCTTGAAATTTGGTACGAAGCAACGTCTTATAGCATAGATAAAGGAAAAATTACGAAAACCATAAATTTTTAGTTACATCACATAATATATATTTTTTTAATAATTTTAAACTTACTACCCATTTCCTCATAAACGCGTAGAGGTATTAAATTGAAATTCATACCAAATACTCAGGTCTATAATACCTTTAAGCTGTAACAAAATATAACTTCTATGTCAACGCAATCAAAAGAAACAGCAATTTAAGCTGCATATTTTGAAACTCGCAAGTACTCGCAAGGGAATCAAAACCTAAAGGGTACTTCCAGTCGACCTAGAATCTTGAAATTTGGCCTGAAGCAACGTTTTATAGCACACATAAAGGAAAAATTCCGAAAACCTTAAATTTTTAGTTACATTACAAAATATATATTTTTTAATAAATATAAACTTATTACTTTTTTCCTCATGAACGCGTAGAGCTATCAAGTTGAAATTCATATCAAATACTTAGATCTAATTGCCTTTAACCCGTGAAAAAATGTTGTTGACATTGCAGGTTTGTACGGAACCCTCGGTGCGCGAGTCCGACTCGCACTTGGCCGGTTTTTACTAATGTCACCTCTCAAGGCATTAAAATGTGAGGAATTGATATTTTTGCGCTTTTGAATATTCCCACGTATTAAAAATTGTTTGAAGAGTGGACGCCCTTTTCGGATTCATATGGGTTGTTTTTTAGAACCAGTATATTTCATCCTAGTTCACGAAAGCATTTCAAGTACGAAATTGAAAATAAGACGAGCTTTTTAATGTATTTACAACGCCAATAATTTCTATTCTAAGTAATCCTAGTTTACCGATTGCATCAACATTTTTACGAATTTTTCTTCAAGATAAGATAAGAATATTCTTTGTTGTATACTAGAGCACATGACGTAAAAATTTTAAAAATACACAGTACAATTGGCGGCCTTATTGCTAAAAGCAATTTCTTCCAGACAGCCCTATGACGGAAAGTCGCTGCAGGAAAATGAGACGGGCAGTCGGTGCGAATATGAATATGCTTAGGACACAAAGAATAGGGAAGATCCTATTCTTTGGTCCATAGCTAAGTCCATAGGATCCAACTCGAAATTGGAACGTGGTTTGTTACTAAGTGTCTCTGGTTATTAATTAACAGTTAGACAACAAAATTTGTTAAGTTGTTATTGCCTTATGGCCGTAGCGGTATTTTTTAGTGACTCGCGATATATATTAAACGGGTCTAGCCGCGATTATTTATTAGGTAAAACGTAGTTACCTTTGTATAATTACCATTATATAATTGCGTTTCATATATTACCGTTTCATATATTACTAAGGCTGTAGTGGACGCCGAGACGGGTTAGGCCAGCTTGGGTTCGGAGTTAGCTGTAGGCTGAAACAGGGCGTTTAAATATTGCGTAAGACTTTGTAAATACTGTCTAAAGACAAAGACAGTGGAAAATTTCTAAGATCTGTGATTGGTTGGACCGGAGCCGGAACATTTTCTGTACTAGCGTTGTTTAATGTTTTAGCCCTGTTCAAAGCTTACTGTACACCCACGTATACTTGTAGCCTGTGGACGAAGTATCCGGTACAACGACGACTTTAGTTTAGGTGACGCTCGTCGGCGCGCACGGACTACACCACCTTGCGCAAGCGCATTGCGTCCGACAGCACACTGAGAGTGACGGCCGATCGACATGATACACGTTTTTTAAAACGACGGTGTCGATCACTTGTAAATATTTTTGTTAATGATCTGAAATAATTAATTAACATTTTTCTTTACGCCTACTAACCAAACTGTGTGTCCATTATATTGCTTACTAATCAAATGGATCAATGTAATCTGAAATAAATAAATATTACTATTAGCGTTCGGTTAGCTACCACCGGCACCTGGAATAAACAGCTGTCAAGAACCACTGGAAGTTTTCATCGCCCTGTACAGTCCAAAACCAAGCCTTATTTACTTACAATGTTTGACTTATAACCTTTATTAACTTAAAAACGCTGCATCTACACATGTTCGACACAAAAATTCCGTCGGCTTATTATATTATGGTTATATGGTTTCATTTGAGCTGTACTGGATTTTGGATAATAAGAAATATTCCAAAACGACTATCACTGAATGCGTTAGTAACTTCGAACGGCAAAATTCTATTAATAGGATGTGTATTTCTGTAATTTCAAAAACGCTCACTGGTCCCCCAACTGTTCGCTGGCGCAGCGCTATTGCTATCGTTATTGGGACTTATTAGTCCCATAAAATTAATGATCGATATTGAAGAAAGAATTTTTAGGTGCGGCGTTATTTCATAAGACGTTGCATTAAGTAAATCCGGAATCGAGTCAATAATGCTGCATACAGTTCACGCTACGCAACTAAAGACCTCAGTTAACACCACCTTCCTTCGTCGAAGTCTCAGTCCGGCTTAAGCCCCGCCCCCGGCGCACTGAAGCCCCGCGCCCGCGCACTGAAGCCCCGCCCCCGCGCACTAGGAGCTCCCTTTGGCCACGCCCACTAGCGCGGGCCGCACGCAGCGCTCGCGCAGCTTGTAGCCCACTTTGGAGACGGCCACTACTGTGCCGGGCTCCGCCCCTTCCACCTCCTAAGAGAAAGTAAAATAAACATACTATAGTACCTAGATATAACTTTACACTTTTCCCATCACTTATGTACCTATGGTAGAGAGACTTGGATATGGCAGACGAAGCAAGAAAGTAGGATTAATACAGTAGAAATGAGATCCTTGAGAAGTATGTCTGGTGTTACTTTGAATGACAGGATACGCAATAGTTTGATTAGAGAACGTTGTGGACTGAAAGAGGATGTAGTGACTAGAATTGAGAAAGGAATGTTGCGTTGGTTTGGACATGTGGAGCGGATGAAGGAAGAAGGATTGACGAAATAGATATATCGAGCGAATGTGCGTGGAAGGGCCTGTAAGGGACGTCCCAGGCGGACAGACCTCAACCAAATAGCTGTAAAGCAAAGGTATCTTTACAACTGTAGGTAGCCAACACAATAAACTTTCGTTCCCAAAATTTAGGCTGGCAAAGGTTAAAGCATCCTTTATGGGGCATTGTACACGTTTCTACAATAAGATCCCTGAGGATATAATAAGCTTGCCAGAAACGCGGTTCAAAAATTGTGTAAAGCACACTTTGTGCAAAAAAAAGCTACTATATAACATTAAAAATTATTTAGACGACAAAGATGTCCGGAATTAACTATGTTGCCAATCACACGGCCTGCAAACAAAGCATTTCGTAAAAATCGGTGGAGCCGTTTCGGAGGAGTTCGATAACAAGGACTGCGACACGAGATGTGTACTTACATATTAGATTTTATTTTCATTTTTTTAAATTTTAAAAAATGTCAATTCAATTTCAATTTTAAAAAATGTGTTAAGCACATTCTGTGCAAAAAGGCTTACTATAACATCAAGGATTACTTAGAAGACAAAGATGTTTGGCATTAAACAGTAGATTAATATTATTTAAAGGACGATTGTGACTAGTGTTCAACACATTCATGACTAATATTTTAAGTTGAAAACTCTGTTAATTAAGTTAAAACGTGTTTTGAAAAGAATAAATGTGGAGTTTCTTTGTTAGTTTCTTCTCCACATAATCCATTAATTGTGAAACTAACAACTTTGACGTTCATTAAGTAAATTTGAATTCTAACTTGTGGCACATGTTGACGAAGCGAAAGAGATCTGTCAGACAGAATCGTGGCCAGTGGCAGTCCCTGGTCTCTGCCTGCCCCTCTGGGATATAGGCGTGAGTTTATGTATGGATGTATGTGTGCTACTTCACAAAAAAAATCTTATAAGTTTCTCTCTCTCTCTCTCTCTCTCTCTCTCTCTCTCTCCCTCTCTCTCTCTCTCTCTCTCTCTGAGAGAACAAGGCATGTGCCCTACAGTGGGACGTACACAGGCTGCTTATGATACAGACGCGTTTTATCTTGTAAGTGAGTTACCTGTTGGAACAGAGCTTCGTGCAGGTTGGGGTCGAACTTCTCACGGAGCGGCGACACTGCCACCAGGCCGTGTCGGCTGAACACCTGCGAAAGTTACATGCGAGGTGATCGGGAGCTCTTCAATAGGTAAAGCCACTTGCGTCACAGAGTCCAGTACAGACTAAGACTCGAAAGTAACAGTGATAGGTAGACGAAAAAATTTTAATACAACATAAAAACCGACTTCGTATTATAAGTTATTGTAGAGGTATAATTTGTAGTCGGTGCCCAGTTTCGTGACCAGCACGTATATTTTGGGCACCGACTCCAAATTATCATCATCATCAACCCATTATGTCCCCACCGAGGGGCACGGGTCTCTTCCCTGAGGAAGGTATAGGCCATACTCCACCACGGGGGCCAAGTCCGGATTGGTGGAGGCTTGTAGACTAGTGGCTCGTCTACTGTCAGAAGTTGTCAAGCCGCCCTAAGGCCTCTGACTTGGCTTAACGACTGCCATCTATCGACGGCAGCCGGCACCAACAGCTTAACGTGCCTTGCGAAGCACGGAACCGCTCGGAAAAATGCCACTAGCGTTAGACATAGACGGCGACCCATCCATGCACTCTCATGCATGCAATTATACTTCTACAATACATACATGTATACATACCTACTTCTAATTATTTAAATTATTTCTTTAGTGCTGTAGTGTTTCGAAGTATGTTTTTATTTTTTATTTAATTCTTTTTATTTTTCCATTGTTAGTGGGGGAGCGGGAGAAAAATAAACAAGTCCCTTATAGTTATAACCATAATTTACCCTACTTAATGCGTTACTTTAAAATTTGATGTTCTAAATTTTCATCTCCGAAAGTTTTCACCAGAACATCACCAAATGAACTTGGGACTACTTTTAAGCTATTTAATGAAACATACGGATATTACTAAAGGAAAGCCCAATTAGGGCTTATTTACTGCATTCCGATGTAAAAACCTAACTGCAAAGTGGGTTACTCGGGGCTGCAAGTGATGTAAATTACTTCGACCAGATATCGCTGTCTGTACGTAATACAGAGAAGTTTGTAAAGAGGCTCGAAATTTCGCCGATGCCTGCACTTGCCCATTAGCTCAGTTGGGAGAACGCTGGCACGGTGAGCCAGAGGTCGCGGGTTCAAGTCCCGGCATGGGTGGATTTTTTAGCCTCTAAATAGGTTTTTTTAAATTGTCCTTAGCACGGGTTAGTGCAACAAAAAGAATATATTCTGATAGGTTACTTTATTTAGATGTCATTGTTCATACACTAGTTTCTCAAATGAAACATTGACAAATTTTGCGTGTGAAGGGACATTTTTATAGTGAATTGTAGGTAAAACATCATAGACCCGCAGACAACGAATGAATAAACAAATGAAAAGACGAATGAGTGAATCCATGAATGCATAAATGAACCGTCAGAACACTTCTCCAGCATAATATACCGAGGGCCGGTTCCTGAATTGAGAATTTCACTAAGTAAATACTTAAGTAACGTTCTGTCACGCTCTTTTCTGGGTAATTCGAAGAGACAGCACTACCAGTTAACCATTTACTTATCGAAATTCTCAATTCAGAAACTGGCCATGAGTCAAAGCCTTATAGTGGCTGTGACAAACTATTCAAATTTTATTGGCCCAGAACTCAGCCCCGCGCACGTCAGCTTCCGAGGCCTCTTGCGAGTCCTCACGAGTGCAGGTAATTGGGCACGAGGCAGTGAGGAGGCTCTCTCATAGTCTGTGAGGAGGCTCCGCAAAAACAATGGCTGAACTCTTCTATGTAGCCCCATTTACAGAGGTTGCTTCTGCATCTAGCAACTGAGTCAGAGGCCCTTCGCACTATCTATTATTTAGTGAAACGAAGCAACTACTACTGCAGTGGAGGCCGAGACGGGATAGGTTAGGTTAGCTTTCAGTTAGCTGGAATAAACAGCTATCAAGAACCATGTTAGGAGTTTCACCGCGTGATCGAATCAGGAATGAGGAGATCTGCAGAAGAACCCGAGTTACTGATATAGCTCGAAGAATGGCTCAGTTAAAGTGGCAGTGGGCGGGGCACATAGCTCGGAGAACTGATGGCCGTCGGGGCGGAAAAGTTCTAAGCTGGCGACCGCGGACCGGACGACGCAGCGTGGGAAGGGCGCCCACCAGATGGTCTGACGACCTGGTTACGGCGGCGGGGAGTCGCTGGATGCAGGCGGTACAACACCGGGAAGCTTGGAAAATCATGAGGGTGGCCTATGTCCTGCAGTGGACGTCAAATGGCTGATGATGATGAAGAACCACTGGAAGAGTTCATCACCCTATACAGTCCACAATAACTACAAACCTGTGTGAGCTGGGCCCTGGTGAGACGAACCCCGTCGTGGAGAGACCTGAGCGCGGCGGCTGAGCCTCCCTCAGCCGCGCCCTCCTTGGACAACTCGGAGGGAACGCTCTCGGCCGCCACCGCCAAAGTATCGGCCACCTGGAGGCAAGGGATTCACAAGTTTATTTCTTTCTTTCAATATTTAGTTAAGATATGATAAGATAAGGGCGGTGGTAGCCTAGTGGGTAGAACATTGGACTCGGAAGCGGGAGACCCAGGTTCGACTCCCAGTGCGGGCATGTACCTATGACTTTGTTTTCTAAGCAGCCTATATACGTCCCACTGTAGGGCACAGGCCTTTTCTCAGAGAGAGAGTATGGGCTTAAATCACCACGCGTGCCCACCGCGGATTGGCAATTTCAAGCGCTGAGGTATGTGAATAGCTCAGACACTCAGGTTTCCTCACGATGTTTTCCTTCACGGTTAGCGAGTGGTATTGCTACTATAACTTCACAAATGTACATAACTTAGAAAATAAAGTCATAGGTACATGCCCGCAATGGGGATCGAACCTGGGCCTCTCGCTTCCTACCCACTAGTTCTACCCACTAGGCTACCACCGGTACCTGAAGGTTGGTCCAATAAAAAATTGTTCAATAAAAATTGTTGTTGGGATCCATGATAAAATAATCAACTCATAAATAGAGAAAGAGAGAACACGTTATTGTACATAAGGATGGATATTTCTTAACCTAAGAGCTCTCTTACAGACATTATCACTAAAAGTGATCTCTCCCAGACAACTTTTGAATGGACTGGACTAATACGTTGGAGAAGGATGTAGGCTATTACATAAGCAGCCTATTACGTCCCACTGTAGGGCACAGGCTTTCTCTCAGGGAGGCTATTAATGGGAACCAATTATTTATTTATCAGGACTAAAGCTTTGGTCTTTGCATCTACGTATTGAGATGATTTATACAGCGTCCAGTGGCGCCTTCACTCACACTAGATGGGTGAAGGGACTATAGGGAAGAGCGGGTGATCGTGCTCTTCCACTATAAAGGGAAATTTCCCGCCAGGCAGATCGTATGCCTGGGGACGGCCGGTCCGTATGTTCGTCCCGTGCGTGCATGAGTTGACATGTGCTCGCCACAGGACCATTCGGACGCTGCAGTGCCTGGGACATTGTTTTTTTTTAGATGGAGTAGGCTTTCCCAACACCCATACTTACTGACAGCTTAGTCGGCCTAGCCCACAGGAAAGACTGAAAGGATCTTGACCATTAGCAGTATCGCTAAAATCTAAATAGTGTCACCAGTTTTAAGTGTCCATAATTCATGTTTTCAATTATAAAAAATTGGGGTTTTCTCATAAAACCATGACTTCTCCGTAATTCTAAATTAATAAAGTTATACAATAATAATTAATGCTTCCGGTTTAACGACCGCTGTCATCTTGATACAAATCTATTGATCCATTCACAGACCTGTTTAAATCTCAATCTGTGCATTCAATAATGTAGCGTTGCCATCAGACCGACCGCTACTTTACAAATCGAATGAATCGATACAGAGAAAAAATAGGTATATTTAGCTGAAAAAAAAATAGCATAACATAACTTTTGTTATTTCGTTTGATAATACCTACTTCATTTGCATATTTCTTTATCCACCTGTTCATTTAGATTATTTGCGGTTTACTTTATATATTAGGTATGTACTAACACTAGATAACAGATTCAACAGTGTGGACCTTCATCATCATCATCATCAGCCATTTAACGCCCACTGCAGGACATAGGCCTCCTTCGTGGTTTTCATAACCATGAGGGGTTTTGCCATAATCGCCACGCTTGGCAGGCGGGTTGGCGATCGCAGTATGCGGTTGAAATCTCAAGAAAACGCTGCTGCCCATCTCCTGGTAATTTATTTCCTTAGTCGCTTTCTACGACATCTACGGAAGGAAATGGAGTGACGCTATTCTTAATCCAGTGCCACACGGATCTGTGGATCTTGTGGACCTTAATTTGACCGAATCGCTCGGATGCTGATCTTTAAATTAACTAGGAAAGCGGTGGTTATGTATTAACAGAACGCTTGCATCACATTCCAAGGTGTTGGGTGCGAATCGGACATTGTATGTGATTTTTTTGTAGCAGTACGACTGTCTAACGTTTACGGAAAACATCGAGAGGAAACATGTGTATGAGGTACACCCCATGCCCCCATACCTCACCTCACTCCAAAAAAGCTAAGCATAGTGGCAGATTACACTCCTCAGTCTTTTGTACATTCTGCCGCAGCGTATGTGTGTGGTCCAACGTATGTAAAGCCTTATCGGAAACCGGCTTGTTCGGGGGGCTGAAACTCATCGAGCTTGCGTGCGAGACGATTCGTGCCCTAAAGTGGGAACATAACGTAATCAGTACCTACGCATGTTAAGATTTACATGCCTGACTGATTATGTTATGGATGACTTTGCAACTAAAATGTTATGGTTTATCTACATAGACTGCATATTATATATTATTATGTAAAGGTGATATGAGGCATAATCACCGGGCTTTCTACTCGCATCACGTAAATCAATTATATTACATTTCAGTTACATTTTATGAAATGGTGACTGATAGAATCGAATTGATGATCGATATAAATTACATTTTGCAGCACTGAATGTCATCGTTCCTAATCTGTGCTACGTCCTGTCACCTATCATTATAACCACAGAGAATATAATCATAGTGTTCTGTGATATAATCACCACGTTTTCAACGGTTTTGCGATGGTTTTCTTCATGATCAGAATGTATATTTCTTTATTAACTATTTCGCATGAAGTCAGAATGTATGTTTCTTTATTAACTATTTCGCATGAATTTTAGTATTTCTGTGAGACAGTCTCAGTAAAATAAATGCCTGTAAATGAGTTAAGCTAGAGACTTCTTGTGTTTTGGTAAGTCTCCATGCAATACTATTACATCCTCGTCCGGAGAATTACTTTAATGCTAACAATAGTATTTTAAAATTTTAAGCCAGTACTACAAATTAAGGTATTATTTCATTGTGGCATAACTTTGTTGCTAGCGATTCTAAGTGTCTTAATCACTTGATCTTTTTCCTTTGTAGTAGCAATACCACACGCTAACGGTGAAGGAAAACATCGTGAGGAAACCGGCGGCTCGGTTGGCTCCGCACGTATAGACTTGTCTTATTAGGACTACCAATAAGATATTATATAAAACCATGACGAATAGACTCTCCAATTCTCATGAGCACGTAAAAGATGCTACGGCACTTTTTACTGCATTTTTTAGGGTTGCATACTCAAAGGGTAACGGACTCTATTACTAAGACTCCGCTGTCCGTCCGTCCGTCCGGCTGTCACCAGGCTGTGAGAGTTAGACATTTGAAATTTTCACAGATGATGTATTTCTGTTGCCGCTAGAACAACAAATACTAAAAACAAAATAAAATAAATATTAAAGGGCGGCTCTCTGCAACAAACGTGAATATTTTTGCCCTTTTTATGCTCGATATTAATAACGGCAACAGGTAGACGCTTGTAATATTCAAATGTTGTCTAGATAATCGTACGGAACCCTTCATGCGCGAGTCCGACTCGAACTTGGCCGGTTTTTTTACTACGTGATTGCATCACTACAAGGTCGCCGCTAAGCATTGCTGGTTGGCTACCAAACTGTTGAGGTGACCACTCACGTCAAGCAGGTCCTTGCAGAAGCTCTGTATGGCGAAGCTTTTGGCATCCTCTACTTGCTTGACCATGCGCCGGCGCACGTTCTCACCGTCGGCCAGCGCGCGCTTGTACTTGTCCTGCGGAACGGGATCACATTAAATCTAATATATAAAAATCTCGTGTCACAGTGTTTTTATCGAACTCCTCTGAAAAGGCTACGCCGATTTTTATGATTTTTTTCTTTTTAGTCTTTACAGTGTATGTGTGAGTAATTGACTACTTTAGTAATTGACTAATAGGAATTTACTACGCATCACACTACTTCAATTACTCACACATACACTGTAAAGACAGTAAGCGATGTGCAAACGATTTGCGACTATGTTCACGTTACCGGCAAAAAGATTCAAATGTTTGTTATGATGTTGACAATATTGAAAATAATTTAAATGGAAATAAAACTAATTTCGGAACTGCTGTTTTAATTTAATAATTTCTAGGTGTGAAATTGCAAAATATGTGACGTCACACTAGGGAGGTCGCACTGAGACAAGGACTGGGGAGGCGTCAAAAAATCACGAAATTAGTAAGACATACTTTATTAGTGTGACATTTGAGTTAGCGAGGATAGCACAGAAATACAACCGCACTGGCAGATAAGCAATTTAGCCACTGAGCCTATAATAATAACATTCATTCAATACAATAACTTTGCTCGGTCTCAAACTGGGAGGCCGTCTGCTATGGTAACCAGACATGGCTGAACTAACAACCTGGATAGCCAAAATGGTAACGTCAATATTTTTCAAAGACACGGTCTCAAAAAGTATCCTAACCTCCTAGGTAAATATTCTCAAATGAAGAGCGCAGTTATGACAATGGACATTAAGTTCTGTTTTTTTTTTTTAATTTGAGAAAATAAGTATTTTTTGAGAACCTGGGCAGAATATTTCGATTTGGGCTGCTTAAATGAATTTTTAAAGGGAAAAAAAAGAATCACTACGTACACAATGCATGGAAGTACGTCATCAACTGTCAATTTCTAGTTAACAGATATACTTTATATTTGCTTTTTTACAGTCTGCCCAGATGTCTAGAGATATAGTGGCGTTTTTTATTAAAAAATATTAAACCTACTTTCATTCACATGTGAAACAAATGTTAGAGGGTCGAATTAATCACACACTTGTTACCAAAGATACAAGAGATCAATATTTTCCTATAGCATTATATTTACAGACCTTATACCTTTAAAATTAAGTATAATTTTTGTAACTATATTTAAAACAAAATTTTGTAGTGTTATTTCTGCATGCTGGTTTTAATACAAATTCATTTGTAGATTCCAATCACAATTTGTTTGGAATTCTCGTTATGCACACACATTACTTTACTCATGCGGTATGCATAAATTTTGTGTTGGTGTTAAAATAGTTCTATAGTACAATTTTTGTTGTGTGCAAACTATTTCTATATTTTTTGTGTAATATTTTTCACCAATCCGCAGTGGGCATGTGTGGTGATTAAGCCCATACTCTCTCCCTGAGAGAAGGCCTGTGCCTTACAGCAGGACAGATTTCAGCTTATATAATTATATTTTCTGTAACCTGTTTTTTGTACACAAGTGAACAAAAATAAAAATACACACTACTCACCTCATATTCCTTGAGTTGGTCCTTCAGCGAAGCCACTTCGGCTGAGAGCACCTCTATCTGCTTGTGGCACTCCTCGACGGTCGCCGGAGCTTTCTTATCCTCCGTCTCCACCGGCTTCTCCTCCGTCGTGCTGTACGACCGGGCTGCAGATACTCTGTGAGTGATACGAAAGTTTATTCCGAATGTTAATTCCGATATTGAAGTATCTACTTTACGTTTGTATACTTATAGAATTTATTGTGTTAAATCTCAAACAAAGATGTCCATGTGGACAACGAGAATAAACCGTCAGTTTCTTCCATAGAACCAAATGTTGGTTGGCGAGTAAAGTTCGGGGTTGTGTTATCTGGGATGATGCAATGCCTGTATCGACTAACAATTCTATTAAGATTTCTACTAGGAATAGGAGCTTTAAATTTTCTGGCTACCTTAGGTGGACTAAGAACAGATTTTAGATGAAAATTTACAAAAAATTAAGGTTATGCGGGAGTATTGGTTGCGCAATGGTTACCTGTAGGAATTTACTCCGAGAGTCCTCAGCGACGAGTCTGTCACGTATTTGGCAAGTCTGCCTAGCGAATACACTTTCAGCGAAGCCATTCTGGGTCGTAAATGTTTTATTTTACCGAAAAATCATAGAATTACACGCTTTAGGTTAGAACGGAAATGTTCATCTGTCAAACGAACGATACTTATTTTACTATTTTTTTATCTTATCTTTCGTTTCGTTACACCTTGGAAATAGATTTAATTTATTTGTAAGCAGATTAACTGACTACGTTTATCTAACTGTTTTTTTTAGGTAGTAGGTACCTACACGAGAATGACGAGTTCCTCATCTTTCACGAGAGGTGCATCCATGAGTCTTCAAAACCAAAATCAACTAACGAAACGCTTATCAGCTGTCGATTGACGGCAAGTATCTCCATAGTCTGTGAACAGTGTGGCCAGATGAGGCAATTTATTACAATTTGGGCTTTATTGGAAGGTAAAATGGCCGTCCAGCCTCAATTTTTTTCGGTGACTTTTGGGTTGAACAAAGAAAGAATCTGACTGATCTTCTTAAATGATAAATGAATAAGTTAAATGAATATAAAAAGCGGTGATTGCTCTGTATTTTTTTGGTGAAAAAAGTATTTCATACTTTTGATACTAATTGAGAGATTTATACAAAACACCTGCGTTCAAAACTACAAGCGCTGCTGAAAAATTTACATTTTATTAAGATAATTTTTGAACCACTTTTTCTTGGCGAAATAGGCAGGCCAGTACCTGGCAGCACTGTCATTATCAAAGGTGTCAAAATCTAGTAATATTGTTCTGTGGTCTAAATCGCTAAAGTAACCTTGAAATTCTCCACAAATCGCGACCAAACGGAAGAGAACCGGCGGTAGCTCGCGTCATGTCCGGAAAACTTCACCGTCACGGCATGCCCAGCTGAAAGCGCGCCAAACACGGCCTACGCCCGACGCCCGCAGTCTCCAAGGCTCCGCTGCGCTGTTCGCACGCAAAATGGCCAACCTAGCAGTCTTCGATTTCGACAGGACAATAGTGGATGATGACTCCGACGCCACCATCATCAGGCGGCTGCGAGAGAAGGAGCCTCCACCAGAGTGGGACAACACGAGCCACGACTGGACTCCGTACATGAGCGATGTGAGTTTCTGTTTTAAGTTTTCTTCATTGCAAGTGACTGCCAACAAAAAAGGAATAATTTTTTTCGGGGTTTATCTAGAGCTTGGCAAAATATGGTAAAATTCATGAAATTGTTCCGACTTCATTTTTATCTGTACACATGG
Organism: Yponomeuta malinellus; assembly: GCA_947308005.1. Lineage (NCBI taxonomy): Eukaryota > Metazoa > Arthropoda > Insecta > Lepidoptera > Yponomeutidae > Yponomeuta > Yponomeuta malinellus. The sequence continues at coordinate 8,390,742 of OX371022.1, forward strand.
AGTTTTTTTAGCCTCTTGTGTCATATTGCTGCCCATACATGAGTTGAAAGCAAAATCCGAGATTTATCACAGATGTAATGAGTCCCCTGTGTCCCTGATGAGGGATAACAGGAACTGATGATGATGACCACAGATGTGCTCTCTTTGTTTCAGTTAGGTTTCAATTAAAGCTGCTCTTGTATTGAGGATGCTGTATCGCTCGCACAATATAAAATTTTTAGTAATTGTAGTAAAATGAGTATGCTTTTGATAAATGTGGTCTGAGAGTTTGAGAGACAATAAAATTTTGGACAGTGTAAATACATTTTTGTTTTGCTATAAAGAAAAGTTATTTCCAAAGTCATGTTTTCTTGGGTTCAAATTTTGTCAATCAAAAAGGGGAAAAAATATATTATGTCTTGTATGGCCGTACCTTCATTATCTGTCAAACTGTCAGATCACTTTTATCAAAAGTAGGTATACTCATTTTATTAAAATATAAAAAAAAATGTTAAATTGTGCGAGCAAGACAGCATACTTGACATAACGACAGCCTTTATGGGAGCCCGACTTACACTTGACTAGTTTTTATTGTGTGTTGCCAAACACTGTTAGGATTGCATGATAATCACACCAAATAGGACACTTCAGACTGCGGCTAAAACACACACAGTTTATACTGCAATTTTTTATAGTCTTGATTTAGGATTATAGACCACACCACACTCATTTGAAAGAATATAATTTTTCGAATGCTTGTGCTATTCGATTTGTGACATTTCTTGTGATTATAGTAGGTATTCCCAGATTCATTGAAAGTTAATAGCTTCTACCAAATTATAATTATAGTTTCTATGTTGTTTCTTAATTAACTAGACTGGTATTCTATGCTCATAAGAAACAGTTTAATCTAGTTCAACTTGTAACATTTTATTAGGTCACAATATACAGAAGGAGTTAGCACTGACTAACCGAAATAACTTAATTAAACTAAAACGGCAGCATCTGCTTAAAAAATAACATTTTAAACCAATATATCAGAACCTATCAAATCACCAATGTTTCTTTTTGACTGTCAGGAAAAAACTATTTTTTAAATGTCTTTTTTCCTTTCCGGCTACTCCACCACACCATGTATAGCCTGCCAGCTACGCTTGGCGTTCGCAGGTTCGAACAATGTGGATCGACCCTGCGCGCGCCGGACTGCCGTCTGTGAATGTGGTGCACAGTCAATCCCACATCAGAATAAAAACACTGATGTAGATTTTGTTTAACATACTCTAAAGAAAATAATTATCCGTGTGGCGCCGGATTAAGAATAGCGTCACTCCGTTTCCTTCCGTGGATGTCGTAGAAGGCGACAAAGGAAATCAATTACCAGGAGACGGGCAGCAGCGTCTTCCTGAGATTCCATCCGCATACTGCGATCGCCAACCCGCCTGCCAAGCGTGGCGATCATGGCAAAAGCCCTCATGGGATGAAAACCACGAAGGAGGCCTGTGTCCTGCAGTGGACGTCAAATGGCTGATGATGATGATGATGAAAGAAACGCTACCAATTGCCAGACGCGGAACATTGTGGACGTGCAGTGAATTCAAGTTGAACTGTTTTCGATAATTCACTTAACTTAATTTGTGATTGGCTAACTTACGATATTTCAATTCCTTGTTCCTCTTGTGTGCGTCTTATGGACTGGCCCCTCCCAGTGGGTTGTACAAGAGTGAAACGGATAGATTTGTGTGTTGTTTAATAAAAATTAATGTAAGCTGATTGGCCGGCTCCCCCACCGTGATTCGATCCCGCATTCAACTGAACGCCGGCCGGCCATCTCCACCGTCCAGCCATTGTGACTAGTAGGACGAGTGCAAAACTTCGCTCCGCTATCTACGCACGCTACGGCCATTCATACACGCTGTGCACAACATCGATGAGCTACGAGCAAGAACGTGCTACGAGCTACGCGCTACGAACTTACTACGCGCACGGACTATCACAAGCTTCGGTTTACAATCTTACATAGTACTGGTTTCTGACGCCTTTGTGTCGCTGTTTTTATTATTTAGCGTGCATCCTACTGGGCGGTCTGAGACTAAGCTTCATAATGCCCCAAGTCCAACGCTCGCCACCATTAACTAATGCTCCAACTACTAGTCAAATCCGTTCCTCCCCGGCGCAGCTTTCCACCCACACACCTACGCACGCCGCTAGAAAAAAACGCCAGCGTTCAAATACCGACTCTCCGCCTACGCCAGGGACTGGCCCGCTTTCTCTTGATCAAATCAGCGAACTATTAGACAGCAAGCTCTCACCTTCCTCATCATTTATGGTCAACTTGCGCGAGACATTAAGATCTGAATTAAAGTCTATGATTTCTAAAGAAATTGGAGTGGCTATTCAGGAGATTAAAGATGACTTTACGGCTACTACTGATTTTCTGTCCGCTGACCAAAAAGACTCCAAGGATAAAATTTTGGAAAATGAAAGAAAAATTAAGGACCTTGAGGCTGATAAGGCAGAGCTGCAGACTGAGATTCATCGCTTAAGTGGCCGTCTTGCTACTATGGAAAAAAATTCCCGTGACCTCAATATAGAGATCCAAGCCGTCCCCGAACATCGTAATGAGAATGTACTTAAGATGTTCAAAGAGCTATGCCAATCAATTGATACAGCTATGCCAGACAACGATATTAGAGCCTGTCGACGTGTGGCAAGGGCTAATGCTGCCTCACCTCACCCCAGAAACATACTCGTGACGCTCACATCATCTCGTCTTCGGGATACCGTACTTTCGGCAGCTTATCGTTTCAATAAATCTAACCCTAATAACATGCTAAATAGCACCCACCTTGGACTTAATGAAGCAACAGCAACTCGCGTTTATTTGAAGGAACATCTCTCCCCGGAAACTAAACAAATTCATGCCGCAGCTCGCGATTTCAAGAAAGCTAAGAATTACAAATACGTTTGGGTGCGACATGGACAGGTTTACCTGCGCAGGGCCGACGACATGGGTCACATCCATGTGAAGAATTTGGATGTTCTAAAGAAGTTGGAATAGTTATACTTGCCCTTTATTACTTAGTATTAGCTCTCTCTATTTACTGTATTTTTCACCCGGTAATACTATAATAATTCCATTATGTTGCACATTTTTTACCAAAATGTTAATAGAATTCGCTCCAAACTAACGGAGCTATTTTTAAATGTAACCACCTCAAATTATGATATTATTTGCTTGACAGAGACAAATTTTAACTCGAGTGTACTGGACGGTGAAGTGTTGGACGATCGTTATAATATTTTCCGTCGCGATCGCCAGGAGGCTACTATTAGTAAAAAGGAAGGTGGTGGTGTCCTCATCGCCACAAAAAAACATCTGAATGTAGTCCGGCAATCCTCTTGGGATAGCAATGTCGAAGATGTGTGGATAAGCATCGTTAGTAGCGATCCAAACACTCCCACTACAAATTTCTGTGTCTGTTATCTCCCTCAACATTTAACGACCGACGATCTGTCACTCTTTTATGAAAATATTCAGGCGAACATACTCAGAGCCCGATCAAGTGAAGAATTTTTCGTAATTGGCGACTTCAACACAAGAAACATTACGTGGACAAAGTCTGCCAACTCAACTGCTATGGTCCCAAGTGACCCCCTAGACCTTAGAGCAAATCTTTTACTGGAAACAATGTCAACTTGTAATTTGATACAGTATCAAAATGTTCCCAATATAAACAATAGATTTCTGGACCTGATATTTTCTACATCAAGTTCCATACAGGTTTATGGTGCAGACCCTCTTTCTCGCCTTGATAGACACCACCCCGCTGTAGTCATAGATGCTTCTCAGATAGTTATTCAAAAATCCTTGCGCAACAAAAGTAAAAAACATCTAAACTTCTATAAGTCGGATTATAATAAAATAAAAGCTGAAATACTACACACCAACTGGCCAGTCATTCTATCGTCTGCAGATATAGATGAATGTGTAAAGGTGTTTTATGAAACGATTAGAAAAATCATCAAATCACATACTCCAATGACTAAATCAAATCCTCATAGCTGTCCGGTCTGGTACAGTCCTGCTCTCAGGAATTGTCTAGATGAAAAAAATAAATATCATAAATTATTCAGAATGTATAGCAATCCCCGAGATTACGACACTTTTTCTCTTCTTCGTGCTAGGTGCAAGAAACTTACAACCCAATGCTACCAAATCTTCGTAAAGTCCGTGGAAGACTCACTGGAAAACAACATCAAAGGCTTCTGGCGGTTCATAAATAGCAAAAAAGGGCAGGCTTCTATTCCTCAAACCGTGACATTTGGGCAAGAGTCGTCTTCGGCAGGGACGGGTATCTGCGAGTTGTTTTCCAGATATTTTGGTTCAGTACTAGTCAAGAATGACATAAACTCCCGTGACGAGTCGGATGACAATTATGTTAATACCATAGCCTGTAATAATACACTTGCACATATAGCAATAGGAAGAGATGAAATTATCACAAAAATAAAACAACTCGATGCCAGGAAAGGAGCGGGGCCTGATGGTATTCCCCCGTTTTTTATCAAGGCGTGTGGAGAAGAACTTAGCGAACCACTGTCCATCATATTCAATAAATCCTTAACTACTGGCTCCTTTCCGAATGCATGGAAGACGGCACACATCATACCTATACTGAAAAGTGGGGATAAGTCCAGGTGCGAGAATTATAGGCCAATCAGTATCCTTTCATGCACAGCTAAACTTTTTGAATCACTTATTTACAAACACATATTTAATCAAGTTAAACCGCAGCTCTCTGACAAACAGCACGGATTCGTAAAAAATAGGTCCACAATTACTAATCTTTTAGAGTATAAACAATTTTTGTGTTCCTCTTTTGCTTCAGGTGGACAAGTTGACGCGATCTATACTGATTTCTGTAAGGCGTTCGATAAAGTTAATCACGTCATCTTAGGTCGTAAGATAAGGTCCTTTGGAATACACGGCTGCTTATTGCGCTGGGTTGACTCATATCTGCAGAACAGAAGCCAGCTGGTGGCAATTAAGGGCTATCTTTCTTCACCTGTTTCTATATTATCGGGGGTTCCACAAGGTTCCCATCTTGGACCCTTATTTTTTATAATGTTCATAAACGACTTAGTTGATCGGATATCGAGCCAGTGTTTGTTATATGCTGATGATCTAAAGATATATGCCGAGGTAAAGAATGATAAAGACTGTCTAGTGCTACAAAACGACCTCCGTCACCTGTTGAACTGGTGTGCAATTAACAAAATGAGCCTCAACGTAAGCAAATGCTTTGTTATCTCGTTTACAAAAAAACGCGTTAATAAAATCTTATACAGCTATACGTTGGATGGCGTCCCCCTGGACCGAAAGACTGTCGCTAAGGACCTCGGTGTACTATTTGATTCAGAACTTTCGTTTCGACAGCATTATGAGCATATAACCAAGAGATCTCGTCAACTACTTGGCTTTTTAATTCGAAATACAAAAGGTTTCAAAAAGTCTCGGAGTCTCATTTATCTCTTCCAGACTCTTATAAGAAGTGTGCTTGAATATGGATGCCAAATATGGTCCCCTTTTATGCCGTTCACATCAATAACATTGACAGTATTCAAAACAAAATGCTAAAAATATTATCGTATCGGCATGGTATGGGACGCACGCTATTAAATTATGAACAACGCCTGAGAAAATTTTACCTTGTTTCCTTAGAAAATCGCAGAAGAATTCTTGATCTCAAACTACTTCACAAGATCCTACATTCTAAGATAGATTCTCCCTTCTTGGTTAGTCTCCTCAACATCAATTGTTATTTTAGAACCCGTAAATACAGACCATTTCACCTGCGCGTGTATAAGAACAACACCTCGTATTACAACCCTATTTCTAGAATGTGTCGTCTATATAACAACCTCTTCGCCGAATTTCCTGGTATTGACATATTTGAACCAAGGCCTTCAAAATTCATCAAAATTATTAGTTTTATAATATCTAACCCGTCTTCGTCCAACGCTTTACCCATTAATTAAATAATTAAAGCTGCTTCAGTTCTAAATTATCTACTTTATGTCAATTTAGGCTTAATGTTTTAGATTAAGTACTGCATATCTCACTTCCATTTTGGCAAACTTCTATTTTTACATACCTTGGACTACAGTCCAGAACACAAATAGTTTATTTCTAAGTTTATTTTGTATAACAATCGACTGTATTCTGTTTTGTAGACTCAATAAAATAAAAAAAAAAAAAAAAAAAAAAAAAAAATTAAACCTAATTCTGCCTGTCTGATTAGTGGCAAGACCCCAACACATGAATTTATAAGCAGCCTATATACGTCCCACTGTAGGGCAAAGGCCTTCTCTCAGGGAGAGAGGTATGTGAATAGCTCAGATGCTCAGGTTTCCTCACGATGTTTTCCTTCACAGTTAGCGAGTGGCATTGCTACTATAACTTCACAAATGTACATAACTTAGGAAACGAAGTTCTTAATGCCCGCACTGGGAATCGAACCTGGGTCTCTCACTTCTTCTACCCACTAGGCTACCATAATTCATTTTAGATAATGTTGTGCTCACCTATGATTGGCTAACACACTAGACTAGAGCCTACTAAAACTAATAAGCTATTAATATTTTATTTGGCGCCAATTATTTGTGGAGGGGAAGTGCCGAAGATATTCCATGGACCATGTTTGCAAAATGATGTCAAAATGTTACAATGGGGAACATGCCTTAAAATTAGATTGGCGTGACATTGTATTTATACCACAAAGGGCATAGAGAAACTCAAAAAATTAGACTAAACATACTTTTTTCGGGATTTTACAGGTTTCAAAAAATGCGAAAAATCTGTGATTATAATAATAAAAATCTGGCGCGTAATCGGTCCGAATGGAGAGCGTTGGGGGCGAAAGCTGCCCCATAGAGACATCCCTCAGTCATGCGCACACGAACAGAAAGAAGAATAATAAAAAAAACCTATTAGATTACTTTGCATTAAATTCTAAAAGTTTTCTACTAGAAAGATAGACAGACAGATATTTCGTGCCTTGCGACACACACACACACACACACACACACACACACACACACACACACACACACACACACACACAAAGCATCACTACTACTGGTGTAGACGCATAGAATCATTATATTACAACATTTTAAATGATAAATGCTTCATACATTATTATCAAAGCTTCAGCAATATACCATTGTTTGACATTACTTGTGACATGACAGTTTACCCTCAATTTGTATGGTGCATTGTACCATGTGACTAGAATTACTTTTTGACAGGTTGACAGGCTTTTTGAATGGTTGTAGAGAAAATAATTAACTCTATTATTTATTGTCTCTAAATGAGATCGAATTAAATTTATTTGCAAGTTCTCCACTGAACTGGCTAGGCTGTGCAAGACATCTTTGTCATCTAGTTAACAATGGTTAGCAATGACTTTGAGAGGACATACACGAAATTATCTTTAATTTTACGTAACCAGGAACAATCACAGCCTCCTTTGTTTGTTAGCGTAGTGATCCGAATTTTACCATAACTATGCAAATTTGTTTCCGTGGCTAACACATTTGTAGACAGTAGCATGTGATGTATGTCCGTATTGTTGTTGTATTATGTCGTAGGATCCAAGTACAATATGATATCATATATAGGTAAAACAATTAGGGGAATAAGATTTCAAAGTGAAATAAAAAAAGTTCTTTTTTTTTCTTTTTTTTATTATAACTGGCCATCAAATAACTGCACAACCAGAAGAAAAAATTACAAATGGTTTCTTATATCTAAGTAATGGCGTAGAATTGGCGGTCATATCGCTTAGAGCGATCTCTTCCATATACTATGTTGTTCAGTACTATACACCTATTCAATTACAATGAACAATTTTATTCGTTCTCATAGATAAGATTTCCTACTTTTATGATATAAAAAACAAAAAAATTTTTGTACTTAAAAATGCTCAATTCAACTCTAAGAGAGCAAATTATAAAGAAATTAAAATAAATCTCAAAAGTACAATCGACAGTAACTCGCTCTTTACATATTTATTGCAAATTCACCTTTGCCGTAACGGAATAGCACATGTTAATATCGATATGCTGTCGAATGTAAATAAAAACATTTTTCTCAAAAAAAAACTATTGTAAGAAAGTAAGGGAATTGACTGTAGTTTTCTAGTCAATAATTTTTTGTGATCTTAGTATTTAATATGACCATTTGTAATTGTTTTAAAGTTTATTTGATTTTAATCCTAAGCGCTCGTCACACCCTTACTATTGATGGGCGGGCGAAAATGTTCTCGCTTGACCAGAAATTAAAGTTGGAAAATGCCTGTAAATTTATCTTTATTGAATTAATTTACATTAAATTCAGTATATAAGTGGATTATGTACCTTAAATAACTAAGCAAAATGGAGAACTCGCAGTAAAAAAAAATTTAATAGAATAGGAGAGGACACGTTAAAAGATAAATAAACGTGGTACGTTTTTTTCACTGCGACTAATACTTTTTATAATATAACCAGTCGAAAAGTCAATATAGTCACGTACTAAAACGCGCCACTATTGCGTCACCTTAGGGGCGGGGGGTAAAAAATTGTAAAAAGTGGGTCACGTAGTATTGGGTACGGGCTGACAATAATTCAATTCTTCATTTTTATTGAAACTACGCATAGAAGACCAGTAATGTGTCAAGAAGTCTACAGAAAATATGTAAAAACTTACAGAAACTTGCTTGCTATTGGTAACCTTAGTAAAATTCCTGATTGTAATCTTTGGGAACATCCATAAAGTACGTCACACGTTAGGGGGGAGGGAGGGTGATGGCAAAGTGTGACATTGTGTGACAAGGGACGGAAGGGGTTCTAGGTTTCGTGGCGTCACATTTCAAAAATATTTAGCAAAGGGCAAGATAAAAAGTACCCGAAACCGGCGTGCGCGCATGCAACGACTAATGACTGTTGAGGAAGCGAGTGATCTGTCAGGATCGTAGCAAGTGGCTGTCCCTGGTCTCTGCCTACCCCTCTGGGATACAGACGTGAGTTTATGTTATGTTATTTAATAATTTAAATGGAAATAAAAAAAATCTCGGAACTGCGGTTTTAACTTGATAATTTCTAGTCCGTGTCGACCCGGACTCCGTGTGGCGCCGGGTTAAGAATAGCGTCACTCCATTGCCTTCCGTGGATGTCGTAGAAGGCGACTAAGTAAATTAATTACCAGGAGACGGGCAGCAGCTTCTCCCTGAGATTCCAACCGCATACTGCGATCGCCAACCCGCTTGCCAAACGTGGCGATTATGGCAAAACACCTCATGGTTATGAAAACCACGAAGGACAGGCCTCCTTGTCCTGCAGTGGGCGTCAAATGGCTGATGATGATGATGAATTTCTAGTTGTAAAATTGCAAAATGTGTGACGTCATTCTAGGAAGGGGGGAGTGTCACAAATGTGACCAACTGCGGTAAAGACGGGGAAGGGGAAAAAAATCACGAAATTAGTGTGACGTACTTTATGGGTGACCCCTTTTTGGTAAATAAATAATTTTGTATTTTTTGTGTATTATTGAGCAATCAGAACAAAGAAATTAAACAACGCTTAAACAAACTGGTATCTCAAATCAGATCCTAGGACGATAGAGAAATAATTCAGTAGTTCTCTGTTATCCGTCTCTTCGCGAATATCCTAGGATATAGCTAAGATCCGCATTATCAAAAGAACTTACGAGACACACTGGTGAGAGCGGTAGTGGCGCAGCGGCAGAACGCCGGCCTCACATTCCGGAGGTCGTGGGTTCGAATCCCGACATGAACCAATGACTTTGTTTTCTAAGTTACGTACATGAATTGAATTTCCAGTATCAATGCCACTCGCTAACGCTGAAGGAAAACATTGTGAGAAAACCCTAGAATCTGAGGTATTAATATACTTCAGCGCTTGCTACGTACAATGGCCCAACTATCAGGCTGAGTGCGGAAATCTCAGGGCCTAGATTCTGTTAATGCATTGTAGTAACATGACAACTGCATGAACATGGCGGTTTTAATTTCATGGCTGCTTTAAGTCTACGCGGGCACACCCATCAAACCTTCTAGGCGTCAATGGTACGAAAAAACACGTCACGTGACCCGACAGTGTACCTGTCATTATACTACAATGCACTAACAGAATCGAGGCCCAGGTCTAACTAACATTTATACAGGTCGGCTGTCCCAAAAATAAACACAGTAAGGGACATTTTTTTTTTTCAAAACTGAGGAAACACCCCTATTGGCTACCTATTCCAGTAACCAATAGCGGAAATATCTCTGTTTTGAAAAAAAAAAAAATCCCTTATTGTGTTTATTTTTGGGGCAGCCGAGGTGTAATAGTCCCCTCTGAAAATCAGCGCTGAGGGATCACTTCCTCAGCACAACGCTGAGTCAGCTGCCTTTTGTGGCAATGTAATACACCACAGGCTACATCTATAGTCCTGTTTTATTTATTCGTTTTGTCTGTTGTGTATTTAGTTTTCCTTCTGTGTTGTGCATATTATGTTACTTATGTGCTTATTTTGTTTCTGTGATGTATCTTGTTGGTATAATAAATGTCTTTCTTCTCTTCTTCTTCTTCAAATCTATCCGAAAACAAATTTTACTACGGGAACTACCAACATAAGATGAGAGCATGCTTTTAAATTTCAAATTAAGAAAAGTTTCCCTATGTACATGAAACAAGTTATCATTGGAAAACATTTTATATATTATAGTGTAGAAAGTGCGGAGCCTCCTAGTACAGGTAAATATTTACTTGAAAGGAGACTCCTGCAAAGTTCTGCACGTGCATGTTTTTGTTTGAATGAAGGCATTTTTTAATAAAAAAAAGAAAAAAAAAAACTTCGAAACCGCGAAAAAACGATGAGTGGCCTAAGTACGCGCAGTCTAACGGTAGACTGAGGTGACAGGCGGTTTTTTGAAAGCATTAACTGTTGCTTTAAAAGCCATCACTAAAAAAAAAACCCTCGGGAAAAATAAAATTAGTTACGTTCCAAAAATATTTTGGCGATTTTTTTTTTATTTAAATTGGCAAAACAATGATTTTATATAAACTCAAAAATATTGATTGTTAAAGTCGTCAAAATATAAGAAGCCCGTGTTGACAGCTACAAAAACCATAGAACCTAACTATGAGTAACTTTTCGCGCTACAAAATCTCTGTTTTTTTCTTTCGAGCGTTAAATAATATGCCAGAGTATGTCTTTTTATGTATTTGTTGAAGTAAATCCAAAGTTAAATGCAATTTTGTGTAGCTGTCATAACGGGCTTCTTACATTTCGACAACTATAGTTATTGAAATTAAAATTAAATCTACAGTCACACTTCTACCAAGGGGGTCTCACGCACTTAGGTAAGCACTGGTTCCCATGCTGCATTTATGTTCCAACCACGATCTCTATTGAAATTTGGATGCCGGCGGATCTGTATTGCCTCGCAAATCATTCTAGGAAAGAAACGGTCCTCTCGGGCTGGAACTTGAACTTTATCAAAATGAATGAAGTGGTCGGTACCGCTGAGTGTGTGTTCACTGACTGCAGATCTAACTACCTAATGTAGGTACTGGAAAGTCGCGACTTTTGACGTTAAAACGCGCGACTCGCGTCGTCGTCCTACCCAGGCTGATGTTCCTTATTTGTAAACATCGGTAATATCGGTCACATCTTTTATTCTACGACTTTTCAAATTATTTTGTACTGTTGCATGTTTTTACATTTTCGCGGTTTTCCTGCTCTGTAGAAGTGTTGTTTGATTGATAATATAAATGAAACCATAATTATGTATCTATTACATAGAATGGATATTCTTCTGTGCAGAATTCACTGTATATTGTTCACATTTAAGTCAAGTTTAACTTACACTGAGTATGCCTAACTATGTAAAGTAAAGATTGTATCTGTATAATGGCAAGCTATAAATCCATATCATAAACTGATAAAAAAGCCTTTAGTCTATAAAAAAACCGGCCAAGTGCGAGTCGGACTCGCGCACGCAGGGTTCCGCGTAGCATATCTATACAAAATTTGAATATTTCAAGCGTCTACCTGTTGCCGTTATTAATATCGAGCAAAAAACGCCAAAAAAATCACGTTTGTTGTATGGGAGCCCCACTTAATTATTTTATTGTTGTTATAGCGGCAATAGAAATACATCACCTGTGAAAATTTCAACTGTCTAACTATCACATCACGGTTCGTGAGATACAGCCTGGAGCTCTATTTTTGAATCACTCGTATCGCGTCGAGCGCTCGATTTCTACTGATTTTCGTTCGACATCTGAAATTCCGTATTTTTTAATCACTCGAACTGCAACGAATGGTCCTTACCACTCGTCTCGCATGGCGATCGGTAGATTAATTGTCAAAAAACGATTTCGACATTTCGTTACAACACAAACCAAAATGACAGTAGTAGTGTTTTGTTTGTATCAAAAGACAAAGATTTTTTATTTAAACAGCCAATAAAACAGTGTTTTACGTTCCGTTTCTGTTACGGTAGTTTCCGGTTTTTTTAATTTCTGCGTGGAATGGATAAAATACAATACTTCAAATTGTACTGGCAACACTTCAGGCGAACAATTCAAAAATACGGAAAAACGACATCATGCGACTTAGAAGACGAGTGTGACTTAAGTCGCATTCGACGATACAATTTCATACGAGTGATTCAAAAATAGAGCTCCTGGTTACAGACGGACGGACGGTCGGACAGCGGAGTCTTAGTAATAGGGTCCCTTACCCTTTGGGTACGGAACCCTAAAAACTGCTATGCAGTGTGCCCATGATATTAAAGCTGGATAAGAGCCTTAATTCATGTTTGCATTGATTACGTTCACAGAATGGCCATTGAAATTCAATAACCGTCCTGGGTAGTACAATTTGACAGTTAATGTACTGGAAAGACGTTAAAACGCGCTACCAGCGTCCTCGTACTACCCAGGATGTCTATTGTTTCATTGGTCATCTATGTTTGGTTGATTTTGTAATGGACAATAGTGCAGCACCAGCGCCTTGATTCGAGGGATTGCCATTCAATTGCAAGCGTTCTAATGATCTAAGAGATTTAAAATAAAAAATAAAAAACCGACTTCAAAACACTAAAGCTCTATAGTACTTTTGGTGCTGCAGTATTTTGAAGTAGGTTTTTAATTTTTATAAAAAAATATGTTTCCTTTTTTAGTGGGGGAGCGGGAGAAACCCAAACAAGTTCCTTATAACCGTAGCCCTTACCCTACTTAATTCGTTGCTTTAAAATTTGACGTTCTCAATTTCCATCTCCGAGTCTTCACCAGAACATCACCAAATTACCTTGGGACTACGTTTACCCTATTTCATGACACAATATATTTTTTTTATTTAGGACAAACAGTCAAACGTAATATGACTAAAGGATCAGCGGTAAATAAGGCCTAATGCCCCCCCCCCCCCCCCCCCCCTTAGGCCTTATTTACTACTGTCCATTCAACAGTCTTACTTACGGTTTGTACACAAGAGTGAGAGAAAAATCAATAAATGTCACAATGTAGACGACTTTTTCTAACCTTGTTGCGTGCCAGCTTCTTGGTGCCAGCGCACATTTGGCATTGACTTTCATACCCCCGTACCGTGAAACCGATAGTGTTAGATTAGCAGAGTATATACGAATGCATATCATACATACGTATGCAGAACATGACATACATAGACATCACCCTGCAGGGCACAGGCCTTTTCTCAGTGAGAAAGAAAGTATGGGCTTCAAGTACCGTAAGGCGGCCCCACAAGGAGCAATTCCCGTACCCGTTGCCGTTTGTCGTTTGTGAATTAAAATCAAACTACGATTGCAATGGGAATATCTGCGGTCCCTTATGGGTGATCGTCTGTGTCAAGCCGAATCGAGAAGCTAAATGATGCAAATGCTTATGACTGACGGTCTCCGGCGCGTGCATCGATGTAGTGATCTCGTGACGCGGTATTTTGAGCATTCGCCTGAAATTCACCAAAATCAAGCGCATCACACTCAGTTCGAGTTGTTCTAGTTAGACCTGGGATTGCCGCACTTAGACTGACAGTTGGGCCATTGTGTGTAACAAGCGCCAAGGTGTGTAAACACCTCAGACACTGGGGTCTCGAGTGGTATCGCTTCAGTGTTGCTACTACAACTTCACAAATGTACTTAACTTAGGAAACCAAGCATCGGTACATGCCGGGATTCGAACCCACGACCTCCTGAATGTGGCCGGCGTTATACCGCTGCGCTACCACGGCGCATTTTAGTTTATCTGCCAGGGTCTGCGTGCCCGGAGGTATCTAGTGCCACCAACGGAGAAAGAGTCATCATCATCATTCAGCCACAAGAAATCCACTGCTGGACATAGGCCTCCTCCGTGGATTTATAAAAAGACCGGTTGGAAGCGGCCTGCATCAGCGTCTTCCTGCCACTTGGATGAGGTCATCTGTCCATCTTGTGGCTGGTCGTCCTACGCTGCGCTTGCCGATATGTGGTCTCCATTCGAGAACTTTTCGGCCCCATCGGCCGTCAGTTCTGCGTGCTATGTGCCCCGCCCACTGCCACTTCAACTTACTAATCCGCTGGGCTATGTCGACGACTTTCGTTCGTCTACGGATCTCATCATTTCTGATTCGATCTCTTAGAGAAATTCCGAGCATAGCCCTTTCCATAGCTCGTTGCGTGACCTTGAGCTTTCTTATGAGGCCCATAGTGCTCTCGCTGCTCGTACTGGTCTCTACCAGTGCCATTTCAGTGCCATAAGTCATCACTGGTAACACACACTGGTCAAAGAGTCATAATTATGTATCTTGTTTTATAATAATTATAATACGTTTCTGCAAAAAGCGAACTTCATGTATGTCAATAACGATGATAGCTATTTAACCTTCCTATAGCCTAAAAGCATTTTGCCGATCAGCAGCAGATCGCTGGCATCCAGCCGATGAGGACAGCCAAGGGTAGAAAGAAGTGACGATCCTTGGGCGAGGCCTATGTCCAGCAGTGGACGATTGTGGGCGAGACGAGTACCTACTGTTTTCTTAGAAATCAGAAATAAAAAAATTAATTCATCGTAAAGAATTTACATTCTGTTCGTTGAATGTCAATGTACAATTACCCGCTGCCTTCGGGTCGAGTTTGTTGTAGAGAAAAAGCGAAAAGATAGACTCCACTCTGATCAACTTTTCTCAAATCATAATAATGTACTTACATAAGTTGGTACCCGAAACCGACGTGCGTGCATGCAACTAATGAATGTTGATGACGCGAAAGAGATGTCAGAATCGTGGCAAGTGGCAGACCCTGGTCTCTGCCTACACCTCCAGGATTAGAGTTCATGTTATGTTACATAAGTTGGCACGAGTACCTATCTAAAGTCGGCTACCCACGGTCCGCGATATCGCGGACGGACGGGGCCCAGCTCGCACGACACACCGTGGGAGGGATGTCGGTCCGCGGTAGCACAGACGTCTGTGGATGGGCGGTGCGCCGGTATCCGTCGCGAGGCGGTAACTGCAAAGGTGCGCGACGCGGTCCCAACTACTCCGAACGCGTCCCGCGGTAGCACAGACAGACGACAGGTCAGAACTGGTTGAAATGAAGCTATCAAACGATCTACACAGACTGACACGCACCGTTGGAAGAGCCTCTCGTGGTGCGTGTCTGTCCGTGGTCGCGCACCGTGGGAAGCCAGCTTAACAAGATCCCATGAGTGCAATCGACAACTTATACCTAATGCTAAAACATTAGTTACAATTCTTACAAAAGTAGGACAACACTCCGACCAGACATTGACAGCACCATATGTGGTTGTGAAAATTTTTTCACTATCCCGTCTTCGCCCCCAGATCTTCGAGCACGCCTACACGGCTGGCCTGACCCAAGAGGACATCCTGGTCGCGATCGCCTCGATGCGGGCCACCGTCGGCGCCAAGGAGCTGCTGCGGGCGCTGGCCGCCGCCAACTGGGACGTACTGCTGCTCACTGACGCTAATACAGTCTTTGTCTGGCACTGGCTCAAGGCTCATCAGCTCGAGGTAGATAGATAGATGTTTCACAGTATAATAAGCAGCCTATACACGTCCCACTGTAGGGCACAGGCCTTCTCTCAGGGAGAGAGTATGGGCTTAATCACCACGCGTGCCCATCGCGGAGTGGCGATTTCAAGTGCTGAGGTATATGAATAGCTCAGATACTCAGGTTTCCTCACGATGTTTTGCTTCACCGTTAGCGAGTGGTATTGCTACTATAAACTTCACAAATGTACCTACATACTCGTAACTTAGAAAACAAAGTCATAGGTAGGTACATGCCCGCACTGGGAATCGAACCTAGGTCTCCCGCTTCCGAGTCCAATGTTCTACCCACTAGGCTACCACCGCCTTTTTGATGTTTCGCAGTACTCGCAGCATTTGATTCAGGCTTATATTTAAGAATGTGGGGGTGTTTGGTGACCATATGACCTCAAATACAAGAAAATAGGCGATTTTGCACTGAAATATGTGGCGCAGCGGCAGCGGCTCATCTGCCTACCATGTGAGGTCCCGAGTTCGAATTCTGGCTGGGGAAAAAAAACCCAGGTCTTGGATGTTTACATGTTTGTGATGTCGTTGTTTCTGGTTCCCACGACACAGGGTATCCTAGTGTGGGGCCAGAAGCAATATATGTGTCTGTATGTAAATGTTTAGATTTTTGAGATACCGTCTTTTGTCGGGCTCAAAGCTCATCAGCTTGAGGTACATAGATGTTTCACAGATTTTAAAGCATTTGAGACTTAAATATAATTACTTATTAAAAAAGTGGGGGATTCGTAGAGCCTTTTTTTACCATGACCTCAAATACAAAAAAATAGGTGACTGCGCACGCGCACTGATATATCTTGCTGCTCGCTGACGCTTATACCGTCTTTGTCTAGCATTGGCTCAAGGCTCATCAGCACGTCTTCGATAAAAATATGTTTCACAGCATTCGATTGAGGTAGATTCCTCTGAAAGCTGAAAAGATAACGTGCTTTTTCTAGAAAGCGATGTTTGTGATCATATAAGTTGTAATTATTTTTTTTGTTAAATAAGAATTTTTATTAGTAAATATAACGTCCAATTCAAGAAAATAGGCGCCTGCGCCTGCGCACTGAGTTTTTTGCTACGTAATGATGAAAATACCGTTTTGGTTCCGTGTGGCGCCGGATTAAGAATAGCGTCACTCCGTTTCCTTCCGTACATGTCGTAGAAGGCGACTAAGGAAATACATTACCAGGAGACGGGCAGCAGCGTTTTCCTAAGATTCCAACCGCATACTGCGTTCGCCAACCCGCCTGCCAAGCGTGGGGATTATGGCAAAACCCTTCATGGTTATGAAAACCACGAAGGAGGCCTATGTCCTGCAGTGGGCGTCAAATGGCTGATGATGATGATGATGAAAATACCGTCTCTGTATGGCACTAGCTCAAAGTGCATATTTCAATAAAAAGACGTATCAAGATTGCAAGTCAAATACCTAAACAAATTAACTATAAAAAGTTGGAAGGCGACCCTCTGATACCTGTGTGAATTGGTTGTTGCAGCGCACGGTCACTGCTGTGATCACAAACCGCGCGTTCTTCAACGAGGGCCGGCTGTTCATCGAGCCTTGCATGCGACAGGTAAACTATCATGAAATCAGAAATGTAGGTAGGTATTGTTTACATTATTCATTGCTTCGTCTCTACTCACCGCGATTAAGAGCTCTGCGAATCAGAGCGATATCTGGTCGGACTCGTCAGGTAAAAATTCAAGTTAGTACTTCCATTCATTTTTAGGGTTCCTCAAAATGAAACCACGGAACCCTTCTAGGATCACTTAGTTGTCCGTCCCGTCTGTCTGTCAAGACCATTTATCTCGGGAACGCGTCGAGGTATCGATTTGAAATTAAAACCATATACTCAGGCCTACAGTCCCTTGAAACTGTGAAAAAATCAAACTTCTAAGTTAACGTACGCTCGTTTATACCGCAAAAAAACCTATATTTCGACACTCAAGGGAACCCAAATTTATTGGGTAGGTACCTACTTTCAGTTGACCCAGAACTACGAAATTTGTCAAATAATATCGTCTCATACCCTTCGGCCGTTAAGGTAACCGGAGTTTGGAAACCGGTTTCTTAAAAGGATTTTTTTATCCTTCTACGTTACTGGTTTCCTAAAAGTACTACGTTTATGTTATTTTAGCCACCTACGAAACTAATAACCGGATTGCAGAAGAAATGGTTATTGGAATTGAGTATTGTATTTAAATAATTGTTTTTGTAAAACCGTAATTATACCATTTATGTGTGGTTTATTTCAAATATATGAATTTAATAATAACATTTATAATATAAAATCAATTCATTAACAAACATAAAAACAAATAACTTCCTTAGTTGGAAATTAAAATAAAAATTCGCATGATGAAATAATTTCAAAACAGGAGGGACATACAAAGGAGATTACTTATTCAGTTACATAGAAGTATAAAAAAATCTTTAAAGGGAACCAGTTACGCAGAAGAATAAAAAAGTCTTTATAGGAAACCAGTTACGTAGAAGGATAAAAAAAATATTTTAGGAAACTGGTTTCCAAACCCCGGTTACCTTTACGGCCGAAGGGGTCTAAGTAGGTACAGGGAAAAATCTGGAACTATGCATTTGTAATTAAATCATAAAAACAATTGTCTAAAGTTCGGGAAAAGCTCGGAAAAACTGCGAGACTCGATTCCTAAACTAATTATAAAATCAAAATCATTTTTTTTTATTCAAAGTAGCACAGAAACTGCGACTTAATGAACGTTACAAGTTAAACTAGGTGTCCATTTAAAAATCTAGATCATTTTGGAGAAAAAATGGACAAAAAAACTCCAAACTTAGTCTTTTCAAGTCCTTAATTTACAGGATTTATATAAATGTTCTAAAACTCATGCATTGAACTGGCTTTAATTCCAGACATCATTGTCATATGTAAGTACCTATGTACATCATCATTGTTATATGTAAGTACCTACAAATTTTGTACGGAACCCTCGGTGGGCAAGTCCTACTCGCACTTGTCTGAGACCTACTACAGGACACACGCCTTCTCTCAGAGAGAGTATGGGCTTAATTACAAGCCGTGCCCACCGCGGATTGGCAATTTCAAGCCCTGAGGCACGTTGAGGTATGTGAACACCTCAGACACTCGGGTTTCCTCACGACTACGACTTCCGAATTTATGTCAGTAATGTTTTAGAGGAACGTGTGCTCGGATGTTTGTTATTGCTAGTTGTTGATTGCACTCATGGGATCTTGTTCGGTAGGTACTCGTACCAACTTATGTATTAGATTTAAGATGAGTTGAGAAAAGATTTTCTGTATCAAGATTACATACATAAACTCACGACTGTATCCCAGAGGGGTAGGCAGAGACCAAGGACTGCCACTTGCCACGATCCTGACAGATCACGTTCGCTTCCTCAACATTCATTGGTCGTTGCGTGCACGCACGCCGGTTTCGGATACTTTTTATCTCCATCAAGAGTGGAGTATTTGTCTTTCCTTCATTACATCTCGACCCGAAGACAGAAGCTAAAATTGTACATTGACATTCAACAAACAGAATGTAAATTGTTTACGTTGACATAAATTTTTGATTTCTTAGCCCTGTTTAAAAATAATAAAAAAAAATAGCAGCCTATATACGTCCCACTGCAGGGCACAGGCCTTCTCTCAGAGAGTATGGGCTTAATCACCACGCGTGCCCACCGCGGATTGGCGATTTCAAGCGCTGAGGCATGTGAATAGCTCAGACACCCAGGTTCCCTCACGATGTTTTCCTTCACCGTTAGCGAGTGGTATTGCCACTTTAACTTCACAAATGTACATAACTTAGAAAACAAACTCATAGGTACATGCCCGCACTGGGAATCGAACCTGGGTCTCCCGCTTCCGAGTCCAATGTTCTACCCAGTAGGCTACCACCGCTAGTTATCAGTATTTTTCAATACCAATAGCGCATGAAAAATTACTTAAATCGCTGGGAGGAACCAGCTCACATATCCCTGGCATCTCTTCAGACGGCCTGCCCTCGCTGCCCTGCCAACCTGTGCAAGGCGCTAGCGCTGGCGGAATGGCGATCCACCCGCGGCCAGTACGCGCGTGTGGCCTACACCGGGGATGGCCGTAACGACTACTGCCCGGCCACGCATCTGCCGTCCACTGTAAGTGCTCCCATTGCTTCGGAAAGGACTTCTTCTTAGCGTGAAACTTGAATTAAAAAACCGGACAAGTGCGAGTCGGACTCGCGCACGAAGGGTTCCGTACCATTATCTATACAACATTAGACACAATGATCGAGAAAAAAACGGCTAAAAATCACGTTTGTTGTATGGGAGCCCCCCTTAAATATTTATTTTATTTTAATTATTTAGTTTTGTAGCGAATATAGAACTAAATATTCTATGAATATTACAAGCGTCTACCTGTTGCTGTTATTAATATCAGGCAAAAAATTACGTTTGTTGTATGGGAAAATATTTAAAAATATAAAATATTTATTTTATTCTGTTTTTAGTATATTTATTGTTATAGCGGCAACTGAAATACATCATATGTGAACATTTCCACGGTCAAGCTATCACGGTTCATGAGATACAGCCTGGTGACAGACAGACAGTGGAGTCTTAGTAATAAGTAAAATTAAAATAATAATAACGTAGTAACATTAGTAATAATAATAACGTAGGTATGTTTTTAAAGGTTCCGTAACCCTTTGGGTACGGAACCTTTAAAAACATTACGTTAGTAACAAATAAGGAAGAAAAATAGAAGCACATAGAAATACCAAGGAGTATAAAGTATTAATACTCCTCTGTACTTCACAAAGAGAAGAGGACAAAGTCAGAACATGTAGTCCGCACGAATATTTTTACCGGTAACGTGAACATAGTCACACATCGCTTGCTGTGTTTACAGTGTATGTGTGAATAATTTCTGTTCGAGGCGCAGCGGAGGGAAAGGAAACATAATAAAGGAATCTCGAGAACAGAAAACATGCTTTCTCCCGAATGATACATTAGTGCTTTATATTAAACCTACGAGGAAAATAAAATTATTTACAATAATTAAAAAGCGTTCTGTTAACTTATCAATTAAGTAAAAAACAAAACAAAACAAATTGCCGCGCTTTATTTTCGTGGTACAGAAAAAGGTTGCCAGCCTCCTTTCATTGAAAATCGAGTACCTACAAAAACAAAGAAAATCCCAGATCTTTTTTCTAATTATTTGATATACCTACTCCTTAAAACCTTTTTGAGATTTGACGTTTGTATTTTTTTTATGTTCGCTGCTACAAACCAGAAGAACGCTAGCAGGACAGGAATGGATTTTTTAATACAGTTGCTCAAAAAGTGGCGTATTGCAGGGACGTATAGCGTTCGGGATGTGGGCTATTACATACTCGAGCTTTTTCTTTACCTTTACCGAACTCGTGCGTTCTCTTTCCTAACTGTCAAAATAATGTCTATTAAAAAGAAAAACCAACAATGAAGTTTTTACTAAAAAAAAAATTCATAGAAGTTTTTATGATTCATGCAAATACGTATATTTCTAAAAAGAAGCTACTAATTTGTTTCAATATCAGATTTAATGATTTGATTGAATGAGTTTGGTTAGGTTTCATTTCATTTCATCTCATTAAATTTCATTTTCATTTCATATCAATAAAACACTTCTACTGAAGACTTGGCTGTATGGGCATAGTTCCCTTTGCCTACCAGAATGGGTGAAAAAAAAAACTCTGCTTATATTCTACGGTTGGCGCCGCCATTTTTCAGAAATTTTCTTTGCGAGTTTAGTTGTTTGTTGCACAAAATGAGTAATTTTGACCCTAGTTTTTTTGAATTAACACCACCGGAACTCAGTATAATTGCACAAAATGCTTCGGAGAACATTTTACCGGAAAAGTCAAAAAGTCGCTACATATCTACATACGACGAATTTATTGCGTGGAGAGAAGAGAAAAAAGCAAATACTTAGTTTTTCATTTTTTCGCAACTGTATTAAAAATAGTCGTTCAGTACACGTGCGGAACCGTCATTGCAACTTGTTCCGACTGTCAACCCTCGCCTTCGGCCGCGCCTCGGCTCGGGTAGACATTTGTCGGAACTCTTTGCAATGACAGCCTTTCCACACTTGTAATGAAATATACTATTCATACAACCATATTACCTTACTTTTCCCGCCGCACATTCACATGTTAGAAATTACGAACTTTGTAACCCGTTTATGAACGAGCAACGAGACACTTTCCGAATGGGTGTGGTATAAAAAAATATCGACGCAATGAATTTTTTTCCAGGCCGTCGTGTTTCCGCGCCGCGGATACCCTCTCGACAAACTGATACAAGAGACGCTGGCGTCCCCGACGTCCCAGATCGCGGCACGGGTGGTTCCCTGGGACGACTGCTTCCAAATTATGGACACGCTGCTGCCGGGAGAGGTTCAACAGGGACACTAACTTAAATTAATTAATTATCTAATTATACTATATTGCACACGAAACATTTAACAGGGCATTACAAAAGAAATAACAAGTATTTCCATCGGCCATCCGGAGAACTTCTGACACTGTTATTTAGCAAAAAATAATCCCTACGATGAAGCCTTTCGATCGGTATGATAAAGCTACGGGGTAATTTTTTTCTCGTGTAGCGGGTTCTATTCCCGGTTCAACCATGTAATTATTTAAAAATCTATGAATGCAGTTTAAATTGTTTTTTAAATTAAAATAATGGCTTGTTTCAGTAAAATGTTCCATCTACAATATTAAATTTACTTGCCCTCCGTGTGGTTGTGGGACGACGTTGTATACGCTACATAATATATAAAAAAAGTTTCATTGTGTCTAAATTAAAACAAATTAAAAGTAAATTAAATCTAAATTACATTTGTATGGGAATTCTCTCGTGAGGCAGTAATAATCTAAGGCGCCATCCTATTGTCTAGTTTTCGTCGCGCGACCATCGGCGCATTGTATTGATCGTATTATGTGGTCCACGTTTCCTCTTTAGGGTTCCGTACCCGAAGGGTGCCAAACGGAACCCTATTACTAAGACTTCACTATCCGTCTGTCTGTATCTTATGAACCGTGATAGCTAGGGAGTTGAAATTTTCGTTGAAATGTATTTCTGTTGTCGCTATAAAACAAATACTAAAAACAGAATAAAATAAATATTTATGGGGGGGCTCCCATACAACAAACGTGATTTTTAGCCGTTTTTTCTCGATCTTTGTGTCTATTGTTGTATAGATAATGATACAATACCGAGTAGTCCAACTCGCACTCGGCCGGTTTTTTTAATGCTATTTACGATTAAAGGAACATTGCCCGACAGCAAAAATTGTGCATGTCTGTTAATTATAAACGTTTATATCAGACCAATGATCCATAGTTGTTAGTATAAGCTCAACCTGTGTTAGTAAACATAAAATAAATCAGACTTAAAATTCTGTTTCGAGTATATCGAGAGAATTTCGAGTGTGACCGCATCGTTCCAAAACAGGTCACACGATTTCGTATCGCGCGGGCGGGGCGGTTTCATCGCGCGATGAAACCACATCGCATCGCATCATCGCGCGAGCGATGGCAATGGGACGGCGCGCGGCGCCTTAGGCTCCGTACATAAAACTGAATCGGCGCGATGCGAATTCGCAACGCAGAAAACTGCGACGCGAATTGCGGCGATGCGATTTCGTGCGGCAAGGCTGATCATCCCTTTCACGATTCGGGTGACAATTCCTTCCACGACCGTCAACCGTACTGAACGTATTTTGTACACTAGGTCGTGACATGGATAGAAAGAAGTGCTCACTTCTGTTATTGCTAAGAAGATACAGGAAACAGAAACAAAAAAGATTTTGGGACAAGCCGTCCGGGCTTGTCGTACGGCGTGATCGCCCCCATGCGCAGGTTGCGGTCGATGGTGCACCCCAGGTACCTCACTGAGGAGCTCCATGCGACGTCCTGGCCACGAAGCTGCAGGCGCGCGGACGTGGTTCTGTGGCGACTGGTCAGCATGGCGGCCGTCTTCCCCACGTTGACAGCCATGCGCCACTTGTCCAGCCACTCCGGGAGCCCGTCCAGCAGCCGCTGCATCTTCCCGACGGCGGCAGACACTTTGCGCGAGGAGGCGAAGAAGGCGCTATCGTCGGCGAAAAGGGCCAACGTAACGTCCGCCTCCCCGTCGGCAAGTGTGCCGGCAAGCGTCGGGATGTCGTCGGTGTAGGCCGCGTAGAGACTCGGCGAGAGGCAGCTGCCTTGCGGGACCCCGGCTTGGATGGGATGGTCCGGGTCGAGCGCGTCCTCGACGGCCACATGGAACCGCCTGTCCGCGAGGAACGACGCCACTGTCTTCACGATAGCCTGTGGCGCGGTGGTGTTCAGGAGCTTGTAGAGGAGACCGGGGTGCCACACACGGTCGAACGCCTTTTCTATGTCAAGAAAGACACTGACGGTGTGGCGACCCCGGTTGAGCTCGAAGGCCATGTGGTGCAGGACTCTCGTCAGCTGGAGCGTCGTGGAGTGGGCGCTGCGGAAGCCAAACTGCTCATCCCTGAACGGGAGATGCGGTCTCAGCCTCCGCAGCAGCAGACGCTCGAACAGCTTCGCAGTGTGAGACAGCAGCGTGATCGGTCGGTAACTCGCTGGGAATCGGCGGTCCTTGCCGGGCTTCGGGAGGACGATCACTCTCCCCATCTTCCACTCCGTCGGGAAGTGGGAGGTCCTTAGGATTCCATTGAACAGGCGGGTGAGCGCCACCAGCACTCGGTGGGGAAGATGCTGGAGGGCGGCAGTCGGAACGCCATCTGGGCCTGGCGCTTTCTTCTTTGGCAGCCTCATGACCGTCTTCCGGGTTTCCGAAGGTGAGATGAAGTAGTCCCCCGGAAGTGGAGACTCTGGCCTGCCAAGGTATTCCCGTACACTCTCCTCCACATGCGCATGGTGGTCGGCAACATGGGAGGCTGCTGGGTGGGGCGTGAATTGTGTCTCTAGATGTTCTGCCAGAATCTCCGCCCGGTCAGAGGCTGCGTAGCGACGCGCGCCGCTGTCGTAGAGAGGGCAGACTGGAGTAGGCGCGCTGGACAGTTGCTTGCACAGGCTGCGAAGATTGGAGTCGCTATCCGTGGCCTCGTCGATCTTGTGGTCCCAGGTTTGACCACGGTGCTCCCTCATCGCAGCCGTGAGGTCCAGCGCGCAGCGGTTGAGGTCCTTCTTGACCCGCGGGCAGCGGGTGAGGGCCCAGAGGCGTTGCAGCTCCCTTTTCCGTCGGAGGACCGCTTGCAGAGGTGCGGGCAGCTCCTCCCTCCGATTGGTAGTGGACGGAGCGGGGATTTTCGCCGCCTCTTGGGCGGACTGGATCGCTTCACCGATGCGCCTGGCGGCAGTCTCGACGTCAGCAGCGGTGGAGATGGGGATGGCGGCGTCGAAGCCCTCCAGGGCGCTTCGGTACTTGGTCCAGTCCACCTTGTGGCGTGGCGGTCGTTGGACTCTACAGTCGGCGTTGAGCCCGACGGTAATCAGAAGGGGGAGGTGCTGAGTGTTTAGGTCATACAGCACCTCGACGTCTAGGGGGTGTGGCAGGCCCTTGTGTGCCACCACATCCAACACGTCGGGTCTCAGGTGGGCGGCTGCAGGGATGTGGGTCGGTGTTGCGGGTCCCACGACTTCGTATCCGCAGCGCTCCGCATCCGCGTACAATTTCCGCCCGGCCGCCGACACCAGGCGAGAACCCCACGCAGGATGTTTCGCGTTGAGGTCCCCTGCGACCAGTGTCGGCACGCCGCTGGCGAAAAGGGTCGAGAAGTCGCTGGGCTGGAGATCGTCACCGGGCGGCCTGTATGCTGCGTACAGGTGCAGCTCTGATCCCCCGGCGTTGATGCGTACCCCGATAGATCTCGTGGTTTGGAACGCTGCGAGGTCGAGTTCTTCGTGTACGATGTCCCTCCGTACCAGAGCGGCGGTCCCTCTGTAAGGGACGCCGGCGGGAGAGACCTCGTCCCGACGGTACACGAAGAAGTTCGGGATACGCAGCTCTTTGTGGTTTGCCAGCTTTGTCTCGCCCAGGAGGACCACATGGATGTCCTGCGACTGGACGAGGAGGCGCAGGTCGTGGATGTGCCCGAGGATACCCCCCGGGTTCCAGTAAATCACCCGGAGGGTGAAGACGACGCGGAGCAGATGGCAGCAAGTGCGAGACAGACTGGGGCCAGTTTCCCAGTTGTCATCGCGGTGGCAAACTCTACTAGAAAAGCTTCGTAAAGTTTGCGGCGGTCGTCTTCCATTCTCTCCATTTCCCGGCACAACCTTTCCATCGTGGCGCTGGTGGTGGGGGCTAGCCCCTCGGTGGGGGAGGAGGAAGGGCCGCTTATGGGGGCGGCGACGGTGGTGCCTGGAGCGGCTCCTGGCACGGGTTCGCGCGGGGGGGGGCAGCGGTCGAGGGCGTGAAGGCAGCCCTTTCCCTGCGCTCGCGCTGGGGCTTGGGCCTGGGCGGTTCTTGGGAGGTCCTAGTGTCGGCTGGCGGTTTGGGTAAAGGGGTGGAGGACGCGGCGGGGTGGGTATTGCCCCTCTTCCCTCTTCCCCTTCGCCTTCTCTTTTTCTTGGTTGCGTTGCCCCTTTCGGTTGGGCCGTTTGCCGGGGTGGGGCCGACAAGGGCGACGTCAATTTCTGGGATAGTGGCAGTGGCGACCTTAACTGGTCCTTGAGGCCGATTTCCTTTGCCCCCCTCTGGGATTGGGGGCGGCAGCTTTAGGCCCCTCTTGCGGGCCTCCTTCCGGTAGGCTGGGCATCGGCGGTCGTTGGCAGGGTGTGCCTTACCGCAGTTTACGCAAGTCGCGGGCTCCTCGCGTGGGCGTGGGCAGTCAGCGGCCATGTGGTCAGCACCACAGCGCACGCACTTGGGGGCTCGGTGGCAGGCCTCGCTGATGTGCCCGAATGCCTGGCATCGGTGGCATTGGGGGGGGCCTCCGCGCCCTCTCCAGCCTTCCACCGTCACACCGGGCATGTTTAGCAATTCTGTGGTCGCGTAGAGCCGGGCTTTCTCCTGGTTGTCCAGGTGCTCCAGCTGGATGTGGAAGAGGCAACCTGGACGGCCTCGGCGTGGTGGGATCGGGCGGATATGCATCACTGTGAAGTGGGGTTCCTCCAGCGCCGATCGGATTTCGTCCGTAGGGGTGTCGGCGGGCAAGCCACGGATGGCCGCCTTCGTTGGGAGTTCGTTTGGCGGCGTGTAGCAGTGCCAGGAGATGGCACTGTTTTTGGCGCTCGCCTCCAGCAGGTACCGCTGCACAGCGCGGAACTCTTCCGGGGAGCGCGGTAGAAAGCGCACCCCTTTCCCATATGGGCGCGCGTTTGGTGGGTGCCCTAGTACTTGTTTGAGGGCTGCAAAGTGCCCAGTCCACTGGGGCAGCTGGTCTACCACTATCGGTGGGTAGGCGCGGTGGATGGCACTCTTGGTGGGTGGTGGAGGTGGTGGCGGTGGCAGCCCAGTCTGGGATGTGGCTGGTGGTGGCGTGGGTCCGCGCAGGGGCGCGGCCGCGCTTAACGCTTAACGTCCCCTCGGAGGAGCGTTTTAAGGATTTTTTTTTCTTTCTACAGCAATCGGGTCATCCCTGCAAGCTTTTAAGAATTACTAACGTGTATGAACAAACATTGTAATGGCTTTGTCGTGCTGTGTATAATGTACCTTTTCACACCTGCTATTCAGAAAAGATCCCTTGATTCCCTCAAATGAGGGATCAAAGTTGTACTTTTCTTCCCTGATATTCTAGTTTTTTTTTATTGCCCTCAGCATGATCCGTGTGCAGATTTTCACAAAATGTAATTCCAATTCGATTTTTATTTTGTTGCAATCGATCATAAACTTCTTTCGATATCTTAATTGTGTTTGATTTAAATTTTCCTTATAGCAGGTGTGAAAAGCAGTATGTGTCACTCGGTAGCAAAATTATTTCCGTCTCGGGCGTAAACACTTGAATCCCTCGCTACGCTCAAGATTCTAGAATTATTGTAGAATCTTTCGCTTCACTCACGATTCAATATACCGCCCTCGCCGTAAATATATCATTTTGCTCCCTTGAGACACAATAATATGCTATTAATCAATCGCATTATTTATTATAGAATCTCTTACGAAAATGTTGTTCTGTAATAAGTATAATCATGTAGGTACGTACTATGTACAACGCACAATCTTACCTACTAAAAATGAGACTGAATGCGTTTTTATTTCATTTCCAATATTTGTACGCTTTTAAGACAGGACATTTAATCCAAGTGCGTGTCAGGCCACGCGGGAACTAACAACTTCATCAAAGTAATTTTCAATGGATTTTGTACCAAGTTTTCCTTTTATAAGTTGGTAGACTATTACTCGTTGACTTGTAAAGCCTACTTGGCCGTGATAGTTTTCCCTTTAAGTATTATATGTGCTACTGCGTACCCTGAATTTTTTCACGTGTCTACAATCAACCGTTTAGTCGGGAGGTCGTTGCTAGTTTCATCACAGGTAAGGAATCCGACCTTAGCCCAACGAGCGCTTAACGGACAACATTTGGCCGTAAAGATAATGACGCTAGGGCGATTAAGGGACACCATATGTCCGTAAGCAAAGTCCGATTGGTCGACGATTTTCACCGTTCCGATTTGAGATAGCCAAAAAGTTACTACTTAACTTGTTATCTTGAACATCTAGTACTACATTGACGCGCTTTTTTGATGACATTGTCAAATCGGGACGCATCACGAGGAATTACATATGTGTGCCCGCCCGCCCGTTTTAGTTATCGTAATTTTTAGGGTTCCGTACCCGAAGGGTAAGAAACCCTATTACTAAGACTCCGCTGTCCGTCCGTCTGTCACCAGGCTGTATCTCAATTAAATTCTTAATTATGGCTACCCTAAGAATTCTGCCAATGTCTTTTTTTGTTTTTTTTTTTAATATATAACAAAACCCCGTAGGTTAGTTGTGGTCTCATGAACCGTGATAGTTAGACAGTTGAAATTTTCACAGATAATGTATTTCTATTGCCGCTATAACAACAAATACTAAAAACGGAATAAAATAAATATTTAAGTGGGGCTCCCATACAACAAACGTGATTTTTATGCAGTTTTTTGCTAAAAAAAAATAAAAAAAAATAATTAATAACGGCTACAGGTAGACGCTTGAAATATTCAAATGTATAAATAATGGTACGGAACCCTACGTGCGCGAGTCCGACTCGCACTTGGCCGGTCTTTTGTTATTGCAAAGAATTTTGATGTCTTGGACAGTGCTAAGGGTAAAAACAATTACTGAAATTATACTCTTCAGTGTAAAATCAATAGAATTGGTGTTTGTTAAGTGTAAGTAGTGCGTCCCCAGGGTTTTCCCAAATATGAAAGCAACTTTATTACTTGGTTTACTTTGTCACACACGAGATGGTTCTAGCGCTACCCGTGACTCAGTGCTGAAAACAATCAAAAGTGCCTACTCGGCGCTATCCTTGTCCCTACATGGATAAAACCTGGAGTCTTTATTGTACACAGAATAATTTGATAATAGTTTGAACAAAAGAAATATCACATCTATGGAATAGCATGTACTTTCAATGTCTCATTTTTATGATAACGTCGCTACGATGGATAATTTTTGACTGCCTAATTACGGTTTTTCTTCGAGCGGGTGCGAAGAAAATCGTTTCCTGATTTACGTTGAGCACTGGAGCTCTAGGAGGTTTTCGCGCTATTGTTCGTTGTACTGTCCGTGTGGCGCCGGATTAAGAATAGCGTCACTCCATTTCCTGCCGTGGATGTCGTAGAAGGCGACAAAGGAAATACATTACCAGGAGACGGGCAGCAGCGTCTTCCTGAGATTCCAAACGCTTACTGCGATCGCCAACCCGCCTGCCAAGCGTGGCGATTATGGCAAAACCCCTCATGGTTATGAAAACCATGATCCCGGGAGGCCTGTGTCCTGCAGTGGGCGTCAAGGGGCTCATGATGATGATGATGTTCGTTGTACGGGTTAAGTATTACGTATTATATGGAGGTCCGACGTTCGCTTGCTTACATTCACCAGCATCCGGCACGAGTCGAATGAATTATCATGCTGCGAAGCCTATTTGTGATATCTACAATAGATGATGTTATTAGTGTTCCTCAGTCTGGGTGCGTTTCCATGTTTGTGATGTCCTTGCCCGGTTACCATAGCAGAGGGTATCCTAGTTTGGGACCAGGTCAAGTGATTGTGTTGTGTGGAAGTTATTTATTTATTATTTTAGTTCATTCTTCTCTTTGAAATATACCAATTCTTTACCAAGTTATGTAAAATTTCATTTTTAGGGTTCTGTACCCGAAGGGTGCCAAACGGGACCCTTTTAGTACTAAGACTTCACTGTCTGTCTGTCACCAGGGTGCATCTCATGAACCGTCATAGACAGGCAGTTGAAATTTTCACAGATATGTATTTATGTAGCCGCTATGACAACTAATACTAAAAACAGAATAAAATAAATATTTAAGTGGGGCTCCCATATAACAAACGTGATCTTTTTTCCGTTCCGCCTGAAATATTCAAATGTTGTATAGATAATGGTACAACCCTTCGTGAACGAGTCCGACTCGAGCTTTCCCTTGCCTATTGTACATTATGCAGTAGACCGAGTACATTTTGAGAGAATAACACTGAAAAACTAACTGGAAGAAATAAGATATAATATTTTTAGGAAAATTTTATTGCAAATAAGTGTCCTGGCTCCCAAACTAGGATTCCCTGTGCTATGGGCAGCCATTTTTCAATTTATAATGTCTCTTCCTAAGCTGGCACCCCACTTGGCTATTTGTATTCGCGTATTCGCCGACGATTTACAATACATTGGAGGTTTAACAAAAAAAACGGTGCTAAAGATTCGTCAGAATACCCGGCAATCATCATCAACCCATTATGTCCCCACCGAGGGGCACGGGTCTCTTCCCTGAGGAAGGTATAGGCCATACTCCACCACGGGGGCCAAGTCCGGATTGGTGGAGGCTTGTAGACTAGTGGCTCGTCTACTGTCAGAAGTTGTCAAGCCGCCCTAAGGCCTCTGACTTGGCTTAACGACTGCCATCTATCGACGGCAGCCGGCACCAACAGCTTAACGTGCCTTGCGAAGCACGGAACCGCTCGGAAAAATGCCACTAGCGTTAGGCATAGACGGCGACCCATTCATGCACTGAACGCGCCGTGTTGCTTAACCTTCCTGATCGTTTAAGATCACTCAGGCAGCCGGGGCTACGAGCGATTCAAATACCCGGCAATGGATGGTTGATATTTGCCAAATACACAAATACGGGTGGCCAAGTGTGGTGCCGGCTTTACAAGAACATTTTCCTCGGCCCATTTGTAGTGGTAAGTTTCTTGGTGGAACATTGTGAAGTTAAGTCACAAAAGATACAAGAACTTGCTAAAATAGTTGTAAAAAACCGCAGTAATGGATGATATACGAACACGCAACGGTTTGCTCTTTACATTTATTGTAAATTATAAATACAGCAACTGTAGATTGTAAATTAGCTATTGTAAATTATCCAAACAGCGACTTTGACATATACCAGAGAAATAAGATAAGAATATTGTTTTTAGCTTCTTAACAAAGTCTAATGCCAAAACTTATTGCGACCAAACATATTGTAGCATTTACGCACAAATAAAACATCAAATTTCCTATATTGTTAGGTTAAGTCTCCACCCAGACTCGGGAACGCATAACCGACTTTTAAATAAACCAGTATCACACACTCCAAACTTTCAGGCATCTCCAGAAAGACCCCGAGTCCACCCCGGGATCAATGGGCATTGTCCTAAATATTAACAATACTTTTGAACAAAATGAAAGGGCAGTAAATATAATGCTACAATTAATAATATTCACTGATTTCTTGTATTTTCGTGAATGAGTGTTTGAATGTGAATCGACCTTCTACTATTCGCTTTAGTCTTGAACAAAAGAAGGTTTAAATAATTTTATATAGGAAACACCGATACATTGACATCTCAGTACACATTCTACATTTGTACAGGTTAGGATTCTTTTAAAATTTGTTTGTTTTTATGACGTACTTCCGGTTTCGTAGACACAGATTAAATTTTTCGCTTTAAAAATCAACTAAAGGCTCTCAAAATTAGCTATTTCCTCACGACGATCAAGACTATAGGCAGCCTATAAACGTCCCACTGCAGGGTAAGGCCTTTTCTCAGGGAGAGTATGGGCTTAATCACCACGCGTGCCCATCGCGGATTGGCGATTTCAAGCGGTGAGGTATGTGAATAGCTCAGACATTCATGTTTCCTCACGATCTTTTCCTTCGCCGCTTTCCTCACAAAAAAATTACCTTATTTTATTTAGGACGATGCCCATTGAACATACCTCTCCGGAAGACCCGAGATAACCCAATAGCTGTGGAAGACCCTCAGGAGAGCTTGACAAGCGTTGCTTTTGTAAACAAGTATCATACAAGGTGGGAACCCTCACTCCGCTGCGTTAACATTCAGCGCCAGTACTATCACTACTGTGCTCCGGAGGGCCCCTCCGTCCTCCGGGGGCTCCTGCGGAGAGGGGGCCCCCTAGAAGCCCTCCTGGTAGGCTCGCGACTCAAGCCGCGCCTGTAATAGCTCCAACTGCCGTCGCGCCTCGCATTGCGGGAAGTTGTTCAGTTCGTAGTATTGGGGGGCGATCTTGAGCAGCCATTCCGCTGTGGAGGAAAGATATAGTGATTAGACAGAAGTAGGTATTTTATTTTTATTCATTGGGGTTACACATAAAAATAACCTTATAGTAAAACTAGCTGTCCCGCCAAACTGCATACCGCCATAGAATCTGGTTGTATGATTCTTGCACGGCGCCATCTATTTTTAAAACACAACGTTCGCTCGCACAACGCCATCTATTTTAAACTTTAAATAAAAATTATCCCACGGGAACGCATTAACAGGATATCAAGTAATAATCATCATCACCTTCATCACTGCAGGACATAGGCCTCCTTCGTGGTTTTCATAACCATGAGGGGTTTTGCCATAATCGCCACGCTTGGCAGGCGGGTTGGCGATCGCAGTATGCGGTTGGAATCTCGGCCCACATTTACACGTTCGTCCATCAATGCCTCTTTTGCTGGCCGCCGCAGTAACGTACTACAGTCTTCAACCAGCGTCCGACCAGTTACGAACCACCAAAACACACCACTGACGGTGGGACCCACCGATTGAAAGTAGCTCAGTGTACTAAGGTGGGGGGTAAGTGGACGAATATCAGCTGATGGCTTGAAGCATTGGTAGTGCGCTTGCATCACATGCAGGTTTTGTAGGTTACGTACATTTGTAGCAGACACACCACTGGTCAACGTGAAGAAAAACATCGTAAGAAAACCCCTGTGTCTGTGTCTCAACGTCTCCTTATACGTCAGCTCGTGTTATAATTATAAGGAAAATCAGTACCACAGAGGAAAAAAGGAAAGGGTCAGTATTAACAATTGAGTAATTAAACCAGGTCGAAAGCTCGGCTTTCGCCCTTGTCCAGACTCGGCCTCTGAGAACTGTTTTAAGGAATCGTGGTTTTTACAAGGCCGTAAGACTGGTAACACCTTTCAAAAGAATTTTATTTTCAATTTTAACAGAATTGCCTAAAATTTGCCGCCAAATTCACAATTTAATTCCACCCAATTTTTTATTTTATTTTGTTGAAGCTTTGTCGGGATCGTGGCAAGTGGCAAGCCCTAGTCTCTGACTACCCCTCCTGGATACAGGCGTGAGTTTATGTAATGCACATGTAAGTATAAGCGACGGTAGCCAGCTGTAAAACGCCGAAGGTCGGGAGGTCGTGGGTTGGCACCCCCGCATGTACCAAGGACTTTATTTCCTAAGTTACGTACCTTTGTGAAGTTGTAGTAGTATAATATGGTCAAAGAACTCACCTCGCGTGTGATTAAGCACCGACTCTCTCTGAGTGAAGCCGCGTGACCTGCAGTGGGACGTATATCACCCCAGCGCTAAAAAATTGCCAATCCACAGTGGGCACGCGTAGTGATTAAGCCCTGACTCTTAGTGGGACAAGTATAGGCTAGATAAAAAAAATTGTGTAAGTGTACTCACGCTTGATATCAGTGACAGTTCTGATATAGTTCTTGGTGGTGAGCACGAACTCATTGTAGATGACCCAGTCCGGCTTGTGGTCCAGACACGTGGACGGGTGCAGCTGGACCACTTGGTTATCCTTCACAGTCAGGTAGTGGCCCGTCCGCTCCAAATGGGCCACCTGGGAAGAGGAAGATAACAATGAAATGAGTTTATTTTTGTCAAATATTCTAAAGTTTATATTTAGTTCATAGCTCGGAGAACTGATGGCCGTTGGGGCGAAAGAGTTCTGACCTAGCGACCGCGGACCGGACGACGCCGCGTGAAAAGGCCCCCACCAGATGGTCTGACGACCTGGTTACGGTGGTAGGCCCCCCACCAGATGGTCTGACGACCTGGTTACGGTGGCAGGCCCGCCACCAGATGGTCTGACGACCTGGTTACGGTGGCAGGCCCCCCACCAGATGGTCTGACGACCTGGTTACGGTGGCAGGCCCGCCACCAGATGGTCTGACGACCTGGTTACAGTGGCAGGCCCCCCACCAGATGGTCTGACGACCTGGTTACGGTGTCGGAAGTCGCTGGATGCGGGCGGTACAAGACCGGGTAGCTTAAAAACCAAGCTCTTGCCAGCCGCCCTACGAAGATCATCGCTCCACCGAGTCTGAGGACGTCCTACACGTTTACCGATCCGCGGTCTCCACTCAAGAACTCGTCTACCCCATCGGTTATCTGTTCTTCGGACGATATGGCCGGCCCACTGCCACATCGGCATGCTAATTCAGTGGGCTATTGTATCTCATATAAAATAAAATCAGCATTTTCCCACATTCAAGTCCCTCAGACACCTCGTTACTCGGCCGCGCAAACACTGGTCCTTAATTTTCTGTACAGATTCCTAATTTCAATTAAAATTTTCGTGTAATTTAAAATTCTTCTTTTAAAAACTTTAAGCTTGAGACCCGTTGCAACGGTTTGTTTGTGACATACCAAAGGGCAGAACAAAAGTTCTAAACGACAAACTCTAACAGACCTATTTCAGGAGCAGGAATTTCATTGAGTGACCCATACCTGCATGAAGAATCCGTTGACGAGCGCTTTCCTTATGTTGATGTAGTAGTCCTTGCTTGTGAACTCTGTACTCGTCCGCTTCAAGTTAAATCTGGAACAGGATTTCAGGTTAAACCAAGGTTCAATTAGGTATGGTTCCAGACTTTGGAACAGGATTTCAGATTAAACCAAGGTTCAATTAGGTATGGCTCCAGGCGTTGGATAGGACCACACATTTTGTGTGGGGCGTAGCTCTGCGGCTCGATTTCGAGTCTGTTACGAAAGAATTGATTTTAATAAGGTCAACAAAAGAAAGTGTGTGGACAGTAGATTATTATAGGTACAGGTCATCATCATCATGATCACCATTCAGCCACAAGAAGTCCACTGCTGGACATATGTCTCCTCCATGAATTTCCAAAAAGACCGGTCGGTCGGAAGCGGCTTGCATCCAGGGTCTTCCTGCCACTTGGATGAGATCATCATTATACAGGTAAAAACTTGAAATTCACAATATTTTCACAGTTCCAGTTAGACCTGACATTTCCGCACTAAGCCTCATAGTTGGGCCATTGTACGCAGCGAGCGCTGAGGTATGTAAATACTTCAAACACTGAGGTTTCCTTACGATGTTTTCCTTCACCGTTAGCAAGCGGTATTGCTACTATAACTTCACAAATGTACGTAACTTAGAAAACAGTCATTGGTAGATGCCGGGATTCGAACCCACGACCTCCCGAATGAGAAGCCGGCGTTCTACCGCTACGCTACCACCGGTATTAATATTTTGACAGTTAATTAAATATATTTTTTTTCCAATCAATCAGCCCATACTAGTCCACTGCTGGACATAGGCCTCCCCGGAGGCACGCCACTTCTGTTCTCGGCAATCTTAATAATAATAATAACTTCCGCACAACACAATCACTTGATAGATAGAAAGGTAGGGAACAC
This sequence comes from Yponomeuta malinellus, assembly GCA_947308005.1. Lineage (NCBI taxonomy): Eukaryota > Metazoa > Arthropoda > Insecta > Lepidoptera > Yponomeutidae > Yponomeuta > Yponomeuta malinellus. Next base: position 8,426,908 of record OX371022.1, read on the forward strand.
TTTATTGCACATAAGCAGCCTATATACGTGCCACTGTAGGGGACGTCCCAGGAGGACATACTTTGACCAAATAGAGGATGTGTTAGCAAAGGGCAAGTACCCGTTATAATCGGCGTGCGAACACGCAACGACTAATGAATGTTGAGGAAGCGAAAGTGATCTGTCAGGAGCGCGGCAAGTGGCAGTCCCTGGTCTCCGCCTACCCCTCTGGGATACAGGTGTGAGTCTATGTGTATCTAATAACTTCCACAATCACTTGTCCTGGTCCTAAGCATGGATGCGCTATGCTGTGGCCCCAGAGAAAGACATCACAGGCATGGAAATACACCCAAACTGAGGCCATTTGTACAAATGTACAACGACCCCCAGTCTGCACTCTTAGGTTAGAAATCTCTGTGGAATTGCCTTTTTCATGTACAATACAGACTATTTTATGCAGAACACCAGAGCGGTGGTAGCTCGGAAGCGGGAGAACCAGGTTCGATTCCCAGTGCGGGCATGTACCTACGACTTTGTTTTCTATGTTATGTACATTTGTGAAGTTATAGTAGCAATACCACTCGCTAACGGTGAAGGTAAAAACATCGTAAAGGAGAGCTAATCACATACCTCAGCGCTTGAAATCGCCAATACGCGGTGGGCACGCGTGGTGATTAAGCTCAACTCTTTCTCTGAAAGAAGGCCTGTGCCCTACAGCGGGACGTATATAGGGTGCTTATGATTTAGTATTCTCCGAGTTGACCTCACCTGTCCATGATCCGGCTGAGCTGCTGACGTACGTTGTCGCCGGATTTCAGCGAGCGGTAGTTGATGAAGTTGTCGTAGCACCAGTGAGGATCTTCCATATCTGCGGGGAATCGACGGAGAACATTGTATTATCCTGTTTATAACATGCTGGTCTCCTCCTCCGGTCTCCATGGAGACAAATTAGCAATTTGTAGTGTATGTGGGTATACACCTGAAGTGTATGAGGGTATGGTCCGCTCAAATCTTTTTTGACGGCAACGTGAACATAGTCAGATCGTTTGCACGTCCTTACAGTGTATGTGTGAGTAATTGACAACTTTAGTAATTGACTAAGTAATACTCACACATACACTGTAAAGACCGTAAACGATGTGCAAACGACCTGTTACTATGTTCACGTTACCGCCAAAAAGATCTGTGCGGACTATAAAACCGTACCTACACTGTCTGCCCCTCCCCCGAAGCCTGGTCGAGTCCACGGCCAACTCCAACTGATGAAACCACCTGCGACCCCCAGCGAAGACCACCGCCTGGAAGGCCACCCATAGACCTGTCCGTAGCTGCGGACAGCGGCAGATCCCTCGGGAAGAGGGCCCCGCCCTGACCCCGACCCTCCACTTCCCCAAGGGGAAGTGTGAGAAGACCGCTTGATGATGATGATGATCGAGCGCTCGAGTCGATCATTAGACTGGGAGCCAGACGGTCGTGTCGGGTGTGTGCGTGAGCGAGCCAGTGAGTGTTATACTAAAGAGATGAAGTGACCAGTGAACACTACACAACTGCATACTAATTTGACAGTTAGACGATTGGAATCACTCAGGATTTGGTGCCAGTAATATAGATAGGGGCAGATCTATTAAAGGTGAACCTCGGCACCGCCCTCTATCTTAAAAACGGTTGAGCGTACAAAACAAAATGTTTCAAACAAAATATGTCGCAAATTTCATGTTAACATCATTGCAGCAATATAAATCGAGACAATCGTAAAAAACTGTTTTTTTTATTTCACCTTTCACCTGCGAATAAAAAAACTATAGAAGTATTTCTTCCTACAAAATTCACACTCAAATACGGGCCCATTCCTCTCGAGTAGCCTTTACGTTGATTGGGCGATATAGTAAGAGACAGCGTAACTGATGGTTGAAAAAGAACGTCAAACCAATTACATACTTCATTGATGTATAGTACAACCCGTCGAAATAAATAGGTAACTCGCAAGATGGCGGTCTGATGGCGGCAGGTGCATAGATATTGTTTCCGTGTAATGCCGAACTCGCTGCGATTGGTAACACAATTGACAAGCCCCGCCATCGCACAATCGAACCTGGGATCATTTTTAGCACTAGTTAGACATCATGTTTTTAACTGCCTTTCACCTTGTATAACTTACGACGCAGACGCGACATTTTTTGAGACAACTTTTTAGACAACTTTTAGATTGCCACAACGAAGGTATAACAAAAATTCGGCCTATTATCTCTCATTCCGAGGTTAATAGCTAATTTGAGTCGACACTTACTCTGTTTAAAAGCGTGGTAAACGTTGAGCAGTGTGAGATGATCGCCGTCGATGTGTGCGAAGCGCATCTTCGCTTCGTCGGCCGCCTTCCGCGCTTCGTTCGGCCGGACGAAGCATTGTGGCACTGCGAACAATGACAATTTTCTTACAACTTGTGTGGATGTAAATTGTACGCTTTGGAGCTAGCTACGCTCGATATAAGGCTCGTAGACCAAATGCTTTAAGGTATATATTTAAACTCACTTCGAAGTAGATGTTTCCAATTGTAACTAAATCAAAATCAATGTTTTTATTCACACAGAAACTGCGATTTAAAGAGCGTTACAAGTTAAACCAGGTATCCAATTCGGAATCCAGATCATTTTGGAGAAAACTTGGTGAAAAAAATCTCCAAACTTAGTCTTTTCAAATCTGGTCCATAATTAACAGTCTTCATATTATTCTAAAACCTAGAACTCATGCATTGAACTGCACAGGGTTTTGGAGAGCTTAACGTTTTTAGTTAGTTTTTAGGGTTCTGTACCGAACGGGTACTTCCTGGACGATATTACTAAGACTCCACTGTCCGTCTGTCTGTATCTTATGAACCGTGATAGTTAGACAGTTGAAATTTTCACAGATTATGTATTTCTGTTGCCACTATAAGACATACTAAAAACAGAATAAAATAAATATTTAAGGGGGGCTCCCATACAATTTTTTGCCGTTTTTTGCGCGATATTCATAACGGCAACAGGTAGACGCTCGAAATATTCAAACGTTGTATAGATATTGCCACGGAACCCTTCGTGTGCGAGTCCCACTCGCACTTGGCCGCTTTTTAAACTATAGTCGGATAGTGTTGTCTAAAATTGCCCTCTCTTTTCTTCTCGGCGTCCGCTCTTACGACAATTACAATGAAAATTACAGTTTAGTAGTTAGGTTTCTCACCGGACAGCATGGCAGTGATGGAGAGGATCTCGTTGGAGCAGTTATGGTTGCAGCTCGCGATCAGCATCTTCGCCAGCTGGGGGTCGAGCGGGAACTCTGCCATCACCGCGCCGAGGTCCGTCAGGTTGCCGTCGTCGTCTGGGAGAATTCGGGTCAGTCTTCGTTTAGTAACCTATGATCGGTCCAACCGTTTATTTAACTTTTGACAGATGCACACCCATGAAGTTCCTTATTTCATCGTCAGCCACTTGACGCCCACTGCAGGGCACAGGCCTCCCTCGTGGTTTTCATAACCATGAGAGGTTTTGCCATAATCGCCACGCTTGGCAGGCGGGTTGGCGATCGCAGTATGCGATTGGAATCTCAGGAAGACGCTGCTGCCCGTCTCCTGGTAATTTATTTCCTTAGTCGCCTTCTACGACATCCACCGAAGGAAATGGAGTGACGCTTTTCTTAATCCAGCGCCACACGGAACTTATTTATTTGATAGGAAACTACAGGCGAAAAATGCAACACTTCAGGGACACCTTTTTTTCATAATAGTTTTGCAACGTGTTTTGCTACAATATAATAAAGAGTAGATTATGTAGCGAAGATTATTCAAGTTGATTTTCTTTAAAAATATAAACCTTATTACAAAGATAGGTGGTAGCCTAGTGGGTAGAAGGTTGGACTCGGAAGCGAGGGACCCAGGTTCGATGCCCAGTGCGGGCAAGTACTATGACTTTGTTTTCTAAGTTACGTATATTTGTGAAGTTACTCGTATAGTAGGCTGATGAAATTAGGTTTAAATACTATAAGTAAGAAAATAATATGAAAACCCGTTCGGTAGTTTTTAGTTTATCACGCTCAGACAGAAACTATAAAAATACCTAATAAAATATCAAAGCAATCAATCGAGTAACACAGCAACATAATTAAAATCGATTATCATAACAATCGAATCAGTAGCTACATAAAACGTCACTAAATCGAGCTGTCAAACGTTAAATAAGCAATTCCACTGACTGTAGTATGATTTGTGAAAAGATGGCCGGAGTGGTTTTTTCTCCACTACACACTCGTCTCAAAGGCAGCTGCTAACATTGTCATTCATCAAACAGAATGTAAGGGAAATTCTTTACACTGAAATAAATTGATGATTTCATTGATTAACAATATAACGATCTTTTTGGCGGTAACGTGAACATAGATAGTCACAGATTGTTTGGACGTCGCTTGCTATCTTTACAGTGTCATCATCATCATCATCAACCCATTATGTCCCCACCGAGGGGCACGGGTCTCTTCCCTGAGGAAGGGATAGGCCATACTCCACCACGGGGGCCAAGTCCGGATTGGTGGAGGCTTGTAGACTAGTGGCTCGTCTACTGTCAGAAGTTGTCAAGCCGCCCTAAGGCCTCTGACTTGGCTTAACGACTGCCATCTATCGACGGCAGCCGGCACCAACAGCTTGACGTGCCTTGCGAATCACGGAACCGCTCGGAAAAATGCCACTAGCGTTAGGCATAGACGGCGACCCATCCATGCACTGAACGCGCCCTGTGTTGCTTAACCTTCGTGATCGTTTAAGATCACTCAGGCAGCCGGGGCTACGAGCGATTAGTCAATTACTTCACACATAAAGACAGTAAGAGATGATTATATTCTTTTAGTTGCCCTAACCCGTGCCGTGGACAATTTTAAAAACCTATTAGTAAGTGAAGTTATAGTAGCAATACCACTCGCTAACTGTGAAGGAAAACATCGTGAGGAAACCTGAGTGTCTATTTACATACCTCAGCGCTTGAAATCGCCAATCCGCGGTGGGCACGCGTGGTGATTAAGCCCATACTCTCTCGCTGAGAGAAGGCCTGTGCCCTACAGTGGGACGTATATAGGCTGCTTATGATGATTAGTAAGCGATGTGCAAACGATCTGTGACTATGTTGACGTTACCGCCAAAAAGATCTGTGCGGACTATAAAAAGGTCGCTTACCGAGCGCGGCGAGATAGTTGAGTAGCTCGAGCGCCCGCATCAGCGTCTCAGGCGCCGGCGGATCCATGAAGTCAAAGTGAACCAGGTCGTCAATGCCCAGCTTTTTCAACTGCAAAACTACAGATCCTAAGTTTGATCTGCAACGGGCAATGATTGGTTGCATTAGGGATGTTACGAGGCATTTTGGGAAGCTAGTCAACATGAGTAGATCTCGAGCAGGTCTATGTAAATGATACAAATCACATTGACGCACTAGATCTATCTTTAACTCACCAGTCAAAGGATTGTATCATTGTATCTTCTTCCAGACTCTTAGCTGAAGTTGATAGTTAAATTATACCAGTGCGAGTGGCACGCGTAAACACGACGATGTACCATACGAATTAAAACGGTAGAATGCTCTCTCTCATTTTAACTCACTCATTCACTCATGTTCTCTTACAGCTCCACTTATTCACTCATGAGCTCTCCAATAGGAGAGATAGGAGATGAAATCTCTAGAATTAATACTGATTTATATGATCTAAGTTGGAGATGCAAAGACCAGAAACATAAGTTACACTTTTACACTTCTTGATTTAAAAAAAATGTTTTTGCTGTGACTTTAAATATGAGCAATTGGTCCATATCTCAGGCGAAATGGGTGCAAACAAATTGTATGCCTAGCTTGCCTAGTTAGTAGAGATAACGTTTCTATCCAAGAAGACTTCTGCCACCCTGGTTTCTTGTAAATTGACAATTTGTTGGCAGAAGAGCATACAAAACAACAACTGACAACAGTTTGTTAAGAAATGGTCATCATCATCATCATCAGGCATTTGACGCCCACTGCAGGACATAAGCCTCCTTCGTGGTTTTCATAACCATGAAGGGTTTTGCCATAATCGCCACACTTGGCATGCGGGTTGGCGATCACAGTATGCGGTTGGATTCTCAGGGAGACGCTGCTGCCCGTCTCCTGGTATTTGATTTCCTTAGGCGCCTTCTACGACATCCACGGAAGGAAATGGAGTGACGCTATTCTTAATCCGGCGCCACACGGATAAGAAATGGTCAATGTACGAGGAACTGAGATTATTGCACAACCAGAAACAGAATTACGAAATACTACAAATTAGTCATAATCATCTCATGTTGTCATTAATCACTGCGAAGCGGCCCTGTCGTCCGAAGTAAGAATAACATTTTGAACTACTTCGGACCATCTTTCATTGTGCCCTGCACTCAGGAGGACCTAATGATTGCAAGTGATAATGCAGTCAGCATTGCTAAGTTCTGGGTGGCAACTGTTTAATAGACTTTAATGTAAATTGTTTTGCCATTGTTACGCCAAGAAGAAGACTACCAAGCCACCATGCTATTACATGACACTGACTTTCAGTACCAACATAAAAACCGGTACAACACTTGTTTGTACCTGTTCTCCAGCAATTTCTTAACCTTATAGACTGTAAAATAACAAAGTATACTTCTCATAAAGTCACCTCAAAATCTCCGGGTACGTATTGTCCTGCATCTCATTCTTGTACGCCTTTTCAGTGTACAATCTGAAGCATTTGCCAGGCCTAGTCCTGCCGGCTCGACCTGCACGCTGCTGCGCAGATGCTTTACTTATCGGAGAGACCAGCAGGGACTCCACACGGATCCGAGGGTTGTAGACCTTCTGTTTGGCAAAGCCTGGGTCAATCACAAAGACTACTCCATCAATTGTAAGTGATGTTTCAGCAATGTTAGTGGATACTACGACTTTGCGACCAATTTCTCCAGTTGGCCGGTTAGGTGGGGCTGCCTCAAAGATTCTCTGCTGCAAGTTTGGGGGCAGCGTTGAGTAGAGGGGGATACATTTCAGTTCCCCAGCGTCAGGGCCTATGTTGTCTATTTCTCTCTTAATACGTTTGCAGGCATCTTCAATCTCTTCTTGGCCAGTCAAAAAGAGGAGTATATCTCCAGCTATTTCTTCACACAGGTGTATTTGGACAACAGTACGTATAGCAGCCTCTAGGTAGTCTCGTTCAGGTTGTGGAGTGTAGAAGATCTCTACAGGATGTGTACGGCCTGGGACATTCATTAATGGTGCATTGTCAAAGTAATTCTGGAACTTGCCAGCATCAAGTGTTGCAGACATAATAACCAGCTTCAAGTCTGAACGCTGTTTGATGACCTCTTTTAGCACACCCATGAGAATATCTGTAGCAAGTGTTCTCTCGTGAGCCTCGTCTAGCAGAATGACTCTGTATCCCTCAAGCATAGGGTCCGACATTGCTTCTCTAAGCAACATACCATCTGTCATGTATTTGAGGACGGTCTGCGGCCCGGAGCAGTCTTCAAAACGAATGCTGTAGCCAACTTGTTGGCCTAAGGCTACATCCATTTCTTCCGCCACTCTCTGGGCCACCGACATGGCAGCCACTCTTCTAGGCTGGGTACAGGCGACGCCTTTGGACTTCCCACCAGGCAGGCAAGCCATGGCGGCGAATTCCACACACCACTGAGGTATCTGGGTCGTCTTACCCGACCCAGTTTCACCAACTAACACTACGCACTGATGCGTATTGAGAAGTCTCATGAAGTCACTCTTATATTCCCACACGGGGAGGCCGAGACGCTTCCGGAGCAGTTCATGGTAGCGATGCGAGTGCGGGAGGCCCGTGTAGGAGTTGATGCCAGGGCTACTAGTAGCAAGAGCAACGGCAGTCGATGGTTTCTCGGATGGCTCCCCGCTGCTGCCCGATTTTGCGGCGGCAGCGGCTTTCTCCTCCCTGGGAAAGAAGAGAAAACGATAAGGGTTTGATAATATATTCAATGCGTGGAAAATACTGACAAGGCTACTGCGATCGATGAGAAAACAAAGGTTGCGCTTCAAAATAAAACAAGCATGGAGTCCATGTTTTCAGTGCAATCGTGTACTAACCTTTTCTTCTTGATGAAAGGATCCAGAACTTCGATCCTACGTTTAGACATAATTATTCAACACATAAAACACAGAACTGGAATGGAATAATAAGAAACCGTGGAAATTCTGAAAAAGAAAACGCGGCCCAAACAAAATGGCGACGGACTGGCTTTTTTTTTCTTGACGTCCGTAGACTAGAGCATAGCATTACACTCAGTGTTGCCAACAGTTAAATTAGCTCTCCATCAGATGCAACCGTACCTCAAGGCTTAGGTCGCTTACAGACGAGCAGCACTTTGCTGTCGACTGAGTCAACTTCAGCTGCTAGCATTGGTCGGCGCTTGCTGCCGAGCCGTCGTGTCATCTGTCGACGTTGGTCGGCAGCAGCTGTCGACACGTCGACGGCTGCAGCCCACCGATGCCGGTGGCTTTGTTGTGGTGCGCAGTTCGATCATCGTAGTACAAGAGTCGGTATAAAAATGAATTTCGAGAAAGAAACACAATTGCTGCTTCTACTCCATCGACGGACGCAAACGTAGAAGATGAAATCGGTCACTGTGGGTTAGTGAAATCATAAACACATAAAAGAACAAAGTTATTTTTTTACTCTTTATCCACTTCTACGAAAAAATAACGTAAAGTTTTTTAATTATTTCCGAATGTCGATTGCTTCATTTGATGAGTTAACTGCCACTTTAGGAGAATCAGTAACTCGCAAAGATACTGTAATGCGGAAAAGTCGATGTCAATATCGCTGTCAGACATGATTATTTTTACGTGTACGCGCTTGGCCTATTAGAAGTCGAGTATTAAGTATTAGAATAGCGTGCGCTCAGCGCGCATAACTGCAGCTGTCGCTATTGGTCTCCGATTGCTGTAAGCAGGGGTCGGCAGCAAACGCCGACGCGTGTCGATAGCTGCAGTTGGCTCTGTCGATAGCAAAGTGCTGCTCGTCTTTTAGAGGTCTTACGGTAGAAAAGCACTTTAATTGGAAATCGCATGTCAATGTTGTATGTAATAGGCTGAGATCTATATTGAGTAAGTTTTACCATCTAGGTAGAATATTAAGCAAACGCACCATGTATACCTACATTTTATTACGCACTAGCAGACGCAGTAATAAGCTATGGATTAAGATGCTACGGACTTACATTTAAAACCTATTTGGACCAAAGCAAGCAGCTAAAATATGTAGTGGACAAAATTTAAAGCTTAAATACAAAAACGATTATGATAACTTATTTGAAGCCTGTAAAATTATTCCAGTACATACTAAAGTAAAATATTTAATAGCACTGGAGTCATATTATACCGAAAATCATAAATTCACAATTATGCACAGTCACTTTAGAAGAACAATTAGTAAACATAAGTTAATAAAACCGCCTGCCCGCCCGCGGTTTTTTTTTGCGTATGGACGAAAGCCGAATGAATTTAAATATACGTTGTTTATGTATAAGAACAATATAGGTATACCATAAGTAAATAATATATAGAGATAGAGCGCACCGCCAACAAACTGCTACGCAGTTTGGCGAAATTGTGTGTTGTATTAAGGTTTTTTATTTTTTTGAATAAATAAAAAATTAAAAAAAAACTTAGTCCACCAGAAAACCACTAGCAAAACACGGTCCAGTAAAAATCGCTAAAATTTCCACTAAACAAATTATAGTTTTTGCTTGGTAATTTAATACTCCTTGTTTTTACGAACAAAAACAGTAGGTATGTATTTTAGTAAATAATCTTTATTATTACGCAGTAAAATAGGTATTCATAATTAGTAAATCAACCTGAACATTAAATGATTCAATAACAAACTAGTATTGATATGATTCAGTTGAGCTACCTGTAGATTGTTTACAACAGTCTGTATCAATTTTAAATACTAGTTTTAATTTGTTTATTTTATTTAACAAACTTTGTTCCACTACGGTGGCAACACTGATTATACCTAGCATAGCATAGTAAAGAGAGATTATGTATAGTCTATGGCGCAGTGTTGCCAGAGGAGCTTTGTCAAAAATTAAGGAGTATCCAAGTTACAACAAGCCGACGACGCGCCGCGCCGCGGCGACGTACAGTAGCAACCAGACTATAATTTAAGAACGAAACACACCAACGCAATGGCGGTGGAAGTCCATACAAAATACTACTGCCATAAATGATGTATGTATGAACCGCTACCGCCACCGCGTTGGTGTGTGTCATCCTCAACTCGTTAGCTGTGTTTTAACGATCTTATGCCCGGTTTCTGAGGTTCACAGTTAATGGTTCATTAGCTGTAGAATCAATAAAGTTATCCGTTCAATAAACGTCAGTTAATTGTCAATGCGTTTCTGAGTACACGCAAGACGGTCGTATAGTTATCGAACCGATAAGTAGTTCACCATTCCGCCACTATATGGAACTATTTTGAAGCCTACTCTTACTTAACATACGCATTTCATCTGTATTCTACTGCAGATTCAGATTTTTCATACATAAAATAATTAAAATAATAGTTTAAATCAACTTACAGTAAGATTTCATTTTTTTAAATAGATGAGAAATCTTTTTCACAACCTAATAAACCAATAATGTATCTTTACCACTGTCAAGAAAAAAAAAGTCAGATGTTAGTTTTGTGCGACAATTTTGTTTATCAGTTCCTACTTGTCCAAACTTTAATTGTGTGTTAATCTATTTTTCCTTCTTGCTGTACCTATCTATTGTTATAATGGAACCTACAAAGGATGCCGGAAAACGGAGCAAGAACTTTACGGAACGAGAAAAGTTATTGCTTATCGAAATAGCTAAAGAGTTTGTTTCAATCACTGATAATAAAAAAACTGATGGAACGACAGTAGAAGGCAAGAAAAAAGCTTGGGCAGCACTCACCTGTGAAAGTGGCCCTAGAAGTGAGAAATGAAATGCGCTTTATGACAATCTGAAGAAGAAGGCTCGAGGAAACTTAAGTGACGACAAGGTATAGTCCGCACAGATCTTTTTGGCGGTAACGTGAACATAGTCACAGATCGTTTGGACATCGCTTACTGTCTTTACAGTGTATGTGGTAGGTAATAGACTACTTTAGTAATTGACTAATAGTAACATACTACGCATCGCACTACCTCAGTTACTCACGCATACACTGTAAAGACAGTAAGCGATGTGCAAACGATCTGTGACTATGTTCACGTTACCGCCAAAAAGATTTTTGTGGACTATATGTAGGTTTTCTTTTACTCTTTCATTTAACATTTTATAAGTTAAGTAGGTAGGTACATACTTTGAAACATAAAACCTAAGTACATTTTATACTCAAGTACATTGAAAAATAAAATAAAGTTTCCTGTAATTACAAACTAGAAACACCCACGAAAAAAGATTTTTTAAAATCGAATACCGGTAGTTGCAGAGTTTAGCTGACCCCATGAGAATCGTTTATAATCATACTTAGTTCATACTTGGAGTTTTTTTGTCCGTTTTTTCTCAAAATAATCTAGATTTTGAAGCGGACACCTGGTTTTCCTAGTTTTTCTTGTAACGTTCAATAAGTCACAGTTTCAGAGTTACTTTGATTAATTTTTTTTTGAGTTTTTGACTTTTTTTTGAATTATTGTAGTTTAATTTTAATCTTAATATTTCAGGCTGAAATGTACAAGACAGGGGGTGGTACATTTTACCCGAGAACATTTCAAACGGATTTCTTCGGGACCTCAAGTTTCTCGGTACATAAATATGCGCAACAAGCTCCATCATTTCCAAATCCGAATCTGATGAACTAGTGTACTCCATACTAACAAACTATTATTTAGAATGAAAATATAGTGCTAACAAGGAAAAAATAACAAGGCTCTGATTGTTTTTCACAAGAGAAATACAATTTATGTAATATAACCTAAACTGTCTAATGTCACTTAAAACGTCAAATAAAGTTATAGATTCGATAACCGACCAAATCCGGTCGGTTAAGTTGAACGAAGTTCAAACCAAGTTTATTTTTTGCACAGGTGTTCAAAAACGTAAAATGTCAAGTTATTGAATCAATAGGGTTATGGAATAGATAAACTAGGTTTAAATGGACCTCAGAAACCGGGCATTAGTAGGCTCGGCCAGAGTGATTAATCTTAGTGACTACAAACTGTAGGCTACTCGGATAGTAGTGTACACACATTTTAGTGAATTCAGATTTTTCAAATCAAATCAAATGTAATAATTTTTTTTTAATTCTATGTAGCATAGAAGCGGCGACATAATGAACGTTACAAGTTAAACTAGGTGTCAATTTCAAAATCTAGATCATTTTGGAGAAGAAAATTGCCAAAAAAAAAAAACTCCAAACTTAGTCTTTTGAAGTCCTTAATTAACAGAGTTTACATAAATATTCTAAAACCTGCATGAGCATTGAACTGGCTTTAATTTTAGACATCGTAATCTTAATAATCTTTAATGGTATAGTAGATATTTTGGCACAAAGTGTGCTTTAAACGTTTTTTTGAGTCGCGTTTCTGGCAAACTTATTTTGCCCCAGTTTATAAGCATTTCGTTGCTAACTCTGTCACTAATCGTGCTAAAAATGACCAGATGACGGATGACGGATGTCCTATTTGTGGTGTTTGTCATGCGAAACACTGCATGCGCGATGCGGGAATGTCGGAGTATTTGGAGCGCGCGCAGAGTGCTCGCTACAGAACTCCCCTTCAAGACCGTAGTCACGCATAGCTAGCTCTGATAGGAATCCTGTTTCGGCTCTAAAGCCTGCAAGTGCCAGGGCACGCTGAGTCAGTGAGTTGACTAGTGGTTGATGGCTGAGAGTGTTCGGCGACTAACAGTCACTTCACCCGCTACATTACCATCGGGACCCACCACGCATGACAACATGTGCTGTTGCTGTGTGGCTGCCGTACCGATGGAATGGGGAAGATCACCATCAATACCAGTATTCTGCTTTAGTGGAACCGATGAGGTGAGAGAGGGAAGGGGAAGAGTGTATATAAGTATGAACACATTTGCAGTGTTGGCCTTGCTTTGAGATTGATAGTGTGTGGGGTGCTGCAAGAGCGAAGGAACATTAACAATGTAATGTAATGTCGAGGATCACCAAGGGGAAGCGGGTGATCATGTTCCTCCACTATAAAGATAAATTTTATGCCTGGGGACTGGCCGGCAGGTGGTTCGACTGTTGTCTACCTACCTACCTGCTTCATAAACTATGAAAAAGCATTCGATAGAGTAAAATATGACCATCTCATTACTCTACTGAAAGACGTCGGACTTGATGACAAGGATATCCGTATAATACAAAGTCTGCACTAGAAACAGCATGCTACAATCCGAGTGGAAAAATTTTTGTCAAGTCCGGTGGAAATCAAAAGAGGGGGAAGAGGAAATTAAAAGGTGAACGAATGCAGCCAAAGGGAAGGTCTTAAAATGAACACCATGGTCGTTTCGGCAAACTCCAGCTTGAACCCAGTGATAGAAGTAGGTATTAGGAAAACGGCTAGAAAGAGTACAAATATCTGGGCACCTGGCTGACTGAGACCTGGGAAAGTGGCAGCTAAATAAAAAGCCACATCGAGCTCGCCAGGAGTAGATTCAACCGCACGATAAAAGTACTGACTATCCGGAGTCTCCAAATCACGCAACGAAGTCGTCTGTTACAATGTTACATTTGGCCCATACTTTTATGCGGATGCGACTTTTGGATAATTAATGAAGACCTCAAGAAACGTATGAAGCATTCGAAATGTGGTGTTATCGACGCATGCTCAAGATTAGTTGGACCCAGAAGTTTACCAATATTGAAGTCCCTAGACGTGTGAAGAAAAAACGGGACCTTTGGGGTACCATAAAAAAAGACAAGTTGAAAATGAAATGAAAAATGTTTATTGACCTAAACAAAAATTAACAAAATATAAAGTAAAACTGAACCCCAAACTAAATTAAATTGTATCTTGGGGCACAGTGATCCATTCAGGGTGAACTTAAATATAGAATAGACGAGTATATGAACGATATAAGCCCTTGGTAGTAAGCCAATTCCACTGCGATTTCATTGTTATTTAATTATTAATATTATAATTTATTTAGTTTTAAAAACGTGTACTGACGACGTGATTGCACATTAATAACTATAGCACACATTTTATACCTACCTGACAAGAACTCAATCTGCAGGTTTGCTAAAGGTCATTCGAATGGTTGCGTGGTGGCCGGGTCACCTATCTCCCTCTAAAATGGTTGAGACTGGTGATGGCTGACCCCTGCGTTATGCTCGTGAACGGGTGCTGTTCGTGTGTCTGGCCGCAGCATTAATGTTTTTCCTACTTTTGTAAGAAGTGTTATTTTGGCTTTTAAAGTTATTAGTGGCTATCACGGAATCATATCATATAGGCTTTGATGTATAAGTTTAAGATGATTTGAGAAAAGATGGTCAGAGTGGAGTTTTTTTTCCCGCTGCCTTTTTCTCCACTACAAATACGGCCCGAAGGCAGCGGCTAATATAGTAACATAGTACCTACATTGACATTCAGCAAACAGAATGTAAATTCTTTACGTTGAAATAAATTATTGATTTCTGATTTCTATATCACAACATAGTGTTTGTGCAGTGATAAAACTTAAACATGCATACAGCAAACTATAATATGGCTCAAGCCTTTTATTTCAAATAATAAAATAAACCTACATAAAATATCTTGAAGACAAAGATGTTTGGCATTAAACAGTAGATTAATATTATTTAAAGGACGATTGTGACTAGTGTTCAACACATTAATGACTAATATTTTAAGTTGAAAACTCTGTTAATTAAGTTAAAACGTGTTTTGAAAAGAATAAATGTGGAGTTTCTTTGTTAGTTTCTTCTCCATATAATCCATTAATTGTGAAACTAACAACTTTGACGTTCATTTAGTAAACATTCTGTTTTTACAATGAATAAAAATATTTGAATTTAATTATTATTGTGAATACGATAGTTTAGTAGAATCAAATAAAATAGACTATTATATAAACATGCTTGAATTAATACGAGTATGACCTACATAAAACTACGTAAATATACTGTGATAGATTTGTCGTAATAGTAACTTATTCACGATGTGGGGTATATTGTTAATTGTTGAAATATTGGCAACTAATAATGATGGAAAATTTTTAGAGTTTACATTGTGCTCCCCACATTGTCTCTATCTTCAAACATACAATAAGTACCTATTTAAGAATAATTTTATTGAAGACCTTAAAGATCTATCCACATTAGAATGGGACAGCGACGTGAGGTTGCACGATTTAAAACCTTATTTAAGGCCGCCCGTCGGCCACAGGTGGCTGGACTTTTTTGCACCCGTAGTCGAGTCTCAAACTTTATTAAAGATTATTTTAGATTGAAATCGTGCTGCCGGCATGTCACCGGCCGATGTTTTGGTAAGCCTTAAGACTTCTTACGTAAATCATGCTGTCTCGCTCGCACAATTTTACATTTTTAATTATTGTATCGAAATGAGCAAACTGTTGGTAAGTGTGGCCTGAGAGTTTGATGCATAATTAAGTTACGGACAATTTAACTATGTATACTTTGGTTTTCCTATTCATAGTTTTTAGCAAAGAAAAGTTGTTTAATCAAACTTTCTCAGTCAAAAACTAAGTACAGGATAAGAAAACAATGCCTTGAATATTCTCAATTTAATTATCCATCAAACTCTCACACTACATTCATCAAAAGTACACTCATTTTGGCATAATCACTATATTGTGGGAGCGGGACAGCATGCTTCACGTAAGGACAACCTTACTTAAGGTCTATCCACATTACAACGGGCCGACGCGCGGGGACCTCCGTCCCTTTTCAAGGCGCATTATTTAGGGCTGGCAAGTGGCAACACTGTTGAAATGTCAGTCAGCCACTGAAGTTGAGAACTGCGTACTTCTCACATCGTCCTATTTTTTAGATAAAACGTGTAAATTGCGCATGTAGGTAATCACACAATATAGGTACAGTATTTACCTAAAGTGTTATCAAAAGTTCCCAGAGTTCTCTTTAACATTTCGTGGACTTATAGTGCAAAAAGTCTAGACATGTTTGAGTAAAAGTCCCGTTACCTAGTTGATGTTTATTTCAATAAATCAACCTCGAACATCCGCCTAAGAAGCTAACAAGTTCTTCTAATTCAGACGTGAGTAGAACCTGAATACACTTATTTGCAGCAAAGTTTCGACATGGAATCTCCCGACTGCTCCGAAACAAAATGGCGGACTGGAGATTTTTTATTGTTTGTTTATTTCTAAATTTGGCGTAGAAACCTGCCAACAGGGCTGACTCACCGCATTTTGTGCAGTAAACTACCTTTCCAAGAGTATACCTCATATTTACCTCTACATTTGATACAGTTTCACTCCACTGTCCTATCCTGAATGTTGGAAGGGATTAGAACAACCTGTTGCAACCTGTCCTATTTTCAACATGACGTCATGCGGAATAAAGGGATATCATTGTTCTACGCTGGAAAGGACTATCCATATCACTACATAACATAAGATAGGGATATTCAACATTAGTATCTAAATAACTAAATGCGCAACTTTACCCACCAACTGAACATGTACTGCCTGGTAAGTTTGTAAGGCTGCCTGTTTAGAACGAGTGTTAAACTACAGTAAACTTACATCTGTCTCCTGGAGAAGTAGGTAGAGAACTGTGTTTACCACTTGCCACAATCTGGGGCCTAAGTGTCTATCTTTTGAATCTATCGCAATCCCTTTCAAACGTCAAATTGAAAGGGTGCTGACGAACTTCAGACTGCAATAAGAGGAGACACTGGTCCGTACAACCATTTACTGTGAGAGGATGAAAATCATGATTAGACCTGTTAATGTGTAACTAGGTATATTGTACATAGGCATAGTGTGACATTTGAAAGTGCTAGATAATGGAAAAGCAACAGGTAACAATAATTGTAAAGTTGGGATCCCTTCAGGAGGCCGGCAGTGACATCGGAGCACTGCTGGCTTCCTGGTAAGGGATAGGCTGGGTGGAGTAATCATGTAGCCCAATTGTCAAGTTTGCAAATCTGTGGAAATCCCAGATCTAAGCACAGAACTAACAAATCATCATCATCAGCCATTCAACACCCACTGCAGGACATAGGCTCCCTCGTGGTTTTCCTAACCATGAAGGGTTTTGCCATAATTGCTACTCTTGGCAGGTGGGTGAACTAACAAATAGGTAATATCATTTTTTACTCTACTCTCTCCCTGACAGAAGGGCTGTGCCCTACAGTGGGACGTATATAGGCTGCTTATAAATTATATAATATAATTTCTTATTTCAACCCATACACATGTTATCTTAAAAAATCTGTGTTTAAGTACTGCCTGTCTCAATGTGAGTGGATAAAGTGGATAGCAGCAGTTGTGTTTTTGATAACTACTTATCTAACTACAGTCATTCCGTGAGTCACCCCTGTTTTACTTAAACAAACTGCCACTGTTTATATTCAATCTACTGCGGCTGGTGTCGGTTTTCAATGTCATCATTGGCCTTCTCTCATACCCTGGCTACATTGAGGAGGAATATACAAAACTATCACCAATTTGGTCACAGGATGTGTTGGCTCAAAGTAGTGTAGTGTAGTGTAGTAATTATTAAGACAATTGTTTCGCTCCAGATGTGCACAAAGCTTAAATTGAAAGTGGACTGAGTGACAAATTAAAATTGTGTTTATTAGTTTGGTGTCTGCAAATGCCTTGTTACTTCACAACACATACCTACTCATACTACTGGTTGTTGCAGAAAGAGTAATACTTACTAATAAAAACACGATTCCTTAAAACATTCCTAAAATGCAGATCAAATAGTCTGTGGTAAAAGGAAACACTTCTCAAAGTGTTTTAGTGGAATGTGGTTTTATAAATAAGCAGTTAAGCATAAAATTTGAGGGAACGCAACTATACAATAAACTACCAAAATATATCAAAGAATCAGAAAAACTCAACATCTTCAAGAAACGTTTAGCAAAATACGTCCGCGAAAATACCGCTCGAATAGTTTAGTCGATCCATTAAGATTGTAATTGTTTAACAGAATACGGCCGCGTAAATAAGTTTAGCCGATAACTTTTTAGATCACCTGCGTTTGTAGTGATTGTTTTGTATTCTACCTACACTACAAATTAATGTATGCAACCGATATTGCACTCACCTTATTACAACATACAACTACCTACATTATACGGAACTATTGTCTACTGGAACCTTAATTTTAAATTGTTGTTATTTTATAAGCTCATGCATGTATTAACTAAATTAATTAGTCATTAATTCTCATTTCAAGTGAACATCTGTATTGTTCTTATGAGAATAAACGTCTTAAACCATAAACCATTACTATTATTTATTAAAAGCGGTGGTAGAGCAGCGGTAGACCAACCGGCCTCACATTCGGGAGGTCATGGGTTCTAAGCCAATGATTTTGTTTTCTAAGTTACGTACATTTGTGAAGATGTTGTGTCAATACCACTTGCAAATTGTGAAGGGAAACGTGTATAAACGTGTATAGCTCAGCTTTCCTCACGATGTTTTCCTCCACCTTATATGGAATAGGTTTTTAAAGGTTGTTGTATTGGTTCCAGATGGTAGTTCGCGAGCCGACTTGCCCGCCGACCACATAAAGATACCTTCCTCCGGCAGAATGGGGCAGCAGACATCGAAGAAGAGTAAGTTCCATCTTCAAGCTGCCTTGTAGCATAAGGCTCATTCCAAGGCAAATTTTTTTTTTAGTTAAATTTCATTATAATATACTTACATATTAGTAACACTGAATATATTCTTTTATGTAATAGTTAGCAAAATTTCATAATTTAACCTATAACTAGAAAAAAAATAATATAAAGTTGTTAGTTGTGTAAATCATGTAAAGTTCTCTAATGTTCTCAACATCATCATCATCAGCCATTTGACGCCCACTGCAGGATATAGGCGTTGTGGTCTGTGGTAAAATGAATAATTAATATGAATGAATAAATTATTGAGGATTGAAAAAATAAATCGGCACCCTTTGCTTTTGATAGACTGCTAAGCAACTTGGGTTTCGTCCAGAGTATGTATGGTATTGAAGAAAAACCGGCCTAGTGCGAGTCGGACTCGCGCACGAAGGGTTCCGTACCATTATCTATACAACATTAGACACAAAAATCGAGAAAAACGGCAAAAAACTGCGTTTGTTGTATGGCAGCCCCCCTTTAATATTTATTTTATTTTAATTTAATTATTTATTATTGAAGCGAATATAGAACTAAATATTCTGTGAATATTTCAAGCGTCTACCTTTTGCCGCTATTAATATCGAGCAAAAAACGCCAAAAAAATTACTAATAAATTAATAGAGAGGCGTAGTTTACGTTTGTGTATGTTTATTAAGTATTTGCGATGCATATGGTATTTTATTATTACCGGCACAACTTATTATTTATATAAGGACATACCGCGCCGCGCATTGGGACACTCCTGAGACACATGTAGGTACTGACTGAAAACAAGCGCTGAGGGCCCTCATCATCATCATCATCATCAGCCATTTGACGCCTACTGCAGGACGTCGGCCTCCTTCGTGGTTTTCATAACCATGAGGGGTTTCGTCATAATCGCCACGCTTGGCAGGTGGGTTGGCGATCGCAGTATGCGGTTGGAATCTCAGGAAGACGCTGCTGCCCGTCTCCTGGTAATTGATTCCCTTAGTCGCCTTCTACAACGTCCACGGAAGAAAAAGGAAGGGTAAGGGCCCACACCCTCAGCAAAATGCTGAGTCAGCTGCCTGTTGCAGCAACGGGAACACACCGCGACAAAAATGCATAAATTTGTATTTATATAAGTGTTCTGTGCCTTTTGATGTTCTCTGTTAAGTGTGTGTCTGTTGGTGCAATAAATGTTTCTCTTTCTAGTTTAGTTGAAATACTTTGTGGATCCGCGCACATGCGTACAGATCCAGTCAACTCTGAGAATGTGGCAGTCAACTTTGTCTCCAATTACACTCAGGACACTGTTCGGGCTCCCCCGCACCCTGCGCAGCAATGCTACCGACCCCGCTACCTCCGCGCCTTATGACTTATGCTGTTTTCTAATGTCCCGTCGTTGTCCGCAGACACCGCCCGCACGTGCGAGTGCGGCTGCGGGGCGTGGGAGCGGCACGGCTTCCCCGCCGGCAACCAGCTGGCGCCCGAACGGTCAGTAATGTCGTGACATTACTAGCTAAATGAAACGGAATATTTGCAAATATTACCTTTTCATTTTCCTGGCTAGCTAAAGCCAGGAAAACAAAAAGGTAATATTTAGTAATAATAATACTTTTGTTTTAGGTGACTTAGCTAGTCATCGACTGACACCTAAAACAAATGTACAAATACTGCCGTGTAGTCCTAAAACGCAGTCAGAGGGTTTTTTTTTACGTTTTTGAGTTAAGTATAGAGGAGGAATCTATACGTTGTATTAAGCCGATATTTTTAAATTTGAAACTTATCGATTCACGGGCGGGCCTGAAAATTTCTTTGTCGATTCATCTAATTGGGTGATAAGGTAGTCCCTTCAAAACGGCTTCCCACTCCAGATGGAGCAACCGCCAGTGTCGGTGCACGCGCCGCCGCAGCCGCCGCCCCCCCTGCGTGTGCACCGGCTACCGGCGCGTCAGCGACGCGTGCCACGACGAGCGGTGAGTGTTCACACCGCGCCCGCAGCCGGCAGGGGAGGGAGTGTGAATGCACCGGCTACCGGCGCGAGTCATGACTAGCGTTTACACTGCGCCCGAGGTCTGCAGAGGGAGATAGGTAAAGAAAAAAAT
This sequence comes from Yponomeuta malinellus, assembly GCA_947308005.1. Taxonomy (NCBI): domain Eukaryota; kingdom Metazoa; phylum Arthropoda; class Insecta; order Lepidoptera; family Yponomeutidae; genus Yponomeuta; species Yponomeuta malinellus. The sequence goes on from OX371022.1 coordinate 8,447,788, forward strand.
ATTTCTCCAATTATTTGTCCAATATTTCTCTACAATCTTGTGGTTTTTGTTTCTCTTTGCTATTATTATTTATTTTCTTCTTATCCTCGGAACTCTAAATTCTCAACCAAAATTATTAAGTCCGTTTCACTGGTTTCCTCCACACAGGGTAACCTAGCGAGGAGACCAGAGTTACACTTACACTTACGCACGTTACGGGTCGAACTCAGTAGGCCACTAATATTTTTTTCTTTTTAAATCAAAGATCATCCTTTTAAATCACCTGTTATTTTTAGGCTCACTCTGTAACTTACTTAGTAAGAAGCAAATAAATCAATAAAGTATTACAAACAGCTTTAAACTTTCTTAGTAACTTCTGTATTACATAGTATTCTACTATATATTGTATTGCTCACGGTTGTACCACACGCATGTGCCATGGTCCATGAATGACATATGTGACGCTCGCGGGGTAACTGAAGGCTTGACTCTCAGCATACTGCTGAGTCAGTTGCCATTTATAGCAGCAGTGACACGCCGTGACCTTTCGTTTTCCTTTCTTTTTATAACATTTCTGTTGAAATATTTTCTTGTTTGTTTTTTTTTTGTTTTGTTATTGTGGCGTGTGCACTGTTTCTATAATAAATGTTTTTTCTTCTTCTTCTTCTTCAACTTAGTCCTAGTTCACATTTTCCGGCGGCGGGGGCACGACTCTGAATCTTCTTGAAGTGCCTCTCCAATGCTGAAGTGTGGCAGTCAGCTCTACTCTCTGTTCATTCTGAACGTCTTCCGCGGTTTTAACGGTTCAAATTTATAATTCCTCGCCGAAGTTGATGAAGGAAGTCAAGTGATTCAAATCACAGTTTAGTTTTCCTCAATCAAAACAGATCGATCCATTTACTCCGGCCTTCTATCTTGTTTCATATCAAAGCCTTTATTTGGTACTCTTCGTCAAAAAACTGGGCTTTATTTTGTATTATTCACCACGTGTAACTGATCTCGATGTAAGTAAACAATTGTTTTTAAATACTATCAAATATAAAACAAGGATGGGTGAGTGATTATACAGGCAAGTAGTTTATATTCTCACTAATATTATAAACGCGAAAGTTTGTATGGATGGATGTTTGTTACTCTTTCACGCAGAAACGGCTGAACGGAAATTTTGCACAGAGATAGATAATACTCTGGATAAGCACATAGGCTATTTTTTATCCCGGAAAAATACACATCAAAATTACCACGCGAACGAAGTCGCGGGCAACAGCTAGTATGAAAATATTTCCGTATTTCAACGAGTTTTATCAACGGTTTCTCAATGTCCAGAGAATTTTCACCAGGTACAAACAGATCCACTTTCCTTGTATGTATAACAAACTGCTGTTGTAACAGGCGATAGTAGCGTCGTCGGTCGGTAGAACGCTTGGCTCACATTCAAGAGGTCGTGGGTTCGATCCCCGGCGGCCCATGGACTTTGTTTTCTATAAGCTACGTACATTTGTGAATTTTTACAGCAATACCTATGAAGGAAAACACCGTGAAGAAATGTGACTGCCGGAGGCGTTCACTTACTTGAGCGCTTTAAATTTCCAATCCGCGGTGGGCACGCGTGGTAATTAAGCCCGTCCGGTCCACTCCTTGAGATGTTGCACAGCCATGGCATCCTCCTTCTTCTACCCGTGTACACCTAAGTCGGGCCCAACACTTGTGATGTCTGTTGCAGGCTGGCCGCGGTCCTGACGCTGGGCACGAGCGAGCTGCGTCGCGAGATCGACGCCATTGTACTGAACACAGGTGAGGAACCGTCCCTATAATTTGTTTTTAGGGTTTCGTACCCAAGGTGTGCCAAACGGGACCCTATTACTAAGACTTCACTGTCCGTCAGTCCGTCTGTCCGTCTGTCCGTCTGTCACCAGGCTGTAGCTTATGAACCGTGATAGTTAGACAGTTTAAACATAAACATAAACATTTACATACAGGCACATACATTGCTTCTGGCCCCACACTAGGATACCCTGTGTCGTGGGAACCGGAAACAACGACATCACAAACATGTAAACATCCAAGACCTGGGGTTTTTTTTTAAATGTTTTTGTCTTTGTGACTATCACACGATAGTCTAACAATGCTGACATAAAGGTTGTGTGGTGACAATGTCAAAATCTGGGGGGCGTTCCTCATCATCAGCCCCTTGACGTCCACTGCAGGACATAGGCCTCCCTCATGGTTTTCATAACCATGGGGGTTTTGCCTTTTGATTAAATCTATATAAAGATTAAATTATTACCCTGCTGTGACCTTTTCCTTCTGTTGTTCTTGGATTTACATAGACATCACCCTATTCAAATTCCAACTGAAGAAAATATTATTAGAAAAATGTTAGTGTACTAGAATTTTTGACTTTAGTTGGTAGGTATTTTGACATGTGTATTGACATGATTTTTAGTTTATTTTATTTCGCTTATTTTTTATATTTTTGACGTATCGCACGTATCATTATAATATTTGATATTTCCGTTTCGATGTATTAACTCTGAAAAGAGATAATTTATTGATATTACATATCACATTGGACGACTGTATGGCGCTCTCTCTTAAAATATTTGTATGCCTACAAGGCTACACAATTTCAAATTGTACCACCTTTTTAAACTCATGTTTAACAAATGGTTACTCAGAAACATTCCAATCCACAATAAGCTTTCGAGAAAAACGCTTTTTAGGTATGGTTTTCTTGTCAAGTTTTTGTAGAGACGTGTTTATTGTTATTTATAGTGAATACAAATATAGAACTTCTGAACAAAAACTCGGAACAAAATAATCTAATAGACGAAAATCACTTTTATCGCAAGTTACGTATTGTGAGTTGGAACGTTTCTGCGTAACACGGTCCAAATAAATATCTTTATATTTAAATAGTTGTATAAAGTTTTGCATGCACGCACGCCGGTTTCGGGTACTTTTTATCCCCTATTTGGTCGAAATATGTCCGTCTGGGTCGTCCCTTACCGGCCCTTCCATCCACATTCGCTCGATATATTTGTTTCGTCAATCTTTCTTCCTTCATCCTCTCCACATGTCCAAACCAACGCAACATTCCTTTCCCAACGACTAATGAATGTTGAGGAAGCGAAAGTGATCTGTCAGGATCGTAGCAAGTGGCAGTTCCTGGTCTCTGCCTACCCCTCTGGGATACAGGCGTGAGTTTATGTTATAATATGTAAACTCTGGTGTTTCGTGTGATGTGTTGTGTGAAAGTGATATTGGTAGCGGTGGTAGCCCAGTGGGTAGAACTATCGACTCGGATGCGAGAGACCTAGGTTCAATTCCCAGTGAGGGCATGTGCCTATAACTTTGTTTATTTTCAAAGTTACGTACGCCTGCGAATTTGTAATAGCAATACAATACGCTAACGGTGAAGGACAACATCGTGAGGAACCCCGCGGCTTCGTTGGCTCCGCACGTATTGACTCGTCTCACCTGTGGGCTAGGCCGACTAAGCTGTCAGGATGGTATAGGTGCTGGGCAAGCCGAGTGCATTTAAACACAATGTCCCAGGCACTGCAGCGTCCGAGTGGTCCCTTCACACATCTAGTGTGAGTGAAGGCGCCACTGGACGCTGTATAAATCATCTCATTACGTAGATGCAAAGGTCAAAGTTGTGTGAAAGTTATATTATTTTTGTTTTTTTTTTTTCAGAAAGCGCCGAGGCGGTCCGTGAGCACGGGGAGCCTGTCAACGCCGAACTCTACGTCCTGTCAGTGGCGCCACGACAGTAAGTGAGACCCTGTCATCATCAACCACTGCAGGACATAGGCCTCCCTCGTGGTTCTCCTAACCATGAAGGGTTTTGCCATAATCGCCACGCTTGGCAGGCGGGTTGGCGATCGCATTATGCGGTTGGAATCTCAGGAAGACGCTGCTGCCCGTCTCCTGGCAATTTATTTCCTTCTACGACATCCACGGAAGGAAATGGAGTGACGCTATTCTTAATCCGACGCCACACGGAAACGTGTGACCCTGTGATCCCTTTCAATTTGACGTTTGAAATGTATTGACGTAATTCAGACGGTATTTATTTGACACGAGCTGTCATTGAAAGTGATAGTGAGAGTTTAAAACTTGCCACAAATTTTCGTTCTCTGTTACAATTGGTATTCTCCCCATTTATTAAAGATCTATGTAATTTAATAAAAAGTATCAAAATTCGATTGTGATTGTCTATTACTAATGTATATAGTTGTTTATGTATTTTATGTATTTTTTTATTGGTACTATACATCACCACAAGTAACCTACGGGATTTTGTTAAATATTAAAAAAAAACTTGCTATCTCCAAAACTCGACATTGGCAGAATTCTTAGGGTAGCCATAATTAAGAATTGAATTGAACCACCCACCCCACCCCAATAACATTGGGGAACACGACTCTCGAAGTTGTAGACGAATACGTCTACTTAGGACAAACAGTCCAACTAGGCCGGTCCAACTTCGTGAAAGAGGTCAATCGTCGAATCCAACTCGGCTGGGCAGCATTCGGGAAACTTAGAAAAGTCTTTTCGTCTAACATACCTCAATCGCTCAAGACAAAATTATACAACCAGTGTGTGTTACCAGTGATGACTTTTGGCACTGAAACGTGGTCTCTAACTATGGGCCTCATAAGAAAGCTCAAGGTCACGCAACGAGCTATGGAAAGGGCTATGCTCGGAATTTCTCTACGAGATCGAATCAGAAATGATGAGATTCGTAGACGAACGAAAATCGTCGACATAGCCCAGCGGATTAGTAAGTTGAAGTGGCAGTGGGCGGGGCACATAGCACGCAGAACTGATGGCCGATGGGGCCGAAAAGTTCTCGAATGGAGACCACATATCGGCAAGCGCAGCGTAGGACGACCAGCCACAAGATGGACAGATGACCTCATCCAAGTGGCAGGAAGACGCTGGATGCAGGCCGCTTCCAACCGGTCTTTTTGGAAATCCATGGAGGAGGCCTATGTCCAGCAGTGGACTTCTTGTGGCTGAATGATGATGATGATGATGAATTGAATTGAATTGAAGTGCAGTCTGAAGTTCGTCAGCATTTGAAAGGGATCGCGATAGAGTCAAGAGTCAATTAGGCCCCAGCTTCTATATGACGCGCACAAAATCCTGAACAATTCCAATTCAAAGTTCTATACTAATTGCTATTGCAAACGTCAGGATTCCGGCAGGATTGGGTGCGCATAAAGGCGATATTACACGGTTCAATATTGCTTTCAATTGCATCATCATCATCATCGGCCTACGCTTGTCCTATTGCACGCCACTGAGCACGGTCCTCGGCTACTCTCACCCAGCTCTTGCCAGCCGCCCTGCCCAGATCATCGCTCCACCGAAACCACGAGCATAGTTTAGTTTACTTAGTTTTAAAATTGTGTTTAAGTGGCGTGACAGTCACGTGCGACTAAGTAATTTTTGGAACATTTCCAGACAAACCCTTTGTGTGATAAAATCACGAAATTATAAGGTCAGAAACCGGCGTGAGAAGAAGGGTCGTTAAAAGAAGACTTAAATATTGATGGTGTTGCGGTAGACGACATACAGTGGAAAATAAAAAGTATATTTTAACTCTTTTAAATAGTCACAGATTAGTGACACTCCCGCGCCAACCAGTATAACGAGAATCCGGTTCTGAGCACATTTTATGTGCCGTAGATTTTGAATGGCAAAAGCAAGTGTGCTTTGCACATTTTTAGAACCGCGCTTCTGGCAAGTACTTTCATCCTGGCTGGCTTACCTTGTGTATACTATCCAGAAAAGTATGATAAGAATATTGTACAGTCGATATCAACCTTTACATTTTAGTTGCAAATTCGCCCGTCACATAACTGAGTTGAATGCAATGTATAGGTTTATGTGCGGTCGGTTGTAACTTCCACACTTCCCGCCGGATTAAGAATAGCGTCACTCCATTTCCTTCCGTGGATGTCGTAGAAGGCGACCAAGGAAATACATTATCAGGAGACGGGCAGCAGCGTCTTCCTGAGATTCCAACCGCATACTGCGATCGCCAACCCGCCTGCCGAGCGTGGCGATTATGGCAAACCCGTTCATGGTTAGAAAACCATGAGGGAGGCCTATGTCCTGCAGTGGACGTCAAATGGCTGATGATGAACTTCCACACAACACAATCATTTGTCCTGGTCCCAAACTAGGACGATTTAATAGAATTTCTTAAACTGTCGCAAAACTTGCATTTGTTGTAACATTTCGTACATTTTGTAGAAAATCTTTTATTTTAAACGTTCCGCATTTAGTCGCAAATTGTACACTTTATGATACGTTATTATGAGTCATTAGCATTTTAGTCACTGTTCTAGCCCATTTTAGTATCATTATCCAGACAAATACCCTGTGCTATGGTAACCAGGCAAGGACATCACACACGTGGAAATACACCCAGACTGAGGCCGTTTGTACAAATGTACGGCGAATCGAACCCACGACCTCTGTTTTGGTAGTTGAGCGCCTTAACGGCTAGTCAATTGTAGCCAACGAGGTGGTCAATTCTTAATTAATTCTTTTAAATCATTTGTACAAGATGTAATTTATATTGGCAGTGGCGAGAGTGAGCTGGGGACCCAGGACCGCCCGCTGGAGTTGCAGAATTTGCAGAATGTCGACAATATCCGACATATACAGGTATGTACAGTACACGGACTACAGTTTTACTATTTACGTGTTGTAAGTTTGGTCCCGTCTGTCATTTGAATAATGTTTAATGTTGCAGTAGCCCTTTTAACCTAACCTAACCGCGTTTTTTGGCAAGCTTATAAAAGCGGCGGTAGGCTAGTGTGCAGAAGCATTGGCCTCGGAAGCGAGAGACCCAGGTTCGATTTCCAGTGCGGGCATGCACCTATGACTTTCTAAGTTATGTACATTTGTGAAGTTATAGTAGCGATACCGCTCGCTAACGGTGAAGGAAAACATCGTGAGGTAACCTGAGGGTCTGAGCTATTCACATACCTCAGCGCTTGAAATCGCCAATGCGCGGTGGGCACGCGTGGTGATTAAGCTTAAGCCCATACTCTCTCCTTGAGAGGCCTGTGCCCCACAGTGGGACGTATATAGATATTATGTATGTGTTATATCACACCTTATATGAAGCAGTGAGCTTCATCTTTTTGCAGTCATCTTTTTCATTCATGGTTCGGTCTGAAAACCAGCGCCAAAGCAGTGCTTTGGCATCATGCTGAGACTGGCCCATTTTTGGCAACTTTGTGTGTCTAAGTATCATGTAGGTACTTAGGTACAGGTATTTCGCCAAATGTGTCCTAATGGTTTACTAACTTAATTATGCACCTATTGTTTGTAATTCTTTGTAAGGATATTGGCTTATGTGCCTACTGTATGTAATTCTTTGTAATGTTGTCAAATAAAGTTTCTATTCTTATTCTTAAATACGATTATTGTTTTGTTCCGATGCCTGAATACACGCGGCCAGTGTCGTCGAGCCACTAATGTGTACTAAGAAAGCTTAGGTCAGCGGCCGCTTAGGAATAACGCAACAAAGAGACAAACCAATGACGATAGACAATGGCAATGTGAACCTTAAGTGACTGTCTCGTTGGTCTAGCGGTTTAACGTGCGATTGGGTTCGATTCCCACTGGGGGCCGTCGGACATTTGTACACTAGGCCTCGGTCTGGGTGTATTTCCATGTTTGTGATGACCTTGCCTGGTTACCATAGGACAGGGGCATCCTAGTTTGGGACCGGGTCAAGTGATCGTGTTGTGTGGAAGTGGCGGGTTATTATTATTTGTCTAGTGTTTAATGATCCAAATTGTTGCAGGTTCCAACAAGCCCTTGTAATGTAAACCTTGCATTAATTATTATTATTATTATTATTTATTTGGGAAACTTGCAGCTTACATAATAAATGGACAGAGACTTAGAATAACTACACATAAGCTAAGAATAAGTTTCCGCATATAGTAACAATTTTCCAGTATTTAATGATCCGAATCCGAATAGAATCGCTCGTAGCCCCGGCTGCCTGAGTGATCTTAAACGATCACAAAGGTTAAGCAACACAGGGCGCGTTCAGTGCATGGATGGGTCGCCGTCTATGCCTAACGCTAGTGGCATTTTTCCGAGCGGTTCCGTGCTTCGCAAGGCACGTTAAGCTGTTGGTGCCGGCTGCCGTCGATAGATGGCAGTCGTTAAGCCAAGTCAGAGGCCTTAGGGCGGCTTGACAACTTCTGACAGTAGACGAGCCACTAGTCTACAAGCCTCCACCAATCCGGACTTGGCCCCCGTGGTGGAGTATGGCCTATACCTTCCTCAGGGAAGAGACCCGTACCCCTCGGTGGGGACATAATGGGTTGATGATGAATGATCCGAACGTTTTCAGGTTCGAACAGGCCCTTGTAAAGCCGCGTTTTCACGATGTTAGTATCTACACGCGGACCGAGTGACCTATTTTCGGCACTCTGAAACTACTCGTAGACTATCGTGTGGACCGGCCATCTTAGTAAAAAAAAAGCCACTCTGATGCCATCGGCTATTTTTTGTTCACTCAAATCATACTACTTGTCTTAAGCAGAGTTTTGACGGTCTGAGTACGCTCGGACCGTGTGCGTACAGTGTTAGTTGATTATGACGACGGTCAGTGCGCTCGGACCGAGTGCGTCGTCATAATCAACTAACACTGTACGCACACGGTCCGAGCGTACTCAGATCGTCAAAACTCGGCTTTAGCTACTAAGATGAAATCGCAAAAACAAAATGGCGCCAATACTGGTAACTCCTGCCATTCGTAAAGAAAAAGTGAAGTGGCAGAGAAAAGTTTATGTTTGTAGAGTTTTATTAAGCTGTGGAACTGTTGTGAAGCGGTTTCTATTGCCGTGACCAAACTGTTCTTTTCTTTTTGTACTTTATTCTTGAAGTTTGATATTAAACATATTTGATTCCGCTTCTATTTATCGCAAAAATAAATTTTTGGTCATTTTTAGCACGATGAGCGACTGAGTTAGCAACTAAACGCCTATAAACTGGAGCAAAAATCAGAATTCACTGAAATGTGTGCACACTACCATCGGAGTGGCCAGCAGTTTTTTTTAGCCGCCAAGATTAATCACTCGGTCCGAGCCTACTAAGGTCGTGGAAACGCGGCTTTATCTAAACTTTTTCAGTGTTTAACGATCCGAACGTTTGCAGGTTCGCGCGTACCTGGTCCGCGCGCCGCCGCCGGCGTCCGCCGAGTCGCCGCCGCTCGGCGCCCACCGTGTCCACACGCAGGTAAGCTGGTTTGTTAGCCGTTCGTCCTACATGCAGTTAGTCCAAGTCGCGGTTTGTCCAGTAAGCGTTTTGGTCCAATACGCAGTTAGTCCTAAAATCTGAACGAACTGCAAATTCACTTGGTGGCAGTTGGTCCAAATCGGAGTTCGTCATATTCGCAGTTTGACATTACGGCAGCCCACCCTAAGCCCAGTCCGTCTCGTATATACGCAGCTCTTTCGAGACCTACCGGTCCGGGAGGTAGTCGCTATCAGTGATAAAGATATAAGAATGAACAGGCTGTTTCTGAACCAGCAATCTACTTCTGGCCAGTTTATTGAATAAATAAAACCCGTATTTAATGTGCTGCATGTTGAAATGAATAAGAAGTGCAGCACCATTGATAAAACCAGGTTATGTTCCACTCTCTAAGTTTGCGCCAACGCTGTCTGTCACCGCTATATATCTATTGCGGACTGTAGTAGGTGTAATAAAATTTGAATTTGAACGGATATTTACTCGTTTATTTTTTCATTTTACAATGTTCCGACGTTTCGGTACTTTTGCAAGTGCCGTGGTCTCGGTAGACTGAGGTGACAGGCGACTTTTTGAAAGCCATTAACTGTCAGTTTACTTCCCTCGGCAAAAATTACAAAAAAATATGAAGTTACGTTTCAAAAATATTTTGGCAATTTTTTTTAATTTAAACTGGCAAAACAATTATACCTACTTAACGAAATTCTCAATTCAGAAACTGGCCCTAAGTGCGGAAATCTCAAGCGTAATTGACCGTTCCGTGGATGTAGAAGGCGACTAAGGAAATCAATTACCAGGAGACGGTCAGCAGCGTCTTCCTGAGATTCCGACCGCATACTGCGATCGCCAACCCGCCTGCCAAGCGTGGCGATTATGGCGAAACCCCTCATGGGTATGAAAACCACGGAGGAGGCCTGTGTCCGGCAGTGGGCGTCAAATGGCTGATGATGATGATGATGATGATGATGAAGTAACCTAATTCGTGTTACAGATGGACTATATTCACTGTCTAGTCCCAGATCTCCGAGAGATCACGGCGTGCGCGTTCTATTGGGGCAAGATGGATCGCTACGAGGCGGAGAGACTGCTGGAGAATAAGCCTGAAGGTAAGCGACCGACAGATGACCTCATCCAAGTGGCAGGAAGACGCTGGATGCAGGCCGCTTCCGACCGGTCTTTTTGGAAATCCATAGAGGAGGACTATGTTCAGCAGTGGACTTCTTGTGGCTGAATGATGAAGCGACCGAGTAACAGAGATTTTCTATGTGCTATTGCACACATAAAGTGGCCCTTTTTTTTATTGCATGAACCAAAAGACTGCGAAATGGCGGACGAGAAATTCCGAGTGCCACATTTGCTCAGTTAAGAAGATATGAACATTTGAAAAGTCGGACTTTTTAATTTTTATAATTAAAATTCCTTTATTGCAGTTAAACAAACAGCTTTGCACATGGGCGAACTTAATGCTACTCGGCATTATCTACCAGCTAACCTAAGTTATGAAGAAAACAAAAATATTAATAAATTTTAATTATTTATAAATGTTATGTGTGGATCAGAAAGGTTATTCCATGGCTTGTGTTCCTAAAGTGATATAAAGTCTCACAGTTACGTGCAGATAGAAAAGAAAGAAGGACATTGATTATACCAACAAGATACATCACAGAAACAAAATAAGCACATAAGTGACATAATATGCACAACAACAGAAAGAAAACTAAATACACAACAGACAAAACGAATAAATAAAACAGCACCATAGATGTAGCCTGTGGTGTATCTAAGTTCTCACAAAAGGCAGCTGACTGACCATCCCCAGAATTTCAGTAATCATCTTTTAAGTTAACGCGTTCGGACGGAGTAATAATAAGATATACACTTATACTTATCGATTCATTAATTGAGTGATTTTTCTCCCCAGGCACGTTCCTCCTGAGGGACTCGGCTCAGGAGGAGCACCTGTTCTCGGTGTCGTTCCGCAAGTACGGGCGCTCTCTTCACGCGCGCATCGAGCACTACCAGCGCCGGTTCAGCTTCGACTCGCACGACCCGGCCGTGTTCGCCGCCAGCACCGTCACCGGCCTCATTGAGCATTACAAGGTGAGGATCCGCTGCTGGCAAACGGACTAAAGTGTGCTCAATACCGCTGGGGACGAAGCGACGCGAAAAATGTGGGAAAAGTTGTATCTAAAAATGTGTAAATACTAGCTCGGCCCGGCCGTGTTCGCCGCCAGCAGAGATTTAAACAGCGACTCGGGGAAAGTGGGACAATTGCGTCTAAGGGCGCTTATACGCGGGCGGCACGTTGCGAACGACATTGCCAGCTGCAGCCGTCGACACTAATATTCGACGCTGACATGTCGGCGACTGCCGCCGCCGATGCGTCGACGGCCGCTGTCCACGGCAGCTGTCGACGAGTGTCGACGGCTGCAGTTGGCACGAGCCGCCCGTGTATAAGCGCCCTAAAACTCTACCTGTAATTGGTTTAATAACTTCTGAAAAATGGCTAGGATTTTCTTAAAAGCGCCAGCACTCTCACCGGTCTTGTACCGGCATTACAAGGTGAGGATTTTGTGCTAAAGACGGACTAAAAATATGCATAATACCTCCCGGGGAAAGAGATCATACATCAAAAAGCGACTCGGGAAGGTTGTGTCTAAATCTCTACCCATAATGGGGTTTAAAACTCCTAGAAAAATGGCTAGGAAGCGTCGGTACTTGACTTGAAAATGAAAAAATAAACGCTGTCTAAAACTGTGTTAAACACTGCCTATGATTGGCTTAAAAACACCTGAAAAAATGGCAAATATTTTCTTTCAAGAAGCGTAATGTTTTATTTTGACGTGTCAGCAAGGAACTAAGGCCGATATTCAGAAACACAGCGTTGAGCTACACTTAACGTGCACTACGCTGAGCATCGGTTGAGCAATCTCAACAAAGACTCAAGAATTTTGTATTCACAGTCAATATCTCGACTCGAACTCAGCTAAGCCACAGCTCAAGCTAAACTTACTCGAGCGTGTAATCTGTGGTACAGTTTTCGACTTTACCGGTCTATATTATCTGTTAACGCTACTTACATGAAAGGCATACAATAATCCACAGGAGTGAATGAGAGGGCAACAAATGTCGGAACTTTTTACGCGCGGTTATAATTTATTTTGACTTCTAATTACTCTAAAAACACTATTTAACTTTTTGAAGGAAAATGAGCATGCAAAATGTCAAATTGTGAATAAAAAAAGGTTACTTCACCACAGGTTAGTTAGATTTCTCGAATTGCCTACAGGTGTAACTTTCTTCGTCATTGCCACCATGAGTCTGAGCTAAGTCGCCGAAATCCACTACTCAGTCTCAGCTTAGCTTGCGCTCAATTTTTGTTATCTCAAACTCAACTGTGAATACAAAATATCCCTGAGACTTTCATTTTGACAGTTGGAAGACCCGGACTCACATTGAGCTCACGCTCAAAATCGTTTCTGAATATCGGCCTAATACCTCTGTGGAAAGCGCCGAGATCGAACGTCAAAGAGCAACGCGACAAGAGTGGGAAAACGGTGTCCATAACTGTGTTAAAGGAAACTGTCAATTGAGTATTTTGAAAAGACTAAGGGCCGGTTTCTGAATTGAGAATTTCACTAAGAAAATACTTAAGTAACGTTCGGTCACACTCTTTTCTGGGCAATTCGAAGAGACAGCACTACTTAGCGAAATTCTCAATTCCGAAACTGGCCCTAAGCTTAGAGTTTTTTGTCCATTTTTCTCCAAAATGATCTAGATTTTGAAATGGACACCTAGTTTAACTTGTAACGTTCATTAAGTCGCGGTTTCTGTGCTACTTTGAATAAAAAAACTTTTTGAATTTGTCCCCGTCTACCCCAGGACCCCAACTGCGTGATGTTCTTCGAGCCCATCCTCACGGCGCCTCTCCCGCGGAGAGAGCCCTTTTCCCTCCAACAGCTGGCCCGGGCGGTCGTCGTCTCCAACACTACCTATGACGGTAGGTCTTTGGCCTAGTTCTAGTTCATCATCATCATCATCATCATCATCATCATCATTCAGCCACAAGAAGTCCACTGACTGAGCACTGACTGAAAATCAGCGCAGAGGGACCACTTCCTCAGAACAACGCTGAGTCAGCTGCCTTTTGTGGCAACTTAGACACACCACCGGCTACATCTATGGTGCTGTTTTATTTATTCGTTTTGTCTGTTGTATATTTAGTTTTCTTTCTGTTGTTGTGCGTATTGTGTTACTGTTTAGTTCGGGGATTTCGTGGTGCGCATAATTTAGTGGACTGTATGAGTGAATGTCGGTAGGTTCTTTATTGAGTGCGATTGTAGGCGGAGCTTTAGGAAGACTGAAAGACTTACCAGGTCCGATAGCGAAGAGGGTCAAAGGTCAGCGTACCTCGGGCGGGAGCCGCTTCCAGCTCCTCGATTTACCTTCCACGACCGCCCAACAACGTGAGTAGCGTCGCCTGACCTGACGACGATTGAGCCGGGTCCGTCCTTCAGCTTCCTTCAGCACTCAGTTCTCAGTGTTGGCTCACGAAATTACACGAGAGGCGGTAGGCGATAGGACGATAGCGATAATCGAAAATGGTGGCAAACAGCAGCGACAGGGAAAGTGCTGTTGCCTGGACAATGACTTTAAACCGACCGACGACAGTTGTCAATTCAAAAATAGAAAGTAAACCAATCCCAGAAGAGGGGATTGTGTTGCCAGTTCAAGAAACAAATTAATATTGAATTTAGATGGGAAAACTGAACAGTTACTTATCTGCTTATTTTGTTTCCGTGATTTATTTTGGTATAATGTCTTTCTTCTTCTTAATTTAAACACACAGTTTTGCACATAGGCGAGTCGAATAGTTTTGCTTAATGCTCGTGGTCGAACATTTTATCTTATCTTATCTCTCCCCTCAGGAGTGGAGCAGCTTCCCCTGCCGGCGAGCCTGCGGGCGTATCTCCAGCAGTACCACTACAGGCAGCGGGTTCGCGTGCGTCGCCTCTAGCGGCCCCGGCTCAGCTTCTTCTTGTACCCGCGGCTCTGACTCCGCCGCCCGACCGGGTATACCCTGCGAGAAGAAGCCGGCTTCGCGGCGACGGTCACGAGGTGTTAAACGGCTTTGAGTCGTGCGGGCGAGGAACGCGCGGTATACCCTGCGCCAAGAAGAAGACGGTCTGGTGATTATGAGGTGTACCCGGCTTTGAGTCGAGTGTTGGATGGTCACGCGGTATACCTTACACCAAAAAGAAGACAGTTTTGATTCGAGTGTTCGATGGTTATGAGATATTCCCGACTTTGAGTGGAGAGTTCGGTGATCACGAGGTGTGCTCGGCTTTGAAGCGGGCCACCGATGACCACGAGGTATACTCTGCATCACAAAAAGTTAACTGAACGTAAATTCGGTATGAAACTTTACGGACTAAGTGGGACTTTTAAAGTAACTGAAATTATTTAAGCGCAGCCCCTCGGGTTGTAATGCTCTTGGTATGTCACCCGGTATATAATGGTGTTCAGAGACATAAACACTACAAACATGTAACATCTTAAGTCTTTAACTGTATATTTTTAAGCAGTCGTATTTAAACAACTTTAGTTGTTACCATGTCTTCGTATTACTCATCGTATATTCGTGCTTTGATAGAGAGGAATTTCAAACAAAATGACACCCTGTATAAAGTGATGTATAGAAAAAAAAAACACTACACCCAATCATATGAAAGCATAGTTTTTGGCGGTATTTAAGTAGACGCGTGCAGTTCGCGAATGAATGAAGCACTTCGTAAAACAACACATTTAGTTCGTTCAATACATAATATCTTTTTATATCTCCTTCAGTCCACCAGTGCTCCAGAGAGTGCGCGAGCGCCACTGAGGACAAAAACCATATCTTTTTTACAGATCGAATTTGCCAAATGTGTCTGTACAACCTCTCAATCATGTTAATCTGTAGAAAATTCAAATTCAAACAAAGGAGTTGTTTCATGATTGTATGGAGCTCCGGCCAAGACAGTGAGCCACTAATTTAGATACACTCCGTGAATTGTAAAACAACTTCCACGCACCAATTTCTCTGTATCTTCAATAATTGATTAGCAATTCAACGTTTTCAGTTAGCTTTATAGCAACACTGATAAAATGGCGAATCCACCACAGCTGTCAAATAAAGTGCATAGATAACAAATGTCAAAAACAAACAAACGACACCAACCAACGACACAGAACTCGTATTGTTTACCTCCTAAACGGACGAAAGCACATTCAAAAACCACGCATAACGACAAGTTAAAAATAAATAAACGTGTAAAAACAGGTTTCTGAACGATTTCATAATGGCTGTCACATTAGAATGTCGCCACTCCTTACATTGTTTAGGTTTACAAAAAATATTGTTTTGCCAAAAAAATACAGGGAAATAAGTCTATTTAGTGGTGACACAGTGTTATGTGTATTTTTGTCTTATTTCTATGGCAGGCGCTGGTCTATGGTCTTGGCCGAAAATGAAACAACTCCTTTATTCAAAGTAACACAGAAACGGTGACTTATTGAACGTTACAATTAAAATCTAGATCATTTGGAGAAAAAACGGACAAAAAAACTCGTTAGTCCTTTCAAATACGTTCCTTAAATAACAGAGTTTACATCTTTTAAACTCTGTGTGGAGGCTAAACATTCTACCTTCTCGCCGGGACTTGAACCCGTGACCTCTGGCTAACCGTGCCAGCGCTCTTCCAAATTGATTCTCTCTCCTAAGCTAAGCTAACTCCGGCAAGTGCATCTTACATATTTTAATCTTCTAAAACCTATTAGTAATTTGCAATGAACTGACTTTAATTCCAGACATCTTTGTCGTCCAAATAATCCTTTATAAAAGTAGCCCTTTTGGCACAAAGTACCTACTCTTTACACATTTTTCGGAACCGCGCTTCTGGCAAGCTCAAGGATCTTATTGTAGAAACGTATAACATGCCCTATAAACAGAATTCTTAACGACCCGATCGCACCACCATAACAATGGTTATTAATTGTTGTTTTCATGGTTATAAGCTAACAGGTCAATACTAATTTTTAGGACATGGTCGTGAACCTAAAGCAAAACCTAAGACTAGATAGTGTAACGGTTATGGTTCGGTGATCTCTTAACACTAAAACTCAACTTTTATTTACAAACTTACAGCTAATATATACATAATTTTTGCTCAGACGTAGGTGCTAGTGGCACCAGGCTTTAGCGTCAGCCAATCATAGGCGAGCGCCATTTGTTGTCGCTAGCGGCGCGGCCGTCGCATCGTCTGCGCACGCGCGCGCCCGCGGCCGGTCTACGCACAGCCACGCTCTTTCCGATGCCATTCGATGCTCCACTACATTAGCATTGCGGCCAAAAACGGCCATTTTTGGTATAAATGCTATCTAGTCCCGGGTTCGTGATGATAGGTTCTCTGTCGTGGGTCCTAAAAATCACTGTTAACAAATGATCGAGAGTTTGTACTGACACTTTTTACAAATGCGATCTGTAAAAGAAGATATGATATTTTGTTTCGTTCGTGGCGCTAGTTACCCCAATGGACCTCCTTAAGTTACCCTTTTAAAGTTTACAAGGGTTAATATATAATATTGTTTCATTCAGCCTTGGTCTGTATTTAAACGAACAGTTGGTACAAATTGATAAAATACAGGAAGCGATACCTAGCAAGTTGTTTGCTCGTCATAGGTCATCTAGTAATTTGTAATGGCTCGCGATGCTCCAGCCTGGTTATATTGTTATGTTATTATGTTAAAAGGGAAATGGAATGGTAACGGCGGCGGTAACAAAATAAATCTCTGCTATAAATTTCTTGATTTTTATAGCATGTAAAAAAATAACGGTCTCATTTATGAAATACTAGCTGTTGCCCGCGACTTCGTTCGCGTGGTAATTGATGTGTATTTTTAAATAGCCTATGTGCTAATCCGGACTATAATCTATCTCTGTGCAAAATTTCATCCGGATCCGTTCAGCCGTTTTTGCGTGAAAGAGTAATAAACATCCATCCATACATATAAACTTTCGTGTTTATGATATTAGTAAGGTTAAGGATGTCGATTCGAGTAAAGTACTCTAAGACAAAGTGTATACATAGTAGGAATTCCTCTTATAAACCGGCTTTAACTCTGTCTTAAGAGTCATCATAAGCAGCCTATATGTGTCCCACTGTAGGGCACGGGCCTTCACTCAGAATGAGAGTATGGGCTTAATCACCGCACGTGCCCACCGCGGATTGGCGATTTCAAGCGCTGACGTATGTGAGTCAAGAGTGCTTTAATGGAATCGAGTTTTTATAAAAGGACTGTATTTGTGTACACCCAGGCCAAAGCTGAATAAAACGAAACATAATTGTTGTTGCTTTTCTTTGTTATCTGTTAAGAAAACAAATATGTATGTACGTGTGATATTTTTACATAAAATTAGTTTTAATTACTTAGATGATGGAATAAAAATATTCAATATAAGAAAGTACCTATATTTTTAAATCATAAATTCTAAGGTAAAAGGAACAGGTGTATTTGATGTAAATATTAGCTAAATTGTATCTGATGGAATGTGTTGTTATTGTTGTAGTGTAAACATGTAAACATTCGAAAGTAATTTTAAAAGGAACATTCTTTATTCTCCTCGATAAAGCTAAAACGGAGACGGGCGGTCATTGGCCGGGACTACGGCTGGTGGGCTGAGGTTAACCATGAGCGGTGCACAAGAACGGGCCCCCGAGTCTGGTACACACATAGTTTTTAAATAGAATAATCACGACAATAGCTGTCATTTGCCTCAATTTGTTAGTCTACTAAGCAATAGAAGTAAAATGCCATTCCGATGGCATAAACCGCGCATGTTAAATAGGCGTCACGGGAAAAAAATCGAATCGCGCGAGGCGCCGAGTTAAGTTGCACTGGTTATACAATTGGAATGCGATTGGTTAGTAGACTACCGATTGTGTTATTTAAACGACCATTGCCGTACTGCCCCTATATTACGCTCAACAAATCCTGAGCGTCGTCTAACTGTCAAATTAGTATGGAAATTGACAGTTAGACGATTGGAATCGCTCAGGATTTGATGCGCGTAATTTGGCCACTGATATCACTCTATTGTAGAACTTTTTATTACTATTGTAGACTCGCCCCCCTGGTCACTCAGTTATCGTGACACGGAGCAAATTCTGAAATGCACAGTTTAATGCCTCCACACATAATATGCGCATGAGAACACACAGAAACACTGAAACAAAAACACACACACACACACACACACACACACACACACACACACACACACACACACACACACACACACACACACACACACACACACACACACACACACACACACACACAGCTACTCACACATACGTACAGATCAAATTACGCATGCTTTAATATAATTTATGGCACTTTATTGTTCAATTCACTTCTTGGTAAGACGACTTACATATTCTAATAATTACTTGTTTCTATCATGTAACTGTATACTTTTGATCCCCAACACACAGGGATTTCGTAGTTTATTTTATTTTATTATATTAAGGACATCAACAGCGAAAACCAATAATTTTTAGGGCTTACACGTCTAATTATTTCCAAACACACAGTTAATTATTTTTTATTGTTACAGCCAACTGATTAATAACTTGCTAATAATATTTTTAAATTACCACTTGTCCGCCATATCGCTCGAGATCGATTAACAATTCATGGTAATCTTTCTGTGTAATAGTTATCGCGAAACAGGTCCGCCTAGTGCGAAGAACACCAGTAAGCACCTACGTGTATTTAGTGGCAATCTTTTTCAAACCTACCTACCCACATTAAGTCTATTCATGTCGCTAGGACTTAAGCTTTTTTTTTTTGTAAATAAATGAGTTTGATTTAATTTTTATTTGGTCGACGGTCAGTGGCTGAAAGCGGCTGAGACATATTGGACGAGACCAGCAAAGGACCGGATGGGTTGGCGTGAAAAGGAAGAGGCCTATGCCCAGCAGTGGGCTCTGTTTATGGGCTGATTAGATTGATTCTCATTGATGACGCGATCTTGACGCTCCAATCAGTCGTCGGTTCCCGTCAAGAAAATCTATACGAGGACTGAAATTAGGCAAAACTTAGGGTTTTTTTATAATAAGATTCCTTTAAAACACTCCTCAAATTCAGTTTAAATAGTCTTTGTCCCACAGACTGTTTAATCTGCTCTTAAGCAGTGTTTTAGGGAATCTTCTTTTTATGCATAACACCTTGAAGCTAAAATCTATTTTAAAGCTGCTATGTATATTTTGCTTGGTTTATCAGTTCTTTTTTAAATTTTTTTTTAATATTGTGGCGTTTTGCAGTGCGAGGTAGAATTATTAATTGTATTTCCATTATTTTTCAAGTGCCTTACGGGACCGGGTGGGGCGATTCGTTTAAAATTACTTTCGGAGTAAAAACTTCTAAGAAAACCAAAATTCGTACCTCACGGAATATGTAAAATAAAAAAATTTAACCGTCTTATTTATAAAAAAAATCGATCTACTAAAATACTCTTAAAACGGAGTTTTCCTGTTATAAACCGGCTTTAAATCCGCCTAATGTTTTAGTGGAATCAGCTTTTTATAAAGAAGAACTTGAAACTAAAATCGTTAAAGCTTATTCCAATTTATTTCGTACAGTTTTTTTTTGCAAATGTACTTTTGGACCTGTAACTATTTTATTATTATTACTGCGTGCACGTAGGTGAAAAAAATACAACGCCAATGTAGTGGACTTAATGCTATAAGCATTTTATACCAGTCAACCGCAGGTGGTGCAAGAAATCTATTGGTACACATAAAGATAAACGAATTATTTATAGTCTTATATTTTTAAACAACATGATTCCTTAAAAGGCCGATTAAAATAGTCTGTCATATGGGGCCGAAAAGTTCTCGAATGGAGACCACATATCGGCAAGCGCAGCGTAGGACGACCAGCCACACGATGGACAGATGACCTCATCCAAGTGGCAGGAAGGCGCTGGCCGCTTCCAACCGGTCTTTTTGGAAATCCACGGAGGAGGCCTATGTCCAGCAGTGGACTTCTTTTGGCTGAATGATGATGTCTTGGAGTAAAGTCGTAACCGCAGATTAAATAAAGTGACTCCGTGTATTTATAAATAGGGCCGTAATTGTTTGGATTCATCGTAGGCGGATAAAAAGGTTTCAGTAGTAATGGAATTTCTGAGGGCATATTGGTATGTTCTTTATAACATTATTGTTTAGTTAAATTTTGTTTATATGTAATTATTATAGTCAACTTAATTGGGTAAATATAATTCTTGTATTCTAAAAGGTATACACCAAAATAAAATACAAACATTACACATTTGTCTCGATCTCGAATACTAATTATTCCAAAAACCTAGAACTCATGCATTGAACTGGCTTTAATTCCAGACGTCTTGGCTGTAATTTCTTGGTCTGTCTAAATATTGTCAATCGATGTAATGTTATTCGTTTCAACACTGTCGATAGGCCCATTCGAATCTGATTGAAAGCTATCGTAGCGTTGACTTGTGTCTCAAAACTGTTAAAAATCCTTCGCTGGCAATTAAATTGATTGGAGCATCCGCGTAATAACTTGAAGCGTCAGTGTATAATTTTCAGTCAGTCCATTGAATTGCCATTGAATCAAAGCTGGCAGCACCGACGTAAAAGCGGCGGTGGCTGATGTAAATAAGTTTAATTGTAAGTCAAAACGGTAACATGTTGAGCGTTGTGTCGAAGCGCTGAGCGTACAAAAACAATAAACAAAACGATATATTTTAAACTGCTTTTTATTGAACCTTTTTTCAAACCGGCCAAGTGCGTGTCGGGTCACGCGCAGTGTAGGGTTCCGTAGAAGCACGGGTTTTTTTTACTTTACAGAAGTAACAACTTCATCAAAGTAATTATCAATTTTTTGAATTTGTACAAAGATTTCCTTCTATAAGTTGGTCGCCTATTACTCGTTAACTTGTAAAGCCTACTTAGCCGCAATAGTTTTCCTTTTAAGTTCATTTTATGTGCTACTACCCTGATTTTTTTCACGTTTCTACAATCAACCGTTTAGCCAGGAGAGGTGGACGCCCTACTCGGACAAAAAATTGTCCTTTGAAGCTTAATATATCGCAAACGGAACCCTAAATTAATAAATGATCTTCCTTTACCCACAATATTTTTAAACAACCAATCCAACAATGCCCCACTGTGGTAAAAATTATTCTACCTTTTTGTTGGCGTGAATAAACATAACTCAACATAAACATTTACATACAGACACATACATTGCTTCTGGCCCCACACTAGGATACCCTGTGTCGTGGGAACCAGAAACAACGACATCACAATCATGTAAACATCCAAGACCATAACTGCTAAATTTCAGCTAATAAAACGAATACGAACTATGAAATTTGGAAGGTAATATTGTCATAAACTACAAGTACAGGGAAATAATGGACTCTGAAAACTATACAATTGTAATTAAATCATAAAAAGAATTGTCTGAAGTTCGGGAAAAGCTCCAAAAAACTGCGAGACTATAAATTTGTACGGAACCCTGGGTGGGCGAGTCCGACTCGCACTTGTCCGGTGTTTTTATATAAGATTTCACATTGATAATCATCAGCCATTTGACGCCCACTGCAGGACGTAGGCCTCCTTCGTGGTTTTTATAACCATGAGGGGTTTTGCCATAATCGCCACGCTTGGCAGGCGGGTTGGCGATCGCAGTATGCGGTTAGAATCTCAGGAAGACGCTGCTGCCCGTCTCCTGGTAATTGATTTCCTTAGTCGCCTTCTACGACATCTACGGAAGGAAATGGAGTGACGCTATTCTTAATCCGGTGTCACACTTTGATCAGTTTGATCAAACAATTTGCTTGGACCACTAAAACGGCAGACAAACAGAAATAATTCCAACCGTCCATCAATATTTTATATACGTATACCGGGCGGCATTTTAGTCACCTGACAAACTTTGTGGGATCTTTCTGCTCGTCAATACAAACAACTTTTAGTATGGGGCCAAACAAATCAGAGCAAAAAATAAATCAGCTGTTTCATACATACATACGGAGTTCGACTTGTTATAGTCTGCCTGTCTAATCCTTTAGGATACAGGGGTGAGTTTATGTGTGCATGTGTGTTTGTTTGTTATCTTACAGTACAAAGGCTTGTAAGTCGGTCCTCACTGGTCAAGGATTATAGTCGCAAAGGCTTATCTTAAAGTCTCCAATTTGTGCATTACATCTTTAACTCCCTATTATAATAAGGTCCACTGCAATAACCACATAGGCACTGAATTGCAGTACTAACACCTTGCTCGTCTGGTGACTTCTTACTTCATACCAAAAGCTTGAAAAGTCGTTGACCAGATAGATGTAGGGGAATGGAAGGCAAAACGGACCCTGTAGGCAAAACGGTCCACCTTGATAAATTTCAAACGTGTAACGCCATCTATGAATTTGTTACGTCAACATATTGGTCGTCATGTTCCCGGTTTCGGTCAGTGTACTCGATTCCACCGATCGCACGTGCACTGATTTAGCAAGGTAAGTTATTTTTTTTAGATTTTGATGTAAAATTTGTGCTTTTCGATATGCCTGCAGTTTGGTTTGGTTTGTGATAGTGTGTTCTAAAGATAGCTGTGTGTACACTTGCATATGATTAAGCTAATAACCAAGTTTGCCGCTTGTAGCTCAACTTATAACCTCAATTTTTTTAATGTTTGTTGTTTTATAACAAAAAGGCAAAACGGACCCAGGCAAAATGGACTGGGGTGCCGTTTTGCCTTCAGTAGAGTAACGTGAAAAAGTGGAGAAAGTGGGTTCGTTTGAATGTTACGTTTTCACGCGGAAACTACTGAACCGATTATGATTAAATTTGGTATCGCAATAGATTAGACATTGGGAAAGGACAAATGCTATCTTTTGTCCCTCCTTCCCTACAACTCCCCCTTTTTTATTTTAGATGGTGAATAATTATAAAAGAAAATCCAATCGGAATTCTTGGGACGAATCTAGCATGAAAAATGTAATTGAGAAAGTGGTTTCTGGAGAAATGGGGCTCAATAAGGCTTCTATGCAGTTCCTGGTACCAAAGACTACTTTAAAGAGGAAACTGCAGAAATATTAGTCTACTCAAGACATTGATCAAGCCACAGAAAAGAAACTGGGTAGATTTAGAGGAGGAGTAGAGGATGAGGATGATGAGACAGTATTCTTATGTGAAAAATGTGCTGACTGATTAATTTTATGTAAGGCCGTTTTGCCTTCACGAGCGGTCCATTTTGCCTCGCCGTGAAGGCAAAACGGACATATTGAAGGTATTCGAAATCATCTAATATATTCATTGTTATTGTGATTTTATAAAAGTCTGATTCTACGTAATATAGAGTTAAGTACGTTAATAATTATTTACTTTGAAGAAGTTTAATAAAAGTAACAGTTTCTTTTCTATGCTTATTTTTTGTTAAGTGGTCCGTTTTGCCTTCCATTCCCCTAACTTCGGTTAATGAGACAACTTGTTTTTGAGATAACCGGAAAGGTCGGTCGCTACTTATATGCCTACATAGTATTTATGTACATAAAATATTGATGGACGATTGGAATTATTTCTGTTTGTCTGTCGTTTTAGTGGTAATTGTATATTTAAGCCGGCTTCTCAATTGGTATTACGTATTATTTGGCATCCTATGCCGAATTATTTTCTGACAAATATTTGGCGCTGATTTTGTAAAACCTGCAATGTATAATTATAAATATTCGTTAATATATTTATAAATATTCGGCATATAGGCGAATACGAATAGAAAAGTACAGCGCCAGCATAACGTAGGGACTTTACGTAGGTTTGTTTCACATTCTTATTTGCAACGTGCGTATGCGTAGGAAATTCTTATCGGTAGCGGGCGAAGTCGGGGGAAACCCACTAGCTTGCCAAGTTAAGGAAAACAAAGTATTATTATTCACTTATTATTAAGTTTGCACCGCAAGTGGACAGCACTGGCTTTGTGTTAAAATAACATTTTATTGTGCATTAAAAGCGTTTTATGTGTATCGTGTGTAAATTGTGTGTTAGTCGCTCTGACATTTGATTAGTTGGCAATGATTGTGATCTCTGTGTAGTGTTGACGTCTGAGATGTATTTGAAAGTGATTATGGCGCCACAAAACAACGTGCTGTTGTAAGTAAAGCTTTATCTGTTTACATAAATGTTTAAAATAATATTATAACTTCCACGCAACACAATCACTGGTCCTGTTCCCAAGCAAGGGTACCCTGTGTTATGGTAATCAGGCAAGGACATCACAAACGTGGAAATACACCCAGACTGAGGCCATTGTACAAATGCACGGCAGCCCCCAGTGGGAATCGAACCCATGGCCTCCGCAATGGTGATCAGACGTGGGTGGTACCGCTAGAACTTATTTTTACTTAAATTGTATCTACGTATTTAAAGGATGCAGGCGGCACAAGACCGGGAAGCTTGGAAAACCATGAGGGAGGGAGGCCTACGTCCTGCAGTGGGCGTCAAATGGCTGATGAGGACAATGATTAAAAAAGTATTATGTAGGTAGATAGAAGTACCCGAAACCGGCGTGCGCGTATGCTGCGCCTAATGAATGTTGATAAACCGCAATAGGTTTGTCACGCTCGTGGCAAGTTGCAAACCCTGGTCTCTGCCTACCCCCGGATACAGGCGTGAGTTTATGTGTTAAATTAGGCAGGTAATCATCAGATGTGTAACAGTACATGTTACAATATCTTGAAAAATCCTTACTTCTTCTTACTCAAATGCAAGTCTTATTTATAAAAACGCAATTCCCCTAAAACGCAGCATAAATCGATATACTTACCTAAGCAATTCCATTGTATAAATTCTGCACCACAGACCTATAGTGTCTTAAGAGGCGTTTCACAAAATCGCGCACCGCAAGTTTAGGTAAATTCACCCATTGCACTGCCGATGAGTCATGACCTCGAGCGCCGGGGCACAATGCCGCGCGTCGGGTGTATAGTTCGACTATGAAGAAAGTTTTTTGATACTTTTCTCCGACGTGATTTATTTCGGATGGATAAACAGGACGTACTCGATCATCTTACGTATGTATACATATTTACGGGTGGTAAAAATTTAAACTAAATGAAACACTTTACCTACAAAGATGTTTGGCATTAAGGTAGATGTACCATATTACGTAAGTGTACGAAATTCCGTAAGTTTTCGGTTTAGGCCTAAAAATAAGAAAACTTCTAATTGTATCAAAAAGTTCTAAAATTATTTATTAAGTATGTACAATAGAGCGTCAATTACACACGTTAAAAAGAACTGTAACCATCGTCGGCTCAGTTGTCACATCTCCCTCGGTCAGTCTGCGCCAAACCGCCATAAAGGTAGTGTGTGTGTTGCGTACGCGTAAGCTACCGCGCGGATTTTCATAAGGATATTGCGAGTGATATGTAAGTATTTTCATAACGAAGTAATGTAATTATTTTTAAGGGTTTTAAAACAAACTGATTGATTACCGTTTCAAGTTACTTCATTTAGTTTTTAGCGAGTTAATTGAAATTTTCTGATTGCCGGAATTACCTACACCAAAAACCAGCCGTGTCCATTATTACGTAACAATTACGGAATAGAGGAAAGGAAGGTGATTTTGTTTTTTGTAATTTGTCAAGAACGAGATGAGATAAGTTAACAAAAAAAGCTGTTACAGGTCTAATATATAACATAGTTTCTTGGAATCAAATTACGTATTACGATTTTATTTCTCTATGTTATGAAATACGTGTGTAAAGTGAAAACATTTTTTTTACTTTAAACAGATTCGTCACAAATAACATCGGTACAAAATCATTAATTTGTTTAATTTAATTGTATCTTCCAGTATATTTTTTGGTACCTATTACTAGTATGATTGCATTCCTATACAATTCAAGTCATTTTATGTTGTTAAGAAGAGTTACTCGTTAGAAATTTATGTTAATCTGACTACCGCAATTACCTTCACTGTTTTTGGCTGTGTCTCTTATTACGGTGGATATAGAAGTACCTGAGTGAGCTACTGCATTTTAATTTTTTTACAGGTCGAAATGTCAAACAAAAAGTACTCCAACGAGGACCTCGCCAAAGCTTTAGAGGATATAAAAAATGGATCCATGACCATATATCGTGCATGTAAAATATAGACTGATGATTGAATTTTAGACTTATAAACGGATTATTTCATATATAAATAAATAATAATATATAAATGAATATTATATAGTTCACTAAACCGTGCTAGAAGTAAGTCGAAGTAAGTTCAATTTGATTCATGAAAGTTTAAAGTTACTATAAGTACCTAAAAATTTAAATATACTGTTTTATAAAGTTACTATAAGTAATAAAGTTACTATAAGTACCTAAAAATTTAAATAAACTGTTTTCCTACACTTATAAAATAAAGTTGTTTTATTTAGAACACGTCACATTAAATTTATGTTTCATATTTCATATAATCCTGCAGAAAAACAGCATTTTTCTGCATTATGCCGGAATTACCAGCACCCATTTACGGAATTACCTGGAGAGTCAAATTTTATACCGTAATAACGGACATTTACTAGGTCCAGAAAAATTACGATTACTTTTATAAAATAGTTTAAATACAGTATTGTTACATAACAATCTCTTCTCTGAAAACCTCTTTTTACGACTAGACTAATTTCAATTCGCTGATTTTTCCTGCTTTACTGGAAATTGCTAGGAAAGACAAGAATGCCTTAGTACTCCGGAATTACGTACATTTACCTTAAACAGTAGATTAATATTATTTAAAGGACGATTGTGAATAGTGTTCAACACATTCATGACTAATATTTTAAGTTGAAAACTCTGTTAATTAAGTTAAAACGTGTTTTGAAAAGAATAAATGTGGAGTTTCTTTGTTAGTTTCTTCTCCACATAATCCATTAATTGTGAAACTAACAACTTTGACGTTCATTAAGTAAACATTCTGTTTTTACAATGAATAAAAATATTTGAATTTGAATTTGAATTTGAACTAGTAAATATTTTATTTCTATACTACCTAAATAGAACAAGTTTTCTTTCTTTTCAAAAATACAGGAATGTTTTCTTTGAGTACTTTTTTCTGTCTACAATATTAAGAGTACTTTCCCTTCAGGTGGCATTACGAAATACCACCCTGTATATGTATAGGTACTTAGTCTCATAGAATTTAAAATGTAATAACTTTTATAAGCACTTTATCTGCGTAATTAACATTTTGTAAATAAAAATATTTGTTCTTATATGACATTACTGAATAAATGTGGGCTTTTTACAGTTTTTAATCTCTATTATAGTTTTGTACTTTTTCATCGACCCTTATCACAACACCACTACTTATAGTTAGAATTTATTTTACTTACAATTATGGCACTTGAAGATTCCGTATCCACCACAAATAAACAACTCAGTGGACTCATTTGCATTGTTCTATAAAATAAAATAAAATATTATATTAACTAACCAGCTTCTTTAATTTAAATAAAAAAGTGGACTAGTAAGCAAAATAAAAAAAATTGCTTACATCAATCAAATTCGAGTTTTGGGATTTCTCTCCCGATGTCACGGTCATTAGCAACATGTTCTCTCCTGTAAATAAAGTAAAACTTTAAGAAATTATAATGGCCGTGGTCACTAAAAGCAAGAGTGTAGATGGTCCCTCTACTTTTATTTGAAGGGGTATTCGAAAATCTTACCATACATAATATTTCCTCTCCCTTGGCAAATGGATTCGTAATATCAATTTCGGAAACGCTGTTGTTAGTTGGTCCTTTCTTTATCCTGCAATGATATATAGTACAAATAAAATTTCACAACCATTAAAATCGGAAGACCGTACTAGAAGATACTCTACTAAACTAACTACACTACTAACTACATAACTTATTAAAGTAGATTAGGGCCGATAGGTACGTACTTTGCTTGTCTTGCAATCAGTAAAGACTCAGTATTTTTACGCTTTCTTTTATTTAACAAAAAACGGTACGTATTATGTTTTCGTCCCATTGCTGAAAACATCATGAAGGATAATTACAATGATTCATGTATACAATAATAATGTAAAACAAATTTGAAAAGTACTTACTTGAAAAGTATCAAAAGAGTCAGTCGCGGTTGCACGCGCTTCACTAAATTCGTAGAATCATTGAATTTAAAATTCAAAGGTAAAATACGCAACCGGCATCGGCGAGAAAAGTGACGCAGGTCCTACTCGAAGGGCGCTTCGCGCGACACTGATCGATGCGCTTTTTTTTTTTTTTTTTTTTTTTTTAGCCCTAAAAAGGGCACCCTCCGGAGGACACGGGGGAGGGAGGTGGTGAATGCTCATGCATAACAGCACGGGCCCGGCCGTGCTGCCAATGTGGGACTCACAAGAAGTGCGCCTACCCACTAAACACCACCTGGGGGCTGGTTTGGTCCTAAGGACCCCTAAACCTACATCGTGAGCGACCCACCTCGATGCCGAGGAGGGCGCGCAGCGGAGCTCCTTAAGGGAGCGTCCGCTTGGGACGGCTCGTCACATCGTGACCGCGGCTAGGAGGGAGAGGTGTGGACACCGGCGGGGGCACCGGCGGAGGCGGGGGCGGGGGCTACGTCTGACTGGGACTGGGCCTCTAGTAGGCGGTCCAGGTCAGATGAAAGTTGGTCGGGGGGGTCGACGAGGGCGTTCCTGGGCCTGCGCACCAGGTAACGGGGGTTCGTCGTGGGGGGGGTGTAGTCCGCCGCTTGGCGGATAAGGGGGTTGGGGTGCACTTCGGCCGTGCTGAAAAAGGTCTCTGAGAGGGATTTAATAAACTGTTGGATAGTTGGGATCTCCATGTCCCGATGGAGATCGGCATTCCTGACACACCAGTGTGCGTTCAGGGCCCTACGGATGAAGAGATTTTGAACTTTCTGAAGTTCGTACAGGACTTTGGGGGCCGCGTGAGCGAAAACGGGTGCCGCGTAAGTCAGCACGGGGCGGATGCAAACCTTATAGAGCGTTCGCTTGTTCCTAGGGGACATCCTACTGTGTCTGCCTATCATGGAGGATAGGCGGCCTAGGTAGAAACGGGCGGTCCGGGTCACCTTCCGGATGTGTGGCCTAAATGTCAGTCTGCTGTCAAGGGTGACACCTAGATACTTGGCGGTGGTTCGCCAGGGGACTGGGGTACCTAGCATGCGAATAGGGCGGTCAGAGAGACCGCGGCGGACCCTATGGTCGAAGCGGATCGCGGTGCTCTTTTCCGGGTTGACCTCGATTCGCCAGAGCCTGAACCAGGCACCTAGCTCATCGACCGCGGATTGGAGCCTACTCAGAATAACTGACATTTTCCGACTCTTGCAGTAGAGTGCGGTGTCGTCAGCGAAAAGTGACAGTTGGACCCCATTGCCGGGGATGGGGATGTCGTTTGTGTACGAAATGTACAGGAGGGGGGAGAGCACGGAGCCTTGCGGGACCCCGGCTCTGAGTGGGCGGGGGGAGGAGAGAACGCCCTCGTGTCTAAAACGGAAGGAGCGGTCCTTCAGAAAGGAAGCTAAGACGCGGACAAGTCGGTCGGGGAGACCCAGCTCGTACAACTTATAAATGAGCCCTGCGTGCCAGACCTTATCGAAGGCCTTGGCGACATCGAATAAGACGGCTACCGTCTTTTCGCGCTTGGGGAAAAACCCGCTAAGAATGAACTCTACTATGCGGTGGACTTGCTGAGGGCAAGAGTGAATTGCCCGAAAGCCAAATTGGTGAGGGATGATGAGGGGGGGGCCCTCTGAAGGGAAGAGGTGGTTCCTCATACGAGTGAGGATGACTCTCTCGAAGAGTTTCCCCATAGCCTTGAGGAGGCTGATGGGGCGATGGCTGGATGGGAGGTTGAGGGGCTTTCCCGGCTTGGGGATGCCTATGACTGTCGCCTCCTTCCACGCGGTTGGGAAGTGACAGTGGTCAAAACAGGCATTGAAGATGACTGTTAACAGGGTTAACAACTGAGTGGGGAACATCTTGAGCGCTAGGTTGGCAATGCCATCCGCTCCTGGGGCCTTTTTACGTTTCAGTCTTTTGATGAAAGACTGAATTTCGTCCGTTGAAACCGCAATGGGATTTTCGTCGGTTGGAAGAGGGAGGGAGGTCTTTTTACGGACCTGAGTGCTGTTACGATGCTGAGTGCTGGGTGAGCATTGGGACTCAATGCTGTCGGCGAAACACTCGGCCTTCTCAGCGTCCTCGAAGGCGGTAGAGCCATCGGGGCGGGCCATGGGTGGTGTGTGAGTGATCGCGTCTGCCCGAAGGGCCCTGGCTACTCTATAGTAGGCTTGGTGGGAGGGAGAGATGGTCTCCATGAGATCGCCCCATTGGGCGTTGTTAAGGTCAGAGAGACGGGACCTGACTTGCCGCTGGAGATCGTTGGCGCGTTTCCTGTAGGCAGGAGTTGGGTAGAGGGAGGCCCTCCGGAGGGCGGCTCTTTTGGCCCTAATCAGGTTCTTGACAGCGAGAGGCAGTTTCCGGTCGTGGACCGGTACTACACGCTCGCTCTCACGAATGGCTGTTTGGACCAAAAGGGTGAGGGACTCTACGGCGCTGTCTATTTTGTCTGTGCTGTCGAAGTGGTCGGGCGGGAGCGCATAAGGCGAGTCGGGGGCTTCTAAGGCGGTGACTAGTGAGCTTTTGACACTGTCCCAATTAGTGATGGTTTTAGTGGAGAGTGTGGAGGGTGACGATGGGGGACCTAGCTGAAGGGACACCGGTCGATGGTCGGAACCTAGGTCGTCGAGAGGCTCGATCGACCTGAGGTTGAGGTGGACGCCCCTTACTAGGGCGAAGTCTAGTACGTCGGGGGCGTGGTCTATGTTATCGGGGTAGTGGGTGGGGGAGTAAGGACATAAGACGTCCAATTCTAACGCCTCGGTTAAGCCGAGGAGGGCAATACCGCCGGGGTTCGTCTGAAGGCAGGTCCAATCCGTATGTTTGGAGTTGAAATCCCCGAACATAACGGTGTGGGCGCCTAGAGCGAGGATGGCTTCGAAATCACTCCTTAGGGGTAGTGTTCCGCTGGGTATGTAAATAGAGGCTATGACTAAGGACGGGTGACCCGTCAGAGCTAATCTACAGATAGTAGCCTCCATGTTAGTGAGGGCCGGAGTGGCGATGGGGGAGCAATGGAGGGACTTCCTAAAATAAATGGCAGTGCCGCCGCCTCTACGGCCGTCGGCTCTGTCGTTCCTAACGAGAGAAAACTTGGGTATACTCAGGCCCCTGGTATGGGGTTTGAGCCAAGTTTCCTGCACTAGCAACATATCGACTTCAAAGTCTTTGACTAACTCTCTAAGTTCGGGTACGTTGCTGCGGAGGCCGCGAGCATTGTACGAGATAAGCGAGAGGCTCCTAGGTTTGATACGACCCGCGCTGACGGGAGACTGGGTGGTCTGAGGGACCGGGGGGCGCGACATTGAACTACTTATATGAGGGAGAGCAGATGGCTGTGTTCGGCCACAGCCATCAGACGCGCGGTGGGGGAGGTTGCGGCGCGCAGTTTGCGCGCCAGGACCGATATTTCGGCCAGATCTATATGGGCGATGGCGGCGCTGACCGTCAAGAGGTCATCCGCGATCTGGGAGTGGGGGGCGCCCGAGGGGGCGGGGCGCGGAGCGGGGGGGGGAGGCTGGGTCAGGGAAGGGCGGGGGGCCCACGCGGGGGCCTGAGGGGGGTTGGGATTGGTGGTGGTGGGGCGGCCGAAGCGGCCGAGGGAGGGGAAATTGGACGGGATGATAGCCGGTGGTGGCACTGGTCTCCTCTGAGGAGAAGGCTGAGGCGCCTTTGGGGCCTTAGGGGCCTTAGGAAGGGAGGAGCGGGGGGCGCGCGGGCACCCCCGGTAGTTGGCCGGATGGCCGGGCTGCTCGCACAGCACGCAAGCCGGAGGGCCCTCCGATTCGCGGGTGCGCAAGCAGTCCCCGGTGGCGTGAGGCTCTAGGCACTTCACGCACCTAGGGGGGGCGGAGCAATTAGCCGACGCGTGGCCATAGAGTTGGCAGCGGTGGCATTGGCCAGGGTGGCCGCGCCTGTGGGGCTTTTCTACTTTGATGCAGGAGAGCCCACAGACGGTGAGTTCTCCTGAGAAGATGGACCTACTGGAGGGGGTGTTGGTGAGAATCACCAGGGATAGCGGGAAGGTTTTACCGCGGGAGCTGTGCATGGGATGCACAGCCTCAACGGGATGACCTTGTGCAATAAGGTCATCCTTTATGGAGTCCAGAGGGAGTTCTGAGGGAACGCCTCTGAGGACAGCACGCACCTTGCGCTCCTCGGGGAGTGCGTACGTGTGATAAGGGACTTTGTTTTGGGTGAGGAGCCTAGTAAGGCTCCTGAAAATGTCGGTCGATGGGACCTCGATCTTGATTGAATCGCCCCAGTTTTGGGCCTTTGTGTACTGGACCTTGTGGTCCAGGCACAATTTGGACACCGATGTCCATGCGGATTTGTCTCTTAAGAAGACGGGAGGGGGGGACTTAGCCTTCGGAGGCTGCGGTGAGAACCGCTTTACGGGTTTGGCCGGCGGCGGCTCGGGGATGTCTAGGGACATGAGGGGGCGGGGGTGGGGGGTGGTCACCGTGGCGGTAACGGGGGCTGCGGGGGGGCAGGGGGGTGCGGTCACGGGGGACGAGCGGGGGGTAGGCGAGTTGCCATTCTTGGGGGAAGAAGCTTGCTTACGCAAAAGCTTCTTCCTCGGGACTACGGTTTTAAAGTCGTGGCCTTCATCAGACGAGAATTCGGCCGGGGTGGTGCTTGCGCACGAATAAACTATACCGGCGGAGTCAGGAGACTCGGCGCCGCGGGACACGGAGCGTTTCCGTGGGCGTGAGGGGCCAGGGGTGGAGTCGGTCTCCATGGGGGACGAGGGGCCAGAGGGGCCAGAGGGGGCGGGGGAGGCGGGGGACTCAGGAGAGTCCGGGATCGCGGCGGCGGCGGTCGGGGGGCTACAGAATGCCTGAAAGGCATCGAGGAGCCCGTGCTCCTTTATGAAGGAAAAGAGTTGCTCAAGAGAGCAGTTGGGCTGAGCCATAGTGGCTGGCGGCACCCCTGCCGGCGGCAGGGGGGCGGGGGGAGCGCGGTTAAAAACCAGAATGGAGAGATAAGGGGACAGAACAAAGTAAGTAGGAAAATTCTAGCGGGGGCTAGACACTTACTCACTCGTTGGAATGCGGCAGGCTGGAGAGCCCGAACACTGGAACAAAAGATAAGTAAATTAGGTACAATTCGATAAGAGCTCGCCGGCAGTACACGGGCGCACTGTGTAAGCGGGCGGGCGGTCGAGTAGCGGAGAGCGAGACGTGTCGCTCTCAACGCTATCGCAAACGAACTGTGATCGATGCGCACGATTGCAGCAGAATATATAGGGAAGTAAAAAATATATTTTCCATTGCAAATTATTAAAAATGTGTATTTTTTTATTACACTCCTGTTAAGGATAAGTTCTAGTACCTTATGGTACAAATTTAAATCGATAATAATGTTTAGAAATGGTAAAATATCGAGGTAAAAATGGGAGAAATTCGCACTACTTCATGATTTTTTTTAGCCAAGTGTGAATAAAATATTTGAAATGTGATTTATTAAATACAATAAGATTTATATGTCCCAGTCCTGCGTATTTTTTACTAGTGATTTTTACAAATTCTAATAGTACAATCACGTGTCTGAAGATACCTCGGCGCGTATTTTTGACAAAACATGCTGTGGTATTTTATCAATTAAACAAAATAAACGATATAATTTCATAAACTAAGTTGACAAATACCTGTATTAAAGGTTGTGCTTCTTGATACAATACTTCATAATTGAATATTTAGTATTAAAATACGAAAATTAGTCGCCCAAAACCTCCTAATTTGAGCAAATGATGTGAACGCCCTCTTAAGGAATCATCTAATAGATATATAAAAATCTGATGTCAAAGTGCACAGTGTTTGTTATCGAACTCCTCCGTAGCTTCACCGATTTTTAAGATTTTTTTTTGTGCCTATGGTGCCTTGGTGGGTCTGAGAATGGCTCGTAGGCTAATTAATATGGCAAATCAACGTTTGCCGAGTCAGCTATACTCCATTCCACAGAACGAGCACCCAAAGAAAATCGTCCATTTGCGCCCATTGGAAGCGGACCGTTCGCTTATCTCTAGCCGCGCGGATTGACCAATGATATGAAAGTATTTTGTTAAGTAGAAGTTCGACTCGTGGAACGGCGTATATAGTGTCTTTATATATTATTTGTCTAATGTTTTTATGTTTAAAACGTACTTAGGTATTATAGTATTTTCTAAGGTTAACAAGAGCACCAGACATAATTAAAAACTGAATTTGCACGGATATTTACTCGTTAATTTTTCATTTTACAATTTTCCGACGTTTCGGTACTTTTGTAAGGCCCGTGTACTCGGTAGACTGAGGTGACAGGCGTCTTTCAGGAAAATGAAAAATAAACGAGTAAATATCCGTGCAAATTAATTTTTTATTAGGTATTATATAGTAATTTTCGTTTTAGCCCGGGCCGGGTTTCATATAACTGCAATTTGTAGTTTATTGAGACAATTCGAGGTACATACCACTCATTTCAGTCTACTTATTAATCTGTGGTTTAATCGACTTTACAATGTAGGTACATCGAATTGTCATAGTAAATCATGAATTGTAGTTCTATGAAATAGGTCACTGTAGACGTCACAACGTCTTGACATACGTAGACACTCATAGGGCTTGGAAGCGGACGTCTAGGTCAGCGATTCCCAAACTGGGTTCCGCGGAATTGAATTCTGTTAATGAGAAATCACTGGGGTTTCACGATTCACATAATTGTCTCTAAATCGTTGGATTATTTTGATTTTTAAATAATTGCTTAGATATCTACAATATTATTTTAGAATAATGTACCTAATAGAAAAGTGGCGGTACCTTTGATAAGGGATCCCGCAAAATGAAACAAGTGTGCGTAAAATAAAACAGTATTCCGAACCTTAAAAGTCTAGGAACCGCTGGTCTTGGTAGTGAGCGATCATAAGTATTTTGGTGCCATGTCTCATGCGCCTCGTCAAACTACAAGCTGTCTTTAACGGCCGTCGCTTATCAAATACAGAATGATATTAAAAAAAAAGTTTTAGTCTTATCTCCATGGGTTAAGCCAGCAAGCGAGCAAAGCCACGCTGTATTCTGGAGGAGATGTGACGCATAAGAAAGGCGAGTAAAAAACTTCGTGGCGCCACGATATTCGCAGAACCGCTAAAATGCGTACCAGCCCACAGTAGGTACCTGTGGACGATAGAGCCCAACTATGTAATGGGTGGCAAGTGGCGCCGTCTTGTTGGTACTAAAAGTTCTGAAGATCACGGGCCAAATACCACTGGAAATGCTCGGTCGGGTCATCGAAAACTGGAACTCCAGAATGGACCACCTTAATCGCAGTTACGGACAACATTTGAAAGAAATAATCTTTAAAAAGTAAATGTAAGGAACGGTTCTTTTGTATTATAATAAAGATTACCCGATAAATTTGTTTTATTCATATTTTTTTTAGTTTTGGAAAAAGTAACTCCAAATGAATCACCCATTACATAGTTACATATAGTATATGTAACACGAAGGTACCTACCTATAGTTAGACAGTAAGTTCATAGATATGTAAGTAAATTATTAGATAGGTGTTTGTTTTGTTTGCAGTTGTTTAATTACTTATTTTGTATGGAATCAGACGTTACTTTGCGGAAATCCATAATAGCATTAAAATGTGAAAATTACATTGCTAAACTCCGCTAAAATCCCACAAGCACCATGCGGTTAGTCAATGCACCCCCCTCCGTCCCACATTTTCAAGCAGAAGCAAGAAACACACACCACCAGCGACAACAATACTTGTGTGAAAAAATGCGTTGCGACGCGTTTCGCCTCTAAGACTCAGGCTCCGATGGTCGACTGACAAGTGTTGACTATTTTCACATTTTAATGCTAATTACTTATTTGTTATGATTTTTTCAACACACCTGCTCGTAAAGTAGGTCTTATTACAGCGTATTTACACTGATAATGCAGAATATTACACATGCCGTGCCTTTTACATTACATTATCGCACTAGTGCCTTTTCATTACATATCTTTTTAAATATTAGCAAGAAGTATTAATGTTTCGAAAACAGCTAAGTAGTTATTTGCGTAAATATAAAATTCAATTCAAAATGTGATAAATAATTAAAGAATTTCATGAAACTGCTTGGTAGCTTGTTGGTATTTATATTTTGACGGTGTATTTTTACCTATAAATACCCAATTTCAAAATTTATAAATATGTGGCTGATTAGCTACTTTGCCGGTGCCCTTATCTCAGACTTGCGCGCGCATGCAGCGCTGAGCGCGCGAAAAAATAAAATTACGGCCGCCATCTTTTAAATGGGTTTCTGTTTGTTAAGTTTATTCACAGTATTGCATTTCGTTAGTGTTGTTTTTTTTATTTACTTTTCCTCGCAAGTGTGTTGAAAAACGTCGTATGAAACACGTGAGCATTGGTCATTACACTTCTCGTCTCCATTAAGCCGTCGCCTTCGGCTCAGGCTTAATAAAAACCGACTCGAGTGTAATGACCAACATACCACACTTGTATCATAATGTACTATTAGCGTTTTTACGATGTCACGTACAAATTTATCTTGAATATTAAAATAAAGCGATATAGTCGTGCGAATAGCTTAGGATCATATCACGATAAAATTGTAAAAATCTTATTAGACTTAAGCATACGATAAAACTTGAGCTTTTACTTCTCTGTATCAAATGACGTCTAAAACAGACCATGATTTTGCGATGGAAGTTCTTCGTAACGTCGCTCTTCATGTTACTTGACGTACTGCTGTACCTAAACTTATCGTATTAATTTTTGTGATTTAAAACTTGTTGTATTTGACTGTTTCTTGTAATGTACGTATGGGGTGTGCAACTTCGACTCGACGGAAACTTCTATCTATGAAAATAGAAAAAAACTGTTTTCTTCGGTTTCTTCTGCTCCCTGCTGCTCTACGTGCCGTAGCCGCCGCGCCGCTGCTCAACGAGCCGCCCGCTGCTCAACGCGCCGCAACCAACGAGCCGGCCGCTGCTCTACGCGCCGCAGCCAACGAGCCGCTCGCTGCTCTACCTGCCGCAGCCAACGAGCCACCCGCTGCTATACGTGCCACAGCCAATGAGCCCCCCGCTGCTCTACGCGCCGCAGCCAACGAGCCGCTCGCTGCTCTACGTGCCGCAGCCAACGAGCCCCCCGCTGCTCTACGCGCCGCAGCCAACGAGCCACCCGCTGCTCTACGCGCCGGTGTCCGACCGCCTCACCTCGGTCAGTTCACTGGGGGTGTCTGTTGGCCCGACCCGCAACTGTACCAGCCCCTGTATTACGCACACCAAATCCAAAAGGATTATTGTCTTATAGTCAAATTCAAAACTAGTAAACATCATTCAGGATTCCGACAGCCTTTGGTTCGTATAATTAGGCCTCTGGAAAACACATTTCTCAACATCGTTTGTCGCCCTCCTAGGCGGCATCATCATTGTATTTAACTCTTTCCTAAGATGAAGTAATGGATTTTCTTTCAGTTTCCTGGTCACTGTTCTCGTCCTCGGCTACGCCGGGGCCCAAAACCTGACGGATTCAGACTTGGAGCAGCTTCTTGAAAACATCTTCGGTGGTAAGTTACCTTTTAGGCCACAGGCCTCTTGCGACCGCGCTTGTCGGAGACAAAAGTTTAGAGGACAATACCTATTACCGGAGTTTATAATTTACAATTAATTTCGATAATATAATTTGTAGTAGAATAAGTTGATATTGATACTTCAATATCTGTAGGTGCAATATTTTTTATAATTTGGCGTGGAGATGCTATTTGAAAACCAGCGTTGTTTCAAATACAAATAGTAGGTATCATTGTCATACGCACCAGAGGCGGCTCGTGACTTTATTTTATGGGTGTTCACAAAATGATTGAAAAGTCTTGCTAGTTGTGCAACTTGTTCGGGTTTAAACACACGCGTAAAAGTTTTAGTTTTTGAAGCACATTTTTGTGTCAGGGCGAGTTCAGGCCGTGGTGGCCCCGTTGATTTTATGTCAAGACGCTTTTCTAAAGTCTTTTCACAGTTTTTAATATAACATACATTGTATTGTTCCATTTTCAGCACAAATAACGCACAGAAACTAATTTAAACAGCGGAACAACACAAAAATGTCGTAGATATTCGCGCAAAAAGTGATCGACTGACTTGATGTGATTACTTGATTAGATTGGTGGGACGCGTTTGTGTGTTTACATAAGATCGGCAACAGCTCAAAATTAGCTGCACTGTGCGTGCACCGCATTGTCACCTCGTGGTCACCTCGCCCCATTTGGCAACGTAGCGCATGAGCGGCGCTCCAGATTAGGCTCATTTCTCATATGAAATCATTTGTTTCACGTACCGGGCCGTTCCAATGTTTCTCTTTCGCACTCATTGAATTTAGCACTAGGCATTGTACTGAATTTCGTTTCATAGGAGCGCAATCGCTGGCGCTCCACTCGGTAACAACTTGAGACCAAATCTTATGCTTGAAAACATTTCAACTTCGTAAGTGGTTAATTATTTCTAGTAAACTACTATAATGTGTGTAGGTCTTTGTGTGCATAGGTTTAAAAATGTATAGGTGGTAGGTAGCAGATAAAATTTTGATTTTTTTATTAAGTATGTACATAGTTACTTATTTTTGTGGGAGTGCACTGCACCAGCGCTCTATAAGACGAGCCGCCTCTGATACGCACACTCCTTTATTTTCCTATTATTGTAAACTACTTATCATATAATGTGATAGATTCATCGATGTCCAATTGTATGTAAGCATGTTTGTTTGTGGCAATAAATCATTAATTTATTCATTCATTTACTGTAAACAATTTTGCATGCCAGATACTGGCGCATCGCGTATGTTCCTAATTAAAGTCAAAGTCAAAAATTTTTATTCACTATAAAAACAAAATGTTTACTTAATGAACGTCAAAGCTGTTAGTTTCACAATTAATTGATTATGCGGAGAAGAAGCTAACAAAGAAACTCCACATTTATTCTTTTCAAAACAGGTTTGCTTAATTAACAGTTTTCAACTTAAAGTTACACTACACTAGATACAATCAAATTAATTATTGTACATTATATAAAATATACCAGTTCCTGCAAATTAATAAATGAATTGAAATGAAATGAAACCAGCGTGCGTGCATGTAATTCATCCAGGGCCGGATTTAGGGGAGGGCAGGCGGGGCCCCCACCAGAGAAGGCCTCCACAATAGGCACAATAATTTTATTTTAACTCAAATTGAGAAAAAATCGCTGTCAATTCATTTTTAGGGTTCCGTAACCAAAGGGTAAGGGATCCTATTACTAAGACTCTGCTGTCCGCCCATCCGTCTGTCACCAGGCTGTATGAACCGTGATAGTTAGACAGTTAAAATTTTCACAAATGATTTATTTATGTTGCCGCTATAACAACAAATACTTAAAACCGGATAAAATAAATATTTAAGGGGGGGCCTCCCATAAAAGAAACGTGATTTTTTTGCCGTTTTTGCTCGATATTAATAACGGCAAATTTACAGGTAGACGCTTGAAATACGTATTCAAATGTTGCATGGCACGTGGTACGTACATGGCAAACGAGCCTTTCGTGCGCGAGTCCGACTCGCATTTGGCCGGTTTTTTTTAGAGGCGTCCGTTCCTTCGTTGCCCTGGTAGGCCTCCAAACCTCCAAATCCGGCCCTGATTGCATGCATGCGACTTGACCCGCAACGACTAACGAATGTTGATGAAGCGAACGAGGTCTGCCACGAGAAAGTTGAAATGTCATAAAGTTGATATCCCAAAATTATACTTTACCAAAATTTTGGCTCGTTTTTAATTTTGCAAACTGATTAAACATTCTCATAAAGTCGAAATCCCGTAATATATAATTTTCCAAAACCTTTTTATTATATTAGTTACGGGATATTTTCTAATACTTATATAAAAATCTCGTGTCACAGTGTTTGTAAACGAACTCCTCTGAAACGGCTTCACTGATTTTTATGAAAAATGTTTGTATATTTGATAGGTCTGAGAACAGGCCGTAGTGGCCGTAGGCTAATTAAAATGGCAAAAGAACATTTGCGGGGTCAACTAGTTGTTATATCATTTGAAATGTTGTTCCCTAATATTTTCTGGCATCTCAATCCTTCATCAGATGAAAGCAAGTTTCTGCAAACTCATCTGTTATCAAACTCAACATTTTAGAAATTCATCTTATTTACATTCAACATGCTGCAAATTCAACTTATTTAGATTCAAAATGCTGTAAGTTCAACTTTTGACAAACTCGACATTTTAGGAATTCAACTTTCTGCAAATTCAACATATTTATTTTCAACATGCTGCATATTCAACTTTTAACAAACACAACATCTTAATGCTGCAAATTCAACTTTTGACAGACTCAATATTTTAGGAATTAAGCTTTCTGTACCGAAATGCTTATAAGGTGCACCAACAGCAAATCATGTCCAAACGTCATATAGGGCAGAGTCTGCCTTACTGAACTTACTGAATTCAGAAGGCGGCAGGGCTTCCCAAACTGCGTCGCGGCATATCCAGAGGGTCGCGAAGTGATCCACACAGCTTGTCATTTGCAGTAATAAAGAACAAATATTATATGTTGCAAATAAATATAGAGAAAGAGATAAGAGTGGCCATTTCCAAATTTGAGCCTCGTTTTGAGAAGCTATCCTCAGAAAAGCAAGCACATAGTTCTCATTAGTA
The DNA here is from genome assembly GCA_947308005.1 of Yponomeuta malinellus. NCBI lineage: Eukaryota > Metazoa > Arthropoda > Insecta > Lepidoptera > Yponomeutidae > Yponomeuta > Yponomeuta malinellus. The sequence goes on from OX371022.1 coordinate 8,488,959, forward strand.
GCTATTAAGTATAATAAATATCTTTTTTATTTATCTATAAGGTCCTATGTTTTTTTTTCGGTTTTAGTTGGTTATTAAAATTATTAAGATTATACATTTTATTTGGAGTTTTATTATAGCCTGTTACTAAACTTCACAACACTTCATTATTATACTGTATAATATAACCTATAGATACCTCAGCGCTTGAAGTCGCCAATCTGCGGTGGGCACGCTTGGTGATTAAGCCCATACTCTCTCTCTCTCTGAGAGAAGGCCTGTACCGTACAGTGGGACGTATATAGGCTGCTTATGATGTTGATAATATTCCAGATGAGTACCCAAACTGGCAATGCGCCAACGTGAAGCCCGACCTGCCGGGCTGCTACGAATGCTTCCCCTGTCACCACTCCATCATAAGCCACTACCGCAGCCAGCAGGAGAAGATCGGGGAGCTGATGTGAGACAACTATTATACTAGACAACCATTATAATGTGTAGTGCTTACGAAAGTTTTACTTCGAAAACTATTATACTCTTAACTTTATTCCGGAATCATTTACTGAGGTACTTTCGGTAGGTTTCGCTCTTCAGTACCTACAGACGGAGCTCGCGTCGTCGGTTGGTAGTTCCAAAACTATTTATTAAATTAATTCTTTGTGACCCAGGGGTTTGTGCGTACTTTATACTTTATTGCACACATAAAAACACATGAATAAAACACAACAATTACAGAAAAATTAAAAAGTGTACCTACATGGCGAGAATGGTGTACAGAGTTGTTAAATAGAGTGTTATTAGCATGGCAATGGTTGTTTCATGGTAGTCTACCAACCAATGGCATTCCAACGGTGTAACCCGTGCAACTTAACTCGGCGCCTCGCTCCATTCGATCTTCTTCCGAGAGATGCCCATTTAATTCAATCGGAATGATATCGTAATGCTATTGCTGAGAACATTACCAAATAGACGCTAATAACAGCTATTGTTATGCTGATATCGTTCTATTGAAAAACTGTGTGTGTATTAGACTCTACGTATAGGGCCTGTTCTTGTTTAACCATATACACTAAGCTACATTTACGGCATAAGTTTCGTGGAACCACGTTTTACAGCGGTTTATTATAGGGTAGTCCATGGTGAGGTAGTAATTTTCTTCGGGTTGAGTTGAGAATATCGATCCTCAGTCTTGTCTGTAACGCTTCAATCATTCAGGATTCTGTGCAAAAGCACTTCCGAAGCACGAATAATTTCAAAGTTTTGAAATCGTCCTAAGAACATCGCCACAAGATTTCTCACAAGATTACTCACGAAAATTCTCCCACTCCTAAACAAAATCCCTGCATGCAGATACAGAATTTTGTTAAACTATGTAAGTTAAACACGTTCGTGAATTCAAAATTAAAGTTAAGAACTGGATTCTGGAGATTTCGTACGATGCCACGGAGGAACTAGTAAGGGTTATATCGTAAACATACAAATTATTGTCACTTGCATACGGCACACGCACACACACACACACACACACACACACACACACACACACACACACACACACATACATTACTTCAGTTTAATTCTTGGTAATATTTTAAGTACCTATATATGTATGCTTATAGGCTGGACGTGTTCTGCAATACTACCTGCAATTTATGGAGTTAGCTCCATAAACCTATACTGCCATTCGAACCATTATGCTTACCTCTAGTATGGTACCCACGATACAGGCTTGCCTAGTGTGGGGCCGTAGTGTAAAATTGTATCGTTGAATATTGTTAACTTTAAGATTGTTTACATACATATAGATACTTTCATGTCTCACCTATAGTAAATAAAGATTTATTTATTTATTATTTAAATAGCTGTCTACAAGATATCTCACAAAATAAGAGGGGGGAATCTTTGTGAGAAATCTTGTAGACATCTATCTGGTATCCGCATGCAGGATTTTGTGTAGGGTTGGGGGGAATTTTTATGAGAAACAGCTATACAGCCATTTAACAGCTATGTACCTAGCTGTTTACAAGATTCTTTACAAAAAATTCCTTCTCTAAACAAAATCCTGTATACACAATTTCAGTATTTCTGTATTTTGCTGTATTTCAGGATTACCAGCCCCGCGTGCCAAGACTCGCAGGTGTGCTGCATCGCGCAGTCGGTGCTGCTGGGCCCACGCAGCGGCGAGGACTGCGGCAAGCGCGTCGAGACGGGCCACCGGCGGAAGGCGCCGCGCGCCGTCCTCGAGGGGGAGTACCCGTGGCAAGGCTTCGTCTATGAGTGAGTCGTGTAGCGTGTGTCGGGCCAAAAATTCCACCCATGCCAAAACTTGATTCGCTGCCTGTACGTAATTACGTAAACTTATTAATAAGTTTTTAAAGAGGTTCGAAATTTCGCCGATGCCTGCACTTGCCCATTAGCTCAGTTGGGTTTAAGTCCAGGCATGTGTGGAATTTTTAGCCTCTAAATAGGTTTTTAAAATTGTCATCAGCACGGATTAGTGCAATAAAAACAATATAATCATGTAGGTACAGCGATATCATTAAGACGTAAAACTTAACTGCATAAAAGTGGGTACTCGGGGCTGTCGCTGCCAGAGAATACAGAGAAGTTTGTAAAGAGGCTCAAAATTTCGCCGATGCCTGCACTTGCCCATTAGCTCAGTTGGGAGAGCGCTGGCACGGTTAGCCAGAGGTCGCGGGTTCAAGTCCCGGCATGGGTGGAAGTTTTAGCCTCTAAATAGGTAGTTATTAATATGCAATGATTCCTTGCTACGGAGGATACACAATAATTTTAGAGTAGTCTTTCAGTAGACACAGAACTTAATTTGTAGTCAGACGCATTATTATTATAGAGTTTTACTCTATCTCAACCGTGTGGCCCCGGATTAAGGATAGCGTCACTCCATTTCCTTCCGTGGATGTCGTAGAAGGCGACTAAGGAAATACATTACCAGGAGATGGGCAGCAGCGTTTTCCTGAGATTCCAATGCGATCGCCGATTCGCCTGCCAAGCGTGGCGATTATGGCAAAACCCCTCATGATTAGGAAAACTATGAGGGAGGCCTCTGTCCTGCAGTGGGCGTCAAATGGCTGATGATGATGATGACTCTATCTCAGTGTAACGTTTTTTTCGCAGTAAAGTAATAAATGATGGAGCCATTATGTGATATCGGCCATCGATGGGGGCAAGTGATAGCATTGCCAGTATTGATAGCATGTTTCCCTGGCAGGGACAAGAGCGGCGTGCGAACCCTGCTGTGCGGCGCCACGTACATCCACGAGGGCTCCAAGGCGCTGCTGACGACCGCCAGCTGCGTCCGCGGCAAGCAGCCGCGCTCGCTGCACGTCTCCTTCAGCATCCCACCCGGGAAGGACAACATGGTGCGCGTCAACACCGTTACGCCGCACAAGGATTTTAACCCGGGTAGGGCTTTTTTAACACTTCTTCTTGCAGTGCCTCTCCACTATCGGAGGTTGGCCGTCATCACGACATCCACGGGTGGAAATACTGTATCTGTACTGTACTGTACCTATCTTTGTAAATATTTTATGTTGTGTTTTTCCTGGTACAATAAACAATATTCCTTTCTTATCTTATCCCTCTCTTCTCTTTGCCAAGCGAAATAGATCTTCGACGCTGGCAACACCAGTGCATTCTCTGATGCATTGAATTTTAAGTAGACTTCAATGCTCTGATGTTACGGTGTCATGATTTCTTTTTCTACCAGCGCGCCTCTTCCCCTCAATTGTGCCCACCATGAAGAATTCTGTACCGTTCTCTTCGAAGCACATGCCCTAAGTAGTTTATCTTTCCAAACCAACGCAACATTCCTTTCTTAATTCTTATCACTACATCCTGTTTCAGTCCACAACGTTCTCTAATTACACTATTGCATATCCTGTCATTCAAAGTAACACCAGACATACTTCTCAAGGACTTAATTTCTATCCGTAGTTAAAAACATAGATTCCAACTAGCGCAAAAAATGGCCTGCGTTCAATTGTCGGATGGCGGGCGGGGCTTGTCAAATGGTAATCTGTACTCCGATTTACCAATCGGGGCGAGTACCTAGAGAATTACCCGGCAAAATATCTATGCACCTTGCCACTGTCAGACCGCCATTTTGCGAGTTACATATTTCGGTGTAGGTAGATATTCCGTCGGGTTATACATCAATGACGACACTGGTTTTACGTTTTTGTATTATATCACCCATCAGTTACGCTGTTAGATACAGGGCCGGTTTCTGAATTGAGGATTTCACTAAGTAAATACTTAAGTAACGTTCTGTCACGCTCTTTTCTCAGAAATTCAAAGAGAGAACTACAGTTAACTATTTACTTAGCGAAATTCTCAATTCAGAAACTGGCCCACAGTGTTATAGCCCAATCAACGTTCACGGCACGCGTGGCGCACACAATGAACCAATCACAGAGCGATTTACTCTGCAGTACATCTTGCGCTCATTTCGTTGGTCGATTGGTCTCTAATCGAGACGACTGGGGTGGGGCCGTTTTTGAGCGTGAACTTTGTAGGAAGAAATGCTTCTGTTGTGACTTTGGCAGAATTTGTCGACATCGGCCGGTTGCCATTTCAGCAAGAAATGGATTATAGTTCTATGTTTTTTTTTATTCGTAGGCTACAACCAATAGGAAGAAGTTTGTAAATCGAAGCGAATTCTTCCAGACAAGCAGCTTAACGACATAGCCGTGATCAAGCTGGCGGCCAACGCGCCGCGCCACGTGGCGCCGGTCTGCATGCCTCAGGTGGCCCCACAGCACGCCATCTCCTGCAGAGCCGTGGCCTCCAACCAGTACCTGGTAAGTGCTACCCGGACCACAGTGCACTCAAGGGAATTTGACTTATACTCCGTTCCACGAGTTGAACTCTTAAGGGAACTAAATACTCGCATCTCATTGATCAATGCGCGCGTTTATAGATAAGCGAAGCGACCGACGGTCCGCTATTGAAGGTCATGCGCATTAACCAATGTGAGCACATGGACGATTTTCTTAGGGAGCTCGTGGAATGGATTTGGTACGAAGAATGTTAGTTAGGTAAATGCTGTTTGGAACCTACCTACGTGGGACACTCAGAAAGTTTTGCGAAAATAAAAAAAAGCATCGGGGGTACCTACGGCAGTGCCCCCGCCAAGTCGAGCAAAAAAGCGGCTCGGCCGTAGCATACCTACTTTTCTCGAAGCAGTTCAGGCTATTTTCGACCTTCTATAACTTCGTTATGGGTGAAATGTGTAGACCGTGTTTTTATAACTAACACCGTATTAAGAAATAGTTAACTGTAGCGCTGTCTCTTCGAATTTTTCAGAAAAGAGCGTGACAGAATGTTACTTAAGTATTTACTTAGGTGAAATTCTCAATTCAGAAACCGGCCCTAAGTCTCCAAGTTAATTAATCATATTACGACCAGATCAATACGCACATACCGAAGACGAGCGTGTGTCTGAAAAGTCTGGGCGCGCTGCATCGGTCCAAGATGTGCGCCACCACTCTGAGAGGTGACTTCGAGCCGCAAGTTGGCTCGGGGCTCTTCTGCGAGATCCAGGTTTGTTTGTTTATAATTGTTGGATCATTGTAACAAAAACACTATCTTAGTGTCTGGGAGAATATATTTTTCGTCAGCAGCATCACTACCTTCTAGGTTGTCTCTAAGAATCCCCACCCCCTCTAAACAGGTCACGTACGTAGTATGGGTACGTTCCAAGTACGTCTAAAACATCCTTGGTACGTTCCCTTGTCGCAGGAGGTTAGATTGGGTGCGATCCGAAATAATAAAGGGGTATCCAGGGGCACGGTGTATTTATAATATAATGGAAAGGCACCTGAGAACAATAAAATAGAAAAGCTTAACTACGGTCTAAACATAAATACAATGAGGAGTTGAAGGGAAGAACACTTACATTAATTTTATTAATGTGCCTTTGGAATATTATTAATTTCGTAGATAAGGATACAGGTGTCAGCGACGCTTTAGGACTTAAATACCTAGGTACCTGTTAATAGTGGAACTTTATTGTATTCATAACAACTTAAGAGTATTTAATTTGACTAATTTGCTAGTACGGAAAGTTGCTTGGCCATCTAGATAAACATGAAGGTATGAAACCTTCATGTGATGACGTCACTGTAAAAAAAAGTAAGGGAGGCGCCACCTTGGCTTATCGTTTTTCTGGCGCGAAGGACGTAATTGTAATTTTGTAAAGAAAATTACTCGAGTACCTAATAATCTTGTTATCTTCTGCAGATTATTCATTGTAATAATGCTAACTAATTGACGATGTGACAAGTATAAATATAAATGTGAGTATGTCTTTAAGTATTTTATTTCAAATAGGGACCTCTGCCACTATTTCCATAGTCAACCATAGGAAAATACAGTTCTGTCCCTTTACATTTCAGAAGTGGGATGAATTCAGGGCCAATCTGTTTGCAAATTTTAGCAATAAAATTCACATTTAGATGTGGTAGACAAGAATAAAAAAATATACCAACTTTACTAATGTACTAAATTGTCATCTGTGCCGTAGACAAGATCAAATTTTCAGTTCATTTTACTTGCTGGTTTTTTTTTTCACTGATTATTTAGTTAACGTAATATGTAACACAGTTTGGTTTTTATTTTGTTTATTTTATTGTTGAAACAAACAGTTGGGAACGTGTTATATATTGTTTCCTTGGTCGTTTATAAAACGATTTGGTCAATACTTATTTTTACTCACTTTAATTAAAACTTAGAAGCTGAATTTCGCTCGACCTTTTAGGCAATGAGCAGTCCTCTGTGCGAATTATGTTTGGTTTGTTTGTAGAGACGGGGAAAGCAGACTGCAGATCGTGAGCAGTCAGATCAGCCACACACCATCGGGCGGCGGGCCACGTGGCGAGCGCGGTCAGGCCTTGCATTGCGGCGGTTGCGGACTGGCGCAGTGAGCCGGCGACGTGCGCCGGTTGAGGACTGGTGCAGCAGGCCCATACAGCACACCGGCGATGGAATGCAGCGGCAGCCAGCTAACGGAGCGACGCCTTGCAGCGGGCTGACGCAGTAGCGTCTTACAGCGCGTCGACGGCGGGCTGACACAGGCGACTTGCAACGTGCAGGCTGCGGACTGGTACTCCGCGCCGGCGATGGCATGCAGCGGCGAGCTAACGGAGCGGCGCCTTGCAGCGGGCTGGCGCAGTAGCGTCTTACAGCGCGTCGACGGCGGGCTGACACAGGCGACTTGCAGCGTGCAGGCTGCGGACTGGTACTCCGCGCCGGCGATGGCATGCAGCAGCGGCGAGCTAACGGAGCGGCGCCTTGCAGCGGGCTGGCGGAGTAGCGTCTTGCGGCGCGTCGACGGCGGGCTAGCACAGAGGCGACTTGTAGCATGCAAGCTACGGACGAGTACAACGCGCCGACAATGGAATCCAGCGGCGTCGAGCTGGCGGAGCGGCGCCTTGCTGCGCGCTGTCGGCGGAGCAGTGGTGTCTCGCAGCGTATGAGGTTGGAGGCACGTTGCTGCGTCCTGAATGCGGACTGACATCCTACAGCGCACCGGCGGTGAAGCAGTGACGCCTTTTAATGCTTCAGCGGTCGAGCTAATGGTGCACTGGCGCAGTGGTGCCTTACAGAGCGCCGGCTGCGTACTGGCATAGTGGTACTTTGCAGTACATTGCGGCAAACACGACGGCAACGGGTTGGTGCTGTGGCGTCTAGCGGCGTGCCAACGATAATCATTAGGTATATCACTTGTTATTTTAAATTATGTGCTAGTTAGTCAATAGGATGCGTAGGTACTGATAATGCTGAGAATTAGAAAATATGCGTACCTAACGCATTATGTAAATTTGATCCCCCTGAAAAGGAACAGATGATGATCCGGGGGTCTATAGGTACTTAAAATTGCTAACAGGTTCTCCTACATATCTAAGTTTTCATAGGCAAAGTCACCTATTAAAGGAGCATAATTTGAAGGATGCTGTAACAAGATAGTGTAGGTATCATTCATAAGTTGATATGAATCCATAAGTGGAGTTTCTTTGTTAGCTTCTTCTCCACATAATCCATTAATTGTGAAACTAACAACTTTGACGTTCATTAAGTAAACATTCTGTTTTTACAATGAATAAAAATATTTGAATTGAATTGAATTGAACATAATAGTTGACGGTTCCGTTATGTTAGGCCTCCCAGGGCTAATATTTGTCAATGTTGCACTCTAGTGATAATTGGTAAGATAATAAATACTTTGTTAGTATCACGTACGACACAATTTAATGCATGGCAGTTATTTACTTATTGAATTTTTAAACGTAATTTTAACCAGAGAAAATGAAACATACGCCATGTCGTCTTTATTCTATAATCAGGTTTTCCACGACTTTGTTGATGTAAATGACGATTTCCATTCTGACTTGATTATCTGTTATTATCCCCTTTGGGAATAGACTTTTGAAAGATTCCTTCGTAACGTACCGTAGGGATACTTGAGAAATAATTCTTCTAAACGGCAAATCATAAGTTTACTTACGGACACCTCGGTGTGTCTAGTAAGTGAACTCCTCCTTAATAATGAACGAATATGGTACGGAGAAAACCGTAAGTTTGTATGTATGGATGGATGTTTGTTACTCTTTCACGCAAAAACGGATGAACGGATCCGGATGAAATTTTGCACAGAGATAGATTATAGTCTAGATTAGCACATAGGCTATTTTTTATCCCGGAAAAATACACATCAAAATTACCACGCGAACGAAGTCGCGAGCAACAACTAGTCTCATATACGAGCATTGAGAGTCATTAGAATATTATGCCCCGAAAATAAAAGACACGATATCTGATTACTCCCTCAATCAGATATGACATTTAGTCATATAGGCACCTTTAGAGCAAGTCTAATAGATAGTTAGATAATAATTTATTTGTGTTAGGTATCTAATAGATACAACAGACTGATTAACTAGGTGATGTCTTCTGTAAAACTATAAACCAAAGTCGTCGGGACATTTGTATGGTTATTGTCAATCCTTTGTTGGAAAGCGAAGACATTATGCCTTATTACTTAGAACTATGTTTCAGATAAACTCGCTAATGAAGCATAGTATAGGTATTGGTTAGATAAAATTACAACTAAATAAAAGGTGAAAATAGGTATCTTCAAAAAGAAAGTGGAGCGACCTAAGATCTTATAAACACAAATTATTTTGTAAATTACAATATTTTAACAACCTATAGTCTCAAAATTTATACAACCTTAAACAAAATAACGGACCTAATTCTAACTAATGAAGTTAATTAAACTACCGACAAAAGTAACACGGACAGTAGGTATACAGTGCATAGCTTTTAAAAAAAAAAAATAACAATGTCTATGCATATTATTATTGTACCTTTGCATAAACTTTTCACTTATCATTATCTTGTTAACATTCACCAATTTTGTTGATGTAATAACACCAAATGGATAATGCCTGAAATAGAAATCATGTATAACTTATACTTACGAGTTCGCTAGACATAAGTAGGTAAGTATACGTAAACAATTTTTAATTAATTAATTTCTATTTCTAATTAATTTTGTAATTAGAAATAGTAAACATTTCAAAATTTCTGCTACTAAACTAAAACTTTATAATGCTCTTCTAAGATCTCAGCTAGAATATTGTTGCACAGCCTGGAATCCTTTTAATAAGGTACCTATACAAAAAAAAAAAAAAAAACGTTTAGAGAGTGTTCAGATAATGTTTCTATATCATCTTTAACAGAGTAATTTCAAAGCTAAAATGCTACCGAGCTTCTAGGCTGGCACACTACCGGATGAGTCCTGTATCAGTTCGTTGGAAAATCCACGACTTGGCGTTTTTACACAAGTTGGTTAATCGTGCTGCAGATTGTCCTGAACTGCTACTTTAATTATCATTTAATGCTCCTAAGAGACTACCTAGATTCAATGATGTCCTCCTTAAACTACCTTTCTCTAAAACAAATTTGGGAACTAATGCTCCTATACCGAGATGTTGCCGTCATTACAATGCTCTCTCTAAGTAATCTAAATCTGACATTAACAACTTAACGCATCAAGTCTTGTATTAGTAAAGCTCTAGGTACTTTCTAAATTAATAAAAATCAAAGAATAAACCTAACTTGTTACACTTTCAGCTTAAGCAAATTATTATTGTGATTTTTATTACGTGGGTCTGCCCACTTTAAAGCATTTTTTGTCCTTAGGTACTTGCTTTACTAACGCATGTTGTACCTATAAGTAAGAGTGCACAATGGCCTTTTAGAACTTATATTAAGTTTTTATATTATGTCATTTTTGTATAACTCTTGCTGGTGATCTTTAATAAGATAAAACAAATAAAATATACTTAATATTTAATGGACAAGAGTAGGTAATGCGACGTAGCACGAAATAAAACGAAAATGACGTTGTAATGAATTTCATGTTATGTTATCGTGATGTAAGTTATGAACGATATTAATTACATGTGGATTAAATTTGACCCACTTATGCAAACTGAAGTACAATTTTAGGTAATTTTAAAACTACTTGGTGAAACTAATTATTTACCTATCTAGGTACTCTATGATTTGAAGATGCTGATGGTGGTAGCATTTCTTTAACTTAAGTTTACTTTGATTGATGGGTAGCCTTATTCACAGCGCAGAGCGAGCTTACCTGTATGTCCAGTCTTCATAGGGTCACTTAGGTTATCAATAATCAATTTAATAACCTAATTCCCAATTAATCAAAGAATGTCTCATGACTAATACGAATAACATAAAGCGAATTGATTGCTGATATAGATAGAGAGATAGAGAATACTTTAGTGCACAACCAGGTGAAAGATATAGTAAGATGTAGAATCCGATACCTACCTACTTGTTTTTATAGCGACATTATGTGTCTTATACAAATCATCATTTTTGTTGGAGGACCTTTCTGGTTCTCGAAAACATAACATAATACGGTTTAAAAAAAAAAAAAAAAAAAAAATCCTAAGGTCCAAATAAGTACAAAATCACCCATAAAATTTAAAAAATGTGTCTGGCTTTAATAGGTATTTATAGATTGCTCCTTTCTTAAAACTATTGTGTAGTTTGTTTCATATTTTCATGTGTGAAATGGTATTACTTAATGTTGAGAACATTTCCCTAACTCAGAAAAATAGAGGCTTACTCTGATGCGGAGACAGTTATAACTTTAAAAGTGTTCATAAATTGAACCCATGTACCTACTTAAATATATTAGTTAATTTGTTTGGTGCAAACTTTAAAAAAAAAAAAAAAAAAAAGAGAGAACTAAAATTATTATAACCATCATAGTCGTATGTGTATAGATAACGCTAGAGTTATTTCTGACCAGTACATTGGTTCCTTAATAATATATTGATTTGACACGGTTTAACCGAATACAAAATATCATTTGTAAGTGAATAAATAAAATTCTAATTTCTTATTCTAATCTTCTTTGGCGTACTTTTGTCAGAAGAAATGTTTTGTTGATGTTACAGGTGTTTACTTTAAGTACACTGTACCTAATACGATATTGTACAAATTCACACGACTTTAAATTATTATTACTTATCAGACACTAAATACATAATATTGTTTAATATTATAAAAATGTATTGATTAACAAGAATAGTAACAAAAAAAAAAAAAAAAAAAAAGTTAAAAGGCGAACTTGTTGTTGTCATATTGAAACTTTACAGCTCGACATCTTATTATAAAGAAGTAAAATGCTTCTATACAGTTGCCGAAGTTAAACTGAAAGAGATACAATACAAATGAAACAAGATACAGTAATATTGATACAAAGTTAAACGAATTAGGTATTCAGGATGTGGGGCCTGTTGCTATGGTATGCATGACGAATGCGATCTGTTACCATGGTATTCAGGACGCGAGGCCTGTTACCAATAGTTTTAAGTGGTATTCAGGATGTGGGGCTTGTTGCTATGGTATGCATGACGAATGCGATCTGTTACCATGGTATTCATGACGCGAGGCCTGTTACCAATAGTTTTAAGTGGTATTCAGGATGTGGGGCTTGTTGCTATGGTATGCATGACGAATGCGATCTGTTACCATGGTATTCATGACGCGAGGCCTGTTGCTACTAGTTTTAAGTGGAATTCAAGACGCAAGAAACCTGCTGCTATAGTTACGTAAAATTAATATACCTACTAATATTATAATATGGATAAAGTACGAGGTCGTACTTATTGTAAACGGATGGCCGACTGTCAGCGACGCTTTAGGACTTAAATACCTAGGTACCTGTTAATAGTGGAACTTTATTGTATTCATAACAACTTAAGAGTATTTAATTTGACTAATTTGCTAGTACGGAAAGTTGCTTGGCCATCTAGATAAACATGAAGGTATGAAACCTTCATGTGATGACGTCACTGTAAAAAAAAGTAAGGGAGGCGCCACCTTGGCTTATCGTTTTTCTGGCGCGAAGGACGTAATTGTAATTTTGTAAAGAAAATTACTCGAGTACCTAATAATCTTGTTATCTTCTGCAGATTATTCATTGTAATAATGCTAACTAATTGACGATGTGACAAGTATAAATATAAATGTGAGTATGTCTTTAAGTATTTTATTTCAAATAGGGACCTCTGCCACTATTTCCATAGTCAACCATAGGAAAATACAGTTGTGTCCCTTTACACAGGATATGCAGGATAAGGTGACAGACGTGTTATAATAAAATTGATAATAAAGATAGAATCTCGTTTATGTCCACTTAGTTCGGAGGCTGAGGAATATTCTCTCTACATACGTCCGAACACTGCGGCACATGTCATAAAATAGTTAAATTTGGAATAGTAGATGGCCGAAAATGATAAAAAAAGCAACGAGGCGATTACCTCGTTACACCCTTAACTGAGTGGGCTATGTGACGTAGGGACATTGCTTGCGTAGGTACATTTTGTATCAAAGTGGATTGAAAGGACGCCGCGTCTTTTCCGCGTTCTCGTCCTACGTTTTCCTATGTGCATGTCATTTTCGTACCTGGGTCGAGTTTCATAAAACAATTCGTAGTTTATTTTTCGATGTACATTGCGTAGCAGCCTATATACTTACGTCCGACTGTAGAGCACAGGCCTTCTCTCAGAGAGAGAGTATGGGCTTAATCACCACGCGTGCCAAACGCGGATTGGCGATTTCAAGCGCTGAGGTAGGTATGTGAATAGCTCAGACACTCAGGTTTCCTCACGATGTTTTCATTTACCGTTAGCGAGTGGTATTATAATATAATATACCTATGGGCATATGCCCGCACTGGGAATCCAACCTGGCTCTCCCGCTTTCGAGTCCAATGTTCTACCCACTAGGCTACCACCGCTCTCATTACTATGACATTGCGGAGCAGTCTTCCTGCTGATTCGTAGGTTAATTGACTTTGAATATAGGTACCTACATCGAATTATCATAAAAACCATGAAACGCGGCCCTAGTAGTAGAACCCCAGCTTACATTCTCTTCTCTGCCGTTCTAGCACGAGAAGAACCCGAGCTTCGTGATGTACGGCCTCGCGCTGAAGACTGACGAGGAATCAGTGACCACATACACCAACCTCACAGATTTCATCACCTGGGTTTACAGCAAAGTTGATGGGTGATTTTCAGGTGGTGCAAACGTGGAGCGCTAGTAGTCGACAGCATATCAATCTAAGGCCCCCGTTCACGATACGACCATTAATGGCGGCATCCAAATCCAATTTGATGCACGCTGAATTTCAAGCCCACTGACGCTGTAGCCGCCGGGACGGCGTCCGGCCGTTCTTCAAAATGAAGATTGAGCAATGACGCAATATTCTTTTTGACAGTATCAGCATTTGCGTTTTCGTCTTTCGTCCTTAAAAATAAATTGTAGCCTCAGAGGAGCGGCATTTCTCTCTTATTTACTATGGTAGTAGGCGTCATTGATTTTTCCACAAACAAGGATTTTCCCTGGAAATTTCAATGAATGCCCGAACAAAATCTCTTGAAGTTGATATAACGATGGCATCAATAGCATCGATAAAATGATATTGTTTATGCGGAATGAATGGAAAGTGCACGCGGTTTTGGGCATTCACGAGCGGGTTGGACGGTATTTGGCGTGCGTTTTTCGCACACACGGTCAATCCACTACACGTATGTGTCCATTTGGCGTGATAGATTTACATCCGATTGGAAATCCATTCCTGCACGCCGTGTTAAAAATGGACGGCGTTTTCTACATTGACGAGCGGATTTTGAAATGCTAGCAGTCCATTTGGAGTGTTGGACGCATCGTCAATGGGGGCCTTTACACGCGAGCATTCTGCTCGGTTATGTTACGGGTAATTTTGCAACTAAAATGTCAAGGTTGATCTGATTTCGATTCTACGTACCTAAGTTCTCCACTGTACGGAGTAGTTCAATTTTGCCTACTCCGAACTGTCAAATACACACATATTTTGACGCTTTGGAATCGTCAAAATAGTCCAATGTGTGGACAGTGTAGTCAGCACAAATCTTTTTGGCGGTAACGTGAACATAGTCACAGATCGTTTGCACATCGCTTACTGTCTTTACGGTGTATGTGTGAGTAATTGACTACTTTAATATTTGACTAATAGTAATTTACTACGCATCACACTACCTCAATTACTCACACATGCACATTTAAAGACACAGTAAGCGATGTACAAACGATCTGTGACTATGTTCACGTTACCGCCAAAAATATTTGTGCGGACTATACACTCTTTTCAACTCATCTTTGTCAAATACACACATATTTTGACGCTTTGGAATCGTCAAAATAGTCCAATGTGTGGACAGTTAGGTACGTAACGGGAGGGCTTTTCTAATTGTCGTTTTTGAGAAAAATAATTCAGCTACCCCATTAACTTAATTACTTTCGAGAAAAACGACAAATAAAAAAGTGCACCAGCCCTCTCATTGATGACAATGTTTTTTTATACCTACCATATAGCAGTTCCCGCGACTACGTTGCGTGGTAAACGGATTAGTCTATAGCCAATGTCCACCCTAGACCGAGTTTCATAAAACTACAAAACCTAGTTTATTATAAAAAAATCGAGGTACATTGCGCAGCAGAGTCGTTTTGTTAATGTGTGGGTTAATCGACTTTGAAACGTACATCGAGTAAATCATGAATTGTAGTTTTATGAAACAGACCCCTCAAGGTCCATTCTAAATACCGGTGAAAGAATTTTTGACATCGGTTTAGTACTTTCGAAAATTACCCCCCCTATATGTAAAATTTAAACTTACAAACTTATCTTTATTATAAGTGTATATATGCCATAAAAACTAAAAAAAAAGAAAAAAAAGTAATGAATATTTTTTTCGGGATTTCACACAGGTATATTAAAAAATGCCTAAGCTAATCTAACTAGGAAACCTTGCCGGGCTGCTGCCAAAACAAGTTATTCTATTATTGAGTTGTAACTAACATAAATAAAATTTTGAGAGCCTACTGTACCTACTCTTTTTATTTCTGTATTTGCCAACAACTTTGGTGAAAAATAACAAATAAAACAGTTCTAATTCTGGTGCCTTACAAAAAATTAACCTGAACTGAAAGCACAAATTTTTATTTTTATGTTACGCTCCGTGTATGAGCGAATAAGGTGAATCGTAAAAAATGCTCAAAGACGTTAAGTCCTCTGAATTTTGTATGTGTCTGTTTCTGCAATTAAATTTACCTAGTTGAATATATGAATTTTCCTTTTGTGTAGGTACTCTGGTGTTCTCTATCTGTCTATTTGTCCTGAAGTAGTACAAGCTTTCAATAAACTCATCTCAAACTCAAACATAGTTTTCCTTGTGACACAAATGTAGGTATGTTTTGGCGGAATTTAGCAAAGTAATTTTCACATTTTAATGCTATTATGGATTTCTGCATAGTAGGTAACGCCTGATTCCAGATCTAGTGTTTCAGAATTGGAATTTTTGTCCTAAAAAAATAAGTTCTGTTTTTATTTATTAGATGCTATTAGTAACTATTGTAAAACACATATTATTATGTATTTTGGAAGAAGCCTGGCTACCCATAGCACAGGGAATCCTAGTTTGGGAGCCAGTAACCACTTTTTTAACCTCTTTATAAATAAAGTATTTTCATTTTTCATTTATTTTTTTCAAGAAATAGGTAATTTTGAGAGCGTGTGCCGAATACTCGTATTTCGGTCCTGGGCTGCTGTCATTAATTTACTGCTTTAATTTCTAAAGCGAAAGAGTCTACGAAACCGGAAGTCGATCAATCATATATTTATTGTCATAAATTACATGTGCCGGGTTGTTCATTACAGGGCGTCCCAAAGTTATGGGACATGAAGGGAAAGTACCTTAAATATCGTAGATAGGGTATTTTGCTGAAAGAAGACTTTATTTTATTTTTTAAAGTTAGTAATTCTGCATTCAAAGATTTTCTAAAAATTACTTGCTTCATCTGGGAATCGAACCGACTTAAATGTAAAAAAAAACACCCCTACTTTTATGATGCTAATCGAAAGAATGGCAAAAAACTAATAACTCTTCTTGAGATTTTCTAAATGAATGTTTTCCTACTTGGATTGGTACGAATGGAATGATTAGATGGCCGGCCAGATCCCCGGACCTTACACTATTAGATTTGCTCTTTTGGGGATACGTGAAAGATATGCTATACAAAAAGCGATACGAGAACGTGGGCAAGTTACAAACAGAGTTGTGTCATATCATATCGAGTATTCACCATAAAAAGATAAGAAAATCAACAAAAAGGCAGCGGACTCATTAAAAGATAGGCGATTTGCGTAAGACGAGAGGGATCACATTTTGAGCATTTAATTAATTAATTTACAAAAAAATACCCACTTAATTCACTACGGCAGTTTCATGTATGTTTTTAATTTGATTAAAATGATTAATTTCACGCTGTTCCTTTCTTTTAAAATACTATATTACTTAAGAAGAGTTATTAGTTTTTGGCCATACTTTCGATTGGCATCATAAAAGTAGGGGTGTTTTTTTTACATTTAAGTCGGTTCGATTCCCAGACGAGGCAAGTAATTTTTAGAAAATCTTTGAATGCAGAATTACTAACTTTTAAAAATAACATAAAGTCTTCTTTCAGCAAAATACCCTATCTACGATCTTTAAGGTACTTTCCCTTCATGGCCCATAATTTTGGGACGCCCTGTATACATGTCAGTTTCAATGTAATTTTACCAATATGGTGTGACAATATCGAAACATAAATTATAAACTACTTAAATCGATCATGCATGCATAGAAAAAAGCCATCAACAGAGATCCTACGAGCTGTCAGTTTCTTGCGTGGCATTGGCATGGTATCAATGCCTCGATACAAGAACTCTAAAATTAACAAAATTAAAATTAAATTAAATTGACCTAGTGTGAGGGCCACAATTAAAATTGTAATACTATCCATACTATCTGTAGATAATAAGGATGTAAAATTGTTTTTTGGTAAAATAAATCTATTTGTATTTGTGTTTTTACGGAACACCGAGATGTCAACTTATTTCCGTTATTCATTCGAAAATATTAAAGGTACTTTCATTCACGTGTGAAAAGAACTTCAAAAGGTCGAATTAGTCACACACTTATTCACAAAAAAAATACAAATAGTCAGTGAATATTTTAAATTTATATTTGTAGCATTACATTCACTGACCTTTTATACCTTTAAAATTAAATATCATTTCTAATTATTGTCAATATTTAGGACAATCCCCATTGAAGATTATTTTTCAATTGTACCACTGTAACAACATGAGGTACACAATTTGTAACTTGGTACAATTCAAACAACTTTCACTATGGGAAAAAAATCGGTTAGAAAATCCAGCTATTCCATACCAAAAGCCTTAAATTAAAGCGGCATTAAACGACACGAAAGTTTTCCACATAGTGAAAGTGTTGCTAGTATTGACGAGTGGACCCAACATTTCCTGATACACCCTACGTCACATACATGCGAGTTTTGTAACTCCCGTGCCCATGCCGAGGAACCGATTGTCGATGCGGTGCAAAGGTTCTAGGTAGAGACTGCGGGCGCCCACCGGCTCGCTGGACCGACGGTCTGAGGCAGATCGCTGGCAGCGGCTGGCTGAGGACAGCCGAGGACATAAGGAAGTGGCGCGCCGAGGAGGCCTTTTTCGAGCAGTGGACGAGTGCGGACTGATTAATGGTGGATTCACAGTCTGAGTTCGAAAATAATGAAAACCACAACAGTTTCGATTCATTACTTTATTGGAAACATTCTGATTCTTAATTAAATATATATTACACACAATAAAACTATAACATGACAGAGGTGTACATAAACCGGCACACATTAAACCGAGCGCCGAAGAAACGAAATTGTGTTCGAGAGCACATCTTTTTTACTTTGTCAATTCGATGTACATTGCAAAGCCGATTGACCCACAGATTCGTCGATACATCGAGTTATCATATAAGCTATGAATTGTAGTTTTATGAAACGTGCCCCGGTCCATGTGAGCACTCCTTTTCGTTATTTGCAATAAAAATTTAAGATTTAATCAGCTGTGTGTAGTCAGCACAAATCTTTTTGGCGGTAACGTGAACATAGTCACAGATCGTTTGCACATCGCTTATTTACTGTCTTTATGGTGTATGTGTGAGTAATTGACTACTTTAGTATTTGACTAATAGTAATTTACTACGCATCACACTACCTCAATTACGCACACATGCACATTTAAAGACACAGTAAGCGATGTACAAACGATCTGTGACTATGTTCACGTTACCGCCAAAAATATTTGTGCGGACTATACACTCTTTTCAAGTCATCTTTGCGCGCGGCTCTAGGCGGTCCTAACGGCATCCTGAGGCTGTTAAATGATAGGGCGGATAGGTGCATGTAAATTAATTAATTAATTAATTAATTTATAATTTACTATAAAAAATAAAATACATATCTTACTAACACAGACTAAGCTTGTACGAACAACTCTATAAACATAAACATTTACCTACAGGTATATACATTGCTTCCGGCCCCAACTAGGATACCCTGTGTCGTGGGAACCAGAAACAACGACATCACAAACATGTAAACATCCAAGACGTGGAGTTTTTTTTTGTGTCTCCAGCCGGGATTCGAACCCGGAACCTCTAGCATGGTAGGCAGATGCACTACCTCTGCGCCACAGAGGTCGTCTCTATGGATTTGTTACTCTGAAATAAACGTAAATAACAAATAATAGCGGTGGTAGCCTAGTGGGTAGAACATTGGACTCGGAAGCGAGAGACCCAGGTTCGATCCCCAGTGCGGGCATGTACCTATGACTTGGTTTTATAAGTACATTTGTGAAGTTATAGTAGCAATACCACTCGCTCACCGTGAAGGAAAACATCGTGAGGTATTCACATATCTCAGCGCTTGAAATCGCCAATCCGCGATGGGCACGCGTGGTGATTAAGCCCATACTCTCTCCCTGAGAGAAGGCCTGTGCCCTATAGTGGGACGTATATGTATAGGCTGCTTATGTAATAAATAATAATATGCACGCGTGCGCTTCTAATGATAGATTATTTGTGCGCCAGTGACGCGGCCGGCCGTCGTCCGAGCGACGCACACGAAGTCACTGTGTATGTACGGTTTACCCACACATAGAGCCGCGCGCAAAGATGAATGGGGATCCTGCGTCTGGCTTAGATTGGAGTGACTATGCTTTTATACCATGGAAATCATATAAAAAACTAGGATTTTTTTAAAATAAAAAACAAATAAAAATGTTTTTTACGGGGTTTTCGGGGTCAAAAAATATGCGAAAAATAAAGTTACTCTAATAACATAAAACTTATTAGATTTCGTTTTGTCATTGAACTCTGAACGTTTTCTTATAAGGGTGTATTAAATTATTAATAAGTTTATTGCACATAAGTAAAAAATACAATGGCATAAGAACATAAATTTACGAGATAACTCACATACCTATTGATATCAGCTTTATACATTACAAGCGTTATTAGGGAGTGACGTCATAGTCTAAGGTCGATTTGTATGGCGCGTTTTAGTACCACGTGACTATATTGACTTTTCGACTGGTTATATTATAAAAAAAAGTATTAGTCGCAGAGGAAAAAAAAAAATACCGCGTTCATTTATCTTTCAACGTGTCCTCTCCTATTATATTTTAGTGCAAGTTCTCTATTGAACAACCTATACCGTACTATTTGTACCAACCTCACACAATACACCTACTTATTGACTTGTTTCTACTGTTGTCGCTGTATTTATTATGCTATGTAAAATAAATATACAACAAATATTCACAACAATTAAATTCAGCTACGATCCTCACCGAGGCTTTTTTAATTATTCATTGAGACGTTTGTATCGCAAGAGTTTTAAATTTTATAAATTATTCGCCAAACTGCGCGGCAGTTTGCTGGCGAATTAATCGCACTCTCTTAACGTTTTGTAAAACTAGTAGATATTAATACATTATATTCTTTTTGTTGCACTAGCCCGTGCTGAGGACAATCGGGGCTGCAAGTGATGTAAATTGCTTCGGCCAGATGTCGCTGCCTGTACGTAACACAGAGAAGTTTGTAAAGAGGCTCGAAATTTCGCCGTTGCCTGCACTTGCCCATTAGCTCAGTTGGGAGAGCGCCGGCACGGTTAGCCAGAGGTCGCGGGTTCAAGTCCCGGCATGGATGGAATTTTTAGCCTCTAAATCATCATCATCAGCCATTCGACGTCCACTGCAGGACATAGGCCTCCCTCATGGTTTTCATAACCACGAGGGGGTTTTGCCATAATCGCCACGCTTGGCAGGCGGGTTGGCGATCGCAGGATGCTGTTGGAATCTCAGTAAGACGCTGCTGCCCGTCTCGTGGTAATGTATTTCCTTAGTCGCCTTCTACGACATCCACGGAAGGCAATGGAGTGACGCTATTCTTAATCCGGCGCCACACGGAATAGGTTTTTAGTAATAATAAAATGACCTTACAAGTTTTTTAAGTACAGTAGAGAGCGAATCCCCTCCATACAAGCTCACTCTGTATTCGGTCATACTACGAGTGACTATGCAACACTACACTACAACACAAGCTTAATTATGCGCATCGAATCCCGTCAGAATTCTTAGTTTGCGATAGCAATTAGTGTGGAATTAGACTGTTAGACGATTGGAATCGCTCAGGATTTCGTGCGCGTAATATAGGTGCAGCTCGGGGCTTATTTCAGAGGTGAGACGTATTAACAGAAAGGCTTAGTCAAATTACCTACGGTGTTATTTATGATTCCGCTAAAACACTTCTCAGAGGCAGCGTAAGTCATCTGTGGTCAAGTCTTCGCCTTTAAACTGCATCTGAGGAGTCTTTGAAACCATGGTGTTTATAAATAACACGGTTAGCCAGTTTCGACGCAAAAAATGCATTTTATGTTAGACATAAATACACAAAAGTGGTCTCAAATTTATAGCTTACAATGCAAAGTTTGTCAGGTCTATTATAATCCACAGAAAACACAACTACAGTGAAAATACAGATAAATCTATGACAGCTAGCTCAAAATGTGAAAAGCTACGTGAATTACACATGCCCGGCAGTGTACACGCACAGTTTGAGCGTTTTTAGGGTTCCGTACCCGAAGGGTGCCAAATGGGACCCTATTACTAAGACCACTGTCCGTCTGTCTGTCCATCCATCCGTCTCTGTCCGTCCGTCCATCCGTCTGTTCCTCTGTCTCTCTGTCCGTCTGTTCGTCTGGCTGTCTGTCCGTTTGCTGTCCGCGGTCTAGCTCAGAGACGCTTAGTACGAGAAATATACATACGCCGACAAAACGGTAGAATAAAATCGTTAAAAATTTTTTTTTGGGTAACTCCTACACCTGAAGTCCACAGACGGACGGACGGACATGGCGAACGAAACTGTAAGGGTTCCTTGTCGACTACGGAACCATAAAAACGGCCAAGCGCGAGTACGGAACCCTCGGTGCGCGAGTCCAACTCGCACTTGGCCGGTTTTTATTCTACGTAATGTACATTTGTGAATTTATAGTACATCCTCAACGGTCTCCCCCAACCTAATTACCTTTCAACGTAAGCTAATTAGACCCGTTTAATGTTTTATAACAATGCCGACAAAGTCGAGAAACAATATTATATATAATTATGGGTATTGTCTTGAATTAAGAAGATTAACTTGGTATTGAAAGCCAAACCTGAGGACCGTTTCTTCAGTATCCAATTAAACGACTTGCGATAAGCAGACGTGCTTAGAATTAAGATAAACATTAAAGAGTATTCAAAGTATATCCTTATCTATTATCATTTTTCATACGAATTGACACCGTCGGGTTTCAAGATTTTATGAAAACTTTAAACGTGTAATTGGGAATTTTAAACTTTTTTGACCGACTTCGACCAAGGAGGATGTTCTCAATTCCTCCATATAATATGTATGTTCAGCGATAATTCTTTACCATGTTGCAAGTTTTGTTTTGAGCAATGGTACCACGAGAATACCATACAAACTTACAAGGTACCATGTTTTGTTCAAGATCTGTTGGTGGAGTCCATCAGAAAATCATCGAACTTCTCTTTTTAGTGTGTATTTTTCTTGAAGTCCATTTTTTACTAAAATAATTATTTCATCGTCATCATCATCAGCCCACCTCTGTCCACTGCTGGATATAGGCCTTTTCCCCATTACGCAATTTTCCGCGGTCTCGCAAATATAACAAAAACGTAATCAAAATAATAATAACATATTCTTTTACATCATATAAAATCCTGCATTCAATTTAGTTTTATTTTTGTATGTGATTTATAATGATACTGAAGAATTCGTTTTCAGATTTTGCTTTATTTCAACAACTAGAAACTTAATGGCGAAACGCACTACGTCCACCGGTGGACGACAGTGGCCTGGTGGACCGTAATGGCGTACTTGCTTCCGGCCGGGTGGTCGCTCAGAGCTTGCACTGGGCTCCCTTTCGCGGAATGTTCAGGAACGGAGTCGGTTGAGGGTACAGCTTTCTTCTGCTTTTGAAGTCGACGAGGTCCACGATCCTCACCGGCTGCAAAAGTGTTTTAAATAAAATAAATTAATCTTCAGGTTCGCTAAAGGTCATTCGAATGGCGGCGCGGTGGCCGCAGGTCACCTATCTCCCTCTAAAATGGTGGAGACTGAGTGATGGCTGACCCCTGCTTTATATTATTATTACTTTATTGCACACACAAGAATAGAGTACAGGAAAGGTAACAAAAGAAAGTACATGTACAAAGGCGAGCTTATCTCTGTAAGAGATTATACGTTATGCGTTATACTGTTCGTGCCGCAAAATTTGTTTTTTAGGGTTTCGTACCCGAAGGGTGCCAAACGGGACCCTATTACTAAGACTTCACTGTCCGTCTGTCTGTCTCTCCGTCTGTCACCAGGCTGTATCCCATGAACCGTGATAGCTAGGCAGTTGAAAATTTCACAGATGACGTATTTCTATTGCCGCTATAATAACAAATAGGTAGGTACTAAAAACAGAATAAAATAAATACGTAAGGGGGGCTCCCATACAACAAACGTTGTCTAATGACAGCGCTCGCCATCTAGCGGCCATCTATGTAACTTCACAACGCCGATGCCATGTCGTTAAATGCCGATGTTAACCGTTTCCTGTTGGTTTCTACAGATGGCGCTGATCTCAAATTAGATCTTTGTCTATTGTTGTACTCGTATAGAAATATGTAGCTAATGAATGAGTTTTACGACGCGAATCCTTCGTTTTGCAGCATTCATTCGTGAACTGCACATGTGAGTGAAAGAGAAAGTGAGAAATGGGCTGTGTAATCCAGCGTAGTGTGATGCGTAATAAACCACTATTAGTCAATTACTAAAGCAAACAATTACTCACACATACACTGTAAAGACAGTAAGCGATGTGCAAACGATCTGTGACCATGTTCACGTTGCCGCCAAAGAGTGCGAACTATATATAACATGTTCGTAATAAATTTAAACCCAAGACGTGTGGGTGACGCGCCGCGGCCACACCTGCTATCGACCTCGGCGCACTTTAGCGGCACGTAGCTCAAGCTCACGTATTTTTTTTTAAATCCCACGTCTTCCGCCTCAGTGCTTTCCCCATCCCCGTGTTCTCAATTCAATCGCCGCCCGCACATCGCGGACGGGCTGGTTATGAAAGGCAGCGTGAAGCCTGATTTACATTTGCTCTTTCAAAGCATACTTTTAAAAAAGTATCTAATAAAAATGGCGTCGCAAGTGAAGTGGAAACGGGATTTGACAATTAAATTGTTAACAGAATATGAAAAATATGCGTGCTCGTGGGATTCGTGCAGTGAAACTTATAAAAACAATATTTTTAAAACACAGCCAATAACTGTGATAAAATATCAACCGCTTGCAAACTAATTAGAGATTCCATATTTTCCACTTGCGATGCGTGTAGATCCTTCGCTTTATGAGACAACTTGCGTTGAGACTAGCCCAGCAAATGTATATCGGCGTCTTTAATTAGCACTCTTTTAGTTTAGCGTGCTAAAAAAACAGTGCTAAATAGCACGGAATTGATAGCAGATGTAAACCGGCCTCGAGTCTCACCTCGGGCTGCGCCCCCGCGCCGCCGCCGCCGCCGCCCCGCGCCGCGCCCGCGCCGCCCGCCGCCACCGACAGCACGTGCACGGCCAGCTTGTGCCGCTGCGCCGACGCCGCCGCCACGTGGCGCTGCCGCACACCACATCATCAACCGTTAGGAGTTTTGACATAATTATGCACACCACATACCGACGCCTCCTATCTGACTTCTGTCGCTTCGCCCTCTGTTTCGGCATTCGATTTAGTACGTATTGCATCCAGTATTAAGCATCCAGTAATTTACGCCAGTAAATTATGTGTAACTAGTGACAATCGCGTTCATCATCATCAACCCATTATGTCTCCACCGAGGGGCACGGGTCTCTTCCCTGAGGAAGGTATAGGCCAAGTCCGGATTGGTGGAGCATGCATTGCATTTGCATTAGTTCTTAGTAAAAATTATATTTTTTTTATTATAATTATTTACGAAAACCACGAAGGAGGCCTATGTCCTGCAGTGGGCTTCAAATGGCTAATGATGATGTTGATGATAATTACAATTATTTAGTTATTATTAAGTCGTTGTTTTATTTATATATAATTAATGTAGATATATATATATATCAGTATGTAAATATATACATTGCGTAGCAGCCTATATACGTCCGACTGTAGGGCACAGGCCTTCTCTCAGAGAGAGAGTATGGACTTAATCACCACGCGTGCCCACCGCGGATTGGCGATGTCAAGCGCTGAGATATGCGAATAGCTCAGACACTCAGGTTTCCTCACGATGCTTTCCTTCACCGTTAGCGAGTGGTATTGCTACTATAAGTCCACAAATGTACATAACTTAGAAAACAAAGTCATAGGTACATGCCCGCACTAGGAATCGAACCTGGGTCTCCCGCTTCCGAGTCCGAAGTTCTACCCACTAGGCTACCACCGCTTCGGGGTACCAAATGTGCGAAAAATCGAGTTAATGCAATAATAAAAAAATATATTACATGTCTGTTTTTTTAATTGAATCCTAAACGTTTTCTGAAGAGGTTTAGATGCATACAAACATTATTTTAGGAGATAACGCGAATATTGATAAACGCATTATAAGGTGTTACGTGCAAGTTGTGACGTCATAGTTTGAGTCCGATTTGTATGGCGCGCTTTTGTACCACGTGACTCGAATGACTTCGATGGATCATCATTACGAAAAGTATTAGAAGTAGAGAAAAACATTAACCACGTCCATTTACGTCCACGTCGATATTGACTTATTCCATGATGGAATAACTGCGGTCTCCTATCAAAATTGTTTCAAATTAATTTTTTTTTATTATTCAAAGTAGCACAGAAACTGCGGCTTAATGAACGTTACAAGTTAAACTGTCCATTTCAAAATCTAGATTATTTTGGAGAAAAAATGGACAAAAAAACTCCAAACTTTTCAAGTCCTTTTACAGAATTTATATTAATTTACAGTTTTTCAATCGTTAACATTAATTGTCTGTAAAATAACCGATTTAGTCACGCCAATGTAACATTGTTCGTTGTAGTTATCTGTGGAAACTGCTAATGACTGTCTGTTTTTATCTCGGCTTTGTAATATTATATTTTTTAGTCACTAGTTTTCCTAGATAATAAATAAATCATCATCATCATCAGCCATTTAACGCCCACTGCAGGACACAGGCCTCCTTCGTGGTTTCCATAACCATGAGGGATTTTGCCATAACCACCACGCTTGGCAGGCGGGTTGGCGATCGCAGTATGCGGTTGGAATCTCAGGAAGACGCTGCTGCCCGTCTCCTGGTAATTGATTTCCTTAGTCACCTTTTACGACATCCACGGAAGGTAATGGAGTGACTCTATTCTTAATCCGGCGCCACACGGATAACGAATTTATTTATTTTATTAAATAAATAAAATAAAATACATAAAAGTATCTTTTATCTCGGCCTCTAAGATTATATTGAAACATTCTTTTGTGCGTGTCCTCCACTGCGCAATTTTAAAATAGCCGTGTATCGCATCGATAGAGTTATTCAATGGTCACTAACGTTCGACACCAACCTACCTTGTAGAACTCCAGAATCTCGTCTTTGGTGATCTTGTTCAACTCCTCCACCTCGACCCTGGCCCGATCGAAGTTGTACATCTGCGACAAACCACATGGTGAAAATTACGGGCCGGCTCGGACCTTTCTCACCACAGTGGGGGGTGCGGGTTCTTAAGACTGTTCTTACGTGGAGCACGCTGTCTCGCTAGCACAATGTAACATTTTTTTATTATTGCAACAAAAGGAGTAAACTTTTGATAAATGCGGTCTGAGGGGTTTGATGCATAATTAAATTATGGACATTTTCAATATATTTTTGTATTCCAATACGCACTTTTTAGTAAAGAAAAGTTCTTTCCAAAATTATTAATTTTGGAATCAGATTTTCTTAATGAAAAACACTGTACGGAATAAGAAAAATATGCCTTGAATATCCGCAATTCAATTGTCCCCAAACCCAGTACTTGTATTACTGGATTTAAAATAGTCCAATCATATAAATATCCACATCATCATCCTCTGTACACGATACAACATTATCACGAGTGAGTCGAGTGACTAACAGACATCGCACAGTAATTCCTTGAATATTCTAGAAGTTAAACTTAAACTCGAAAATTTTATTCACTATAAAAAACAGCCTTATTTACAAAAATACGATTCCTCTAAAGCGCTTCTCAGAGGTAGATTTAATCTGTGGTTTATTTAATCTAAACGTCTTTTCCTTGTAAAATCTTCATCACAAACTATTTCAATCGGCGTTTATCGAGTGTTTTACGACTCGTGTTTTTATAAATAAGACCGTTAATTTTTATAATGAATTAAAATATTTAAATTGAATTAGTTTTTGTTCCTCCGCGGTGATCTCGCTCCAGATCTGCGCGGCCATGGCGGACATCCGCTTCGGCCGCTTCGTACACTGACCTGCGCGGTGATCTCGCTCCAGATCTGCGCGGCCATGGCGGACATCCGCTTCGGCCGCTTCGTACACTGACCTGCGCGGTGATCTCGCTCCAGATCTGCGCGGCCATGGCGGACATCCGCTTCGGCCGCTTCGTACACTGACCTGCGCGGTGATCTCGCTCCAGATCTGCGCGGCCATGGCGGACATCCGCTTCGGCCGCTCCAGCCGCTGCGCCGCCAGCGACGCGCGATGCTTCAGGAACTCCTCTTCAGACATGTCGCGGATGTAGTCCTGTGGGGAAATAAGTTTGGTCTTTTGATATAATGTCTTCTTCTGTCCCCCACTCGCGCTGCTCTCACTTCTATGGCAGCCGGAAACCTACACTGGTCGAGGTATTCAAAATGCCTAGCGCCTTGCACGATGACGCGAAGGCCTTGCACGCTGTTGGATAATAGCTGCACAATTCCCTAGCCATATCCCACTGTATCGCCTCCTTCCCCGTCTCTCTCACCTCCATAGTAGCCAGGAAGGCCTCGACTCTTTCCTCGAGGTACTCGGGATGCCGGTCGCCTTGCACGATGACACGAAGGCCTTGCACGCCGTTGGAGCGCCGCACGCCGCTGAACACGATGTAGCCCAGTTGCTCCTGGGGAGGACAAATGGTAAGTGTTGGAATAATAATAATAACTTGTCTATTCGTATTCGCGTATTCGCAGAGGATTTATAATACATCGCAGGTCCAACAAAATCAGGGTTAAAGATTGGTCAGAAAACTCGGCAGTGGATGATTAATATTTGCCAAATAAGCAATTACGAGTGGTCAAGTGAGGCACTAGTATGACTATAAAAAAACTCGTGTGAGTCGCATTAGTCAGTCTTACCTTAGTCAGTCTTACCTTAGTCAGTCTTACCTTAGTCAGTCCAAGGCAGTGACGGAGTGGCGGTCGCCGGGGAGACAGCCCGACGGTCGGACGGTGTGGTCAAGTCGCCAAAGTGCCCGCGGATGCCAATGGCGAGACCGCGAAAGATGGCACAACGGGGAAAAGGCCTATACCCAGCAGCGGGCAGAGGTAGGGCTGACGATGATGATTACCTTAGTTCTTTGTAATCTGAAGCAGGGCTGGGTTGACCGGTTAAGAGTCAAATGTGAGATTGTGCTGACCAGCTGCGCCAGTGACCCCAGCCCACCTTAGTCCGCAGCGTACTGAAGCAGGGCTCGCTGGCCAGCTGCGCCAGTGACCCCAGCCCACCTTAGTCCGCAGCGTACTGAAGCAGGGCTCGCTGGCCAGCTGCGCCAGTGACCCCAGCCCACCTTAGTCCGCAGCGTACTGAAGCAGGGCTCGCTGGCCAGCTGCGCCAGTGACCCCAGCCCACCTTAGTCCGCAGCGTACTGAAGCAGGGCTCGCTGGCCAGCTGCGCCAGTAGTTCGAGCGCCACGTTGTGTCTGCGCGCGCGCAGGCCGCAGCAGTAGTACAGCGACGCACACGACGACTTGTGCACGCCGTTCTCCACTTCGCGGAGGAACGACACTCCTGCGCGGAGAAGAACGTAAAAGAACATGTTTCTCATTGCTCACACTCGGCGAGTAGGTTTGAAGTTGCCCGAGGAGCGGGTCGAAAGTAAGACTGCACTTGTCACGCTCGTAAAGTCCGACTTTAAGTCGTGCGTAGACGACATAAAATCGCTTTTTAAGCTCTAGTGCATAAAGTAATTTTTTTCTTCTAAAACTAAGATAACGAGGCTCGACAGCCAAACAGAGTCAAAATGTATGGGACAATATTAAATCGTCCCATACATTTGAATCTGTTTGGCTGTCGAGTATAACATTTCGTAGAATACCAAAACTTGTTGTTTTATTTCATTCTTGCTATAATTATTTCAATTCCGTATGTTTTCTATAATGGGGGTGGCAACTGTCAAAAACTTCAAAATGGATTATGTCCCGTTTTCTTCACTATTTGTATGAGGACAGCACAATATTTGTAGTTATAGCAATCCCAGAGATATGTGTAGTGTCTTTTTTCGAAAAAATCAGTGCCCACGCATTCACTGCCCAGTTTGCGGTAGAAAAATTGGGGCTCCTAAACCATTTGGGGAAAGTAAATCGATTATCAAGAAGTTTATAGGCTATGATTCTAGTAAACAAATACCAAAAACATATTTCTATGCAGGTAAATACAAATAATACTAATTGAATAGAAAGAAGAAGAAGAAAGACATTTATTATACCAACAAGATACATCACAGAAACAAAATAAGCACATAAGTAACATAATATGCACAACAACAGAAAGAAAACTAAATACACAACAGACAAAACGAATAAATAAAACAGGACCATAGATGTAGCCTGTGGTGTATCTAAGTTGTCACAAAAGGCAGCTGACTCAGCGTTGTGCTGAGGAAGTGATCCCTCAGCGCTGATTTTCATGATACATTCAGAATCATAGTTTAAAGTTATGTTTTATCATTCGTGTTTGTTTTCAGGTCCGCATCTTTTACATTCGTTAAAAACGAAAGCAGTGTTTAGGTACCTAGACTGTTAAACCTAAAACTAACTAAAAACGAGAAATGCAAGCCTTGATATTGTTACGACGGTGGATAGGAGGTAAAACTTTGAACGCGTTTTTCCGTGCCTTGGAGGAGTTTTCAGCAGGCTGAAATAC